>OY720236.1:26625936-27270936 GCA_963082625.1 Pasiphila rectangulata
AGGCTCAGGCTCCAGACCCTGCAGAAGGTCAGCTTTCAGTCAATTGTTTTGCGCATTTTTCGATTGAAAGAACGTTACAGCAATTTGTTTTATATATTGTTGCTATTCAAATGTATTAGGGGTTTCTTAATGACTATACATATAGCTCCACTAATATTCAAGGCAATGGATTCTTGATATTTAGTGGCGTTCATTCATCGACGCATGTCGTTATTTTTTAATCGTAACCATTTTGAAGATTTGATTGAACAGTTGTTCCAGCCCCTGCCCGAGGTTCCACCTGTTTAGTGGTTCACCTGGGTATATCTTTGTTTAGATGGTCCACCTCAAAATAACTAGCTTTACCATTCACCTTACCTCGCCGTAACACAGTTTTTAACTAGCACGAGAGGTAAATAAATTAGTGGGCGTTTATTTGACACACATATTTTTAACGATGTGTTAAATCCAAAGTTCCTTGACTAGCCTGGATGGTGTTTCGGGATCCTGTGGCTTCTTATTTAATTAGCAATTAGTAAGGTGTTGATAGTTGCGGTTAATATTTAAATGTTGTGAAGGTTTTGATAAATAAATGATTCGATTTATTTCCATGGCTCCTCAGAAGGAGACCATGACCGAGGCAGACGTGAAGGAACTCTGCGAGCGGAACGAGCTGCTGCTGCGCGAGATGGAGCGGTTCAGCATGCTCACGCGCAGCGTGCAGCGCCTCGTGACGTCGCACGCGCACCACGGCGCCACCGCGCACACTCGCAAGGAGGAGCCTGCGGAGTACATCCCGGGGACTGTTTACGGTGAGCTCTTGCAGAACTACTATCGGGTGTGCCCTACTCGAGTGAAACATGAGGCCCTGCCGCGCACGATAGGGCGTGGCGCCTGCTCCTGGTAGCCCTAGTCAATTATACATTTCGCCCTACAGGTGTATACCAATAACACGTCATTCTGACTTAGGGATTGTATGTTTGACGATCTTTTACTCAAATATAGTGGAAATATTTATATTTTTAACAATAAACTATATAAATTCAAAACAAAGATTACTTTCAATACAGAGAAAGAAAAACTTTTCTAGTTTCATGTTTTCATCCTCATTTTACACGGTAGCATAGTGAATAGTAAATGGCTGTGTACGCATATTTTAGGATGCAACCTTGAACATTATTGTATTTTAATAAATAAATGCCTAAAGTAAGAACTAATGTGATGTCGCTACTTAGTTATCAGATCCTGTCGGGTATTGTACTTAGGTAAGTGAACTGTGCTTTTAAGATTTTGAGGCTGTTCCTACGCGAGATGGAGCACCTTGTAAGAAGAGACCGACTACGTCCTAGGGACTGTTGACGACTATTGTGGACGTAGCTTTGGTTTTTGAAAGTATTTGATTTATTTATTGCATCATGTACAGGTTTGTATTAGGTCTAGGTAATACATAATATAGGTAATACATGAACCCTGTTAGGGCGCTGCAAATTTGAGTTCGATTTATGTTTTCATGCAATTTAATTAAGAATAATTATTAGAAAAAGGAAATAGTATATAATTAATTTGTGTTCATGTGAATAGACGTCTAGAATAAGGTAAACAAATCACACAAGATTCACATCACGTCACATACATATAAGTGTTTCTAGCTCTGAATAATGTGTGTGATTTGTCGAACATTATTTATTTAATGATAATGATCAGTACTTGATCAATTACTTTACCTTGCATAATTTTGGGCAAAAATACAGTATCGCGATAATTTTACGTCAGATGTTTGGAGTAGGCCAGTTTTACAAAACCTGCCAAGCTTTGCATTAAATGAGATGGCCTTGATGATTATGCTAGTACGGGTCGCTGTTGTGGCTTGCCCATCACCTGTACCATCGTCTCAGCTTAGCCAACTAAGCTTGGCATTGAGGCTTATAAAATAGTTTTAGACTGAAAGTTCTGTAATGGATTGTCTGTTCTAGAACCGGCAGTGCACCACGAGATGAAGATGAACCACCCTTCGGTGGTGTTAGCCGAGAGCTTCCCCCGCCCCGTTGGAGATCCGCAAATCAGGAGCAAATCTGTACGTCCTTGCAACTGCTCCCGACGTCATAGATTCTAACAACAAATGCGTCACACATTATAACGAACACTGTAGTAGTTCACCTATGGCCAAATGCCCCAGAGATTTAGATACTGAAAGTTACTGCTCTAGCTAAGAAGCCTTGGCACTTTTTGAAGCCTTGGTCTTTGGTTTTACATAAGGTTACATTACGTTTGTGGTGTATCCTTATCGAACCATCGATCCCCCTTACAAACAAATAACTCGATTTCAGCAAGAAAGCTTAACCGAACTGATGCCGGAAAAAATAATTGGGACTTTGATACCACACATATTTATGACAAAATAACAGTGCTTTCTAAATTGATCTGAAACCTTAACCATAAGCCGATATTTTCGTCGCAGAATTGAAGTGCATGTGTTAATATTCAGCACGTGCATAAATTACAAAAAAATAGTAAATACGTGACGCGTAAATAAAATCTTAATGCGCCCTTATGCAGTCTTAAAACTAAAACTCAAACTTGAATCATCTGAATAAAGTTCGACTTGACTTTGCAGGGCTCATGTTTTTGATTACATCCTAATTGTAAGACCTTATTTAACAACATGTACGCAATGAAATATTGGAAAATTGAATTGGAGTTTCAGGTCTAAGACTAGGATTGAGCACACTTTTACGTTCTTAGATTTATTTTTTATCTCCATATGTAAAGAGCAAGAACACTACTACCACTCTGTATGAATCTGTGGAAATATACGATTGTAATTAAACTGCGTTTGTTTGAAGGAGGTCGACCTCTCGCGGAAGCTGAGTGAGAGCTACGACATGCAGGAGAGGCTGGTGGCGGATAATGCCGACTTGGAGGTCAAGAGGTGATTCTTGGCTTTTCATTTTTTTCGTTTAAGAACGTACAGGGCGTTTAGTCACTGTAGCTTGCTCTCAGCTTCTAATTCTAATTTCTCTTAGCCTCTTAGTAAAAAAGTTTAAAAAAATACTTTTTATAAACAAGCTTTTATTACTTGTACTACTATGATACTTTCATTACTATGATATAGAACTAAAAAGTTATAACAGAGTTATGGCCAACTTCCAACTCCATCATCAAAACGAATCATGTGAGCCCAAACTCGATGGGGTTATATCGTTTAATTACTGAGTTCCTACGGCCATCTTCCGGTTCCATCATCAGAACAGCTCGTGTCATTATAATTTTGCATTGTCATCTGATTTACACATGGATGCAAAATTTCAGCTCAATCGGAAACCGGGAAGTGGATCAAATTAAACTTGCAAGATTTGATTGCAGACAGATCGGGACAGGTGAAACTAAATAAAACATCGAGGACAGTCGAGGACATACTCAATAGAGAGGAAATGTCATTTATTTTGTTTATATAACGATTCCGCCACAAAAATTGATAATTGTACGGAAAGGTACACAGGTCAGCTGTTGGCGCTGTACTATCAACGGCGAGAGACAGTAGTCATTGCATTATTGCAAAGCACTAATGGAATTCTTATGACCTTATTTCCTCTCTATAGGATATTATGAGCTCGATGAAATAAAAGCTTGTAAAAATAAATAAGACATTGAGACATCTTATCATTAGCTCATGACAAAATTAAATATTCTTGAAATGGCTAAACAGATTTTCTTTCTCCTTTGAATTCAGTAAATCACAGATTCACAGCACAGATTCTGTGAAAGTGTTGTGACTAATAATCGACTAAGGTGGGAGGATGGTAGGTAAGGTGCTGGGCAAACCATTAATCCATTTAACAATGTCCCAGACACTGCAGCGTCCCGTACAGCATGATTACCAGTTGTTGACGCTGTATAAATTATCTATAATAGATGCGAAGGCCTTACTTTACTTTTTGAACTCACTCAAAGAAAAATAACCAGACCCACGTGCACATATTTCCAGTAAATATAAAAATGAATCGAACTCGTTACCTCCTGCATCTCATCATTAGTATAATGTAATGCTCTAGACTACTATCTGTAACGTTACATGTGTGTGTGATTAAAGAAATTTAAATTGAAATTTCAACCGACCTATGTAAACTTTGGCTGTGAAAGAAACCGCTCCAGGGATGTTATCAAAAGCAGGTCATACTCTAGAGAGAATGTTCTAATGAGTTTAACGACCAAAAAGTTTGCAGATATGCAATCTCTGCGCAAGCTTATTTCAAACTTAGAGCGTCACTTCTAGATGACGTTTAAATTATTTTGACAGACCACAAGCCATCCAACAACAACAACAAACGTAATGTTAATCAAAAGTTAAAAAAAATTAAAATGAATACAAAAAGGTAAGTGGTATTTCCAGGTATATTTTGTACAAAGAGCTAATGACGAAAGACCAGAATTTGGAGACCTGTCGCGCGCAGGTGAAGCGACTGCAGGGAGAGCTCAAGCTGATGAGCAAAGAGAATATGCTGCTTCAGGACAAGCTGAACGTACATAATCCTCGGGCGATGGTATTCTCTCTATTTTAGTCATCTACCCCTTTGTTGGTTACATTATTAAATCATTTTAGAATTTTTTAAGTTGATTTATACTTTATACTTACTTAAAAGGCGCCTGTAGTCTAATTGGCCATGCTTTGTTTTATAAACTTTTAACCGACGAAGAAACGGGGCAGGTTCTCAAGTCGACGCGTACCTATATTTATATATTTTTTCGTATGGTCACGCATATTTTTTTACAGAGTAGTCCGATTTTAATAATTATTGGAAAGGGGATACTTCGAAGTCCCATAAAAAATAAAAAAAAACAAAAATCCAACGCAAATTGGTAGGAAAACAGGGGATGATTTATTGTTCACTCACTGATTGTTATGTATGACCACGCATAACTTACATAGTAGTCCGATTTTGATAATTCTTTTTTATCATTAGAAGTCAGTTTTATTTTTCTGTTATAACATTATTTAAAACGCAATACAGCTTAATTCTATTATTTATCATACAAACTATACGATGAACTATAGATCACGAAAATGGCGGATTTTTCTTAGAAAACTCGCAAGGTTGAAACACATGTGAGTGTTTTTGGATAGCCCTTAGCTTCTCTTTCGTTTAATACCCCATTTATTATTCCATTCGTGCGAACGAAATCTGATGACGACCCCAATTATTTGTTTCTGTATTCACCAGGGCGATGCATTAAACACAGAGCAAGACAACCCATGCCAGCCAGAACCTGATGATTGTGCTGTGGTAAGCTGGATCTCAATCTCAATCTCAATAGTGATAAAGACATCGTGTACCACCCTGGTTTAGGGTGAGATTAGGACAGTGTTATAAAATATAATTCTCCTTCTGGTGCAGTCCGGTGTTAAAAGGTATACGAAACTCCACTCAAGCGGGGCGGTAAAGTAATAGCTAGACGATTTTTTAAGCAAATTTTTTTCATAGAATTCTAAATTTAAACTGTCCAGCATACGAAGCCGCAAAAGGCTAGTGGTCTATTTTTTTAGACCGACACGGATATAACTTTTGAAGCTATCATGGTTGTGAGCAGTACATGCAATATATACGGGATATTTACAGTGATATTCTTTTTGAGTTGCCCGATATTTAGACGCAGTTGCACTCGGCATCACGGATAAACTGAAGTTTTTTGCTGGTAAGTAGTCATTGGCAAACGAAACGGTTTACTCTCTATCTGCGAATGATGGCGCTACTGCATGAATATTTATCAAAGAATATCGAACGCGTATTTGTTTTCAAGTAATATATATTTCTATTGAGTCATTTATATTGAGTCGAAATGTCGCGTGTCTCGGTTTAATACTGGTTATGACGTCTGGGGGCCCTCAATCCCTACTGTTCCTAACTACTTAAAATGAATTAACTACTCCATCATCATCATATCAGCCGTAAGACGTCCACTGTTGGACACAGGCCTCCCTCATGGATCTCTAAATACTGACTATGAGGGGTTGTTACCATGTTCACTACGCTTGCTAGACTGGGTGGCGAGCACAGTACGGGATGTTGATACACGGATAGATCCTGCTGTCCATCTTCCGGAGGTATCCCTTAGAAGATTCTTACTGCATCCACGGGCAAGAGATGAGAGGTTACATTCTACTACCGGCACCCCACGGCGAATTAACTACTGCATGTTAAGTATTTGTTCCTTCATTTGAAAAAGCAAATATATTTTGTAAACTGACGGACTAAATAGACTAAAATGTAACATACAAATCTTTTATAAACATGACACAGACGTGTAAACGTCTGTGTCTTGCCTACAGCTAGGTTAGGTTAATGGATCTTAGCAAATTATAAGTATAGTCCCATCTCCTCCAGAATGAAAAACACGTGGACGCGTGCAAAGCGGAGCAACTCGCGGAGAAATTAGAAGACTACAAGAATTCCTCTAAAGATTTCGTAAGTTTCTATATCCATGGTCTTGAGCAATTTGTTACATCTCTAAGAAAATCTGGAGTTTCTTAAAATACATGTCTAAGGTACCAAGATTTGATTTGATCTTTGAGGAATTTAACTTGGAGGAATTTCTTGTACCGGCAGTAGAATGTTACCTCGCCTCTCATACCCATGGATGCAGTAAGAGCCTGCTAAGGGATACCTCCGGAAGATGGGCAGCAGCGTCTTTCCGTGTATAAATATCCCTTACTGCGCTCGCCAACCCGCCTGCCAACCGTGGTGAGTACGAGTATGAGTGTACCCCTCATGGTTGCCTGTATTTCAGTAGTGGACGTTTTATGGCTGAAATGAAAATGATGATGAACGCTTATCTCTCAGCTTTTTGATTACGATCAAGTTCAAAAACAATATTTAAAAGAACACTACAATCTTTAAAAGTTTTAACGCAGAGACCGAGTTTACCAAAACAAAAATACCTGTGTTGCTCACACTCGTATAAAGAATGTTGTCTTTCAGGAGAAACAATTCCAGTGGTTGAAAGAGGAGCTCGATTTAGTTCGTGAGGAGATGGCGAGCACCAAAGGAGTGGGGAACGCCTGCCGAGGCGGCGCGGGGCAGAACAAATGCTTCGAGCAGTCGGTACGTATCCTCACTCTCTGCTTAAAGCAGGTCCAGCGTTTGGAGGAGGAACTCCGTCCAGTTTGTGAGGAGATGGCAAGCACCAAATGAGTGGGGGACGCCTGCCGTGGTGGCAAGTGCTTTGAGCCCAACGATACTGACACTCATCGTCATAAGTCCACCGCTGGCCATAGACCTCTCTATATTTGCGCCATTTTACAGTCGTGAGGTTGCCGCATCATTCTACCAGCAGCCTTTCACAAATACTCACTCTACCAAACTGCACGAATTACGCTGCTTACACTGAAGCTGTTCAGTCATCATGTCTGGACGAAATCCCGCATCTGTCGACAAGATGAATAGACAATACAGCTGCTGGCTTGCAGTTAGGTAGAGTGACTATGTGTATTGACTTTAATATTTGTTTGACCGTTATGAATACTGATCTTATTATTATTATTATTATTATTATTATTATGAGCCATTTGGGTCCCACTGCTGGGCAAAGGCCTCCCCCAATTCCCTCTTATATTATTATATTATTATTATATTATTATTTTACTGATCTTATATTTTATGTAATTTAAATGATTAATGAATGGATTAAACTTGACATTTTGCGCCTATTCATTTTACTTATATACTTTTATTAACCCTCGACAAAAAAGAGGGATGTTATAAGTTTGACCGCTTTGTGCACACATAGTGTCTGTGTGTCTGTCTGTAGCACCGTGGGTCTTAAACCAGTAGACCAATTTGCATGCAGTTTTTATTATAAAGCAGATTATCCGGCGGTGGTTCTAAAACATTAAAATGGGTTAAGAAGAATCAAGAATCAAGAATCAAGAAAATTTTGCGATAAAGCAGTGAAAATGTTGATTTCCTTACATAGTTTTCTAAGTGAGTCGCGAGGTTTCATTTTGTAAATGGCACGAATCGCCCTTTTTGAAAGACATATGTATATCGGCTGCCCTTCCCCAGAGCAGAATACCATATGACTTCACTCTATGGAAGTTGCTAAAATAAACCAGTCTAGCTGTAGCTTAATCAGTAATAATTCTTATTGTTCCAACTACTGCATAAGCTGCTGAACTAAGCCGGTCTGCAAGAGCATCAATTTGAAATTTCCATTGAAGGGCAGAATAGGATATTCTTTTACATTTTGTACCTATGGAAAATTTAATACATATTGTGTTTTTAGCATTAAGAACTAAGTTGTGTTGTTGAATGGTTTCAATCCTTGTTGTTTCTATTCCAGCCAGGTGGCCCGCCGGTACCGCCCATGACCAGAGCGGTTCGTACTACACCATCATTCATTTATTACGCAATAACAAACACATTGTAAAATATAACTTTCGTATAGGTTACTCACAAAAAAATCTCGAATTGATTACAACATATGATCATCATCACACTTCAGCCGTAAAACGTCCACTACCGAACACAGGATCCTCCCTCATGGATCTCCACGAGGGGTAGTTGCCATACTTACCACGCTTGGCAAGCGGGTTGGCGAGCGCAGTACGGGATGCCGATACACGGAAAGACGCTTCTGACCATCTTCCGGTGGTATACCTTAGCAGGCTCTTACGTTTTACGCCCGTGGTTAAAAACATAACAATTGGCCATAGTTGGCTTTTTAGGCCTTCACATCTTAAATAGATGATTTATACAGCGTCAGCAACTGGTAATAATGCTGTACAGGACGGTTTGTTAGGTAGGTACTAACCTAACTGATGATAAATGTGGAAAAATCCTGAATAAGTCCTGCGGGGAGACAACAGTACTAAAAAAAGTTTTTGAAAAGTATATTCTGATATCTCCCCTGCCTAGGGGAGACAACAGGATTTTTCCCTGATATCTCCCCTAGGGGATCCATCAGGGGAGACAATAGACCTACACCATTGATAATAAATTATAGATACATAAATTATTGTAATCGAAATCCGTGTCTTAGCACTACGGTGGTATCGTAGGGAAAAATAATTACCCACCGTACCACTGGGGGTATGGTCGGTGGTACAGTGGGTCAGAAGAGACTTTAATGTAGTATTTATTGACTTATACTTTATTTTACTCGTTATTATGTTTGTCTAAAGACAAGGTTCTCGTTGCCTATAAGTATAACGTAAATCTTTAAGAATATCACAGACAAACTCTAGCTAATTTGCGAATGATAAATTCAAATTCAAATTCAAAAAATACTTTATTCAGTGCGGCCGCATGGACCTTATTGACGCGTCACAACTTACAAAATAAAACAACACAAATAAATAGAATAAATACAAAATACAAAATTTTTTATTGGGAACAAAAACATTTGATACAAAAACAATGGGAACGTTGAACTACCGCAAAAGTTAAAAAACTGTGTTGCAGAGTCAGCGCCCTCCTCCGAACATGACAGTCATAAGTTCCGTAATAAAGCACATAATTGAATCTGTTCAATTATGTGCTTTATTCTATTTATCTGTTCGGATACTGTATCAAGTACCATCCAGAAGTCATGATGCGTAGTTTGTGCTAAATGAGGCCGGTTTGTTTGTTTTATTATGTGTTAAATTTTCCGTCCCAGTGCGGCGTGTGCCCGCCCTGTCCCGCGCCCTGCAACCCTAACGGACCCCCGGTGAGTAACCAACGGCATATATTTTATACTAACTGTTGCCCGCTACTTCGTCCGCGTTGTGTTAAAACATAAATTCACCAATCTATCTATCTAATCAGCCGGTAACACCCACTGCTGAGTAAAGGCCTCTTCTCTTATACGCCACTGCTGGCGGTCTAGTGCCAGCCGGATCCACTGTTCCCCTACTGCCTTAACAATTCACCAATGCTACACTATATTACTACGATAACTATCGTGAGTTATAGTATTCATATTAAATATCGGGAATGTTCACGTACTTGTTAAATTGGTGGAGGCACAACTATTTCGACCCGTATCGAGCTTCTTCGATAAAGGTCGCCTCAAAAAATATAAGTGAAGTTACTAGTTAGGGACATGTTGGGCATCGTATGAGAATGCTTCATTTGCATATTAATAAACAAGTTTTTAGTTTTCCTTTGAGTCTTTGAGAACGTTTTTGTAATTAAGTTTTCGACGTATTTACAAAAACGTTTAAAAAATCACTCTAGTTTGCATCGTTTTTTAGAAATCTTCGAAAGTATATAAAAATGCCTAAGTTCAGCTATCAGACAAGAGATGGCGCTGTCAATGTTCTCTAACAAATATAAACCGCCTTTATCATAATATGACATGACAACGACGATTATTATTATATTGTATGATGGCACGTAACCCTCGGTGTGCGAGTCCGACTCGCTCTTGCCCGGTTTTTTGTGAATTAACTCTCAATAAAAATGGAAAATCCGTGACATATTCAAGGGTTTTCCTTATTTATGTAGAATGAGAAGTCTACATTACGAATTTCAAACGTCTACCATGCACGCTTTTTGAGAAATAGCTTATTATTAAATACTGCTTCGAACCCCCTTTGAACCGGTTAGAGTTTGAGTTTCTAAAATCCCCTTCTTATTGGGCCATTTTGCACCAAGGTAAACGCACCCTAAAAATTTCAAGTCTCCAGGATCAGTGGCTGTACGTGGTCTGACAGTGAACCTGATATAATTTTCTGTACTAATATTATAAAGAGGTAAAGTTTGTGAGGTTGTAGGGGGTAATCTCTGGATCTACTGAACCGATTTTCAAAATTATTTTACTGATAGAAAGCCACAGTATTTGTAAGTGTCATAGGCTATAAATTACCGACCAACGAAGTGGGCTCCGGGTCAGCTAGTATAATATATAGTGATTTCTTAATGCATATAATTCATACAAAATATAGATCGCCCCAAGTGGATATCCCTTCTGGGTGCCCTCTGTCTCTGATGAGCGATAACAGGACAACATCATCATCATGCAATTTATAATGTATTAATGTTTTGATAACGTTTATCATTTATTTTCGCCGTTGTTTCTATTGACTTCTGAAGTTCTGAGTCGCTACCGCCTCTAAATGATGACCTCGTAGATGTCCAGGGGCATTTCAAAACATAATCTACTCTGTGTCCTAGGTTGTTCACTCTTTCCTGTCCATGCAAAGGTTGTCTAAAGGAGATCTTTGTTTACTTTATGTTTTCGTACTGTATATGTGACTTCAGTTAGTTAATAATGATGGACAATAAAGATATATTAATTAATTCATGAATATCATGATTAAACACATTTTGATGTTGTGATGTTTTCGAAGACGCCAGCGGAGAAAGAAGTCCAGAAGTTGAATCTGCAATTACGACAGACAGAAGAAAGCTTCAAGACTAAAGTCACTGAGGTGATTATAATACATTTCTTTACGTATGTTCTTACGATAGTAAATTGATGGACCGTTCCAGACGCGTGCCTTAGCAGACAAGATAATATTATTCCAAATAGAGTATACAAACTTATTTAAATCTATCGTAACAGAGATTTACAATATCGTGGCCGGCTTTAACGTAAAGAATATTTTCTCTGCGCGGTTCACGTCTGTACATGTCTATGGCTACTTTCCATGCAGTGTTAATAGAGATTTATACTTTCATGCCCTTAATTTTACCTTGCGTTGCGTTTAGATTTTTTGCTTCACTTTACAATGTTTGATTGTTATTGCACCTACCTAGTATTGATGCTAGGGATAAATCGAGGGAAATACTCAAATAGGCGTAGTGTACCTACGCCTACAGAAAAAGGCAAGGATTTTACTATTTGAGGTTGGTTTTTTTTATTGAAAAATTAATCAATTAATATGGTCCTATTAACACTGTTTGAATATGAAAACCGAGAAGGAGAAAACAGTAACACGTAACTAGCGAAGTTGTTTACTGTGGCAGTGTGCCATGCTGCGCGTAGACCTCATGGGCCGGAAGGAGGAGCTGGAGAAGGAGCGCTGCCAGCACCGCGAGGCGCAGAACCGCCTGCGAGAGCTCGAGATGAAGTTCGAAGGTAAACCAGCCAATAGCATCATCACCATCATCATCTCAGCCGGAGTATGTCCACTGCTGGACGTAGGCCTGCCTCATGGATCTCCAAGTTCTTGTAGGCTGTTGCCGTACTCACCACGCTTGGCGAGCGCAGTATCTGCTGCCCAGCACCCCATGGCAAATACTATACGCCATTACTGGCCAGTGTGTCTACCATGAGTTGACACTGTTAGATCGCCTGCCGTTACAACAGTAGTAATAGTGACATCTGTCAGATTTGTAACCCATGGTACCAAATTCTAAGCAAGTTTACTGCGTATTTTAGTACTAAACTATGTTCTAGAGGCGCTGTAGAAGTTTTCATATTTTTTTTAACTATAGATGCTAGCGAGTATAGATTGTGAAAGCTCATGGTAGACGTACTGCTCTCACCGGTAATGGTTTGCGGTGGCTTGCACAGGTCTGGCGACGCACACGAACATGATGCTGGGCACGAAGGAGCAAGCGCTGGAACAGGAGCTGGGCGTGCGCGCGCTGAAGCAGTGCTACCGCGAGGCGCGCGACGAGCTGGACGAGGTGCGGGCGCTGCTGCGCGACCAGGGCGACCAGCTGCAGGACTACCGGCTCAAGGTACGCGCGCGCTCACAAGTGACTAACACTGGACGCCGCACACAGCGCCAGAGAGTTTTTTAGAGTAGTAGAACTTTTAGGGAAGAGTTCATCCGGGGAAGTACTATCATCGTACCTATTTCTGCCGCCAAGCGGTAATGTCTACATTGCTGTGTTCCGGTTTGAAGGGTCAGGGGGCCTCAGTCACGCGCTTAGTGAACGTGATTACCGCGGTATTTCAGTTGTAATAGGTAGAGGTTACCGCTCAACATCAGGTGGGCCTTGGGCTTGTCTCGTCATTTAGTAGTATAAAAAAACATCGAGCCCCAATAAGCAGATATTGTGAATGAATGAACACTTTATTGTACACTAGCCGCACTCCACGGTTTTACCAGTGCAGTTTCAGCAGTCGTGACTTTGTGCATACAAACCCTATACAAAACATAAAAGTAGCTTAGCATGTCAATTTAGCTACTTTGTTATTTTGTACAATATTTAGCATGACACAGATATTGCTTTGCGCACGCCGGCTCACGGAAGATCAACGTTATATTCTAGTAACGGCTCACAGCCTTACCAAACCAATAGCTGAGTGGCGAATGTTTTCGTGTCAGTAATCCTAATGTTGTTATTGTATGTTGTATTGTTTATTATTTTGTGACTCAAAATAAACGTTTTTATTTCTTATGATGTCTATTGATGTCTTTCTTCAGTACCTGCAAGCTCAGCAGCTGGTGGAGGAGCAGCGCCGCCAGATGGACCTCTTGGACATGGACAACACGCGCATCAGCGAGCAGATCAACCTCGAGATACAGCGGGTCAAGGTGCCTAACCACTTTGGTAGACAATTACCACTGTAGACAATTTGGAACATTTTTACGGTCCTAAAGTTGTTTCGCGACATTTCAAGCACGTTGCAACTGTCGAAGTCATGAGATGACCCTTATAAATAGTTTTAAATTATATCTACCGATCGCGAAAGTTTAAAAAGAGCACCAAAAATGTTGTTTTCTGTTGCAGCTAAAGTTCCAGGAGAAGCTACAGGAGTTGGCGCCGATCCCTGCGCTGCTGAAGGCGACGCAGACGCGGCTGAAGGACGCGCAGCAGTCGCAGGCGCTGGCCGAGCACAACGCGGAGCAGCTGGCTAGGGAACTGAACGTCGCTAGAGAGAAGGTACTGGAGTCTAGTGACCCACACTTAACTGCTGAGGCCGACGCAGACGCGGCTAAACGACGCGAGCAGTGGCAGCCAATAAACTAAAAGGTTGCTTGCGATCTAGAGCCTAGGTTTTTTACATCTAGTAACTTGCGAAGGCGCCATATCGTTGTAACATTTAATTGTGTCATTACATTACTAGTAATACATAATGATTTTTTTGTCGTACCTGAAGATCACGTTAGAATGATGCATTGGCTGACAAAGTGACTCCGTTTACCGCATTTGAAAACTGACGAGGTCCATTATGCGTAATTGAGAGAAGGTAGGTTGCGTAAATGTAAACCTGATGTAAATGTTGTCTACCACGTACCGTTGGTTTGAAAAGTTATTGAATGTGTGGATGTCTGTGCTCAGGTGCACATGATGCTTCACGCGACTGCTAAGCCGCCGAAGGACGAGCGGGTTGAGCGCGGCGACGACAAGCAGCTGGCGCTCGCGCAGCAGCGGATCGCGCAGCTGCTCGAGAGCAACGCGGCGCTCAAGGCGGAGATCGAAAGGCTCAAGTGAGTCTAATTAAAACACATTCTAAGCTAATTTGGACTAAGCTTGGTCAACAGGTGGTTGGCAAGGTTACGTAGATGTCGCTACTCGGTTCGAAACCGATAAAGGCAGTCAAGATTTTCGACGTGACGGTTAATTGCTCCGTGGCCGAACGGTAAAGGCAGCCTGCGTTAAAGGTGTTCGTCTGAACGTTACGGGTTCGAGACCCGTCGGAGACAAAATTTTGATTGCATTTTTCATTTCTATAAAGGTTACGTAGAACAAAATATTCCACCAGTCTTTTGGTTCCCATAACATTGCGTACTTTAGATAGATGGGGTGTCTATTTCATTTATTATTTGACTTCCAAAAGCGGCATCGGGTTCCGATGGCAAGGAACACTCGGTACGCGTGATCGACAAGCTCCGTTCTATATTCTTTTCCTTATAGTAATGTAACTAATAATAATACTTATAGTTATGGTATCGTCTTTTGCTTGGCACAGCACATTAAAGTATGGATCGTCTGCTTTAGGGCGAACGTGATCCGCATGGAGGAGGGCGTGCTGGCCAACGAGAAGCGGCTCGCGGAGAAGATGCACGAGTGCGCGCAGCTGGGCGGCGAGCTGGACCGCGCGCGCGACGAGGCGGCGCGCGCGCTGCAGCGGGCCACGGAGCGCACAGAGACCATCCGCAAGTATGAGCGCCTGCCTGTATTGCCTGTTGTCACTATCAGGAGCCGTGTTGACCGAGTTACAACTCGGTCTCTCACGGCTTTGAAAAAAAAACACGTGATCTTCTTCATTCCTTGCAGAGTGTGAAAAAAGCTGTCCCTTATTACACTGTCAGACTGTCCTAATGTATTTCCTAGTACTGCAGTTGCTTCATTGCCAATCTGCGGTGTTCACCAGGTCGTCTGAACCTCTTGATAGTGAACGTCCTACGCTGCACTTGCCGGTCCGCGGCCTCGACTCTAGAACTGTTCGGTCCCACCAGCCATTTGAAATGCGAGCCACATGGCCTGTTCATTTCCACTTCAACGTGCTAATCTCGGTGACCCGAGCTCTCTACTACGTCCTCATTTTAAGAGTAACGAGTTTCACGTTCATCAACGTTAGTTGCCATCGACGCATACGGAGACCTAGGCTCTCGTACAAATGCACGTGCATGTGTCGGCAGGTGCATGCAGACCACGGTGGCGGAGCTGGAGCGGCAGCTGGCGGCGGCGCGCGCGCAGGTCCGCTCCGCCGAGAAGGAGCGGGAGGAGGTACTGCACAATGATCCTACTCATTCACTACGTAAACATTGATACATTGATGGATCCATCGAACACCATATCCGCATCACCAGCGGTTTGGCCTAAGTAGGTCGCGGCCGGGCGAGCCACGTGAGTTCAGTGCATTAGCATCATCCACACATTCATTAAATCGCATTAACTTTAAGTTTACAATAAATACGCAATTGTAAAGTGAACTTAATAGTTTTAATCCAGCATTTAGTATTTTAGGTGGGTCTAGTTTAGGTGAGACGATAAGTGTATTGGATAGGTATTAATAATAGCTACCTTTCGTTGACGCCACTTGTACATTTTTAACATTGAAGAGTTTCGATGCCCATCTGTGGTCTTCATCAGTTTTTACAAGCTTTTACATAGCTTGCCCTGTATGTATGTATGTAACTATTTTTGTAAAAAGATAACGCTTTATGTATGCCTATAATATTTGGGGTGAGGTACGTTCCCACGATCGCTGATATCCACGATCGCACGGATCCCATAATCAGAATTGTTTTGAAAAAGGACCAATCTGGATATAATCATAATATCCATGAAGAATGTATATAAAAAAAATTACATCATAAATATTTTTTGCTGTGACTTATAAATTGCTTGTTTTAGAAGAATTTGGATGCACCAACACGTGAACAATTTTCTAACACTCTGTTCTTGAAAAATATAATACATTGTACAAAATGTCACGTCCACCGTGCATCCGGCTCCAAGAGTAGACTTCCGGCGGCAGTGAATGAGACATTTCATCCGCAGAAAACGGGTCTGCTACCAGTCGGAAATTGGGAATGCATTCCCGCGTCATGCTAAGATTCATTATCATCATCCACATCCCGTCTTCACCCACTGCTAAGTATAGGCCTCCCTGAGTTTGTGCCGTCCGCCACGACCTTACGCTAGTCTCATTCATAGATACATAGATAGATTCCTTCAAAAACATTATTAAACGCAATCTGTGCAATAAAGCTTATTATAAAATATCGGATTACTTAGAGGACAAAACCACTTGGGAAGGAATCTGCTCCAACTCCGTCAAACGTAACATAAGACAAAATAAAATTGTTAAATGATGACTATAACGACCGAGTTCGGTTCTTCTGCTCACTTCTTTTCCTAACTCGCGTGTCATCTGAAGTGAACAGATTCAATTATGTGCTTTATTCTATTTATTTGTGTTGTTTTATTCTGTAATTTGTGACGCGTCAATAAGGTCCATGCGGCCGCACTGAATAAATTAAATTAAATTAATTAAATTAAAAAACTTTTATTTCAGATTACAGTATTTTAGATAAAGTATTTTTTGATTCTTGATTCTTATTGACGTCCTTAACAGAAATAACACAAGGAGACAAAAATAAAATACTAACATTCAAATAGGCGGTCTTATCGCTCAAAAAGATATTATTATATTCACGTTAATCTTATTACCTCTGTGTTGCGCAGCGGGCATAGGTCCGCCTGCGACGCAAGTGTTTGCGGGTTTGATTCTCGCCTCGGGACAAATGTATGTACGATCTGTAGATAATAATAATATCTTCAGTTTGTCCCAGATGGTTTTCTATATAAAATAAAAAAATCTATGTATGTAGTATAATGTATTAAGTATGCCAGTCATCTAGTACCCATAACACAAGCTGTGCTTAGCTTGGGCCTTGATGCAGCTGTGTGAAGTGACAGTTTCTTCTCATGGTATAAAGCTCTTAATGTAATGGTTTAGTTAATGAGCGATAACAGTCAAATCTATATGTATTCAAGTTAAAAAAAATCAAGGAACCCCCGACACTTTACCTAGTCTCTGAGGTTACCAATGTTTTTTTGTTATGTGTACCCCCCTCTTTTTTGCAATCATGCCATTTCATTTTGATACACTTGGATACCCAAGTGTATCAAAATTTGAAAACATTAGATTGTTCACCCCTACTGTCAACCTCCATATCTCATGAATAGCTCGACCCATTTCTATAAAACTTTCAGTTTTGCATTCTACACATCATTTCCTACCACATCATTTCATTTAATTTGATAAACTCGGGTATATTTGGACACTATTTGCAATTATGTCTCATTTCTTTCGGGTGAATTGGGGGGTAACTACTAGGTATCTTGTAAACTTCCCGGTTTTGATAATCCACGGGCGGAAAACCAGTTATTGAATAAAAAAAAAACTGCATGCAAAATGGTCCTCTCGTTTAAGAGCTTCGGTGCCACAGACCGACACAAGATCGTGTTAGTTACACCATTTATAATTCGAGAACGGCTGGACCCTTGGATGTTTTAGATTTAATTGAGCCCGAGTTAACATATAGGCTACTTAAACATCGTAAAATTCACAGAAAACAATTATACCTAACCTAAATTTATTTTTCCATAAATTTTATACGGATGATGTGATGACATTTTTTGATTGTCATTTTAGGTACGTTCAGCTAGTTAAATAGTTATTAAACTTAAAATCAAGATGTTTATATTTTAGCAGTAGTAGTAGTAGTAAGTGGTTGCAGAGTAGTAGTTGTAGAAGTAGTAGTATTAGTTAGTAGTTGTAGAGTAGTTGAGTGTAGTTATATATTAGTCGTCTGGAAAGCTAGTACAGTATTAAATTGTTTCTTAAGTATTATAGGTCATCGTCGCTTACCATCAGGTGAGATTGTGGCCAAACAAACGCCTATCAGATATAAACAAAAATAAGGTTCTTCAAGAGCCTCGAATTAACAATAATGCAGGCCGTCGTGCTATGTTTGCTACGGAGATGTATGTATATGTTGGTGTGGTGTCTGCAGGTGCAGTGCCGCATGAACTGCCAGATCCAGCGGCTGAACGAGAACTTCGAGCAGGCACAGCTGAGGGTCCTCGGTTTGCAGGTACCTGACCTCATGCGTACTCTATAATCAACCTTCCATCGCTAAGCGGAGCTAAGAGATTTTAGGACTTCTTTAGCCTGGGGTCACCCCAAGCGAGTTGCGATCACGCAAGCTTTAGACAACAATTTAAAAGTATTTTGTAACATAACATCTGTAACTTTGTACTGGATGTTCTAACCACGCAAATACCTATATTTATGTATATATATAATATATATGTCAGTCCGTATAATATATACAGTCCAAAGTACTATATCTATAATATATCTGTCTTGGCCGATATCGACCACAGTGATTGATTTTTACTAGAGAGACATAATTAAAAATGAGGACTTATTGGAGGGTATGAGGGTGTAATTGTTCCTCCCTTTGGTGCGCTCTCTGGTGGCTTGCATATTACTCAAGTTTTAGAGAAAATAAATAATTTTATGTTTATTGTCGCCGCTCTCCAGCGCCATTCTGGACAATAGGCGTCAATGTAATCCCACCACCTGCGCTTCGGCTGGCCGCGTGGTCTCTGAATTTGTGGGAGACGAATGGAGAAAGGGAAGGGAGGCCTTTGCCCAGCTGTGGGATCCGATGTGCTATTTAGATTAATAGATGTCGCCGTCATCTGAACAGATGAGGAGGACTTTAGATGCTGGTACAGCTGCTTGATTGTTGAATGTGTGCAGACGCAGGTGCAGACGCTGCGCCGCACGGCTTCCTCGACGGGCGAGGGCGACTCGGAGCCTTCGCAGGAGTGCGCGTGCAAATCCTTCTTCAACGAGCTCTGACCTGCCTGCTTCTACGCCTGCTTACTTCAAATGCTGGTTATTTTTATCGGAGAGTCTATTATCCCCGTGTACTTTGCCGTAAAACTATAAATCTGTTTCAAGTTTCCCTGGTTTATTTATTTAATACCTTATTGCATAATACTAATATTAATTTACTATTGGTTGACATAATGGATGGTTATTATTTACGTAGAAGTCTTGTACTTCGCCATAAAATTATATTTTACTAATCTCTTAATTAGATGTTGTGAATCAGTACATTTATCGTGGACATTTTTTATCTTTTGGCCGAGCTTCACAAGCCATGGAGATTGGGAGGCAGATCCAGTTAGGATGGGCTGATACCTTCGGTAAATTGGACGACATACTTAAGTCGAACATTCCTCAAAGCCTAAAAACCAAGGTTTATAAACAATGTGTCCTGTCCATACTCACGTATGGCGCCGAGACATGGCCGCTCACCGATGGAAGCGAGACAGGCCACTTGCCAGATGGGCGGACGATCTGGCCAGGGTTGCCGGACGACAGTGGATGAGAGTTGCACAGGACCGTTAACGTTGGCGTGTTGTAGAGGAGGCCTCGCAGTGGATGTCAACGGGCTGGTATGATGATGATAATGAGTCTCTCTAAAAGTATAGGTAGTATGGACCCGAACTGCAAGCCTGCTTAACTGTTAGCTTGCCTGGCTATAAATGAACGACAGTTGACCTTTGGCGTGGCTTATGACACTTAACAAAATTTAAAGGTTACTGCTTAGGTAGGTACTTTGTTTAGAAAAACAATTGGGTTTGTTTTTTTATGATTGATGTCAAAGAGCAAAATCTTTGCTAACATAATTGAAGCTCTGCGTGAGCAAAATGTATTAACTTTAAAGCCAGACTGCAGCTACAAATTAGTACACCTTATTCAAAACGGGCACTTCATGTAGGGTTATTAAATATTGTCTTAATAACAAGCGGGGAAAGCGCTATGAGATGGTCCTTTGACGTTTGCCCGCGAATTGAAGGTTCAGCTGCGATAGGAAATGATGACATCTGCAATAGGTATCAAAAATAAGCAATATCCCTGCGGACATTAAATTAAGCATAATTATAATCACAGCAGTAGGACTGCTGTGCATGCCCGCTGCTGAATCTCCTAGATCATGAGGGGTTGTTGCCATACTCGACACGCTTGGCAGGCGGGTTGGCGAGCTCTGTACGGGATGTTGATACACGGAAAGACGCTGTAGCATAACTTCCAGTGCTATCTCTTGGCAGATTCTTACTGCATCCACGGTTGGCATGGCTTCCAAAAAGATGTTGTTTAGAACCGCTTATACACCTTGTGACTTGCACTCGGTTATGTTTTTTTATGTGAACATATTTCAAACTCAAACTCAAAAAATGTTTATTCAGTGCAGCCACATGAACCTTTTTACAAAATATAGATCACAAATTACAAAATAAAACAACAGAAATACTTAGAATAAAGCACATAATTATATCTGCACTTCAAATGACACGTGATTTCACGGCACTATCGTCGAAAGGGCCATCATGTAGAAACATCCTCAATAAGTCCTGCGGGGAGGCAACAGTACTAAAAACAGTTTTTAAAAAGTAAGATATCATATCTCCCCTGCCTAGGGGAGACAACAGGTTTTTTTCCTGATATCTCCCCTAGGGGATCCATCAGGGGGACAATAGACCTACACCGTATTCGGTTTCATACAAAAGTCCTGGTTGGTATCACATGACGACGCAAATTCAGTCGGTTAATTAAAATTTTGCTACAGTAGGTATTTGACAAAGACGCTAGCTAGGATGATACTTCTTTGAGTGAAGCTGTTATAGGGTAAAATAACAACAATTCCATAACAAACTTTTATTTAACAATGTTAACAAAAAACTTGCTTTAGACATTTGGTGTCTTAGGAGTTGCGAACAGTGAAATATATCTTTGCAGATTCGCCACAGACTTTGTTATTTTAGGGAAGTTAAGCGAGCATCCACCCTGTGGCAACCGTTAAAAGTTAGCTCCTAATAAAATACGCTTCCTAAACAAATAAAAGTTACGGAACGCTCCAATCAGTGCCTTTTGTCTATTATAATTTATTTATATAGTCGTACAATTAAAAATGCTTTATTTTAGGTATTTTTTAACTGTTATTTGAGCTCTTACTGAGGCATTGTTCTGCCCTACCTAAAGTCCCTGCCCGTAGTTTATTTAATCATACATCTGGGTTTTCATCGGGAAAATTGTTTTTGTGGTCCACCTCAAAATTACATCCATTTAATGACATTGGTGAACCACGGGCGGGTTTAATTTAATTATATTGTAATTTAAATACGTACTCGTAATTTAATGTTTAAAATTAACGAGAACCGAAAACTAAACAGGGTAGAAACAGTCGGCTTACATCATCTGGCTGTTTCTACCCTGAGGCTATCTTAGCTATATGTCAGCAACCTATTAACATCATCATATTTCACATAACAGCATACTAAATGACGAGTTAAGCGTACACGCTGAACGAATGCTAGCGCAGCAAACTGCGAACGCTTCTTGACTGCATTCTACACTTACTGAAATTATTCATGCTTCTTGAATAATTGCAGTAAGTGTAGTTGGTGATTTTGGGGCAAGAGCAGCCACAGAATCCGCTTTAGGCGCGGGCCAGATAGGAAGGGCGTGCCATCAGTGAACCGCTTCTATCTGTTTACCTTTTACTCTTTATAGCGTGCCTCAGGCGCGCCCATGGCATATCAGTACAGAAGCGTGCCGCGCCCCTTCGGTCTGGCTTTTGCGCCCTACTTGTCTGCGAGCGCGGCGAGCGCAGCGGGCGGCGGTGGATGTGCCGGCTGCTGGCTGACGCGGTGCAGGTTCCCGCGCGCGGCGAAGCAGGACCGCAGCGCCTCCTGCGCCAGGTGCGTGGCGCGGTGCGGCGCGCGCGCCACCACGTGGAATGCGTCCATGGCCTGGCAAAGCGTCTCCGTGGCTAGTGCGCAGTCTTCCTCCTCCATCAGCTTTGCGCCTCTCTGCGAAACGTAGGACGGTGACGAACATGTCTTTGGAATCAGTCACAGCGGTTATTGTACCATATAAGAGTACTTTAAAAGAACATTGTATAACTGATATGATAAACTGTAATAACCAAAATAGCCGCGTCAAAACGTATACCATAGTGTCGTGAAATTAGGAAAGTCGTTAGTTCTTGCACATCCAGCTGTATTTTAGCAGGTAGATCTTACTGATGATTTCTAGAAAGCTAGGTTCCTTGGTTAGCTGCTTACGAAGCTGATGTTGCAACCCGAAAGCAATCACGGTATGAAATAATTTTATTAGTTTTACTCGTGCTTTTTTTAACAGACAGTGCTAGAAACGGAGTATTCGTTATTACGAATACTATTCTATCTAACTTTGAATATTTTTAAAGACAAATGAATGCTGCTGAAGAGTAATTACCTGGTATAGATCCTGGCAGTGGTCGACGGTCTCCAGGCTGAGGCGCACGAGGTCGGGGTCGATGGGCGTGCTGCACTTCCCGCAGCGCGTGGGCGGGCGCGCGCCACTGCGGAACTTCCACGCGCACGCCAGATTTGGGCATCTGGGAAAGGAATGCAACCACAGCTCAAATTGGATGTATAATTTAATGATGGTGAAAGGCAGTTTGAAGATTGTATCATTCCAGAGTTCCACATGAGAGCATCCTCACCATGCAAGGGGATAAAATCCATTTAAGAACTTTTTAGGGGCATTTACCAAGCTAATCTCTATTTGAATATGAATGTTATAGTCTCTGAATTGAAATTATCGTGGCTAGACATCATTTAATACATATAATACGGCTTACACCACGTACCTAACTTTTATTATAGTCTCCTCACGAATAAAGATGAAGCAGCACGAACGAACCAGTAGCGGCAATCGGCTGAAAGCTGAAAAGCTCACCTCAGAAAGACATGTGAGTCCTGCATCTGCTTCATATCCAGCCAGTCCTCCTCGCAGGTGAGGCATTGGCAACGGAACCAGTAGCGGCACGCCAGCGAGCGCTGCCGCTCGCGCCGCCCGCGCATCATGAAGTGCGGCCCGTAGTTTTCCGAGACCACCTCGCCAGGCTGTAGCGGCCGCGTCGCACGCAGCACTATGTTGCGACCCTCGAAATATCTGGATCATATTATGGTTGATAGGTTGCGTGTGGCACCGACTGAGACTAAATAAAATTTGTGAATATAGTGGTTTTATAAGAAAGGGAGTTACTTATAGCTAAACATGCAAAACCGCTTGGTCTCTGTTCTGACAGTGAACCGACTTCAGTGTAGTGAACTGGTGAGGTTGTTTTTCTGTATCAAGAAAGATGTGGGCTGTTGATAACGCACTTATTAAAGGACCCTGGGGTAGTAGCCCCAGGAGTTGAAGCCGGGGTAAGCAGGCTTAACCTCGAGGCCCCGAGGCCCCATCCGGAGACAGGACTGTCTGATTGCCGTGATTATTCGCTATGGCCATGTAGGCGCGATTGGAGCCCTGGAATAAGTGCTGGCCACGAATCGTCCCGTACCCCACCACCACTCCCTGTCTTATGCAACTTATGTTGTTACCTGGCCACTGCAGGGTAGCACTCGTGGTTGAAAAGCGCGCCCGTGGGGTAGATGCCCACAGCGATGTAGACGGGCTTGGAGCCCTGAAACAGGTGGTCGCCGCGCACCGTCTCATACACCTCGTGGGCGTTGAACTGTAGAAGTAGCAGGTTGCGCACGATCAGCTCGCAGATTGCCGTCTCCGCTGAAATGAAAAATGATAATTTATCAGGATTTGAGTTTTCCTCGTCTCTTTTCTCAACTCTCTCTTTGTCGTATACGTAATCATCTGGTCATAAAACGCTTGCTTTGATGATTTATAAGGAAGCATCGTAATTCTTCTTGATTGGTAAGCTATATTTTTACTTTTTGTTATTAACATAAGAAGTTACATTACTAGTCTGGGAAGTTACCTTTAGATACATTTTCAGGTTCGCACTTCTTGAAAAACCCGCCCTTCTTGAGACATTCCGTCAAGAACATGGCCATCACGATCCTCTTCAGATAATCGGCCCCTTTCCTCTGCTCCCAGTGCGTGCACAGAGAGTAGATCTGAGATGCCTTCAGTTCCAACTTCTCTTCAAAGCTCATCTTTTCATCTACTTGCCTCTCTTCTTCTTTGATTTCTGCAAAGTTCTTTAATCCTTTCTTTGATCGGTTCAGTCTTTCCTTTCGGCTTTTCATCTTTGATTTCTTGGCGACCCCTTCTATGTCGTTCAGTGCGGTTCCCTCGACTGTCTTCACTTCGTTGGAAATAAACTTTGAGTGTATGGAGAGACTTGTATCGATTCCGACCTGGGTGACCATGCGCAAAGCTATGTGGCTGAGAATGGACATACCCGATCCTGAAATAATAAATCAAGAACATTTCTGTTTCCTTAAAGTAGTTATGCTACTTAGTAAAAAATCTAAGTTAAAACATTTTTACCCTTACCGATGAAGAGATCCAAGAACGGGCACTCGTAAGCGTGATAAGTGGAGACTGCGGCATCACGGCATGTGACGCTGCAGAAGGCCACTCCTGAACACTTGGGGCACCAGATAGGTGCTGATTCTTCGCAGTTTTCTAGCCTAAAAAAGACAGTAATATTCATCTTACGTAACACCACAGATATGAAGGAAATAAGTCTAGTCGCTAAGTTTTGTGTCCTTTATATCAAACTCAAAAACTTTTATTGATTCAGAGCCACAATAAAAGTCTTCAAATCAAACTGATTTGAGCCACCATACTGTATCTATGTATGCATCTTTTGTACTGTTATTTTCAGCGGTTACTGTCCCATCCTCCCACGTTCACAAACTAGACCTGGTAAGGTATGCAGGTCGGCAGTGGATACATGCCACTTCCAGCCGCAATACTTGGAAGTCCATGAGGGAGGCCAATGTCCAACAGTGGAGTCCTATGGCTGATATGATGATTGCGGAGCAAAAGCCTTCCATTCCTCTAACCACTATTTGCGGTCTTTGTATCAGGTCAAATAGTGAATGAGCGTCATGCACGTCCAGTCATGTTTGTAACTACTTACCTAATTTATAAGACCGTAACAGCATGTTCGCAATAAATATATTGAGTATTGAGTAATCTTATCGTGGGGTTTTACGTCGTCCACCTATACGTTTAGTTACCTATAATAGTTACCTTTTGAAGCAGTGAAGACAGTGAGAGCCGTAGTAGTCCGACAGCAGACAGGCGGCGTACGGGCTGTCCACCAGCAGGACGTCTCCCGTGCTGACCTCGGCGCCCGCCACCGCGAACCGGCCCTGACAGTAAGTTGACAATAAATAGTGCTGGACGATGCATGAGACCAGTGCGCATGTTGACAGGGTATGTAAATCAATTTTCGAGTAGCTACTGGTTTTTATTATTATGAAACCGTTTTATTTAGCTTGCCCTGTTTGTTATTTATATAGGTTTTGACCTAGGTAGTTGACATTTTGCCCCCTTCCTGTTCTCTGTGTGATCTGATATTTGGTACCTACACACCTTTAGTTCTGATGACAATACAAATTAATTTAATCACTATCATTGTAAATCCAAGATGGCCGCCGCTACAAAATGGCGGATTACATTTTTTACCACAACTTCCATTCGGTAATTTTTAGCTTATAGTACATTATCTAGGTTCTGATCCAAACACATAAACGTGAAATGACCAATTCCAAGAATGACCAATACGCATAATGACATATTAAGCCAAATGCTAATACGCAGAATGACGCAAACGCCAAATGACTAAAACGTGGAAAATGCCTTTAACTAAAACGCATAATGAGCAATGACTAATACGCATTTTGATCCTCAGTTTTCATTTCATTTCATTTATTCAGGAACAATTTACAATTGTATTTGAATGTTCTTAAAATTAAACACAATTAAAAATAACAAGCATCAATATAAATAAACAATAACAAACACCTTCAAGAATACAACTACCATGCATTCAATTATGGAAATTATGACTTAAGGAAAAATTTATACGGTATTTAGAAATGCTAGAAGTCATCCAAGGAGTACACGCACTTTTCCAACAAAAACGCTTTTAATTTGTATTTAAAAATATACGGTTTTGACCAATACTTTTTACTTTTTGACCAATTTTATGTCAAATTTTACATTAAATGTCATTTTTATGACACCGACCGCCATTTTACCTTATCTTCCTCCTCGGTGATTTTGAGCAGCTTTGACATGGAAGGCATGTTCAGTTTGGCTCCACCCGTTAATGATATTTCTGAAAAAGACAAAAAGTGACACAAACGTTAAAATCGGCCGAGTGCGAGTCGACTCGCGCACGAAGTGTTCCGTACCATTTACGTACAAATATTTAATCCCATACAATAAAACCATGTTTGTTCTATGGGAGCCCTTAAATATTTATTTTATTCTGTTTTTAATTGTTGTTGTTATAGCGACAAAAGAAACACATCATTTGTGAAAACTTCAACTGTCTAGATATCACGGTTCATTAGATACAGCATGGTGACAGACAGACAGACAGACAGACGGACAGCGGAGTCTTAGTAATAGGGTCTCGTTTTTACCCTTTGGGTGCGGAACCCTAAAAATAGCGTTGATTATTTGTTGATAAAGGGGGTAGCTTTTAACAGTCTTCATATCTAAATGAAGAACAAATATATATAGTAGGTAATAAATTCGCTGACCTTTTTTGTTTGTTGTTGATTTGTTGTTCACTTAGATCTCATCTCAGCCGTAAAACGTCCACTGCTGGACAAAGGCCTCCCCATCATGGATCACTACGTACTGATTATGAGGGGTTGTTGCCACGCTCGGCAGTGAGTAATACACGGAAAGACGCTGCTGCCAATCTTCCGAAGATATCCCTTAGCAGATTCTTACTGCATCCACGGGCAAGAGAGGAGGAGTAACATTCTACTGCCGGCACCCCGCAGTTCGATTCTTTTCATTTTAATTTGTTTACCAGTCTTATCAGGCGGAGGTTTCGGCTGGTGGGTGAGGTCAAGCCCCTGCAGGTCCTGGGCGAGCTGCGCGCGCGCCGCCTCGTCTGCGCCCAGCAGCCGGCCCGCCAGCTCGTAGGATACCTTCGCACGGGACCCTTCACCGGTGCCTGCAAGTATCGAGGAGTTCTAAGAGAACAATAGGAATGGTTCTGCTATGACTTTCTGACAAAAACTTAGGTTTGTACCTAATAACAGTTAGTAAATTGGACTTTGATTTATAATCATAATATACTTAGATACCCATGCGCCAATTACCTTTTTAGCGGTGGCTCTGCGGCAGTTTCCTCTGTAGTAGTGGCCAATAAACTGGCTTAGTGACCAGACAATAGTAGCTACAAAGGTAACCGCACCTTTGTAACAGTGGCCCATACGTCAGACATCTTTATAGTCACTGCTACAAAGGTAACAGACACATGGGCCACTATGCGCCAGTTACCGTTATAGCAGTGGCCCTACGGCAGTTACCTCTGTAATAGTGGCTCATGCGCCAGTTAGCAGTGGCCCATACGTCAGTTACCATTTTAGCTAAGGCCCTACGGGAGTTACCTCAGTGGCAGTGGTCCATGCGGCGATTACCTTTATAGCAGTGGCCCATGCGCCAGTAGTACTGCGCGCGCATCCGGGCCGGCAGCCGCTCCTTGAGCGCCAGCCGCAGGTCCTCGAGCGCGGCGCGCGGCCGCTCCGTCGCCAACAACACCTCCGACCGCTGCCACAGCGCCAGCGCCAGGGAGACACCCCCGTCCAACACCTCGTCGTCACCTTTATAGCAGTGGCCCATGCGCCAGTAGTACTGCGCGCGCATCCGGGCCGGCAGCCGCTCCTTGAGCGCCAGCCGCAGGTCCTCGAGCGCGGCGCGCGGCCGCTCCGTCGCCAACAACACCTCCGACCGCTGCCACAGCGCCAGCGCCAGGGAGACACCCCCGTCCAACACCTCGTCGTCACCTTTATAGCAGTGGCCCATGCGCCAGTAGTACTGCGCGCGCATCCGGGCCGGCAGTCGCTCCTTGAGCGCCAGCCGCAGGTCCTCGAGCGCGGCGCGCGGCCGCTCCGTCGCCAACAACACCTCCGACCGCTGCCACAGCGCCAGCGCCAGGGAGACACCCCCGTCCAACACCTTGTCGTCACCTTTATAGCAGTGGCCCATGCGCCAGTAGTACTGCGCGCGCATCCGGGCCGGCAGTCGCTCCTTGAGCGCCAGCCGCAGGTCCTCGAGCGCGGCGCGCGGCCGCTCCGTCGCCAACAACACCTCCGACCGCTGCCACAGCGCCAGCGCCAGGGAGACACCCCCGTCCAACACCTTGTCGTCACCTTTATAGCAGTGGCCCATGCGCCAGTAGTACTGCGCGCGCATCCGGGCCGGCAGCCGCTCCTTGAGCGCCAGCCGCAGGTCCTCGAGCGCGGCGCGCGGCCGCTCCGTCGCCAACAACACCTCCGACCGCTGCCACAGCGCCAGCGCCAGGGAGACACCCCCGTCCAACACCTTGTCGTCACCTTTATAGCAGTGGCCCATGCGCCAGTAGTACTGCGCGCGCATCCGGGCCGGCAGTCGCTCCTTGAGCGCCAGCCGCAGGTCCTCGAGCGCGGCGCGCGGCCGCTCCGTCGCCAACAACACCTCCGACCGCTGCCACAGCGCCAGCGCCAGGGAGACGCCCCCGTCCAACACCTCGTCGTCACCTTGGAGAACACTCATACAATAAATACAAAAGCTGTGGAGGCCAAGGCTTAAGGTAGCTTCGAAGGAGGCTTCCATGAGGGACGCCTACGTCCAGCAATCCTACAGCTGAGATGGTGAATTGAGAATTTATCATCTCACTGCTGGACATAGGCCTCCCTCATGGATTTCCAAGATTATGAGATGGTTGTTGTGCCGTTGTGCCCCACGCTTGGCAGGCGGGTTGCGAGCGCAGTGCGGGATTTTTATTTATACAAGGAAAGACGCTGCCGATGTAAACCGTTGAAAAATTAATTAGGTATCCAGCTGCGTACCGGGCCCCGCGCCGTGTGGTGCCGCAGTGAGGCCCCGCAGTTACCCGCAGGCCTGTTGTTAGAAGTTAGTGTATTTTTACGTTTATGAAAACATATTAACCGATATTAATTGAGTTTCCGGTTTAAATTCCGGTATGTTTGGTAAACAGTATCACTAATTTGAGCGACAATTTATCCGAATGGAATGAAGAAATTGTTCATCCCCATCTCATGTGTATGGAAAGCACCCCAATATATTTATTTTTCAGATTTTTTTGTACAGTTATCTACCTCAGTTCAGTTCAGTTCTTATTTCAGTATATCATCCATACAAAATTACAGTTTTCTAGGCCTAATAGTCTCTTCGTTACGCTGAAGACAGATGGACAAACAGACAAAGTGACACTGTAAGGGTTATAACACATATTTAACTGGGTATCTATCGCGTTATTTACCTTTATTATTGCCCACGTTTCGACAGGACCACCCACTGGTCCCGGGAAGAACAAAAGATTGAACTCCACAATCCCAAAGTTATAGACAACGAGAGACACTACTAGGTACTAGAGAATGGTCCGGGAAGCAATTGAAATTAAGAAGTATCCTAATTTCAATCATGAAGACGGTTTCAGACTCTTGGCTCATGGAATCCAGTGATAGCCAAGTGTACTCGACGTGTGAATCAACCTAAGTGGGCTGATACAGTATGCTGTCCCAGTGTGAAACAGCCTTAATCTCAAGTTCCTATAATTATGAAGACCAAGTGAGGGTAGTCTGATAGTCTGAAAAGACGCCTTCGCTTTGCTGCGGTTACCTCCAACGTGTCAGTCTTCCCGGGACCACGATGGGTGCAATCCTGTCGAAACGTCGGGTAATAATAAAGGCAAATAGCGCGATAAATACCCGGTTAAATATGCGTTAGTAACGTGTCGTGATCGCGAAAGTTTTAAAAAGACTATTGAATGTCCTTTTTTAAGTTTTTTATTAAAATTGGTCAGATAATCTCCAATAGAGTAAGTTTACTTTTTGTAATACGGACTATAGAACCTCCTTCCTTCCTACATATACCTGTATGTAGGAAAACGTACTTGCTTTTTCCCGGGATGCTAGATTTAAACTATTAAGTTCACTTTTAACTACTACGTATTTATTGTAAACTCTGAACGGGTTCACCGTTCAAATTTTGCTTTATTCTATTAATTTGTGTTGTTTATTTTGTTATTTATGTTATGGTTCATAAATATGATCCATGCGGACGCACTGAAGAAAGTATTTTTGTTTTGATTTGATTTGAATGAGTGCGGTTTGTATGGATCATGCACGTGCACTGACTCACGTCGATCGCCCGGCTGCGATCTACCTAGGCCAAACTGCTGGTGATGCTGATTTGGTGTTCGATGTATCGAACAGTCACCTTTCATATAAAATGTTCAGGCTACCTGTCATAGGAGCTTTGAGCACGGCCTGGCTCGCTAGCGCCAGTGCCTTCTGCTGGTCGCCGAGCAGCGCGCGCGCCGCCGCCAGCCGCCGCTCGCTGGCGGCGCGCGCGCACTTGCCGCGGTGCAGCGGCTGGATGCGGGACAGCACATCTGCGAGCCCGCACATTATCTGCAACACAATTACTTCATTAGGTCTTTCATTATCATCATTCCAGCGCTAAGACGTCCACTGTTGGTCCCTCATGTACTTCCAATTATCATGAGGGAATTGTTGCCATACTCGCCACGCTTGGCAGACGAGTGCAGTATAGATCGTTAAATTCGCAGAAATACGCTGCTGCCCATCTTATGGAGTAGATTCTTACTGCATCCACGGGAAGTAAGGAGGGACAACATTCTACAGCCGGCGTCCCACGAGAATACTCCTTTATTTTAGTAAAAAAAAATTCAACACCGTAATTTCTCATTCTAGAAAATTTTATGATACTCTACATATAACCTTTTCACAGACCACTGAGTATCAATAACAGTTTTAGATCCTCTTGCTCAGCAATCACTTTATGCATTTTACAGTTACAATATTGAGCCATTACAGTAAGAAGGAAAGTGTTTACTACTGAAGCTACTATAAAAATATCACGTAAAATACAAATATATTAAAAATATACCGGTAACCACCGTAACACACACGTATACAAAAAAAAGGGGGGGGCTCCCATAAAATAATGCATGTAAAATGTCTAAAAGTCCCCATAAATCCGACCTGACCAATTCAAGGTCAAACGTCACAGTTATACTTTTTTGCATTTTTCTAGAAAAAGTTAAGTTTTATTACGAAATAATGTGGGAAGACCTACGTGTAGGTGTTTAGTTTTGCTGAATTAGCACATTTACACCCTTGCACCCAGTGCTTACAGATCGCATCGCGATAACTTCGTGCGACGGGGTCGTTTACCGCGTATTTAGGTTAGTTGTCGATTTTATAAAATTTTAAGTGTGATCAGTGTTTACTGATTATGATTTTTTACTAGCTAACAGTAAGGCATTGACGTTTGACAGCAACAATCGCGAGATTTACGCCTGTTGCAAACCTGTCGCGAGATACGTAGCTTGCGGAATTCACATTGATTTTCGTGGGTAGAAACAAGGTACCAAAACTATTTTACCTGTATTTTAGTCTCTCGTTCATCCACTGCCGAATAATCAGCTCGTGTGCCCGACTGCTTTGTTACAAAATATTTTCAGTAAACCCTTTGTCACACGCTCTATTCTTGTCTACACGTGTATGAGCAGTTCCGTTTTCGGTTTGATGGCCGTAGCTCGACTGGGTTCATAATTAAAATACAGTGTTTTGTTTTTGTTCAGTGCCTGGGAAGCACTGTGTTACTCGTCCACTCTCATTAATGCGTTAAAAAATCGATTCATGCCGTGAGGTGCAGTGAATTTGACCTAGCGCCAGTGTTTTGTGGTACTACTGTAGATGTTACTGGCCGCCTTGAACTTCTTGGCATAGAGTTGACAGCTAACCTCAACTTTGGCACTTCCATCGAATCAAAGGCTAAAATAGCGGCTAAAAAGTTGGGCATCTTGAATAAGGTAAAGCGATACTTCACACCGGGACAGCTTCTCGCACTCTACAAAGGTCAAGTCCGATCTTGCATGGAGTATTGCAGCCACCTCTGGGATGGTTCAGCTAAATACCAACTCGCTGCACTCGATTCGGTGGAACGCAGAGCTAGGAGGCTCATTGGTGAGGAATATCTTGTGACGTCAAAGCTTGACAGCCTAAGTCACCGTCGCAAGGTAGCATGTATATCAGTTTTCTACAGATTATACTGCGGAGAGTGCTCGCAGGAACTATATGACTTAATTCCACCATCACCCTTTTTCCATAGAAACTACAGACACACTGCACACTATCATCCTCATTCGGTTGAAATCCCAAAGCTGAGAACTAAACGCTTCCAATCGTCTTTTATAATGCGCACTGCTCTCGACTGGAACAAACTACCATTATCTGTGTTTCCAACCTCTTATGACCCGATTACGTTTAAGAAAAGAGTTAATAGGTATTTTCTAGGGAAGCTCGCTCCATCGTCGATCTCATTCTTGCGATAGCAAGGATGAAATCAGGAGCTAACCTATCTAACGTAAAAAAAAAACAAATTCATCTAAGTTTTTTTTGACAATGTGACTGCTTAAAGTATGTTTAAAGATGGAAATGTCAAAAGTTTCGGTTTAACGAAATGAGGTTTACATGAGTCAGTAGGTTTGTGTCTGGCCACTGAACGTACACATTTTTTTTCTGAAATAAAGTCAGTGGCTACCAGTACTATTTCCCCAGAATATAATTTAATTTCTTAAGCTATTTCTACTTGCAATCTTCACCTCTTTATTTTCCTTTACTACCATGACCTTCTGGGCTTCAGGCGCTTTCTCAAGCTCTTGCAGCCAGCCTGCGTCTGCGAGGGCCAGCACATCCTCAGCCAGGCCCTTGAAGAAGCCTTTGGAGTCAGAGCAGAGCGTGACGTCACTGCAGGCCGCCGCATACGCTGCGTCCACCTCGCCGTAGACAGACATCCTCACCGCTGGGCCCTGGAATGATAAGGAGACAATAGGTTGATATACATAATTATCAGAGGAATACCTGCAGATAAAGCAAACATTTTGTCCCCGGCGGAGATCAATCCCGGATAAACCAACTGCGCCACGGAGGTCGTGAAAATTCAATTTACTGACTTGCCAGGCTCGTTCAATTTTAAAATAAGTTGTCTGTTATCCCCAGTGGGACAACACCCGGCTCTATGCGAGTGGATCCCCCAGAACCCCGCCGGCCGGTCGACTCGACTGCAGCAGCACCGATAACTTCATGAAGCTAAACTACTACTAATTCTAATATCAACTTACTAAAATGTGATTTCAATCATATAAAATAACAATTTCTGCCAAGTTCGATTTAAGAAACAATTTAACACAGTTAGGATCATAAAATAACCGTTACAGTATCATTTGTTTGTAATAACAATTCAAGAAATACGACGAGCAAAAATGTTTCCGGCAAATAATCGAAATATTCTATTTAGTTTGTAATAGTTTATATTTCGGTACCGGGCGTGAACAAATGGATTTAATTGAGAAATCTATCTTCACATTTAACATGTGCTTGGTGGTGAAAGAAAACATCGTGAGGAAACACGTGATTTAATACTCAATACTTTATTGTGTTCTAGCTTCGCTATCTCAGCTTCAGACGTGTGTTTTCTCTGAATAATAGCCGACTAAGCTGGGACGTTACTATAGGCGTCCGGTACAGCATTAATACCAGTTGGTGGGGACAGCTTAGTGGGGATTATGACACTAATCCGTTCTGCATAGCGCCCCGCCGGCGCCGCCTAATACCAGTTGCTGACGATATATAAATCATCTATAATAGATGATTTTATGTTTATATTTGCAGCGCTTACACAACCCATGCACTTTGCTATTACTTACTGTAGCACAGTACGATTGATCCGATATTAGTTGTTGTTCGCATTATTACTATTATTATAAATAATAGTATTACTACTATTATTACATTATTACTATTATTATAAATAATAGTAATAATAAACTTTATTTAGTAACTTACAAAACATGAAACAATAGATAGATAGATAGATAGATAGATAAAACGTTTATTTACGACTGCAGACACACATACAAGAAACAAAATCTAAGTACAACATTACAATACATCAATTAAACATAAAATATAACAAATTAAGACAATATAATTAGCAATCAAAAACGTTATGTGTGTGCTGCAGTACGACAAAAGGTCATGGCTCAGCGTGAGATATGCTCAAGGAGCAAACGCTGATTTTCAGCCATAGCCTGTAGAGTGCAAGCAGAACGAGACGCAATCCGTGTATTGTGTACCTACATTATTTGATAGATAGATAACTCTTTATTGTACTTAACTTAATACTAACACAAAAATTAACAATGTTTTTTACAAACTTATAAAATATGAAATCATAGGTAAATACACTTTTAAATTTACGACCAAGTTAAATTTGTTGACTGAGTTGTTTGAAACGCAAGTTTCTGACCACTTCTGAGACCGAATAAAATTATTATTTTTATTTTTATTGTGTAATTGTAGTTAGGTAATTGTAGTTTCATAAGGTTATGAACAATATTGCTTCTAGCTTTTATATTGAGTGCTGTACACTCCTGTAAAGGTGTCTCACTCGCCCTGTATTATGTAAACTTACTTTTGTGAATGTAATGTGAAGATGTCGTAGGAGTGTCTTAATAAATAAATAGTTAGCTCCGAATCCTCCAAATTGGCACGAATGCTGGAAATCTCGGCCTAGAGCAGCGAGACATCGGTGACTTGGTCCATCATTTTTAATGACGATTACAAAACGCAATTCGACTTCGGTCAATCATCGAGCCAGCCGCTGCGACGCGATTGATCGTGCTGACGGTACGAACGCAAATCCTATATATATTAAACTAGCTGTCCGGACGAACTTCGTATCGCACATACCACTGCAACTTCTCACTACAACCTACCCTACAACTACCCTAAAACTACCCTACAGCTACCCTTCAACTACCCTACAACTACTAATTTACGCAACAAAAAGTAGCCTATGTACGTCTCCATGGTCTAATCTACTCCTATTCTAAAATTCATCAAAATCGATTCAGCGGTTTTGACGTGAAAAGGGAACACACAACATAGGTCATCGTTGCGCTGATTCCAGATTAGCGTTCCTTTAAATAGATTATGGCTTTGAAAACAACAGTCCTAAAATGTGGTAACAGTGATTTTAGACAAGGAAAAAAATAAATAAATAATGCTGGACAATTCACAGCATCACCTAGCCCTAAGCTAAGAAGAGCTTGTGTTATGGGTACTAAATGACTGATATAGGTACTTAATACATTATATTATACTACATAGATAGGTATTTTTTATTATAATATGGAAAAACAAAAAAGTGTTACCATCATTTTATGAATCTGAATCATATTTGATCAACCAATAAAAATAACTGTTTTTTCACCACATTCGTTTTATTATCAAAATCATCGTAGAAGCAACCCTAGCCATTCATTCGATGCCGCGTCACAGATTAATTGCAAGTATGTGGGGCGGGTGAGCAAAGCCAACAATATCAACTCTATTGTTGCATACTTATGGTACACTCTTTCTCGCTGTGAACTGCTGGTATTATTAATACGATTTTGCAGGCTAATATAGCGTAGGTATTTTTGCTTTTGTATTGGAGTGTTGAAATGATGATTTTAAAGTCAAATATAATTAGAAAGTTCTAATACTTTAAATAATATGGAACACAAGGTTTGCAGATGCTGCATACAGTCCATGACATTTTACATGTAGGCGGACGTGAGGTGCATACGTGCGTATTGTTACCAAAAATGTTATTCATTAGAACGTACTAAAATGGTTTTTCGCAAGAGTTCAATATTTAAGATCACAATGTATATATGCGGCATTTAACTTTTTAATAACCTGTGTAAAGCATTAACATTCAGAAAATATCATCTGTTGGATTGTAACTAATGCCGTTTTGTTAATTGCAAAGTTATCACAAAGTTAGTGTCACAATCCCCACCAACCAGGATTAAAAATGTTAGTGGGGAAAACGCCTCAACTTTTTTGAAAAGTGTCATAATCCCCACTGGTGGGGACAGCTTCGTGGGGATTATGACACTAATCCGTTTTGCGTAGCGCCCCACCGCCTGCCCGCCCACGGAATGCATTGTTCCTATAATTGAAATGGGCGCAGAGCACTAAGAGTATGACCGGAGTATTAATAATGACATGCCTTGTGCGCGTTGACCGCTATTTGCATTTCTTAACTCATTGTGGTTACAATAAATGGCCTACCCAAAAGTGTGATCTATAATTCACACGATACTACTCTATGGTTATCAGTGTAATAATTAATCTACAATTAATTACAATTTGGCATCCATAACTATCATCATGATGGATGTACAATTATATAAGTACAACTTCCAATCGGTTCAAAGTTAGAAACATAAAAGGAGTTGTTTTTCTGACTTCAAAGAGAAGTTATTATACGAAGAAAAAGTTATTTGCGCTCGGGGTTAAAGTTTGATTTCGGTTTGTTTTTGTTATAACCTTTTCATCTTTGAACAGTTTAAAATACCATTACCTACTTTCGTTTGTTGTAAAATATTTACTTACGTAACTCGACTGTTAATTTATTAGTCGGTAGGCGGAAGCGGCCTGCCCTGAGTACCATCTCGCCGCCTTGAAGGAAGCTTTCTACCCGGAACCTTAAGTCTACATTATCACAATCGGAGTACCTTCTGCCTAACACTAGTAAGTTTCCGTATAGTGTAAAACCAAACTAAAATGAATAAGTGTACCTGATTTGTTTACGGAGCGTGGAAAGCGCGGCGCGTGCGCGCGCTGCCGGCTCGAAATAAAACATGGCGGACATTCGCCACTAGAGATCTAAGATCTATTTTTGAAAATCGGACTGTCGGCGATCATGTCAGCGATGCCTAGTCGATCGTGGTAGCCGTACACAATATTTTCAGTCACAGTAATTGCTTAAACTTTTACGGGCAGCCTTAGAATCGCTGTATTTCAAGAAGACATCTGTCAAGGAGATTGCACATATTGTCTTAGAAGCTTTTGTTTAGTTTCTCCTGTACCGGTGTCTGTCTGTAACCCACTCGTGATTGCCCACTGCCCGACTGACTGACCGATATAACTGCCATTTTACATCAACCTTTATTTCTGATGCCAGTAGGTACAATAAGCACAACTCAATAATTTGCAACTGAATGAAAATGTATTTACTCTGGTCTGCAAACATATAAACAGGATGTATTACTTTTAATATCTATACTGACCCAAAAGAGAGGATTTCGGCCCATTCAACTCAGCAAGAACTTGGTTTTATTCTCTCAATGCAATGTACGTGCAACGTCTCAGCTTGATCTGCTGTGTAGTTTTTTACCTCTTCAAGGTAACGAACATCCAAACAAACATTTGGATTTACAATAGTATATTCGTATGGGGTTTTTTCACAAGATTAATGCATGAGGAATGTTGTATATATGTACCTATAAGTCATTTATAAAACACCATAATTTCAGTTCAATCAGATATCTGGAGAGATCATCATCATCATTTCAGCCGTAAAACGTCCACTACAGAACACAGGCCTCCCTCATAGATCTCCATGAGGAATAGTTGCCATACTCACCACGCTTGGCAGGCGGATTGGCGAGCGCAGTACGGGATGTTGATACACGGAAAGACCAGCAGCGTCTTTCAGAGGTATCCCTTTGCAGATTCTTACTGCATCCACGGGCAAGAGAGGAGGGGCAACATTCTACTGCCGGTGCCCCACGGCAGAGAGATATCCCACATAAAATAATTGCAAGTTAAACGGAAGCTTGTAATTAAGTCAATATTCACTTGCTTTTATACCAAATATCGTGGGATCGGAGCAACATAATCCTAGCCTATTACTTATTTACAAAAGTGTGTATGGAAATTCTTTCCCTTTAGTATATTAGCTCAAAACGTTGAGAAAGTTTATTTATGTCGGCACATAATAATTCATAGTTATAAATACAAAGATAATTCTAAAAATAAAAAAAAAAGATTAAGAACTTACGAAAGGTTTTTAATCATTAAATTTAGCAACTTAATGGGTTTATCTTAAAATAAGAAACTTTTTATGTTGATGGTAACAAAGGAAAAAAGTACATTATTATTGTGGAAATATATGGTTTTCAAAATAGGTATTCTGTTATTAACAGTGAAACTGTATTAGCTAGTTCTAATTTAGTTATACCTGTTTATGTTCCTAGAAACATTGAACACATTGCTCTATTAATTAATAAGCTTCTTTAAAGAAAAGAGCGGACACTGCTTCGGGCACAATGCAAATTTAAAAGAATGGAAAATGGGATGCGCCTGCTGGTATTATACTAGTGACGGCTCAGATGAGCTGCGACGTTTTTTCAGGCATTGGAAGATAATGCCAGATAATACTCGCTGTTAGGCTTCATAATAGGTCACTACCAAATCTGTGGCCCAACACCCATTTTTGAAGTGTCTCAACTAGATTAAATTAAATAAATAAAAAAATAAATAATAAATAATGCTGGACAGATCACACAGCATCATCTAGCCCCAAGCTAAGCAGAGCTTGTGTTATGGGTACTAGATGACTGATATACTTAATACATTATACTACATAGATAGATATTTTTATTATATATAGAAAAACACCCAGAACACCCTGAACAAATATCTATAATATAATAATAATAATTATCTATAATTATTCCACATCATTAATTTCTAACCTCATAAAATTATTTATCTTACTATGAAGAAATATAAAACAAACTATATATATATATGTATTTTTTTCTTTTTAACTACATTTTTGTTCGTTATGCATGTCTCTGTTAATAATGTTTATCTTTGTTACCTAACAGAGGAAACTTAGCTGGTTTCTGTTTATTTTATGTTTAATTTTTAAGTATAAAGTACTGTTTGTTTCCCAAATAAAATAAAATAAAAAAAACTCTATGTATATTAAAAAAATATATATATTACAAAATGGTGCATCACCGTGAAGTAAGGCTCAAGCGGTCGGTGACTAGGGCTGCAAGGAGAGGAATCTCCTTACTATACGTGCCGAGTCCAGGAGTACTGCCTTTTGAATCTGGCTATCCAACTGCGTAGTGAAAGTCTCTCGAGATGTTGATCGAGACTCTCAAAGGAGACTCTTCGCTATGAGCACAGAATAGTAATGTATACAGTAGTTTGACTCGGCCGTATTTTTGAAATAAATACCTACAGCCGCGCGGTACGTAAACATGCCATAGGGCTGCCCGCCTCCAGCATTTTAATTAAATTTGCCTACTTTGTGTTTCCATTTAGTTTTGTGATTGTAAATATACTTTTTTTATATAAACAAATATAATACTTTGTGAATTGAATAGATAAATTGAAAATATAGTGTACGCAGAAGTACTATAAAATAACATAGTTATGAATTATTAGAATAACCTACAATCTAAATGATATAAGATTATAAGACCCAGTACTTTTACCTAATGTTTTAAAGTTCCACTCTTACTGATGAAAGCGTGATGTACATAGGTACCTACCTACCTAAAATTACGCTTTACGTAGGTATTATTTAAAAATATTATATTTTCACCTTCTACGTAAACGAAGTCGTGGGTAAGAGTTAGCGTTAGCCCAAAGAAACTATTCCACGCGGACGAAGCCGCGGGCAGAAGCTAGTTAATAATAAATAAAATACCACGTCTTTACTTTGAATTATATAAACTAACAAAACGAAACACACATGCCCCGAGGTTTTTACACAAGCGTACCTACCGTATCATGAACCGCATATAACTACCTATTTCACTCGTGTCAATCACTTTCCATTACTCTATTCACTTTATTTAAGAATCCAGACATCTTTTTTTTTCGGGAGGTAAAAGGAAATACTTGTCCATTAAAAAGACACACATTATGTACCTACCTACTGGGTAGTAAGTAAAATTATTTTACAGTCTTAGCTTTCAGAGTTTCCAAGTAATCTAAAAAAAGTTATCTCTGGATGCGTTCTTGAAGATTTCATGCAACCAAAAACAGCACAATATATCCTACTCGACATATTAAATACGTAGGTAGGGTACTTGAACTTATTTTTTGTGAAAAAATCGCGCGGTTATTGTTAAAAAAACAACACACCTCCGTTCGTCACTGCGGCACAGTCGCGACTGTTTAGGTACCGAGCGGAGACCGAGATCGAGGCGCGTAGGTATAGCTCGCGCTTCGCCCGTTTGTATGAAGTCGGAACACTGTATACACTGTGCTATGAGTCCGTTAACGGTAACGACTATAGGAACAATAGTCGCTGAGTCAACATCCCACATGGTGGCGATCTCGTGGGCCAAATCAAGATATTTGCTTAGCTAATCTTTCTCGGCTTTGACGAGATTGACATCATGTGGAATGGTGCTTCAACCGATCTATCAAAATAATATCAGGCTCATTCGCAAGAATAGTCCTGTCCGTAATTATAGATCGGACCCAATAGACCGTGGCAAGGCCATTTTCAAGAATATTATAATAATATTATTCTTTAATGCACACAACTTACAAAAACAACATAAATGGTAAGTAGGCATAATGCCGAAAACATTTATAACAGCCAACCAAAAAGGTCAAAAATAGAAAGAAAGGCATGCTAGCTTACACAAAAAAAAAAAAAGAAAATAAAGCTAAAATACACCTAAAATTACTTAACATAAATTTCTAAAAGGCTATTTTACCACAACTTATTTCACAATTCTTTTATTCAATCAATAAGTGCCTCATTAATGCATATAACACATTTGAACGCTTGTAGTTTGACGACAACGCTGACGCAGCGGACGCCGTGTTTATCTGAGGTTATGACGTCACTTAGCGGTACGCAAAGACATTTCCACGCGGTACGATATCAGTTGACAGTGAAACGTTTTTATTTACATCGTCGTATGACGGAATAACATGGAACTACAGTTCCATTGCAGATGTTTTCTCATACGGAGTGAAATACTCTGTTAGAAGTTAAGGGTAAAATGAAATTATATATTTTTGTATAGAATATATTTATTAAAATATATTCAATGCCGTGGGTTGCCGGCAGTAGAATGTCACCCCTCCTCTCCTGCCCGTGGATGCAGTAAGAATCTGCTAAGGGATATCTCCGGAAGATTGGCAGCAGCGTCTTTCCGTGTAAAAACATCCCGAACTGCGCTCACCAACCCGCCTGCCAAGCGTGGTGAGTATGGCAACAACCCCTCATGCACTTGGATCTCTAAGTCCATGAGGGAGGCCTATGTCCAGCAGTGGATGTCTTACGGCTGTAATGGTGATGATGATGATGATAGTATTCAAGGTGATTCAGATTAAGTGATGAGCTCATATTTACAACTCTATAAAATGCAATTAAATTTCTTACGCGTATGTTATAATAATGGCTTTAAATTAATAAATTCAATGATGACATAATAATTACGTTCATTTAGCCAAGTAAAAAATTGTTTATAAATAAATGATCATTAAATAATTTAAATTCATTATTATACCATGTGATTTTGATGTTTCTTTTAGAACTAGCCTTTTCGGGTCTCTGCATTGCCTTAAGTTTATGACTTGGTGACTGCAAAGATTTGATCACATAGTAAGTTTAACACGGTTTTGAAAGCTTCACTGTGTTAAAAATAAAGCTTATGTAATCGTTAAATTACAAAATATTAAACGTTTTAAAATCTTGATTGCAGGGGCGGATAGGGGTATCCGCCCCTGCAATCATAGTAAGAATATTTTTTAGCATTTTCATATATGCTATATTAGTAAAAAAGAGTTATCTTTAACCATTTCAAATTTCAAGTCGCTAGCATCGCAGTTCTCGAGATATCCACTAGTGACAGACAACAGACAAAGTGATTCTATAAGGGTTCCTTTTTGCCATTTTGGTCCGGAACCCTAACAATAGAATAAGATGAATACAATGTCAAATGGTGATAGTAATACTTAACGTACCAGGAAATAACTACCCCGGCCTTCGTATTACGTAACTAGCGACGGGTTTGCAACAGGCGTATATCTCGCAATCATCGCTGTCAAACGTCAGTTCGTGAATTAACTTTGTGACGAATATACAACGACATCTGACAACTAAATCAAAATTGACGCTTCATGGCGATAATCACGAGATCCACGCCTGTTGCAAACCTGTCGCGAGATACGCAATGCGAGGGCCGGGACAAATATCTGCAGATAAATCAAATATTCGTCCACCGGGATCGAACGCGTCACCTCCGATGTCTCAACCGGCTATCAGATGAACTGCGTCGCGGAGGGCGCCAATTATTTATTTTATTTTTAGGGTTCTGTACTCAAAGGGTAAAAAGGGGACCCTGTTACTAAGACTCCGCTGTCCGTCTGTCTGTCCGTCCATCTGTCTGTCTGTCAGCAGGCTGTATCTCATGAACGGTGAGTGCTAGCCAGTTGAAATTCTCACAGATGGTGTATTTCTGTTACCGCTACAACAACAAATACTGATAACATAATAAATAATTATTTAAGGGGGGCTCCCATACAACAAACGTGTTTTTTTTTGCCGTTTTTTGCTATATATTAATAACGGCAACAGGTAGACGCTTTAAATATTTTCATAATATTCAGTTGTATAATTATTTAATAATAAATAATTTAATTAAAATATAAATCAAAACCAGCAGCGGGTGCTGCCTCAAAAACAAGTTGTTTTGTCAAATATTAGTTCGGGAACTCAGTGCGCGGGTCCAACTCGTACTTGTCAGATTTTTTTTTTTACACGCTTTAATTACAAAGCAGATGGGGCTATAGTAACAGGAAATATCTTTAGGTATATACAGGGTGTATTATAACATGCACACCGCCGTGGGGTGCCGGCAGTAGAATGATACCCCTCCTCTCATGCCCATGGATGCAGTAAGAGCCTGCTAAGGGATACCCCCGGAAGATGGGCAGCAGCGTCTATCCGTGTATCAATATCCCATACTGCGCTCACCAACCCGCCTGCCAAGCGTGGTGAGTATGGCAACTACCCCTCATGGAGATCCATGTGGGAGGCCTGTGTTCATCAGTGGACGTTTTATGGCTGAAATGATGATGATTATAGCATGTATACTAAGCTGAAAGGGGGTGATTCTGACCATCCTAAGGAACAACTTTAGGATTCAGTGATTTTCATTCAAGAAAAGATTACGGAAGTTTTAACTTCAACAGCTGATAATAACAACCTACAAGTCAGCTGATTCTTCACAGGGTCATTGACCTCTGCGAACAGTTGCCGTACAGGAGGTACAAAAAAAACCTATAACCACAAATATGTTTTTTTATTAATTAAAAAGAAAAAGAAAACGATTATTACTTCAGGATCATTTTCACATCACACCATCTAGTAAAATTATAAATAAAAATATGAAAAAAGCATAAAAAAACATGAAAAATAAAATAAGAGTTCCTTTTTTTCCTATTAAAACGACTTGTTTTCATGGGCTGCAACCCGGGTTGGTACATACACATGTTATGATACACCTTGTATATTGCAACTTTTTGTTAAATAAATAATTAAATCATCATCATTATCACTTCAGCCGTAAAAACGTCCACTACCTACTGAATACAGGCCTCCCTCATGGATCTCCGTCAGGGGTAGTTGCCATACTCACCGCGCTTGGCAGGCGGGTTAGTAAGCGCAGTAAGGCATGTTGATACACGGAAAGACGCTGCTGCCCATCTTCCGGAGGTATCCCTTAGCAGGCTCTTATTGCATCTACGGACATGAGAAGAGTAGAATGTTACCTATAAATACATTAAACATATTATATTATATATATTATATTATATATGTATATTATACATTCTACTTCCAGAAATAAATAAATAATGCTGGACAATTCACACAGCATCACATAACCCAAAGCTAAGCAGAGCTTGTGTTATGGGTGCTATATGACTGATATGATAGATATTTTTTTATTATATATAGGTAAACACCCAGAACCCCCTGAGCAAACATTTGTCCCTGGGCGGGAATCGAACCCGCAACCTCTTGCGTCGCAGGCGGACCTTCGCTGTGCCACAGAGGTCGTCAATTAGCGCATCCTGGCCCTAGATAGGGTTCTACCAGAGGTCACTGAGCTAGCGGAGTAAGGGATACAGAAAAGTGTGCGAAGCCGCATTCAGGAACTGGTGTTTGCATAAAAAACAACATTCAACTCATTAGTCGCTCCAACGTAAACTCGGAGTGCCCATTGTCTGTTTTACACGCCAATTAATCCCATGGTGCTTGAGAAAATACTGGGTTATTTGTACCTAGCTGTTCATTAGCAGAGTCCTTACAAAAAGCAGCGACGTCATGATTACCGGCCGTGGTCACGCGAGGTCCTCGGTACCTACTCAAAGGTGCTAATTTTCAACCAGCGTGTCTTAGCCTTTCTGTCTTCTACTGTGACGAACGTCCAGTGTAAGTTGAGATTTATTTGCCTCTAGTTCTCAGCCGAAGGGAGGTTGATGTGAACTGGCTGCTATAGGATTCTCTGACGACATTCTGTGATTTCGTGTCGACGGATAGGTATCATGTGGATGGAAAATGAGAAAATTTATTTATTTATTTATTTGAGCCACCAACAGAAGACACACAAAGAAAAAATTACAAAAGTAAAAGCAATAAAAATCATGAGCTAGTGTTCTCCCAATTACAGGCAGCTACATGTAGGTTACAAATTAAGTTATCATAGCAAAAGTTAACATATTATGAATTAGAATTTTTAAACAAAGGTAACAATTATATTAAATTACATTTAAATATGTTTAAACAAAACAAATATCTACGTTCTACGTAATGTTGAATAAAATAAAAAGAAACTAGAGTTAAAACAAAAATTTGATCTGAATTTTGAAGAAATTTTGAATCTGAATCTAATCTGAATCTGAATGTTGGGAGTAGGACTGTTGAGAGGCGCGGGTGCAGGGTGCGGGGCGCGGGGAGCGGAGGCTCTTCTATACGGAGACATTGATTCAGTTGAATTTTTTTTAGAAAACAATCGGAATGGAACGCCAACCATGGATTGTCATTTTATTTTATTGTTATAATTATTTGAGTAGTTATCGGCACGGATATTTTGAACAGTGCTAATTGTTATTTTTTAAAGTATCATGGTTGTGAACGATGGATGATTTGATTTTTATCGAGTTTTTCACGGAAAAACTGATAGCTTTCCGTGATCATGGCGTGTGGAAATATCGAGAAACTCAAAAATAACTAAATCATGGTACCTAAATATCCCGTAGATATTAAATATTATCCAATATCTACGGGATATTTACTATTATTATAGTGATAATCTGCCGTGGGGTGCCGGCAGTAGATTGTTGCCCCTCCTCTCCTACCCGTGGATGCAGTAAGAGCCTGATAAGGGACACCTCCGGAAGATGGGCAGCAGCGTCTTTCTGTATATCAACATTTCGTACTGCGCTCACCAACCCGCCTGCCAAGTATGGGAGAATTTGAAGTATCTAACAATTTAATTGTTTGCATTCTACACTTTTTTACCCAAAATATGCCTATGACAGAGGGCACTGTGGCAACAAACTGCTTGAAGTTAGTAACCTGACGACTATTATGATGACCAACAGAACTCTTGACCACTGTTCGTGCCCTATCCTTAAGTGAATTTAAGACCCACCATTTATTTAAAAAAGGCCTATTATACTTTAATAAATTTCTAATTAAAGGTAATATTTTGAATTGACAATCTATTCATCATCATTTTAGCCGTAAAATGTCCACTACTGAACTAAGGCCTCCCTCATGGATCTTCATGAGGGGCAGTTGCCATACTCACTACGCTTGGCAGGCGGGTTGGCGAGCGCAGTACGGGATGTTGATATACAGAAAGACGCTGCTGCTCATCTTCCGGAGGTGTCCCTTAGCAGGCTCTTACTGCATCCATGGGTATGGAGAGGAGGGGTAACATTCTACTGCCGGCACCCCACGGCTACAATCTATACCTACTAATATTATAAAAGAAGTAAATTTTGTGATTTGTGAGTTTGTGACGTTGTAGGAGGTAATCTGTGGGCTTACTTAACCGATTTTGAAAAATATTTTACTAATAGAAAGTAACAGTATTTGTGAGTGTCATAGGCTATAAATTTACCCGAAAAATTAAAAGACTTTTTCGTGGTAGTTGCATTTGCAAAATGAGTCTGAGAAAAAACGGTTGAACGAAAACGTTTCTTACGAACGCTGCCTTAACGATGAGATATTTTATAATTAATTTAAATTATAAAAAATAATTTAAATCATAAGTTGGTGTTTATTTTTAGGGTTCCGGACCAAAATGGTAAAAAGGAACCCAAATAGAATCACTCTGTCTGTCTGTCTGTCTGTCACAAGTGGATATCTCGAGAACTACTGATGCTAACGACTTGAAATTTGAAATGGTTAAAGATAACAAAAAGATAACTTTTTTACTAATATAGCATATATGAAAATGCTAAAAAATATTCTTATTATGCAAACATAACGTAAAAATTTTGAGATCCCCTATCCGCCCCCCTGCAACGCTGCCTTTAAGAGGGGCCAATCCAACTTACTTTTCTACAACCGCTCGTACGTGGGTGTGGCGTCGTAATAGATCTTTCTATGAAACTTTTGATCTAATAGGTATCTTGTGCACTATATCTAGGTTTCTATGCAAACAAAAAATCTAAATTTGGAGAAAAAAAATCCGTATAATATTTGTTTCTCCAAATTTTGATTTTCCCCAATTCAAAAGACAATAGATGTATTTTTCCGTAAAACATAATTAATAGTAGGTATGTACATATGTATGTATTGCATAAACCTCCATTTACGCGAATTTCAGTTAACGCGATTTTTTTCGGAACGTATCGCTCGCGTAAAGCGGGGTGAGTAAGTATTACTGTAATTGGAGTTGGAAAATAAACAAGATTTATTTAATTAGAATCATTTCATTCACTTATTTGAACAAACGCGGTAAAATAGCCAAATTGGCATGCAAATACATACAACATACATATGCTTTGATTTGCAAAGTAAAAAGCCGTTTCGAAAAAAAATTTTAACAATATTATATCTGCAAAAACTTTTAATTAGTCTTCAAAATGATAGCATAATGCAATCATGATGTATTGTTTACCCTGTTTATAGACCTAAACAACTTACAACTAAGTATAGATGTAAGTTTCCTTAAGATAATGTTAAAAAACAATTTAGAACAGGTCCTCAAGATGGATGCAGTTTATATCCGATCCCGTGCACGCCCGGCCCTGGACAAAGGCTAGTAATGCTAAATTAGTAGTATAAACACAATAGGTCACCGCATACTTAATTCGCAATATAATACGTAGGTAGGTACTATATTTAATGTGTAATAGTTACTCTGATTAGAAACATGGCTGTCTTACAAGGCCGGCGCAGGCGCCCTGTCGACAGGCTTGCTTGGATACGATATCTTAAAATTGACTACCGCTAAACTCTCCCAATGCTGAAACGTGTGCACTCCCGAATCTAACAAACATCAGTAATGTTGGTTAGTCGTTAGTGGTGCCACGGGTAACACAGCACTACGCAACACTAGTGAGGTGAGGATCACTGAAACGGCTTCTTACAGGAAGGTTAAGATTTGAGGTAGGGCACACACAGGTGGGCGCTCGGCGGCGCGCGGCGTGACGCAGCCTTATCAGCGTTATCACGCGGCCTCAGTCGCGCGCATTCGGCCGCTGCGGGCGCGCGCGTCCGCTGCCGACCGCTGCCGTCCGCTGTCTCCTGCCATCCGCCACCTGCGCCCGTTGCACCACCCACGTGAGTACAAAATCAAACCCCTCGCTTAATGCATTCCTGTGACAACACCGTAGCAGGCTTCAAGGCAAGAGAAGAAGGTTGAAGATGTCGTTATCTTCCCGCGAAGCCTGCGGTGTCGTCACGGCAGATGAGCAAACATTGCGCCGGCGCACGCAGAATAGGCAGCAGTTAGTGCGCGCTCCCGAGGCCGGCGCACGTTTCAAGATCATCGCGAGGCGCGGGCGCGGGCCCGGCGGTACACGGAAATCGGAAATAATGGCGATGTCGTGCGCCCGCGACTGTGATTGACGAAACTTGCCTATTTAATAACATTTCTGTTTATTTAACTTGATTGTTTGAAACGTGAAAGTTTGTGAAAATACCACTGTGATTATTGAGTGGATCGACATTACGTACCTTGGAAAACATGTAAGGAAACATTGGCATAAGCACTTTTTTATTCGGGTACCTGCAGCGCATGCAAAGCCATTAAATAGCTTATAATTCATGTTTACGTAATATCGCCAACAGTAGAATAAAACAAATTATACGTAGATTACATACCCATACTTATGGTACCGTTATGTCACCGCGGATTACCGCCGCTGAACCCCGCGCGAGGTAGTGGACTCACACACGGATTAGGGTGACGCACTAGCGACACGAACTCACCTGAATATCTATTCACGAGAATAGTCCAGAGGCCTTATTTTCTCGAGTGGATAAAAAAACATTCACAATATAACTATTATAATATTATAAAAACTGTTCAATATGTATTGATCTAACGTTATTTTGACAGTTATTACGATATTGAGATATTGTATTGTAGCGAGAATAACGCACTCTCCGCCCGGTTAAAATTGTGTGAAACCGCGGGCTAACACTAGTTACTTATGATTAATTATATATTATGTAAAATTGTTTTTTATTTTAATTTTGGGCTTACAATATAATATTTAATCTTTTAGGGCTGCCTCTGTATTGTCCACGCATTTCTCCGAACATATTGATCGGATTGTGACCATATTGGCTTTCAATTACTTTAACCTACAGCACAGCGCAATTTAAATCAGTTCCCGTTAGACTTCCCCGTCTGTGGCATACGGCATATACTGCCGGCCGCCACAAACGGCAGTCTGATACCAAATACCCAGCAGTAATACCAAGTTTCAATAACGTGGGGTGCCGGCAGTAGAATATTAGAATATTACCCCTCCTCTTATGCCCGTGGATGCAGTAAGAGCCAGCTAAGTGATACCTCCGGAAGATGGGCAGCAGCGTCTTTCCGTGTATCAACATCCCGTACTGCGCTCGCCAACCCGCCTGCCAAGCGTGGTGAGTAAGGCAACCCCTCATGGAGATTTATGAGGGAGGCCTGTGTTCAGAAGTGGACGTTTCACGGCTGCAATGATAAAGTGCACGAAGTTAGCCTTGCTCAAGAATCCTAAATAGCCAACACCATTACGAACATTGCGAACATTACGAACAATAAACAACTGGATACTGAATACTGAACTGTTAAATAATTATGAAGCAATTCTATTTTTACATTTGATTAGCCGTTAGACGCATTGAGTGGTCGTTGCAAGCCGACCGAAGCCAGTGTGTCTACCATGAGTTGTCACTGTTAGATCGCCTGCCGTTACTGCAGTAGTAATAGTACGTTACTATGACATCTGTCAGATTTGTAACTTATTGTACCAAATAAGTAAATGAAGCCCAGGTTTACTGCGTATTTTAGTACCAAATTATCCGCTAGAGGAGGCGGTTAAAACCATATACTAAAATCATGCAGCCTCTTTAAGCTGTGAAAAAACAATATTCTAAGTTAACCTAAAAAAAGATACTACCGTGGCGCAAAAACGCATGTTTCGACATTCTCAAAGGAATCTAACTTCATAGGGTAGTTACTAAACTATCCGCTAGAAGCGCTGTATGAGTTTTAATCATTTTAAGGGTTCTGTTCCTCAAAAGGAAAAAAAACGGAACCCTTATAGGACCACCTTGTTGTCCGTCTGTCTGTCTGTCGGTCTGTCAAGACCCTTTATCTCGAGAACGTGAAAGGTATCGAGTTGAAATTAAAACCATTACTAATATGTACTTAATTCTCTTTAAGCTGTGAAAAAACAATATTCTAAGTTAACCTGAAAAAAGTTACGACCGTTTATGGCGCAAAAAACGCATGTTTCGACATTCTCAAAGGAATCAAAATTCATAGGGTACTTCCCGTAGACCTAGAACTATGAAATTTGGCAAGGTATATAATCTTATACTGTAGATACAGAGAAAAATCCACAAATACATTCGGAAAGGAATCATAAAAAAATCGTCTTTAGAAAGTTCGAAATCAATCATCGGGGCAACCCTACGCGCGGCCATAAGTTGGGTGGGTTAAAAACTTTTACTAAATCAGATCAGCTAATTTATAATAATTATTATATTCCTTCATAGCTACGGAGCCCTCGGTGGGCGAGCTCAGCTCGTACTTGTCCGGTTTTATTTTTAACTACAGTTGCTAGCGAGTATAGATTGTAAAAACTCATGGTAGAGGATTGCACAATCCAGGGTCTCGAAACGCATTTAGCGGCATCACAAATACGGAGTGGCAAATCGTATTATCTAGGTAACTAATTGATTGTGACTGCCTCTGTTGCTCAGTTAGTCTCATAGCCAACTGATATGCAAGGCCTCGATTTCCGCCTCGAAACAAATGTTTAAAATTTTTATGCAGTCCCGGGATGGGTATAGATTTGTATGTTATTCGTTACAAACTCAAAAACTACTGGACCGATTTCCAAAACTCTTTCACCATTAGATTGCTACATTATCCCTAAGTAACATAGGTTATATATTATCTCCGTAATCCCACGGGAACGGGAACTACGCGTGAAACCGCGGCGTGCGGCTAGTTTGGTTATAAATACGTTGAAACGCACTTAGGGGGGGCACGCACGGCTTGAGCTCGGATAAGGAAGTAATCATACAACGTTTGAAAAGCGGGACCTTTATGTGGCTGCAATGCACGATACTCGACATAATGCTCGACATGTTGAGAGCTTTGTGTTTTAAAAAGAAACACCAGTTTTTTAAAAGTCCCCGCTGGCTGATTCCGTATCTCGCGATAGGTTTGCGATCGCTGTCAAACCACAGATTACAGAAACTAAGACAAACGTAAATTCTTTGCTGTTATTTAAAACAACATTGAAGTTACAGAAGTGGTAGAAGTGACAGCGACGATTGCGAGATTTACGCCTGTTGCAAACCTGTCGCGAGATACGGAATCAACCTGCCGGTGTATTGCTGAAGGAACGCGGTGGTAAGCAATATACAATAACTCCACAACGGGGATTGGCGCGTGGTGCTCATGAGCAAAAGTATATTCTTTTGTCGGAGGCCAAGGCTTATTTCAATTCACTGAGACAGCGGTGTAAGTTATTACAAAATGTACAACACTCATCGTGAGGAGTACGGTAGGCTTCAGACGTATTGCCCTGTTCTTTCTTCTGAATAGAGCCGACCAAGCTGAGAGGATGGTACAGGTGCTGGGCAAGCCATATCCATCTTACAATGTCCCAGGCACTGCAGCGTCCCGTACGGCATAAATACCAGTTGCTGACGCGGTATTTATATAAGGCCAGTTTTTTTACAGTATTCATGCTATTTGTAGTCTTAGTATAAATACAGCTTATAAACCTGTACTTATACATTTACAATTAGTCACCGTTATTGTTTTGAATTTGCTGGAAGTTAGGTATAATTTATTACTAAGTACCTATAGTTACGTGCACCTAAAGGGCTTCACACACAGCAGCTGTTATGTATTAATGTACGTTTACATTCCTTCCTTCCCATACATTTAAAAATATACATGATAGCTGCCGTGTCTCCTGACGAATTTAATGAAAAGATGTAATGAAAGGTATCATTTACATCTTTACATTATAGCTGCAGTGTGTGAAGGGCTTAACTCGCTAAGGATTTTCTCAAATTGGTTTTATAATTAGCCGCTTTGATGGAGTTATGGGGTTGTAAAGTCGCGTTCAAGATTATGTAATTTCAGCGATAATTATTATCATGAATTTTACGGTGCCTGCTGAGCATTTACTGACTGATAACTACATGAAGACGCAATTATTGATATTATTTTAACTTGTCAATTAATTTTGGATGGCCTCGTAGCTCTTGAAAGTAAAACTAATAGTAACTGTAATATAAAAATATTTATAGCGGTTACGTATTTTATTTATGAAATATAGATAATAAAGAACATAAAAAACGAACCTCACTACCCGTGGAAAAGAGACTTAGCATATTTTTGTATGTAGGTTGTAATTTTATGTATTTTACAACTTGTACTTTACTAATGGCAACATTCAATTCATTGGCTCATTGAACGATTATTATTATTATTATTATCTTTTATATACAACAGGTAATACATCAAAATAAAGTAAATTATAGCTCCACAGGTTTTGCGCATTTTTCATTTATCTACTGTTACTGTTAGCTATATCATCCCATTTTTAAGCAAAGTCCTCCCCATTACCTTTAACTTAATTACAAAACTTAAATTACATTTTACGACATCTAATTGGTCTAATTGGTGCCGCTCGCTGGAGAGTTGTCGTTCGAACGATTTTGATAAATGTTTAGTTATCTCTATTACCGTGTGTTTATTATTGTCGATAAGCAATCTTGACAGCTGCGGCTCAAACAACCAATTCTGTCGATAAGTGGCGGAGTGGCGCTCGGCGCGAGCTCACGCCCTCGCTCGCCGGCTAGTTTAACATGGTTTATATTTAAAGGCAAAGCAACACATTACAGGCTAATTCTTCGAAGAAAAATAATGACTAGATGACTAGCTCACTTCATGAGCTCAAGCTACTTTAAAAAAAGTAAGGCCTTTGCATCTACTGTAGATGATTTGAAATGAAGTTTATTGTTTCTTCAATAAACCTCACAATAAAATGTGTGCTATGTGGAAAGTTGTTGGTCCTGATTGGATTGAATTGCGAACCCATACTAGGATAGCCCGTGTTTTGGCGTACCAATGCCTGACGAATACTCCTATCTTACGAAGTAGAAATGTATAAATATTAATTTATTTTAACAGCAGTTGGAGTGACAATTGATTGTTGATTATTAATGATAAAGAGAGTTGAACAAGTCATCATTTCCTTTCATTTGATACCAATTTCGAGTGTATTTGAAAATATTAGATAATTCATCCCCTCTTTCACCCCCCCATATCTTGTAAACTTCTTAACCAATTTTGTCATGTTTAAAAACCACCGCCGGAAAACCAGTTTAAAAAAAAAACATGAAAATCGGTTCACTTGTTTAAGAGCTACGGTGCCAAACAGACAGACACACAGACACACACACAAACTAAGCGGTCAAACTTATAACACCCCTTTTTTGTCGGGGGTTAATAAAATAAGAATGTAATTGGGTGCATGAATTTGGATCACTAAATTTAACATAAATTAATTATTGATTTTAAAACTAAAAATAATAATAATCTATATCTATACTAATATTATAAGAATAATAAGAGATTGTGAGGTTGTAGGGATCTCTGGATCTACTGAACCGATTTTAAATATTATTGTACTAATAGAAAGCTACATTATTTGTGACTGTCATAGGCTATATACATATTAACCCGATATATTAAAATTTTTGACTTTAATATTTTTTAGTAATTGTTACAAATGTTGATGATAATGGTCACTAAAAAGTGTTAGCGATAAAAAACCCCTGTATACAAGGTTCAAGAATAACTTCATTTCATCATTCAACCCATATTTTGAACCCCTTAGGGCTCAAATTTTTTTCGTCCTCTATATGAAACACCCCTTGGAATATCTCGTTTCTAACAATAAAATCGGTTCATAACGAAGTTATCCCCAAACATCATCATCATCACCCACAGCCCGTAGGTACCCACTGCTGGGTGTAGGCCTCCCTTTGTGCACGCCCCATAAGCCGGTCCTGTGCTAAGCCATGAATTTCCCGCGACCTGGCGAATGTCGTCGACCCATCGCGACATCGGACGACAATGACTTCTCTGGCCAGTCCTTGGCCAACATTCGGTCAAAGTTTTGCTCCATCTGCCGTCATCTCGTCTAGCCAAGTGTCCAGCCCAATTCCATTTCAGATTCGTAACCCTGAGCCCGACGTCTTGGACTTTAGTCCGGCGCCGGATCTCTGTGTTACGAATTCGGTCTTGTAGTTTGATGCCGAGCATGGCTCGCTCTATGGCTCTCTGTGCGAATTGTACTCTGTACACAGTCTCCTTAGCAAGCGTCCATGTCTCGGCACCATAATTCAAACTTCGAAGGAGACATTAGTTATAGAGACGGGTTTTCAGGCACTGTGGAACTTTCTTCGACCGAAGCACGTCTTCCAGTTTCCCGAATGCGGCCCAGTCGACCTGTATTCTCCTCAAAATCTCCTTACTCTGATGCTCTCTACCAAAGAAAAGAATATGACCAAGATAAAGATATTTGACGACTACTTCCAGCCTCTCGCTTCTATCTCCATTATTATTTGTAAGTTTAATGATTTTAATGGTTCCAGACTTTAATTTATTTCTAAAAACTTAAGGTCCTTGGTCGCCTTTTATAGTTTTAGTGATGATATCGGTGCTGTATTTTCTGGTATCCCGTTTCGTAGCTTTATTCATTTGGAGATTGATTTTTTCAATGTTTATCTAGTCCTCAATGGTGTGGTGTCTCATATTTCTTCTTTCGTCCATGAGAGCTTAGGTTTCATCTGAAATTTTGCTTGTCTTAGTACGAATATTGTCTAGATGTTTTTGGGTGATTTCAGTCAGGGTCTTGCACAATTTATCATTGATTAAGAAAACATCCGTGTTTGAATCTTTAAGATCCTTAAAACTATTGGAAAGGTCAATTCGGAATTGATCATTGGAATTTAAAAATGCTACGTCGTGCCTTACGATGTGATGTTATCATCTTTTTCCTTTCCTGTTTTAAGTCGAACTTGATTGCTGCCCTGACCAGACGATGGTCGCCCCCAGTCTTAAATCGAGCGAGGACCGAAACGTCTAATACTTACTACATTTTTATGTAGTCGACCTCGTTTTTGGTTTTTCCATCGGGGCTTGCCCAAGTCCACTTCCTCGAAGTGCTTTTTTTAAAGAAGGTGTTCATACTGTACATTCGTTTCTGCTCGAGGAAATTGACAAGAGTTTGGCCCCGGTTGTTTCGCAAACCAAGACCAAAATAACCGAGTTCTCACCATTTAGAGCTAGACCAACCCTCGCGTTGAAGTCTCCCATTATGGTGGAAAAGTGGCATGGAGTATCAGTGAGGACATTTTCAATATCGTCATAAAAAGCGTCTACCTCATCATCTGGGTGGTCGGATGTGGGTGAGTAAACCTGAACTATTTTAAAAGAATATCTTCAAAACAGACGCGTGTTGAAATATTGGTAATGTTCTGAACGATTTAAACTATTTTGTTATGAATAAGGAAACCGACTCCACCGTATGTGGAGTCTTCATGACCCTGTTAATAAAAAAAGTGGCCAGAATTTAATTTTATAAGTTCTTCGCTTTTACGACGTACCTCGTACCTATTATGTCCCACATTATCTTCTCTGTTTCCTGTTCAAGCTCTAGAAATCGGTCATCTGCGCGCAACGTCCTGGCGTTGTAGCACGCCAGGGTCAGGGTCGTTGGGTTGTGAATGTGTTGGGTAGAATGTTGCCCCTCCTCGCATGCCCGTGGATGCAGTAAGAGCCTGCTTAGGGATACCTCCGGAAGATGGACAGCAGTTTCCGTGTATCCACATCCTGTATTGCGGTCGCTAACCCGCCTGCCAAGCGTGGTGAGTATGGAAACCCCTCATGGATCTTCATCGAGATCGAGGCCTGTGTTCAGTAGTGGACGTTTTATGGCTGAAATGATGAATAATACACATGGTAATCGTGACATTCATGACACATTGTTTATATCTTTTATATGACAACAGACACACTGAATACATTGCATCATCCAACCAAACTCACCAGGTTCAACAGGACTATAAAATCAGGTCTCGTAAACTAGCTACCGTGTTGCCAAATGTTTAACACCGCTCTCGTAAAAGGTACATAACTCACTACGTGACACGATATTAAGGTGACTAACATCATCATCATCATCATCATCATCGGCCTTTTCGTTTATTACAGACGATTCAGGTAATGCCTGTGGTTTGGGTGTTGCATTATTTTAAATGACTGTACAGTCCTATCCTCAACCTTACCGCGCGACCGCAGTTTTGCGAGTGTCCATTGCAGTTGGTGGATTGGATGTACATATCTGCCTGCCTGTAATGAGTCAAACCAGGATTGGTCGTGATGTTTGGACCTTCGTGTAAATTTTTCCTCCATTCTGGTCTGTTCTCAGCCAGTGATGCCCAGTCAGTGCGCTTGACGCTAAACGCTGCGCAATCTTTATATCGGAGCATGGGTCTTCCCACTGCTCGTTTGACGTTAGCAATTTCGCTTAACAAAATACTTTCTGGTAGACGGGACTCATCCTTGCGATATATAATATATAGCAGCGACAGAACAGAACATATTATGTTCTAGCCACCTTAGACGTCGCTGCTTAAGCATGCCAGAGAAACTAGGTAGTTCCACTTGTTTGAGGACCCTCTCGTTTGTCACTTTGTCCTCCCAGGTGATATAGAGTATACTACGAAGGTATCTCATGTGGAACGTGTTAAGCCTTCGTTTTTGCTTAGCGTAAGATGTCCACGTTTCCGCTCTGTACAAGAGAATGCTAAGGACACATGTTTGGTATACATGTATACAAGTGTTTTCATATACCAAGGTAAGGTGACAAACAGCAATCAACGCATCTAATGTTTCCTAAATCGAGTCTATGTAACACTAGAAATATGGACTGATATCACTTGCCGTGAGGTGCCGGCAGTAGGATTATGCCCCTTCTCCCTTGCCCGTGGATGCAGTAAGAATCTGCTAAGGGAAATCCCCGGAAGATGGGCAGCAGCGTATCCTTTGTATCCCGTACTGCGCTCGCCACATCCCACGGCTGAGATGATCACTTGCCCCTACGACATCCGGGGAAAGTGATATCAAAAGACATTATATTAAGACCCATTTTTATGGAAAAAGCACTATTTTAAAAATCGATATCCCGAAATCCAATAGGAAAAATCGGTTTGACGACGTTGGTCTAAAATGAAGAATGTAAACAAAGTAAATAGGTTATTACTACTGATCAATACCTACATATCCTACAGGCTTGTGTGCCAGTGGGCAGCGGCCAGCGGGGCTGTTTGACATCCACGAGCGACTTTAACAATACATTTTGCTTTATTCTGGTCATCATCATCATTTCAGCCATAAAACGTCCACTAATGAACAAAGACCTCCCTCATGGGTCACCATGAGGGGTAGTTGCCATACTCACCACGCTTGGCAGGCGGGTTGGTGAGCGCAGTATGGGATGTTCATAAACGGCTAGACGCTGCTGCCCATCTTCCGGAGGTATCCCTTAGCAGGCTCTTACTGCATCCATGGGCATGAGAGGAGGGGTATCATTCTACTGCCGGCACCCCACGGCTTAATTTTTAATAATCTTTATTCTGGTATTCATGATATTATGTAATGGGCTTTGTTTCGTTTGTGTAGGTACCTGAGTACGATGCTTTTGAAACTTTAATACATGCATTTTAGTATATAACAAATGTTTTGTTCGTTTTGCATGTCTCTGTCCAATAATGTATATCTTTGTTACTTAACAGAGGCAACTTTGATGTTTTGTGTTTATCTTGAGTTTTAGTTTTAATTATGAAGTACTGTTTGTTTGTGATTTGTTTATAAAATAAAAAACTCCACTCAGCTAACAGTGGGCATTCGGCTTTAGAAATAAATTTGGTAAAAACTCAACCTTTTTTTTAAAAAAATGCCTTGTGGCTTTTTAATATATTATTCAGTTTTTTTTTAATTATAAGGCTCCAACTCCAACTCCAACCTACAGAGGCAGGAAGCACCTCTCCTAAGTACTACTTCTATCGATCTACCAACGATCGAAAAGTCCAATGATTCCACCATCAATAATCCGATCGTCACAGGAGATTTTTGGAATTATTATTTATTTATTTATTTCTATTAAATATACATTTATCTTAAAATAATGTCTGCCAAACTGTGCAACAGTTTGTCGGCAGCAGCTCTCGTGAACATAACGAACTTATAAAATGTACCTGCCTACTTAGTTTAATTTATTTATTTTATCTGGTATTGGTGGCGATTCGGTTGTTACACTAACTAGCTAAAGCTAATCAGATTAGCGTAAAACTGACTAAAATGACATAAAGCTATTCAGTTAGTGCTGTTCTTAATAATAAGCCCTACGAAGGAATATAATATTATACATGGATATTTCACACAGCGCTAGAGTAAGCAGGGCTTGTGTAATGGGTCCATAATGGTAAATAGAATTCTTCAATACATTTGTTTTGTAAACAAATACTTTAACAAAAATAAAATATCTGCAGAAAATAATACTAACATTAGAACCCGCCAACCACGACATTCTAAATACTGAGCTTAGCTCCCATATTCACATTTATGTTTTTGATAGAATTCTACTTTAATAGGCGCAACTGGCAGCCATTTTAAAGTTGACAAATTCCTTCAAACATGTTATTTAACTCGGGCTCTATTTAGAATTATATCAAAAACATAAATGTGAAAATGGGAGCCAAGTTCAACATTTAGAATGTCGTGGTTGTCGACTTCGTCCACAAAATAATTGATCTTTAAATGGTGCCACGTTACGTAGACAATCCAGAAATTGATTAAATAGAGTATTGCTGGTAACTTAGGATCAATTGAAGCTTTGGCTCGAATTTTGTTTCGTGTTAAACCAAAATAAATTAAGATATAATAATTTTAATATGCGATTTTCTGCCATATTCTAAACTAAGACGTTTTAGATTTATTTTATACGACTGATCCATCACGTTCAGGAAGCGGTACCTCTGCCTACAACAACCGAAATTCCATCACGTTCACGAAGCACGTGACCAGCACTGCGCCCGTCACCCTGAGACAGAGTTGTAAGGTCTCATGTACCCGTAATTCCACCGGCCCCCTTACCCTTTAAACCGAAACACAGAAATGCAGACATTATTGCTCGGCGCGCAGAATTAGGTATGGTTGTAGTACTTCCCCGGATTAAGTCTTTACTAAAAGTTCTACTACTACTAAAGAGATTGTATATTCCTGGAACAGTTAACCTTATACCTAAGTAAAAGTAATAATAATAATCCTCCTAACCGTTTTCGGCTACCGCAAACTTATTTCTGCCAATGAGTGTAGATAAACTCTAAGATGAATAAGGCCTTTGCATTATAGATGATTTATACAGCGTCAGCAACTGTTAAACATGCTGTACGGGACAGTGCTGTACCTGGGAGATTAGGCTTGCCCAGCACCTATACCGTCCTCTCAGCTTAGTCAGCTATTAGTCAGAGGAAAGAACAGGTCAATACGTCTGAACCTAACTAAGTCGCGGGTTTCCTCACAATGTTTCCTTCACCGTAAAAGCAAAAATACATTGGTGCATGGCCGGTATCAAACCGACCTTAGGATTGAAAGTCGGGGGCACATACCACTCAGCCAACACGGCTTTTTTCAGAGCACCTATGTTAATGTAAATATATGTAGGTCGCAAACAGTAGTGATCGGGTTAGTTTGCACGCCATACAGATAAAGGCAGACTGCAGCCGCTGGAGCGTGGTGAGCAAGGTCGCCGTGCAATGGAGCGTCGCCCGCGCCAAATCTCTGTGGCTCAGCTGGTTCTGCAGATATTAGGGCCAAAAACAATTATGTATCCAATCAACAATCTCGTACCCATAACACAAGCTTTGCCTATTTTGGAGTTAGATGGTGCTGTGTGAAATGTCCAGTATTATTTATTTTTAACTAGGTGCTAAACTAACTTTACTTGATCATCCTCTCAGCCGTCGGGCGTGTTTACTTGTCACCACCCGTCACAACTGAACGTAAGCCTCCCTCATGGATCTCCAAGTACTGATCATGAGGGCGTTGTTGCCATGCTCGCTACGCTTGGCAGGCGGGTTCGCGAATGCTTATCCTGGTGTACATATTGATATGGCAAAATAATATGATCATTGATCACGCAAGAGTAGTTAACTTCAACAGTTAACATGTGATGTGCTCGAAGATTTTGATGTAAAAGAGGAACTCCGTTTATTTGTTACAGGTACACCTCTCGGAGTAAGTGTTTCAATAGGAGAACAATCTGTAAATCAGTAAGTACTTAGGTAGACACACTAGCTAACTTCGTCTGTGTCACATAAGAGAGACAGTAGGGACCTATAATACAATTCTAAAGGAGCTGAATCTTCCTTGGTTTTATGCACGAACCACTTGTGAACCATTCGACGAAATTTTATAACATTTTGTACCAAATTAATAATTTGAAGATTCATGATTTGATTTGAAGATCATGCACCTCGCGCCCATAATGCGTGCGTGGTAAAACTGTAATATCTTATAAGATATTTCTTGAATTCTAATGGTGTAAAAGGAAATTCTGTTCAATATTTAATACACGATAAGGATCAGAAACACCTTTGCAAATAATGCATTATTTTATATCAAATTTGATTACAGGGGTCATTGGATATGGGGGATAAATCAAATTCTTGTTCGAGGATAACTCTTAAATGATGTTGATTAATGGATGTTTTTATTGGGATATAATTAAAAACTCAGGAGATTTCATCAATACAAATTAATTGCTAAGTATTTTTCAGATATGGGGGTTAGTTCACTTTTTGTTTGATAATAGTTTTTGAACTAACGTTTTAATTTTGATGAAAGTTTACACTTTAACCAACGTTACAATTTAACGTTAAGCAATTTTAAAGTTTTTGAGTTAAGGGAGATTATTCGATATTTTTCTGCAGATAACTCTCGAATATCGCTCGGTTTTAGTTCGGGAACCACGAGTAATTATTGTTGTATTATTGCTCACGAATGAAATAGAGGGCTCGAATACACTCACTTTCAGATTGGTTTAATTGTTTTAGCTCCAAAAATTCAGTGTTGACTTACCATTATTATTCAATGCAAAACAATTCAATCAAACTTTTTACAGACCATAATAGCTCACTTAAACACCGCACCTTGATGCGAGCGCGTGGCATTCTTTTAACCATTCTTTGAATAATAAAACGATGTTGTTTACAGTTTTTTAAAACGCCGTTTTCAGCACAAGTTAATTGAAAACTTGTATCTCGACTAACATTATATTTAATTCTGTGCAATTTTAACCGAGTGTGTATTAAGTATACGAACGAAGACTGAACTCCGGCCTTTCGGCAAATGTCAGAAGCAATAAAACTGCGTGATGCCACTTGAGGAGCTGAGAATTGAGAATATGCTCACTTATTTTAAATAGCAGAAATATCAGCACTTCTATTTACCATTCACGGGTTTTCTTCTTACAAGTGCTCTACTACCTGTAGAGGAATGTATTTCCAATTAGTATCTTGCATCAACACTGTAAATAAAAGTAGAGGGAAGCTTCCGAAAAGGATTAAAAAGGTGTTAAACTCACTTAAGAACTTATCTGGGAAGTTTTTTTGTTATTTAACCTACCCACTGATGGGCAAAGGTTTCCACAAAGTCCTCTAACCATCCGACTGACGACTCCCACAATCTTCTGTCAAAGGTAATCTCGCTATCGCTTCCTCGGTCGACCCTGACACAGCCTTCCGACATCTGATCCCACTTCTCCGGTGGCATTCAGCTAACGTGGCCCGCCCAGACCCATTTCAGCGTTGCAGCTTTCTCACCGACGTCTGTGGCACCAGTAAGGGAACGCAGCATGGTGTTACGAACTTGATCGAGTCGTTTGAACCCGAGAATGCTGTATATCAGCCGTAGGACGTCCACTGCTGCACTTAGGCCTCCCTCATTAATCTCAAGTACTGTGGTTGGAAGCAGCTCGCATCCACCGCTGACCTGCGGTTCTTACCCAATCGTCTGCCCATCTTGTAGGTTCTATGGCCTGCCCATTGCCACTTCAACATGCTAATCCGTTTGGCTATGTGATGACCCGACTTCTACATATTTCCTCATTTCTGATTCGATCCCGTAGAGAAACCCCGAGCATAGCCCTCTCCATAGCTCGTTGAGCGACTCTGAGCTTATTCATAAGGCCAATAGTGAACGTGCACGTCTCGGTTCCATATGTCATCACTGGTAATACACACTGATTGAAGACTTTCGTCTTCAGGCACTGAGGTATGTTGATGTGTACCATTGCTCTTCTGACAAATATTGAGTTTGCTCTTCTTTAACTCAGTCAAGGACCTTCTTCGTGGATCTTCAATAGATGATCATGAGAGCGTTGTTGCCATACACTCCACGCTTGGCCCCTGCCAAGCGAGTGCAATTGACGAGCTCTGTGGCGCAGCGGGCGAAGGTCCGCCTGCGACGCAAGGGTTTGCGGGTTCGATTCCCGCCTCGGGACAAATGTTTGTACGATCTGCAGATATCTGTTCAGGGTGTTCTGGGTGTTTTTCTATTTATAATAAAAATATCTATCTATGTAGTATAATGTATTAAGTATATCAGTCATCTAGTACCCATAACACAAGCTCTGCTTACCTTGGGGCTAGATGATGCTGTGTGAATTGTCCAGCATTATTTATTATTTATTTATTTAATACGTAATATTGATACGCGGAAAGACGCTGCTACCCCTTTTTTTGTATCCTTTGTCAGATTATTAGTGCATTTGCGGGAAAGAGATTAGGGGCAAGGGTAGTAGAATACAATTAGGGTAGTTCAATACTACCCGCACCTCATCGGGGATGTAGTGCTATGTAAATACTAGCAGTGATCACGTTTGGGCTGCGGATGATGATGATGAATACCTTGTAAATCTCGTCACCAAATTAAATGGCAACAATTCGACCGACACAGTCACAATGTGATTCGACGTACCGGACTCTAGAGACCCTAGCGGACCAATTAGGCGAGCAATAGAACAAGGGAAACAGAGCGCGTGCAACTGGGGCTTATACAGATTCAGGATAACCAACTTCATGAGCAATTGTAAAATATGCTCATGGAAGTCGTCTGATTTTTTAAAATCTTTGTTACCTCGGAATTCCGTCGTTTATGAACTGATTTGGAAAACTCTTTTTGATTTCGTAGAAGTAATAGATAAACTTTCTCGTTTTATCCGTTTCCGGCTCGTAACAGTGCAGACGTCATGACGTTTCGTCTCGTAAAAAAAATTATTAGACTGGGCAAAACCCCATTAAATTGGAACTGACGTAGTGAATCGCAAACAAAGATCAAAAGTGCAAACTCAAGTAAAAAACCACAGTGAAACAATTGCGAAAAAAAAATAAAGTGCGAATACCATCTGCAGAACTATAAACTACAAACTTTCTCAAAATATTAGCGTCATTGTAAGCTAACATTTCTGCAATACTACCAACCAACGAGAAATAAAACCGGCAGCAGAAATAATACCTTCGCAGTGGACCAAAAGTGATATTATTTTATTATTTAAAAAAGGAGATAGGAGCAAGATTGAAAATTATAGACCCATAAGCCTGATGTCAAACATTTATAAAGTGTTTTCTAAATTTAAATAGAGTAACGGGGATAATGGACCAACAACAACCTATGGAACAAGCTGGCTTTAGACCTGGGTTTCCTAAAATAGATCATCATGCATACACTGAGACAAATAAAAGAAAAAAAACCAAGAATAAGGAAAGCCCTTATACATAGCTTTCGTAGATTACAACAAGGCCAAGACTCCATTGAACATGACTCTCTTTGGAATGCTTTAATTCAACAAGGAATGCTGAAAAAGTATATTCGTATAATTAAAAACATTTACAAGAAAAGCACCGCACAAGTTAATCTAGAATCAGAATGTTCCCTATAGCAAGAGGTGAATCAAAACAATAGGTTACAACAAAAGGGGATCCTTTATTACCAAAACTATTATCTTGTATACTGGAGAGCATATTCAGAGAACTTGATTGGGACAATCTAGGAGTACATGTTGATGGTCGGAAACTGAGACACTTACGATTTGCGAACGACCTGGTTTTATCAAAGGACAGTGCTGGGGGACTCCAACATATGCAGCAACAGTTATCCGACGCAAGCAAAGAAGTTGGTCTGACCATGAACAGATCAAAAACAAGGGTGATGAATTAATGAATGAATTAACACTTTGTTGTACACAGATAAATTTAAAAATAAAATATAAATAGGTAAAGACGCACAAATGGCGGCCTTATTGCCTAATAATGACTAATAGAGAACAAAAATGTTAAATATGGCATCTGAGGTCAGGGACTATGCACTTGGAGAAAGAGGCAGTAGTGGTAGTGTAGATGAAGTAGGGTTTCGGAATAAGGCAACACCAATAAAGTTGGAACTTACTGTCTCCCACTGTTGCGTCTCTGCGTCGCGAGTTGGCAACTCTTCGCAAGACATAAATTGCATTACAACTTACCAACAATATTTTACGAAGGAGAAAGCTTTTAAATGCTTTTTAACTTCAATGTAAATTCACTTACGATCTCATTAGAAATCTACTTTTAAGCAAAGTAAGTGTCGAGCCAGGAGATAAAATATTTCGCAAACGGAATTCTAAATCGGTCGAGTGGTTTTTAAATACATTTTAACGATACCCTGCACGGTGGGCAGATAAAGAAAAAAAGTTCATCCCCCACCTTATGTGTCTGGGAGGAAACCCCAATTATATTTCTGTAGCGATATCGCAGCGTCATTATTTTAATGAACCGTGGTAGCTGGGCAGTTGAAATTTTAACAGATGATGTATTTCTGTTGCCGCTATAACAACAAATACTAAAACAAGATATTCTATTCTATATATTTAAGGGGGGCTCCCATACAACAAACGTGATTTTAAATTTTGAGCAAAAATAAACCCATAAAAATAATAATAATAATAATGCTGGACAAATCACACAGCATCATCTAGCCCCAAGCTAAGCAGAGCTTGTGTTATGGGTACTAGATGACTGATATATGTACTTAATACATTATACTACATAGATAGATATTTTTATTATATATAAAATTAAAGCAGAAACTTTTATTTAGGTACACAAAACACAAAACAAGCAATACAAAAATAATAATAAAAACACTGGAAATGATCTGGCTTCAATCGCAACTCATGTGTACACAACAAACTTACAATATAATTTATGTTACGTGAAGCTTAATTAAAAACAAGAAGACAAAAAATGCAAACAATGTTAAATTATTACTGGAAAACAAAATCAGTAAGCCAATAAACCTACATAGCTACCTTATAATTATTTATTCATCCTATTGTTGCTACAGCACTCCTACTGGAGAATCGTGGCTGTTAAAATTGAGGATGTCTTTAACAGTTAATATATTTATATAAACTGTAACAAAATATAACCAAATTAGGTTTTCTTTTGCTAGTTCGTAGTAAGTCCTACACATTCTTGATAGTGGGTTGTAAAACGAAATATTATTTTTATATGTCAGTAAGGCAAACAAATTGCTACGACTGGCTCTACGTGCACTAAATTTTGTGTTAAATGAAATGTTTGAAAGTAATTCAGACGAGTCTAATAAAAAATGGAGGATCTTGTACAGATATATTAAATCGTAATATATACGACGAAACTCTAGTGATTGAATATTATGTATTTTTAACTTGTCTTCATAACACAACCTAAACCGCCCGGGTTGGTGCCGGTAGACAAGTAAAGTTTTTTATACAACTTATAATATGGACCATATACAAACGTTGTTTAATCTTATCACTCTTTTGACTGTTCTACAAAAGCACCTGCATGTTAATTAAACATAGGTGTATATACCAAAAATGGTGGGATTATTAAGTTTTCAAATACCATAAAATGCTCACCTACTAAATTAAATCATCGATATGCGTTTGTATTGAAAATAGCTCGACCGATTTGAATATTTCTGTTTGTTCAGTTCTGCATACAGGCGCCTATAGGGTGGCTCATGTTTACAATTCCACCCTGTAAGTGGTACTGCGATTAGATTTAGGCAAAACGTCAGATAGCGTTTTTATATATGTGTTTTTATGTCGTTCCAATGGGGTGAAATGACGTGGGGTGCCTACAATTGAATGTTGCTCCTCTCTTGCCCGTGGATGCAGTAAGAATCTGCCAAGGAATATACCTCTGGAAGATGGGCAGCAGTGTTTTACCGTATACAACATCCCGTACTGCGCTCACCAACCCACCAATGCCAAGCGTGGCGTACTGGCAACAACTCCCTCAAAATCTTGGAGATCCTTGAGAGAGGCCTTCCGGCAGTGCACGTGGATAGCCGTCCTACGGCTGAGATGATGATGATGAATGAAACCACGAGCTCGTTATTGGAAAACACGGAGATTGCGCTGGAACCGCATCTCTACAAATAAAAATACGAACACGATTGTGAAATAATGAACTCGTGTTCGCCGTCAGCCTGAAAACATCTGCGGATAAAGCAGTGTTCTCTTACGATTCTTCATCCTTATCATGTTATAGGTTCTTGTTACTATATCTCTGATTGTAATCGATCTGGGAATCTCAGTTTGACTCCCACGATACTGCTTCGTGCTGGAATCATTGATAATGTATTATTCTGTAAAACCCTCTCTACTTTTTGCTTGATATTATCAACAGGTAGACGCTTCAAATGTTCACATAAAATTCAGTTGTACCTATATTCACTTTAAAAATAAATAATTAAATTAAAATAAAACCTCTTTGTAACTCCCATACAACTAACGTGATTTTCCCCCGTTTTTTGCTCGATATTAATAACGGCAACGGTGGACGCTTGAAATATTCACAAAATATTTAGTTGTTTTACCAAAACAATGGCACGGAACCCTTCGTTTGCGTGTTTGACTCGCACTTGGCGATTGTTTTACACAAACTTCCAAGGAAGGTTATTGTTTTTCGAGCGTTTCTTGTATGTTTGTTTGTTTGCTTTTTTATTCCCACGTATCTTCCAATCGGCTGGATGGATTTCTACAAAATTATGGTACCGTTAGATTCGTCTCAAAAACCCAAGTGTGGTAGGTGTTTAAATAAAAAAACAAAATGGCGGATTTTTGGCGCCAAATTGTAAGTAGTTCAGACATTTTTTTGTATCCAAACCTATTGTATATGAGTAGGGTATCAAAATAAAGGGAATTAAAAAGGAGATTACAAAAATACGTAATGTCATGTTTTTAAAATTAATCATAACCATTTGAATTCAATCACTCTTCTAAATTTGTAATTAATGGATTTCATTCATCATCATCATCATTTCAGCCGTAAAAACGTCCACTACTGAACACAGGCCTCCCTCATGGATCTCCATAAGGGGCAGTTGCCATACTTACCACGCTTGGCAGGCGGTTTGGCGAGCGCAGTATGGGATGTAGGGGCAACCTTCTACTGTCGGCATCCCACGGCAAAACGGTAATGGATTTAAATGGTCATATTTTGGCTTTAAATCTGATAAGTGTGTTCGGTCTTGCAGTTGAGTTTTTTGTTTCACTATAAAATGTAATAAGCTATTTCAAATATATTATTCACAGACATATTATGTCATAAAAGGGTCGCAGTCATCCTCGATGTGGAGAATAAATATATGTACCTCTATATATATTATACCTTTCATGAGTTTTTTATTTATTATTCTAATACTAGCCGTGATGCGGCTTGCCAGACCAGATCTAAGTAGGTAGTATGTAGATGAAGTAGCAATGAATATATTTTTTAATTGAGTCTTCTGAAAGACTCAAATCATGGTCAATATCCCGTAAATATTGCATATAATGTTAACAACCATGACAGGTTCAAAAGTTATAAATTTCAGATCGTCCTTATATAAAAAATAAGGCTGCTGGATATTAAACCGATGATGGTAGATCATCACAAAAAGTCTTATATTGCGTAAATATAAACAATTCAAAAGTAATATTATGTATGATGAATAATAATGACAGCGCTGTCTATCTGTCTGTCTGTCTGTGTATGAGACGATTAAAACTGAACGCGTTGACCAATTTACATAAAACCTTTTTTGTAAGTACCGTCTTAATGAGAGAAGAGAGATTTATTTTTATTTTTATTTATATCGGAACTAGTACTTCCGTCCTATGTAAACCGCGCAAAATCGTATAATCAATCTTAGGGTTGATTATTTGTCAACTACAAAATTTCCGTATAATTAGTTCAAATAGCATCTTAGAGCTTCCCACCTAACCAAGTTATTGTGCCTATCTCATCGTCATCATCTTAGCTGCAGGACGTCCACTGCTGGACATAGGATTTCTTAAGCCTGAGATTCAGACTGCATCCGCGGGCAAGAGAGGAGGCGCAACTTTCTACTGCCTGCACCTTACGGCACGGTGACTATCTAGCAGAGTATCATAATGTACTTGCATCGTTGTTCGATAAATATTAAATAAACAAAACCACCCTAACTTAGCCTTGACAATCAGGCGACAAGTAGTAAAGCGAAGTATTCGCCGAGCTAGTTTTATTGTGCTAAACATAGCACAATATATTTTACTTACAAATTAAAGTATAAAACGGATTGAACTTCTATTTTAATACGTAAGTACTAGAACGACCTAATATAATACGATAATATTGTTTCTCATGTAAGTGACATGTAAGTCTTTTTGAGAATAAACATCTTAAACCACTTGCTGTTGGGGCCGAAATCAAGTCGAAATAAAATGAGCTCCCGAACTATCGCTTCTCAACTCGATTTTACGGACACCGAAGGATTCCCATCCTGTACCACTAAAATCTTGTAACACGACCAGTGTAAGTAACCCAACGTGTACCACCGGTACATTGGTTATCATATATAAAATATGATAAACTAAAATGTATTCCCACCGTGTCACACCCAACCGAAACCCTAAGCTCTTATACAGTTTCAATATACGAATTAGTCCTCTTCGGCTTATGTTTTAATTATATAATGTACGTTCATAAACCACGCCGCAGAATCGAATGAGATTATGGTCGGTGTTCTTAGAGAGACTATCCGACCACTACTTAGACCTACTTAGACCAGCAAAATCTTCAAAAATGACAGTATACGTCAAAGGTACAATATGCTTATTGCCGTGGGGTGCCGGCAGTAGAATAGCAGCAGCGTCTTCCCGTGTATCAACATCCGTACTGCGCTCGCCAACCCGTCTGCCAAGCGTGGTGAGTATGGCAACTACCCCTCATGGAGAGCCATGTGTGAGGGAGGCCTGTGTTCAGTAGTGGACGTATTACGGCCAAAATGGTAAATGATGACAATATGCTTTGATACTTGGAAAAAAACATGATTCCGTAGCATGGAGCATTATTAAAAGAGGTAAAGGCCACTAAATTCCAAATTAGCCAATTTTGGATTCAATTTAAAAATGGTCATATATAATTTTTTTTGGAAAATGATTTACCTATGTTATAGTTTAATTAACTTTTTTGAATATTTAACGTTTCAAACCACGATATTTTTCACTTCACCTGATAATAATCTCACTAATATTTTAAAGCCGAAAGTTTGTTTGTATGGAGGTTTGTTACCTCTTCACACAAAAACTAGCGTACGTAACGAGCTGAAATTTTGCAAACGTATACTAGTATTATCACATAGGCTACCTTTTATTCAGGTACAACGCATGCAAAGCGGCGGGCACAAGCCAGTAAATTATAAAGTAAGGACAGTTTTTGCTCGTTTTTGTGGTTGTATTTAAAGTGTAACAATGTTATACTCTCAAAAAACATCTCATAAAATAGGCAACGACAGATGTTTAGAAGGATATTCAATGATAAGTTTTTCCTTATTAAACATATTTGAAACAAATTCCACCGCGGACGGGCCGCAGCGCCCACTCCTGCTAACTAATTCCATTCACTGGAAATCTACAAAAGAATTTAAGTCCAGTTGTTCGTACCAGACAGATTAGCTGGATATTATGAACGTTAATATCAGTGGTGCATGATATATAACCTTGCCGTGGGGTGCCGGCAGAAGAATATTGCCTCGCCTTTCTTTCCCGTGGAGGTAGTAAGAATCTGCGGAGGGATACCTTCGGAAGATGAGCAGCTGCGTCTTTCCCCGTATCAACATTCTGTATTGCACTCGCCAACCCGTCTGCCAAACGTAGCGAGTATGGCAACAACACCTCATGGTCTTGGAGATCCATAACTTATGGATTTCTATGCCCACTGCTGGACTTAGGCCTCCCTTATGGACCATAAGGGAGGCCTAAGTCCAGCAGTCGGCAGCAGCCCTGCGGCTGAGAAATAAAGATCTCGTGCTGCCCAACTCATTATGATCTTATCAAGAACTCTTAGGATTGTGTAGCTTAGTTGATCAGATCACTTCTAGCTTTACGAAGGATCGGATTGATCGACGAGGGTTCGAATCCCGACTTCTTTTACAAGTATTTTAATTTGCAGTTCGTAATAAAAATTCATTTTTAATTTCTCTATACTCGCGTGAGACTAGCCTAACCTAATCCCTCGAATTGTACAAATTATTATTAAAAAAAAAATTAAAAGTAAAAAAAACTTTTTTAATAAGCAATATTTTATTTAAATGTACCTACTAAAACTGAAATAAACATTTTCCATTACAGTTTAATGTCAACTTAAAACGTCTACACAATTTATGTGATAAAAAGCTTGCTGCACCCCTACTTTCAACTTCCATATCTCAGACTTGGCTCGACCGATTTCTATAATCTAGTTTTGCATTCTACACATCATTTCCTTTTCTTCCATCTACCATCTCGGGTATACTTGGAAACGGTCGGTTATTCATCCTTCTTTCACCTCCCATATCTTAACTTCTTAACCGCTTTTTATAAAACAACCGCCGGAAAACCAGCTTCTAAATCAAAAAACTGCATGCAAATCAGTCCACTCATTTAAGAGCTACAGACAGAAACACAGACACACACACGTAGCGGTCAAATTTATAACACTGTTCTCTGCACTTGTCTTATTTATTACTTTCATAAAAACTCTCTTCTGACAACGACAAACATAACAAAGAAATAATAAGCGACACTGGTCCAGCCGTTCACGCGATGATTGATGATCAAGGGAATGATTCCTTGATCAAGGGAAATAGGGACTGATTTTTTATGTAGAACTAGCTGTCCCCGCGAACTTTGTACCGCCAAAAATCAACAACGTACTATCACAACTTCTAACTACCACTCTAATATTACCCACCGCTACTCAACTACTACTCTACTCTTACCCTACTTCTACCCTACTACTACACTATTTCTACCCATTTTTTTTGGTGGCGGGGTGGAAATCTGCTAGGTCAGATGCACATGCTGCGTAAGGGCACAGCATGGTTATGTGAGGTTGTCTCCCGACGACTCACTAAAACCACCCCGATGGCCTCGGTGCACTAGGGGCTCCGGTTCCTCGTAAAGAACACTCCGGAGCCCACGTATCACGGTGTCGCTAAAGTTACATTAGAAATAATTTCATATGGTGGCTAAGTATTCTTCTTACATTTTTTTATTTTCCATGGAGGTTTCTTATTTTTTTCTCTTATAAGAACCTTCTTCTGACTATAACAAACACAACAAGAAAAGAATAAGCGAAATCGGTCCAGCCGTTTACGCGTGATGCCGTGACCATGGGAAATAGGGAATATTTCAGTCGTAAGGATAAGTTCTCTCTTTGAAGCCGGTTAAAATGTAATAGAGTCGTACGCGAACGATTCAAAAATAGAGCCCTTAATCTAGCAGGCTCGGACAAAGCCGGCTTGCGTCGGGGAGCGGCCGGGGGCCAGGGGTTACTTATCAACAGAGTAGCTGCAGCTCTGAGCTTGTTACATGGCACTGAGCTTGTTACGTGGGACGTACGAATCAATGCGACTGCCGGTCATTCCGAGCTCGTTACCTGCGACATGCGAGTGCACTCTGCGCTTGTTAGCTCACTCCTACTCACAACGATCACTGCCTATTTTCTGGTACAAACAGGTTAGTCTGCTCCTAATTGAATTAATTAGTAATGTTAACACACGAAGTGATTGTGGTAAGCCTCCCCATTATCTGATTTATGCAGGTTTAATTTGGTTTACGTATAATTGAATTATTTAGTGGTCATAATTTAAGTGGTCGTGGTAAGCTACTTTACAGACGTAACACTGCAAAATGTATTTAAAGTAGATCAGGGTCAAACATAATCAGTCCCTAGAAATTCCTGTAATAGCTCAAGCCGCGTAGTTAAAATACGAGTAATACTGGGCGTTGAATAAATACCCTTAGGTATATGACAGATTTAATCGTTCCTCCATCACTGCGCCCTTGGGACCTTCTCTGTAATTGAATGTTGGTGGATATTATAACGTCGTGTCCGCCACAATCAATACAATACCGGAACGCTGTTTATTTTATTTACAGTTGTTTATTTACAGTTCACCCGACAACCTGCTGTTAGTGTTATTGCGATTGAGAACATGACTTACCAAATTAGGCTTTTATATGAAATGAAAATGCGTTTATTAATAAACCACACCATAAACATAATTAATAAGCTAATTGAGTGCACATAGTAATGCGGATTCGCGTTACATAATTTACGTTTATAGGTTTCAGTTTCCGCATAAAAGGTTCTGTCTCAGCAATAGTTGCACCTAAGATAATAGATGCAACGCTGGTATTATAGTGAAACATTAGATCTTCCCACAGTATTTTTTGTATTGTAAACATCGGTGTTTAAAAGTACTTAAGTGGGTAGAAGGGGCACATTTTTATCCCACATCGTGGGTTCTTATCGCTTTGCATAAAGCAACAGTCGGTGGCTATTAACGGGGTTCCGGAACGATAATGGAGGGCCACTCCGCTTATCATACCTGTCAGTTTCTGGACAATATACCTCCACTTGTACAATGTTGGTGAAATCTCGACCCAATCTATTTCAGAGCTAAGCTTTTGATATTAAGATTGCTTTTGCAGTGTTGTTTTGAGTGTTTTTCGTCTATCTGGGTCAGGGCTGGAGTTCGTGGCGTGGGCCGATTTGTTCCGAGTCCCGACACGCGCCAGGGCGCAGGTGCGAACTGGGACGCCGCCGGCGCATTGTATTCTTTGACGGAACGCTGTGCAAGCGATGCACTCCGAAGAGATTGCTATTGAAGGCTTGGAATCGGTTCTTTTTAAAGAGCAAATTTTTTTTCTATATCTTTATGAATGTTGAAAGTATTTCTATTAAGCATCTCTACAAGGTAAGTCCTTTACATCTACATTTATACAGCATCAGCAACACACTGACACTGCAGTGCTTGGGACATTGCTAGGTGCATTACGCTGTTCAGCACCTATACCATCCTCCCAGTTTATGCGGCTTTTAATCAGTGGATAAACAGGTCAATTCACCTGAAGCTAACAAAGCCGCAGGTTTCCTCATGATGATTTCCTTCTCCATTAAATTTAATAATATTTTTTTGAAAGAAACATCCATCGGTGCACAGCCGGTATCAAACCCGCAACCTTAGGATCAAAAGTCCAGTGTACATAACACTCGATGAACATGTATTTTTTGTATCTACCAGACTTATATTTATTGAAACCGTCTAAGCCATCTAACGACACAACAACCGCGGTAAAATTTATATCTTCATCATTAATGAACGGGAACGTTGGTTGCAAATATAGGTCTCCTAATCAAATGAAATAAACTTTTTCCGGACTGATTAGAGACTAGCTAGTTTTTTTTTTATTAAACCTGGTGTTGCTGGCATTAATTTCGTTTTCAAAATTAATACGAAAAATGACAATCAAGGAAAATCCGGGCACCAGCCCCACTATACCGAACTTCTAAGGCTAAGGGTTTATCCCTACCGCCCGAGAATACAGTACACAAAGAACGCATTTATCGATGATCAAACAATCAATGGATGTAATCGAGTTGTAATAAGATTGCGTATCTCTGGAGCGCCGCCTTATCTCCACCGTACAATTAGTTTACAATAAGGCGCTGGCTGCTATCTACGAGTGCCGGAGCGATAACAAAACATGCGCGATCACTAATAATTCAATCAGCTAGTATTGTCTTCTCCCTCTCTCCCAGCCGTGGGCCGTGGGCAACTGGACACCTCCCTCATGGATCACTGAGTACTAATAGTGAGCGATTGTTGTTATACTCAACACGCTTGGCAGGCAATTTCACGAGTGCTGTACACGGAAAGTCGCTGCTGCTCGTCTTCCAAAGGTATTCCTTGGCAGATTTTTAATGCATCCACGGGCAAGAGAGAAGGGTAACATTCTACTGCCGGGCCCCATGGCTATATCGGCACCCTAAGGCTAATTTGCGGTCCTCGAAGCACATGTGTGAGGTAAGTATTTTGAATTTTAAATTGCTTCATTTGTCGACGCTTGTATCGCTTATATCTCGGCTTCCTCCTATCTGATCGATTATTGGTTTCAAAATTCGCTCTATTGAACAAGCTTATTGACAGAGTGCAAACAACGGAATTATATTCAGTTCGTCAGACATTTAGTAAACAAACAGGTTTTTCTTTTTATCATCATCATCATCATAATTATATCAGCCGTAGGACGTCCGCTGCTGGACAAAAGTCTCCCTCATTGATCTCCAAGTACTGCGGTCGGAAGCGGTCTGCATTCACCGCCGACCAGCGGTTCTCACCAAGACGTCTGCCCATCTTGTAGATGGACGTCCTGCGCTGCGCTTGCCGGTCCGTGGCCTCCATTCGAGAACTTTGCGGCCCCATCGGCCATCTGTTCTGTGCGCTATATAGCCTGCCCATTGCCACTTCAACGTGCTAATCCGTTTGGCTATGTTGGTGACCCGAGTTCTTCTACGTTTCTTCATTTCTAATTCGATCCCGTAGAGTAACCCCGAGCATAGCCCTCTCTATAGCTCGTTGAGCGACTCAGAGCTTATTCAAAAAACACTTCAACACTTTGATGTACCGATAGTCAATTCGGCATCGTTGGAGAGACTCAAGCACCGCAAGATGTTTCGATCGAATCGAAGGCTTTCTCATAGTCCACAAACGCAAGACATAGCGGCAAGTTATACTCTTCGATCTTCTGTATGACTTGCCGCAGCGTATGTATGTGGTCTATGGTACTGTAGCCCTTTCGGAACCCGGCTTGTTCGGGAGGCTGGAAATCGTCAAACCTGCGTTCGAGACGGTTCGCGATGACCCTTGAAAACAGCTTATAAACATGGCTGAACAGCTAGATGGGTCTGTAATTCTTAAGTAAGGTGTTGTCACCTTTCTTGATGAACAGAACCACCACGCCCTCGTTCCATGCTTTTGGCGTCGTACCATAAAGCAAGGCGGAATTTAATAGCTTCTGAAGGACTTTAAGTACCGGTGATCTACCCGCTTTCAGAAGCTCTGAAGTGATTCCGTCCTCACCCGGCGCCTTGTCGTTCTTAAGCTGTTTCAAGGCCATCCTGATCTCTTACAGGCTGATGTCCGGGATATCCTTGGTATAATGTCGGGTCAGTTTGGCTCTTGGGTCGTTGGCCGCACTGCAAACAGGTTTAGTGACCGAATCGTAGAGCCGTCCATAGAACCTTTCGACTTCCCTTAACACTTCTGCTTTACTTGACGGTATGCTGCCATCTTCCCTCTTCAGCTTCGTCATCTGGCTCTGGCCCAATAGAACTATCTCTCGAGAACACTTTGGAGTCTTTATTCCGCTCTATCGTATCTTTAATACTAGCTGTATTAAAGGTACGAATATCGTGCCGCAAGGATTTCCAAATTTGTCTATTGAGCTGCCTGTGTGACTGAGCATCATCGGGAGACTGCAGTCGCAAAGAACGTGGTTCTAACGTTACATAGCCATGAGGTTAAGGGTATCATCAGAAAGCTTCTGAGGTCTATTAGTACGGGGGGTCTTAAATTACCCACCATATGGACGGTTTCTACGAACCTGTTATTGATCTCGTCCACCGATGCATCTAATTTTATACAGTCAAAGCGATTTGCAAGTTCGAGTTGAAAGCTCTCGAGGTTTTGCGCGAGTGGGTCGGAGCGTACACTTCATCAAACGGGACCTTTCAAGTCTAACGTTCATATTCAATGTGCCTCTAACAATTCGGTGATCACTGCCGGTTTCACCCTGTGAATCACAGAGACATCATTAAATATTCGTTTCTTGTTGGTCAGGATGAAATCAATCTCATTTCTCGTGGAACTATCATGTATAACTACAAAATTTAAGTATTATTAAGGATCCATCATAATAATATTTAGATTTAACTTAGACTTAACGTTATTTGTCTTTTTTAATCTTTCGCGATCACAACGCATTATTAACATACATATAACCGGGTATTTATCGCGTAAATTACCTTTATTATTTTCTCTGTGACTAGTCACATCAGTCTTCCCGGGACCATGCTTGGTGCAATCCAAGCGAAACGTCGGGAAATAATAAAGGTAATTTACGCGATAAATACCCGGTTATATGTATGTTAATAATATTAGCGTTATTTATTAAGTAGTGATTTAATATATTTATATTACACTCCGCACAAAGCACTGCCACATCGGAGAAGCAATTCTAGCAGCTTCAGTTTGTAGGATGATGTTGGGGCGGCTCCACACTCTGTGCATCAGGGACGCTGCCTTTTTACGGAAGATGGCAGCCGTTTGATACTCTGCAAACATCCCTGACGCACGGCACATTTAAGCACATTTATTTACGTGAGGGATCGTGACATCACAACGCGCAAAAAACTGAGAAACTGACATCAAGTGACATTTAATTTTCGACTTAACGTATCGCGTTTATTTTTAGATTGCGTTAAAAATGTGTTAAATCCGTAGTGACGAGACTTGATTGATTTTTAAATAAACAGTGACTTTACTCCGTTAATCTTTCTGTTAGTCCGTGTTTGTTGGTCCTTAAACATGAATTGTCAAAATCGTTTAGGAAATGAAAGGGCGTGACGTTTAGATTGCAACACCGAGGGAACATTTGACGAGCTCTGTGGCGCAGAGGGCGAAGGTCCGCCTGCGACGAAGGGGTTGCGGGTTCGATTTCACCTCGGGACAAATGTCTGCACGATCTGCAGATATTTGTTCAGGGTGTTCTGGGTGTTTTTCTATATATAATAAAAATATCTATCTATGTAGTATAATGTATTAAGTATATCAGTCATCTAGTACCCATAACACAAGCTCTGCTTAGCTTGGGGCTAGATGATGCTGTGTGATTTATCCAGCATTATTTATTTATTTATTATTATTTATTTATAACACATAACAAAAAAAAATAAGCTCCGAGAATAGATAAGGTGTTGGGGGTTACTTAACATTTATAATTTTATAAACTAGTATGCTTAATGTTTTTGCAGAAGGATCTTAGACTCTAACGTACCTAGAACAAAGTCGTAGTTAGAGTACATCAAATAGGTCCGTTGACCAAATTTTTCCATCGCCTAGAATGCAGATAATCGTGTCTTACCAGTGAGATTATGTGATTACTGATACCGGCACTCGAGCGGCTCGGACAGTCAGCATCGCCACTTTTATTATCATTAACAGTTTTTTCATGCGGTGTGTGCCGGCTGTAGAATGATGCCCACCTCTCTTTCCCGTGGCTGCAGTTAGAATCTAAGAAGAGTGACCTCTGAAAGATGAGCAGCAGCATCTTGCAATGTATTAAAGCTACGCGACGTTCAATCAATCCGCCTACCAAGCGTGGCGGGTGTGGTAACAACCCCCTTACGATCAGTAGGAGATGTCAAGCAGTAGTCGGCTAAAATTATGATGAGGTAGAACATTTCATTGAAACTACTAATATTAATAAAAAAAACATCAGATATTTTTGGGAAAGTCTACGTTGTGTTGAGGTCAACGGACTCTTTTAGAAATAATTTGCCGACCGTTAACAATTCTAAGATACCTCGGCTACGTATTTTAAGAAAATCTTATTTAATTACTATTTATATTATTACAATTCCTGTGTTACTCGTATATCGCTATGTTCGGTATTAAAGTGTATTACCAAATGAAAAGCAGAACGAGAATAAGATAAAAAATAATAATGTTCATTTTATAACAACTTGTACAAGCATAACATCAAATAATAAAAATCTAACAAACACAAAAATGTTGTTAAAAGGATAAATGAAAGGATATCCAATATAAGAAGATACCATCGCCCTAGCAATTTGGGTGAGATTTTGAATAAAAAGACCTCTATGTAGGACTACAACTCTAATGATCAGTTCCTCGTGACCTTGATAAATAGTGCTAATGCTTTTGCAGCTGACTGTATCTATTTCTAGTTATTTGACCTTTCATCATCCTCCAAGTTTTTTATAGCATTTTTTCATGAAATACTTCGATTCTTATTTCTTGTAAAATTGCTCAACAAACAATATAATACCAGGCTGACGCAAGTTTGTTGACGTTCCATCTTTAAAATAGCTGTCCGTGGTTTACATAGGAGTGAGTGAATGATGTAGACAAGCGATGGAGAATCCTTCATACATCAGCCGGGCCCCAATTGAAATCTATTGAAAATTGAGATTCAGCATCTCAGCTTCCATCTCAACCGTAGGACTCTGTCCACGTCCACTGCTGGGCATAGGCCTCCCTCATGGATCTTCATGAGTAGGTAGAGCCATACTCACCACGCTTGGCAGGCGGGTTGGCGAGCACAGTTCGGGATGTTGATACACGGAAAGACACTGCTGCCCATCTTCCGGAGGTATCCCTTAGCAGGCTCTTACTACATCCACGGTTATGAGCGGAGAGGTAACATTCTAGTGCCGGTACCCCACAGCTTGTAGTGTCCTCATATATATACATATATAGGATACATTGCCCACAATGTTGAAAATAAATGAAAATGGCTGTCAAAATGTTGAAAGCCTTTTAAAGACAAGTTCTCAGCAGGCTTTATAAAGGTAACACTCCTGTTTGAGCACTAAGAGGTGAGCATTACAGGATTATTTTCTCGTCGTAGTTATCACTCGTAGTCGAAGCATTCTGTTAGTGTATTTCAAAGTGCCCCGGGCACCCGTAGAGAGGCGAAGTTCGAATTCTGTTGGCAACAGGCAGCAGGATACTTTGGTCCGTCGTTTTCATCAGAAACTTGTACACGGTAAAATCGACTTCCTTACATTAATTTATTACATATCAGTCCCATTTGCAATAATAATTTAGGATAAGTTCAGTAAATTTTTTTTTACAAAAATTTAACGGTCACTGGTTATAAATAAATTATCTACCCGTTGATGTAAAAGTAAAAAAAAACCTTAATACGACGTTCCCAATATGTGCATCTCTCTTTGCGTGACAAGGCTTTTGAGACTTGATTAAATAAATATATAATAATATATGATGCTGGACACCACACGTAACGATATCTATTCCCACACCAATAAACCGGGGTTGCTTTGTGCCTGCCAGGATATCTTTGCGCAAAGTCGGATTGGCACAAAAACACTACTACGTGACCTCATATCAAAATTAACAAGTGTTTTGGCATTTAGTTTTAATTTCGGATATCATTTGTTCCGTTGAAGCAACAAGTTTTTTTACAATTACGATTACAATTAGCCGTAAGTGTCCCACTGCTGGGCAAAGGCGTCCCCCCATCTCTCCATGCTTCTCGAGCTGCTGTCGATCTATGCGCTGTTATATTGGTCTAACTCGTCCCGCCATCGCTTCTTCGGTCAGCTGCGGCGTCTTACCGCGTCGGGGTTCCACTGGGTGGTGATCTTTGCCCACAGAAAGTTTGTTTGTATGGAGGTTTTGTTAGCTCTTCACGCAAAAACTAGCGTACGTATCGAGCTGAAATTTTGCAAACGTATAGATGTTGACTAGGATTAATACAAAGGCTACTTTTTATCCAGGTACAACGCATGAGAAGCGGCGGGCACAAACTAGTCTACAATAAATTACCTAACTACTTATTAAAGATTTACCTATAAATATTTTTAAATAAAAAGTGAAAACATGGTTATTAGAAAATTGTTTTTATGATGTGAATGATTTTTTTAATAATATGAATCAAAAACGATATAATAGAGGAATTAGTGCATTGGATGAATTAATACCTAGTCATTATAATAAAACTTTAATGTAATACATTGCACAAATTCCTCTATTATATCGTTTTTGTTTTTGTTTATGATTTATATTATTATTATTTTTAACATGTACCGACCGATGCAATTAAGGAATTATCATTTTATACGTATTATTTAATTTGTGGACAAACATGTTGCACGCCCTAATTAAGCAGAATGTAATTGTACTGTGATGTTCAACGTTCCCAGGCACTGCAGCGTCCCGTACAGCATGATTACCAGTTGCTAACGTTTTTTTAAATCATATATAATAGATGCAAAGGCCTTACTTAATTGTACTGTGTTTTTTAACTTTAAGACCAAAAGGTCTTAACGTTAAAAACACTTTCTGTGAATAAATATTATGATTGATTGATTGATTTAGTAGGTATTCAATTTTAATGAACAGATCCATTATTGTATTCATAAATAGATTGTAATCCCTGTATCCCCAACGCACGTAGGTGGTTCAAATGCTCACAGCGCGCGTCTACTAACGATTCAATCACGCTGAGCTCGCCGTCCAAACACCCAACAATAATAATCGTCGATCACTCGTCGGTCGAAGCGAGAGCGACGGCGCTATTCCTGAATCGTTCATCGTCATCATCATCATCCACAGCATATAGGAACTTCAAGTTAAAGCCTTTGAAGACAATCGCCAACTATAGATGCCAACTCCTCAAAGTAAGACCTAAACCCTACTACAATTAAACTTACAATGCCGCCGGCGCTGAGCGGCCTAGTTCGGTCTAGCGAGCCATATTAAACTCACAATGCCGCCGGCTCTGAGCGGACTAGTTCGGTCTAGCGAGCCATATTAAACTTACAATGCCGCCGGCTCTGAGCGGCCTAGTTCGGTCTAGCGAGCCACATTAAACTTACAATGCCGCCGGCTCTGAGCGGCCTAGTTCGGTCTAGCGAGTTACATTAAACTTACAATGCCGCAATGGTAACAATAAAGGTTTGGTTTATTGGCAAATTCTTGACCTTTAGCTATATATGCCAAAATTACTAATAAAACAATGTAGGTATGAGGAATTCCCTCGATTGCTCATCAATCCCATAAACAGAGTATAGTGTGTCTACTCGAAATCCAAAATAATCTTTCAAATCGGTTTATAAACGACGGAGTTCTGAGGTATGTAGGTAATAAAGATTTAAAATCAATGCAGACGAATTGAGAAACTCCTTCTTTTTTAAGTCGGTTAACATTTGTTGATGTAAAAGAGTAAAGTGTTTTCTTTTAATTAGTATCGATAAACAAGTCAGTTGTAGCTTTCTCATAGCGCGTGTCCAGATCTGACGCGCTGCTCGCAACGTGCGCGCGAGCCGATTGCCGCCACACACTCGCTCGTCGTGCGGTGGCGCCCGAGGCTACTTTTTCGGAGATGCGGGGCGTCGCCGTCGCGTGCTTTACTGAAACCTAGCATTATTGTGACTTTGTAGAGTGCGTTTGATTGTCCCCTGCCTGAGTGTGCCAGCCTGCCGATCTCCTAGAGTTCGTGGAGGTTCGCTTTACACCCATTTTACAGTGACGAAAGGCGTCGCACGTTTCTCCGTAAGCGCACTCTACTTAGGCCTTAGTGAAGGACGTACAAGTGAAGTCCAACCTGGTCTTGATCACCGGTGTGTGGGTGTGCTCGCTAATTGTTCTCGCAGAATAATGGCCCGTTGCGGAGAAAGCCCACTCTGCTAGTCCAGCAACCATACAAAGGAGTAGTTCGCTCACATAAGGTAGGCGAAGCGTGTTCAAATTTACATAAGTAGACCATTGTAAATTATTTGCGGATGCTGTGGTTTTTGGCAAGTGGATGCGTTGTTAGAATAAAACGTGAACGTTACTGCTCTTAAACATACATGACTTCCTTAACCATACAGTATAAGATACATAAGAAAGAGTGTGGTATATATATAATATTTTTTCTATATAAAATAAAAAATACTTATCTATGTAGTATAGTGTATTAAACATATCAGTCATTTAGTACCCATAACACAACTCTGCTTAGCTTGGGGCTGGATGATGCTGTGTGAATTGTTCAGCATTATTTATTTATTTATTTTTATTTATTTATTTAAAATTTTAGGTAACTCACGAAACTTTACCTTTATATTATACAAATTGTGTAAAGACATTGTAAGTTGACATTAAATATTTACGGAAAATGTTTATTTTATTATTTTTAGTACTTATAAATAAAAGCTCATTTTTCTTAAAGTTTTTCAATTTAAATTTATATGTAATGTGATCCCTCAGTTGTGCAATGTCATCATGCCCTTCCATTAGATACCACAGTTGGGTATAATTTGAAAATATTCGATTGTTCACCCCTACTTTTAACCCCTATATCTCATGAATGCCTGGACCGATTTCTATATAACCTTCAATTTTGCATTCTACTCTACGTCTCCTTTCATTTGATACCAAATTTGGTATATTTGGAAACATTATTCATTCCATTATTTATCTTCTCTTTCACACCTGTAAACTTTTTAATCGATTTTGCTAAAACATGTTTATGAACTGCCTCCGGAAAACCTGATTTAAAATATAAAAAAAACTGGATGCAAAGCTCGTTTAAGTGCCACACAGATACACATAGCGGTCAATTTAAAACACTCCTATTTTTTGAGGGAAGTTAATAAATAATTATGACTTCAACTTTACCCTAGAGCTGGAAGTTGTTGTGTGAAATTTCCAGCATTTTTTTAACTTTTTTTTTATGAATAGATTTTTGATGTAAAACATATTTTGCGGGGAGTAAAACCGTTCGGACGAAAGGTGACGCGTGACGCTTGGAGATGTGCGAGTTAGTACCTACTAGGGCGACTGCTCTAATAACTAGTTACTTAGGGCGACTAGAGTGATTTTGGCGATTGGGGCGTTGTGGCGACGGTGACGACTGTAGCGACTATGGTAACTATGGCAACTGGGTCTTGTGCAGCGACTGTGGTGACTATAACGACTATGGCGACTGTGGTGAAAATGTTTTACATAACAAAACGTCTCTCACCTAATGAGTAGATTTGTTCCTTAGATCACAGTGCTTTGCAACTGTATTATAAATATAACATTTATTATAATGAATTCCTGTTAATATGATTTGGTAAACGAAAAAAAAACACCAATTTCTAACAACAGGTTTACAGTTAACTACGAAACCCTAAAAAGTGCGTGGCCCGACACGCACCTGGCAATTTTTATAAATCTTGTAACAAAACGCGTACATATTTACACACGGCACTTCTCTGGCCCCGGGATGGCTCGCAAGTACATTGATAGACAAAGCAGGTTAGCGCGCCAGTCAGCCGCACAATCGAGTTGGCGTTCAGGTATAACTGAGGGTTACTTCACGTGGAAACCGTAGTTCTTATCACAGACGTAGGCAGGTCCTGTAGTAACGACGAGAACAGAACTGTAGGTCTACCATGAGTTTTCACAATCTATACTCGCGACTGTAGTTAAAAAAATGTGTGAAAAATTGTACAGCGCCTCTAGCAGATAGTTTGGTACCAAAATACGCAGTAAACTATCACACTACCGCGACTGTAGTTTGGGCTTCATTTGCTTAGAGTTTACTATTACTACTGTAGTAACAGCAGGCGATCTAACAGTGACAACTCATGATAGACACACTGAAGAACTGGGAACTGGATAGTTCGATAGAACTGGGTTAGTTTCCTCGGGGAGTTTATGTTGGCAGTGTTACACTTGTAGTCTGATTGTAGTCTCCAGTTCGACTGTATGTTGCTTTTTCTATGTATGTTAAATGAAGATATGCATTTGCAAATCAAACTCGATATATTTGTATTAAAGTGCGTAGTTTTTATTTTTATACTTAATGTTTATCTTTTTTACTGTCGATTCGGACACCATCAAATTATTAAAGCTCAACAGCTTTAATAATTTGATGGTGTCCGAATCGACAGTAAATACTCAATAGTACAGTCAGGTTAAAAAATAAGCGAATTATATTTATAATGTGATAAAGCTAATAAAATTGCTTTGCGAGCGAGTGGTGACTAACATTAATGTTAAAAAACCACAAGTGTCATTCGTAGCGTATATTTGGTATAAATCAACATCTTGTCTACTTAGGTATCTATATAATTATGATCACTTAAATCTTATAGATGTTTTTTAATTATTCTAAGACAGTATATGAGTATGTATAAAAATCACAGATAGTCAATAGTTCAAATATACCATAAATTACTTATTATTATTTGTTAGTTTTTAACATCAGCAAGGCCTATTATCTGATATGAAAAAAAACGATAAAACTCTTAAACAAAATAAAAAATACTTAACCTACAATGATCACAGTATTTTACAAAGCATTTGTAGATATACTAATGAGAAACAATAATTCCTCTGTACATTACTTGCACAAAACGTCATTGGTTTACACGGCACAGTCAGCATAAAGTTTTCCGCCTTCAACAATCATTGTCATTGTTCAGCCAACTATATCAAATTTACGTTCAAACCTTCCTCTTGAAACACTGTCTAACTTAAGTGAAAACCATATGAAATCCGTTCAGCAGCTTTTGAGTTTATCGCGAACAGACAGGAGAATTTTGCTTTATGTTGCAGTGATGTGTTGTAATCGCGAAAGTTTTGAAAGGATTAAAGCTGTCTCTGTCTTTCAAGCTCACCAAAACAATCAACAGCCACCAAAATATATATAACTGCTTCTGACCGCCGCTTCGCATGCCTTGTACTCGAATAAAAAGTAAGCCTGGTCAACATCAATACGTGTGCAAAGTTTCAGCTCAATCCGTAGCCTAATTTTTGCGTGAAGAGGTAACAAACCTCCATACAAACAAACTTTCGGCTGTATAATATTAGTGGGATTAGCTTTCAATAGAATGATAAACATAGACCTAAAAACAAATATCATTAATAATGTTACGATTCCGGAAAATTCGAACCACACCGGTGTTTATCGCTGTGTTATATTTTAAGAATCGATTTGACCAATAAACTTCGTAGGTCACATCGATCGACCTTAGCTGCAAGAGCTAAATCCAGCTGAACTACGAAACACTTGACGGGCTGATAAGACTTCTTATGCCCCTGAACTGCTCCACCTGAGTACTCTACTACTATAAAATTGCAAATTATGGAATCCTAAAATTTTTCTCTCAGGAGGTAGGTAGTGTTCCGATGGCATAATTATGATCCCGCTAAAGTTGTGTCCCCTCGGGCGCATGCTTTGAGGTCTGACCTTCATTTTCACCTACAGCTCCATCGTGCGCAGGCTTCAGAACTAAGGTGCTGCTACCTTCGATCAAAACTGTCATTGTGTCATGCCCGAGTCATATTTGTAGATTCTTTTGAAGTGGTGGCTCTTGCGCTACAACAAGACACTCATTAAAATCAAAAAAATAATAAACAAATTTTATAACCCTTGCTTTTAGTTTGAGTGGTCCAAATTATTTTAGAAACAAAATATATTCTACTACTTCGTTGATTGATATCGCCTCGAGTCTATTATATTCAATTTGTTGATGGTATCACCTTTGGACTCTGACATTAAAAACATGTTATAGCGTTCCGAACCTCAAGAGAAAAAACCGGAAACCTAATGGGATCACGTTTGTCTGTCTGACAGTCAAGAACGTTTGCCTGAAAAAGGGTTCAAGGTATCAACTTAAAATTTAACTTTGCTTATAATTACGGTTACTAATCTTAAATAGAATTGGGCTGGACACTTGGCTGGCGAGGTGACGGCAGGTGGAACTTTGACCGAATGATAGCCGAGGACTGGCCAGAGAAGTGTTAACCGTCCGATGGCGTGATAGGTCAACGACATTCGCCAGTTCGCGGGAAATTCTTGGCTTAACACAGCACAGGTTCGGCTCATGCGGCGTACTCAAAACGAAGCCTACTCTTAGCAGCTACTTTTCTTAAATGCTGTTGTGATGGTAATGAACAATTTTTTGTAAAGGAAAATAATGTTAAACCATAAAAACAAATTAAATATCTGTAATTAACAAATAAATGCTTAATATTAAATACCAATATTATAAACCCAATAACAGGAAAGACTGCTACAAGGATAATTTTGCCTTAATTGTAGAATTTTCTAAAGAAAACGAACATTTGGTTTGTGACGGCTCTTCTTTAAATATCATCATTCATCATTTCAGCCGTTAAACGTCCACTCCTGAACACAGGCCATACTCATTGCCATACTCACCACGCTTGGCATGGCTTGTGATGGCTAGCGCAGTAAGGGATACTGATACACTGAAAGACGCTGCTGCCCATCTTCTGGAGGTATCCCTTAGCAGGCTCCTTCTGCATCCACGGGCATGAGAAGAGGGGAAACATTCTACTGCCGGCACCCCACGGTAAATAGGTTCAGCGCACTCTAAATGAGTTATCGACACCAACTCATTACGGTGAGCAAAGGAAATAAAATCCCTTTTATAAAGTCCCTGAAAGCATTATATAAATTTAATTATTTGCCCTAAATATATAAACTTGCGTTGGGTTTTTTGTTTCACATAATAATGTTTGCTTCTAAACACAGTTCTGACGATGGGATCCATGATAAGTCGAGGGAAGTCGTTATTTTTATATTAAATAATTTTTACGTGATAATTTTTGTAGGAATCAAAGTAGCGTACTTGTTGTATATATGTACATACATATAAATAATAATAATAATAAATAAATAATGCTGGACAAATCATACAGCATCATCTAGCCCCAAGCTAAGCAGAGCTTGCGTTATGGGTACTAGATGACTGATATACCTAATACATTATACTAAATAGATAGATATTTTTATTATGTATAGAAAAACACCCAGAACACTCTGAACAAATATCTGCAGATCGTACAGACATTTGTCCCGAGGTGGGAATCGAACCCGCAACCCCTTGCGTCGCAGGCGGACCTTCGCCCGCTGCGCCACAGAGGTCGTCAAATATATAAATAGTTTAACCTACATCAGCTGCTTACCGTCCACCGCTGACACAGGCCTCCCTCACAATCGTCCACTAGCGTTAAATTTACGACCATTAGTCAGCAAACCCATGCCGGGCTAGTCAATGTCCCGTTCCTTAAAACATATCCTCCATCCGAAGTACGGAAGGCAGGTTGAGATAAATTATCTCGGTTGATTGTACCTAAGATCTCATAGATGCCATCAAAATAAATGTATGGAGTCTTATTTTTCAAGAACATTTGGATGCCGAGATAATAAGTTGCATATTCCTCCTTATTAGTTTTAATCTAACAACTACAGACAACATGTCGTCCGTATCATTTTATGCTTCATTTTTAAATTATATTTTTTACCATTATCCTACGTTTTTTGCTCCTTATTGGAAAAGTACGCATGTTTGTTTAATTTTACAATTGTATTAGATTGGACTGTTTACTTAATTTAACGTTCTTAATAAACTATTTTTATCTTACAACTATCTATGGAATACATTCTATACATAAATCATGTTGTTTATGTATATAAGATATTCTATTAAATATAATGTGATTTTATTATTACAACTTATTACACAGTTTGGTTAGCCGTGGGGTGCCGGCAGTAGAATGTTACCCCTCCTCTCCTACCCGTGGATGCAGAAAGAGCCTGCTAAGGGACACCTCCGGAAGATGGGCAGCAGCGTCTTTCCGTATATCAACATCCCGTACTGCGCTCACCAACCCGCCTGCCAAGCGTGGTGAGTATGGCAACTACCCCTTATGGAGATCCATGAGGAAGGCCTTAGTTCAGTAGTAGACGTTTTACGGCTGAAATGAAAAAAAATTAAATAACACAGTTTGGTGAAGTATCTATTTATTTACACACGTACACCTATCCATTTATAAATAGTATCGGTTATCGCTAGGTGTTAGTTTCCCTACTAGGAGGTCCTAAAAGCCTGCCCGTGATGTGAAGTAAGCGCAGGAACCGGACTGAGCTAATGAGGAAGCATTCCGCGCCGGAACACGCCATGATGCAATTAGGGACCGCGACGCGCTGTCACATGCTGGCCGGGGACACTACTACGAACTACCATCTGTCTGTCTGTCAGCCCACATTCACATACTATATATCGGCGAAGACTTTCACATCTATAACATTCATCATTTGTCATTATTTCAGCCGTAAAACGTCCACTACTGAACACAGGCCTCCCTCTTGGATCTCCATGAGGGGTAGTTGCCATACTCACCGCGCTGCCAAATTAATGTTACGTTAAATTAAAGTAAAAACTAAGTTTTAATTCAGTTACTAAGGTAAACTTTGAAAACCAAGTGACCAAAGCTACTATTTTAAACTCAGACAAGTTATTCACATAATATCTATGTCATTGTAAACTAACAACATATGATATGTAAACTAGCTTCTGCACCCGAATAAAAAGTAGCCTTTGTGTTAATCCTACAACATCAATACGTGTACAAAGTTTCAGCTTAATCCGTTTTTGCGTGAAGAGGTAACAAATCTCCATCTAAACAAACTTTCGGCTTTATAATATTAGTGGAATATGTGATACTTACGACATTGTAGCACAGATTGCAGAAACTAAATTGTAGCTCTAGGTATTGTTTGTATAAACGTGCAGGATGAAAGTATTCAGGCACGGTTTCTTGACCTCAACCTGATATTGTGACAGTCATCATCATCTCAGTAGTAGGACGTTCACTGTTCAAAGGATCACTACGTACTGATCATGAGGGGGGTACTGCCATACTCGCCACGCTTCGCAGGCGGGTTGGCAGGCGTAGTGCGAGCTCTTGATACACGGAAAGACGCTTTTGAGGTAGAGGTAGCAGATTCAGTAGGTACTTTGTAAACTTTCGCCATCAATAGACATAACTTTAAACTGGTAAACGTCGGAAAATAATCATCATCATCATCATTCCAGCCGTAAAAAGTCCACTACTGAACAGGCCTCCCTCATGGATCTACATGAGGGGCAGTTGCCATACTCACCACGCTTGCCAGGCGGGTTGGCGAGCGCAGTACGGGATGTTGATACCCGAAAAGACGCTGCTGCCCATCTTCCGGAGGTGTCCCTTAGCAGGCTCTTACTGCATCCACGGGCATGAGAGGAGGGGTAACATTCTACTGCCGGCACCCCACGGCAAATAATAAAACAAGATAATTACGCGATAAAGTCCCGTAAACAGTTTAAAACTGAGCAGATTCGTACTGCATCCGCGATCAGAGGAGAGAGAAGAGCGATGCCGGCAGTAGAGTTGTGACAGTAGGTTTGATAATGCAATGTGCGAGTGGATGATTTCGTACAGATAAATTAGGTCATGATATTTACGACGACTCTCCAAAGGCGACAAGTTGAATTTTAATGTGAGTTTACCTGAGTAGCTTGGTAAACTCTCGCTTATACCATAAGATATTTCATATATACATAAGATATTTCAAAACTTTTTTGTACCTTCTTTATGCGATTCGTGGGAGTTTTGAAAAACGTGGAGCAGATTACATCTTTGGAATATTTGGGCTCTTCAAGACTTTTGTAGATCGCCAATTTAGTGCCCTGGCATGCTATGTGGTCGTATCGCGAGTGGAAAGTAAGTGTGGCGAGGACGAGTTGATCGGAGACCAATAACAACGGTCCTACGTAGGTCGTCGTAAGTACGTCATCGACTCCAGAAGCAAGTACGTAGTTAATCCAAATGTTGCCGCTCAAGCAGACCCGGGGCGCTAGTATGGAACGTTATTTCCATAGGCGCAACTGGTTACAATTTTTGAGCGCTTTCGAAGAGTCCATCTCCATGATGTGAGCTCGGTTGGCGCCTGCGCGAGCAACAGGCTCCGTCCAGCGGCCGCTGCCGCCGTCACTCGCGGTTGGAACGATGCAGCTGGCAGGCGCTTGGGGCGGCGCTCCGCAACTAAGCCCGCGCGTTTCCTGACAACACGAGAAAGGTTAGTCTAGTCATTCATGTTTTTTCTTATTTTTTTTTTTTATTTTTTTACTTTTTTTGTTATTATGTTTTTTTAAATACTTATTTTCTTTTTTATTGTTTAAGTTCATTATAATTAAGGAATATAATATTTGTATGTTATTAATATATTTTCATTTATGTACCTAAATTTATGTTTTTCATTTTGGTGCCCACCATTGATTTATTTCTTTACTTGGTTTTTTTAGTTTGAAATATTTCTGTACTTACGTATTTTTAAACAAAAAATACAAGACCAAAAAACTTAAAATATTATTTATTAACACTTTAAAAAATTACAACAAACTTGTTTATCCTAAATAATACTTACACCAAAAAAACAATGAAAGAAAAATTAACATCATAATAGGAACAAAAGAATTGTATTTATTTATGCAGCTCTTTGTTTTTTTAGTATAAATATCGTATACAAAGCATATAGTTATTCACGTTATTTGCAAAAATACATATATTTTCACAGAAATCACACAGTATTAAATAAATATAAATTGATTTTAATAAACTAAAACAAAAAAAATTACAACGACAAAAAAAATATAAAAATACCCCACAAAATGCTCAGTAATTTTTCATTCAAACAAAAATACACAATAAAAAACAAGAAGGTACATACAAAAATTTTAAATTTGAAGAAGCAGCTTTTTGTATAAAAAAAATATAAGATATTCTTAAAATTTGATTAACAAAGAAAAATAATAAATTGGACAAGTGCACTCTTAGAGTGCCGTATTAACAAATACTATTTGAAACCTTTTTTTATTTTTATATCTATTAAAACAATACCATGACCTTATACAATTCGGGAACAATATACCTACCCATCTTTGTCCTTCCAAGTACATTTCTCTCGTTTATAGAATGGTTATCGTTTCCATAAGTAACACTACAAAAACAAAAGACTAACATGAATTTTTCTAATAAAACTAAGGAAATTAAAATTATATTCCTTTGGGATTCGAACTTATTAACCAATCGATTCTTTTCAAGCGCCTAATCAACACACTTATTGAAACAAGTTTGGTTAAACACTATAATTAGGAATAATATTAAAAAAAAATTGCCGTCACGGGACCCCGGGCAGCCATTTTGACTTTGCGATAACTCCTAAAATAATGATTTAATGGGAAGTGTAAAATCAATAATGTTACTCTGTTGTAACTATCGTACTTTACTTGATAAGGATAAATATCGTATCCGTTTAGATAGCTTTTAAATGATTTCCTTATATTATACCATTTATTTAAGTTATTCTTATAAGATAAACATATGCTATCACTTATATTTAAATCTTGTTTGACTTCAAGGTGTGAATTGCACACCATAGAAATGATAGAACATTATAAAAATCTTCGAATTGTAACACAATAAATATGTACCTATATTCCTGCAAAAAAACTATGAATCTGAATTTTTTGTATAACTATAAGAGGGTAACAATTATTATACCTTTAATTCTTTTGTTATATCTCAACGGAAATTAGCAGCGTTTCCGATGATAGCTTCCAGTCGGCTTATAAAATGTATTGGGTGATTGGGTTTATGTTTTCGAGGTATGGAGTGTTTGAGTCTGACAAACTACCAACGAAAAAACATCAACATAATCTCAGCCGCAGGACTGCTGTCCATGTCCACTGTTAGGCTTCCACCATGAATGTCCATATCCTATATCCCTTGGTAGATTCTTACTGCATCCATGAGAAAGAGAGGAGAGAAAACATTCTACTGCCGGTATTTAATAATTCAAATAATTTCAAAAGTACCAACGAGATTTCTTTTTATATTGATAAAACCTCGTCGATGCAAGAAAACTTGAACTTGGCTGGATACGCTACCGCGTTTTTAGATCGCTCTTCGAACTTTTTCTCTCTAGTAAGCACTGCAACTGTGCGCACATTATTTAAAAATTCCTAAGAATGTATTGATTTTTGTCAGTGTCAGTTTATTTATTCAAACACAATTACATTGTGCATGAATGTAGGTACAATTAATTATATTTAATATTTATACACCGACTTAAACAAGATACAAAAAATATAATAATGTAATTAAATAATGAGCATGTAATTATTATAAAGGTAATCCAATTCATCTTTCTAAACTATTCTTGAAAATATTTATATTGTCAATAGCTTTCATTTTTCAGGAGGAATAACATTAAATAATTGTACTGCATGATACCTACCGCCATGCTTTGCTACATTAAGCCTCGGGTAAACCTCGTGGTCTAGGTATTTTATTCGAGTCATGAGTCTTTTTGTTCTTTTCTCAGCAGTTTCGTATTTGAGAGGATTTCGTACAATGTCAACCAGGACAAGTAATACATTATATAAGCTGGGTATTGTTATATCATAGCTTTTCTTAAATAATCTTTACCTGATCCCCACGGAGGGATGCGAACTATAGTGCGAATGGCTCGTTTTGTATGACAAACGCCCGATTTTTATTATACAACTAGCTGTTGCCCCAAAAACGTATACTGTATCTTAGTTTGGACTCTAATAAAGCATAGTAAACCGTTATAATTTGCTCTAAGCTTATTTCATCCCTCAGAGTGCGCAGCGCATAGCATGTGGAGCGAATTGTGCCTTCGGTGGCTCCTAGTTCGGTTTTCCAATTTAGGAAGTGGTCAATTTGGACTCCCAGGAATTTAACATAGCTTATAAAGTTAATGTTATCACCGTAGGTTCGTCGAGGTCTCCATGTATCATCTAGCTATCTATGTGTGTTGCGTACGGATACCACCGCGGTCGCGGTGCAAGGGTCGCTGCCGAATGTCCACTTACCAAGACGACATTTTATACGCCTGGATCGTAAACCGTCTTTGTTGCGTAATAAAATTCGATGGTAATAAACTTAATTATCAGTTTACTTTCTCTCGTATTGGAGTTCTAAAATGTTCCTTAGCTAAAATATAAGTAATTTTACCAAAATATTTAAAATATTTTTTTTATAACAAGCTTTAAAAAAATACCATTAACTTTCATTTGATACCCATTATCTTTTTTAGGGTTTTGCTTAAAATGTCATCCGCTATCTTGTGGAGGTGGCCATTTCAAAAGTTTTAAGTATTGCATAGTCTATACTCGACTCGTACATGAGGCAACATTTTGGCTCCTTCAAGTACAGTTGTTTAAACCTGATGAAATTAAATCGAAAGAACTACCTACTAAACATGTAATAAATAGGCTTAGGTACATAATAGTGGTCTGGTTATTTTTAGCGACAGCTTATCATTAGAAGTCGGTTTTTGTTAAAAAAAAATATTTTTGCAATCGGACAGGGCTTTATTAAAATTACATAACATCTGTTGTCCTAATTTTTGAAGTCGGCTGATAATCGAGTATGCGTTTATGAATGTTAGATTCTTACGGAAATCTAAACAATGAGTTCGCAAGAAGTTGAACTGAACGGTTGCAGGTCAAAAGGTTACGTTTCCAATTAGTAATCATTCTTTAATTAACAAAAACCGACTTCAAATGATAATTAAACCGGGTAAGAGCGAGTCGGACTCGCGCACCGAGGGTTCTGTGCCATCATACAATATAATCAATATATATAAAACTCTTCCGTTACTGACTGAGTGACTGATTGACTGACAGACAACGCACAGCCTAAACCACTGGACCTGGAGACCTGAAATTTGGCACACATATACCTTGAGTATCTTAGAGGTGCACTAAGGAGGGATTTTTCTAAATTCCCACGGGAACGGGAACTACGCGGGTGAAACTGCGGGGTGCGGCTAGTATATGATAAAGGCGGTTTTTATTTTTGGAGAACCTTAACAGCGCCATCTCTTGTCCGATAGCAGAACTTATGTAGATTTTTACACTTTTGATGATTTATAAAAAACTATGCAAATAAGAGGGTTCGTTATGATTTTCCTGTAATCTTTACATACACTTCTTTTAGCTATAAAATTTTCACGGGCTTATCTCTGTAAGCTAGAGATAAGAGGTGGGGGGGCCTCTTATCTCCGAACATTTTTTGAAAATAACTAGGAAGCGTTATTTTTTCTTTAAGTCGTATGGCTTAAAGGAAAAATAAAAAACTGTTTATTAATGTGCAAATGAATATCTTTCATATGATACCCCACACGACCTAGTAAACTCATTTAAATATTTTTTTTACGCTATTTTTATATGCTATATATTAGTAAAAAAGTGTTATTTTTAACGATTTTAAATTTCAAGTCCATAGCATCAGTAGTTCTCGAGATATCCATTTATGACAGACAGACAGACAAAGTGATACCATAAGGGTTTATTTTCACCAATTTGGTCCGGAACCCTAAAAATCATATATTTTTGCTGAAAACACCGAAACGCCTCTTATATTTGAATATTACCCTCGATTCATCATGGATGTCATCCTCATCATCAGTACTGGGTATAAAAACAAAGAAACTTTATAAAGTCAAACAATAATCCCAACCGCAAGGTTAAATAAATTTAGGGCATGAAACGTTGTGTGACATTTATATTAAATACAGAAAAAAATCATTATTACACGTCTGGTATCGAACCTACCGTGCCGTGGGGTGCCGGCAGTAGAATGTTACCCCTCCTCTCATACCCATGGATGCAGTAAGAGCCTGCTAAGGGATACCTCCGGAAGATGGGCAGCAGCGTCTTTCCATGTATCAACATCCCGTACTGCGCTCGCCAACCCGCCTGCCAAGCGTGGTGAGTATGGCAACTACCCTTCATGGAGATCCATGAGGGAGGCTTGTGTTCAGTAGTGGACGTTTTACAGCTGAAATGATGATCGAACCTACCACTTTCAGCTCGAGAGTCAGGGGTATGACTGACCACTCGGCCGACACGGCCCAACGTTTCAAATAAAGCTGCAATATTTGCCTTACACGTGTAATTAAATACCCGTAAAAGTCTGATTTTTCCTCGTATAACATCAGATTGTTGAATAAACATTTGCCCGAGGCTCACATTGCGAGCGCTGATGAGCTGGATCCAACGGACGTCATGTTGCGCCGACACAACGGCCTCACTGAACCGTGGAAGCTCCTGCCAGAATTATAATTAGTTATTGTTTAGCTGGGAATCTTGTGTCACTTGTAACATCAATGGTACAAATCAATGGTACTACAGACACAAAGGCAATCTTTGCCTTAGTTAACTTTTTTAGACTTTAGAGAAAAACACTTGTTGTAACATTACAAGTGTTATTCTCTTAAGTCGAAAAAAGTCATTTTTTAGGGTTATGTACCTCAAGAGGAAAACGGACACTTATAAGGATCACTTTGTTGTCCGTCTGTCTGCCTTTCAAGACCATTTATCTCGAAAACGTGTAGAGGTATCGAGTTGAAATTAAAACCAAATCTACACCCTCTTTAATCTGTGAAAAAATCAAATATTCTAAGTTAACCTGAAAAAAGATATCAACGTTTATGCCGCAAAATATGCATGTTTTAACATTCTCAAAGGAATAAAAATTTATTCCTAGAACTCTGAAATTTGGCAAGGTGTATCAATTGGATGGGTGAGCGAATCTTTTTGTGCATTTTTAAAATGTTTATTAAGTCAGATCCGCTGATTTTTAATAACGTGAATGTTCCTATATATCTACGGAACCCTCGCTGGGTGAGTCCAGCTTGCTCTTGTCCGGTTTTATTTTTATCAATTTCGTATTATAGGACATTTTTTCAAAATAATCTTAATTGACTTTTCATTTGACACCTACGTTATGGTCCAGTCATTTGACACCCACGTTATGGTCCAGTCATTTGACACCCACGTTATGGTCCAGTCATTTGACACCCACGTTATGGTCCAGTCATTTGACACCCACGTTATGGTCCAGTCATTTGACACCCACGTTATGGTCCAGTCATTTGACACCCACGTTATGGTCCAGTCATTTGGGTAAAATACAAGAGGGTAATTGGAAAGTTTTCCGGGAAATTTTAAAATGGGTAAAAAGCTTTTTTGTTCATATCTCTTACCGACACATATCAATTTTAATTACAAATGGAATCTCGATCCCAATTAGTAACGTAACGCGAGTTTCAAAACGCCGGGAACATTTACGATGGTTCTTTTATGTTACAATATAAATAATTTATTTATTCAGATCTGATTACAGTTTATCTCTTTTACAAGTTTTTAGGGTTCCTACTCTTACCTACTTTTTTTCTTCTTCCTTTAAACCGTATTGTTTCCGAGTTATTAAAAAAATTGAAAAAACGACTGTCTTAGAAACCGTTTTTAGAAATCATCGAAAGTGTAAAAAATCTGCATAAGTTCCGCTATCAGACAAAAGATGGCGCTGTCAAGGTTCTCCAACAAATATAAACCGCCTTTATCATATATTATATTGTATGATTGCACGGAACCCTCGGTGCGCGAGTCCGACTCGCTCTTGCTCGGTTTTATTTAATTTAAATCCCCCTTTTTGTCAAGGGTTAAAAACGGTTCTTATTTAATCAAATATGGCAAGGATTTGACGCATTTACTGTCATAATTGCTCTGAAATGTTTAATACGCCTCAGCTGCTGATCACAAAATTATGTATTCAATACTTTTTAAATGGCTGCTAACATAAGATGGCGGGTAATATATAAAGGGTTCCGGACCAAAATGGTAAAAAGAAACCCTTATGGTATCACTTTGTCTGTCTGTCACAAATGGATGTCTTGAGAACTACTGATGCTATCGACTTGACATTTGAAGTGGTTAAAGGTGAAAATATGAAAAAAAAACTTCTTATTACTAGCGAGGGGGGCGGATAGGGATGAAATTTGTTAAATGAAGTTACTGTATCACATGAAAAGGCTAATTAATTTCATGATTAATAAACAGTTTTTAGTTTTCCTTCAAGCTGTATCGTTATTGAATTATTTACAAAAATGTTGGAAAAAGTACCATTCCCCTCCTAATCTCCAAAGTTTTCAGAGATAAACCCCTGAAACTTTTATTGCTAATAGAAGTGTATGTAAGAATTATAGGAAAATTATGACGAACTCTCTAATTTGCATAGTTTTTTAGAAATGTGTGTAAAAAATCTACGTAAGTTCCGCTATCAGACAAGAGATAGCGCTGTCAAGGTTCTCCAACAAATATAAACTGCCTTTTTCATATATTATATAATATGATGGCAAAAAAATATCAAAGCATACATACTGCAGTCAGGCGGAAGAACCCATCACGTTTATTTATAGTACAAGTAATTGCCTCTGTTCTCGCTTTTATAAAAATATGAGAAATAAACCCGGTTCTGATGTTCCGCTGGGATCCATGAAGGATTGAGGAACCTTCTCAAATATGATAGGAATAAGTAAAACTCAAAGTGGATAAGTGTTTATTCAATAGAGCAAAACGCTACATAGAATTTACAAAAGATGGACGAGTCAGATTTAAATTGAATAAAGCACATTTTTTTTCAAGTGATGGAAAGAAGATATACTCAATATAAAACGATACTATGAAGCCATTTAGAAAGCGTCATTTGGCGGAGTTACTAACAAAGAAACCAAACCAACAGCCTTCTAAACAGTCTTTTTTAAACTTTCGCGATCACAACACATTATTAACATATGTACATATTTAACATAACGCTGTGCTGCGGTACCTCCATCACATCAGTCTTCCCGGGACCATGCTTGGTGCAATCCAAGCGAAACGTCGGGAATTAATAAAGGTAATTTATGCGATAAATACCTGGTTATACCTCTATGTATGTTAATAAAGCCTTCTAAACTATTCAAGGATCAAACATTCACAAGTGGCATTACAAACAGCACAAAAGATGATTTTAAAAGACCATTGAAGTGTTAATTTTTTTTGTTGAAATATTCATAAATTCTCCTGAAATTTTCCTCTTTCAATAAACAACGAACCCTGAAAAACTCTCAAAGTAAGATTTTGTGAAAACATAAAGGTTCTGGACTACAATAAATAATTCATCATAATGCAAAAAACATTTTTACTCTACAAAGGACACAAAGGAAAGTAATACATTAGGTAAATTCATTCTCTTACAGAGAAATAGCTTATTTATTTTATTAAATATATACCCTTTGCTTGAGATTTAAAGGAAATGTTGTGGAAAAATATTTGAAGACAATATGTGCAATAGAGTCGAGGAACACAACGCGCGAAAACAATGATGTTTTCTAAAATGACTAACTGGCGAACTTCGTACCACCCTACTACTACAATCATCATCATCATCATCATTCCAGCCGTAAAAAATCCACTACTGAACAGGCCTCCCTCTTGGATCTCCATGAGGGGTAGTTGCCATACTCACCATGCTTGGCAAGCGGGTTGGCGAGCGCAGTACGGGATGTTGATACACGGAAAGACGCTGCTGCCCATCTTCCAGAGGTGTCCCTTAGCAGGCTCTTACTGCATCCACGGGCATGAGAGAAGTGGTAACATTCTACTGCCGGCACCCCACGGCTAGCTGCCGGCACCCCACGGCTATACTACTACAATACTACTCTGCTACTACAATACTACTCTACTACTACTATTCTGTTACTATAGCAACTACTCCTCTACTACTACCCTACTACTATTGCAACTCTACTATCACCCTACTACTACACTCTACTACTAGGAGTAGTTGCAATAGTAGTATAGTAGTAGTACTCTACTACTATTGAAACTACTCCTCTACTACTACCCTACTACTATTGCAACTCTACTATCACTCTATTACTACTACTCTACTACTATTGCAACTACTCCTCTACAACTAACCTACTACTATTGCAACTACTCTTTTACTACTACCCTACTACTATTGCAACTCTACTACCACTCTACTACTATTCTTGGGCAGTAGGTACCCAGTCTGACATATCGATAAGGAAACGCAAAAGGAAACCTGAGTCGTATTAATTCGATTGAAATAACATGACAGGGCTGAGAGCGCGCGGCGGAGCCAGGGGCGGCGCGCGGCCAGGTTCTACATCATAGGGCTGCGATCACTCGCCCGCTTGAACATGAACAAATCCATCTGTTAATGAAGTATGAAGATCGTTTTTAAATCTAATTAGGCTTAAAAAGTAAAAAAAAACATATAAAAAAGTGCGAGTCAGACTCGCGCACGAACGGTTCCGTACTATTATTTTAATTTAATTATTTATTTTTAAAATGAATATTTCAAGCGTCTACCTCGTTCCCCGTTTTTACTCTTTGGGTACGGAACCCTAAAAATTAATAAAAATATTAATATTGTAAAAAAACATGGGGTGCTCCATATACGGAAAATATGACGCACAGCGCCCCACGCTTTTAATTACAGTAATAATGTTTATTTGTTCAAAAAAAATACTCTCACACAGATAAATTGTTATAATAATTTAACTTTGACGATCCTAATCAGGATAATGGAATAAAATCATCAAAATATTGTAATTGTAATCGGTCCTTGATAAGACTACAAAGTTACAATTAAATCTGACCGTTTTAAGTGGGTCAAAATCGAGTTCAAAGAGTCGGTTACACACATACAAGCATAGAAACGTACCAGTTAAGCTAATTTATAATTTCTAATAAAAGCGTATTAAAAAATGCCTTACACCATCCATTACAAATATAGATCTTAGTCTTCGGCAAGATCACTCTGTGTTTCAGTGATTCTATAAGAAGAAGCCGAGATATTAGCACTGCAATTTATTAAGTCTTCTGGTGCAGGGGATCCCATGGAGCCATGGATCCTCTCATTTCAATGAAAAACATGGTCAGGAACTATCCTGAACATTCATACGAATAAAATTGCTGATATCGATCAAGCAATGTAAGTACTGAGAGCGTGAGGTTTCTTGTTCGCTTTTCTGGAAAAAAAGTTATCTAAAGCGAACAAATTCAATTATGTGCTTTATTCAATTTAAATGTGTCTTGTTATTCTTTTGTAAATTGGTTATTCTATGTAGCGTTTTGCTCTGTTGAATAAACACTTATTAACTTTGACTTTCACTGCTGAATAATTACCAAAATAATGGCTTCCATCATCTCAGGTAATAAAATTACACCGGTAAGTACAATAAATACTTCTTCACTAAATTATAAGCGATCTCGTCTTATCATATGCGTTAGGTTTTTGCAATTATCTATCTTCTGAGGTACTGACTGATATGAAAAACGCTACACATCCGAGATTAAATATCGAATTTGAAACATTCTTTTTTTGAGGTCGCTTTTATGCAAACACGGATTTAGTCTTAAGCTTGACATGTACAATAAGTTGCCATTAGACATTACAAGACTACCGTTGCATAAATTCAAGACTATAGTAAAATCATTTTTCGAATGTAACCCTTTCTATAACCTAAGAGAATATTTTAGTTCCTCATTTTCTGACATTAAACTATGAATTAAATTGTTTTGACCGTATTGTTTAAGTAACTTGACATTAAGTATGCAATTAACTATTTAAATATTATTTGAACGATGTGTACCTGTATTGTATTATATTGACATGCCAATGTTGTTGTGTAACGTTTATGGTAAATAAATTGAATTTGAATTTGAATTTATAATTATTAGCTAGTTACAATCTACGGACTTAGAAACAAACGGCTTTCTAGTTGAATCACAGGAAGAAACGTCTATACAACAGTCCCAACAGATTAATTGTGTTTCTAAAGTGCCCTTTTAGCTTCTTACTCCGAAGATTTTTATCGCATCCGTTTAACTAGTGAAATACTATTTCTGCATTTAATAAAATTTTAATGTAATGAGAGTTATTCTGCCTTTTTTTAGGATAGACTTTGCATATACATTTTATACAAATTTCCGGCGAAAGAACACAGTCGATACCGACGTTTCGGCTGTGTTGTATTCGTCGTGTTCCCGGGATTGATATACATAAATATCTAATGCTGGACATTTCACACACCATCTAGCCTTATTGTAAGCAGTGCTTTTGTTATGGATACCCGATGGTTAATAGAATACATAAATACTTTTTATGTATTCATCAAAAATATCCAGACCCGGGACAAATATTTGCAGAAAACTTACAAACGTTTGTTTCGCGGCGGCAATCGAACCCGCACCCCACAGAGCTGCGTGACAACTGCGCCGTCACTCCTCTGGTATCGTTGCATAAAATGGATTGTTCATGTCATGTGAACGCAACCCAATGGCAACGAGCCTGCGGGTGGGATTCTAAGAAAGATGTAAGAACTATCAAACTTCCCGGGAACTTGGCTTTTTCAAAGTTAGGCGGTGGCTGCGGCCTGCACCGCACTCCACACACACTGCCCTAACGGGCTCAGGCCACCTGGACGTGAATTAGCAGTACCTTTTCTACTTCGTGTACAGTTATTTATAACATCAAAGGTCTAAAACGGCCGTTTGGTTAAATAAGCTATTTCTAAGGTTGCCATGGTGTGCCGGCAGTAAAATTTTGGGCATCTTCTCATGCCCGTGGGCGCAGTAAGAATCTGCCAAGGGGTTCCTTCGGATGATGGGCAGCAGCGTCTTTCAGTGTATCCCGTACTGCGCTTGCCATCCCGCCTGCCAAGCGTGGTGAGTATAGCAACTAAAATATATTTAATATTTGTATGTTTAATCTGTACAATAAAGCATTTCTATCTATGTATATACATATGTATAAACCTTAATTTTTTTAATAACAAGAACATTCACTTTATCATAAGAACAACGTTTTAATTTTTGAACCAATTTTAAAACAACCATGGTTAAAAGTAAATTAAATGGTTTGCTAGCTTCCACACAAGGATTCCCTGAAAACAGTAATATTTACATTAAAATTGATCCCAAGTATGTATGTAGTGTGCTGCACTGCAGTGTAGAGTGATGGACACATAAAAGGCTTATTCAATTACAGACATACCTATTTTAATAATAACATGGATATTGAGGAGACTGTAGTGCATCTTATAACGAGATCTTGCATCCAATTCTCCGGAGTACGCTGTAGTTTATTCAATAAAGGATGAATTTCAGTATTGCATAGTATTATTTGAATGGTATTGACTCTTGGCCGAGAGATGCTCGGTTCAACCGCAATATAGAATGACGTCATCTTGCGATATACAAACCATCCGATATCCTTGCGGACATTAAATTAAGCATAATAAAGACAAAACCTGTAATAATTAATAAAAGTGAAATAGTGAGGTTCCTTCTTCGCTTTTCCCTCACTTGGGTATTTGAAAATAAAAATGACCATTACAAAGTTACCATATCAAAAGCTACAAAATCAAAATCTACTTTCGCGTAGTGAAGTGGTAACTTTTTACAAAGAATTCAGCGCAATTTCCGAAATCCGTCCACTCGAGAGCACTCGACAACCGGAAACGGATACGATTAATTTGACTAACTCAATCACGGAGCAGAAGTTGATGAGAATGTCCCGAAGAATAATAAATTAATTCGGGTTCGTTTTAGAGGTCCTCCCGCCATAACGATCTGAGAGCGGCTCTGTCGCTTTCTTTCGTGCAGAATCCAAGTATCGCTGAATAGCGTTAAAAATACTAGATAAAAACTTTAGATAGCGAGAGACTGAATAGTTCTATAATTTTTAACAATAAAACGCTTATACTGATAAATTCTAAAATGTTGCTGAATTTACTCAACCGCTCTATGTACGCTTATTACATTTGAGCCCTCGATTTGTCACCCATGACAATTCGCGCAAGTATATGTGAGGTCTTAACTTAGTTAGTGAGGGTCCCTACGACAAGAGCCCTTTTGGGCCAAAATGTTGGAGATGAAGTTGGACTGACCCGTGAATATTTCAAAATCGTCTCGGTTAAGGCCTGCCGCTGTGCAAGTTTGATCCCGGAAGTGAAGTGAATTGCCGTATCCTATTAAATAACGACCCCTGTAGCTCAGTTGGTTCATGGACAGCCTGTCAAATGTTTGCTGTATCTGCAAATATTTATCTCGGGCATGGGTGTGTTTTCATATGTATGATAAGACTATATATTTGAGGCGGATCGCACGAGAAATGACGTGCGTGGAAAGCAATAGTTACCTACCTGTATTATTTTTATATGTTGTATTGTATGTTTACCTCTGAAAACTTCGGGGATAAGGGGGGAAGGTATATGTTTCAACGTTTTTGTAAATAAGTCGAAAACGATACGGCTTAAAGGAAAAATAATAAAATGTGTGTATCGCCAACCCGCTTGCCAAGCGTGGTGAGTATGGCTACAACCCCTCTTATGGTCTTGGAGATCCAGGAGGGAGGCCTATGTCCAGCAGTGGACGTGGACAGAAGTCATATGGCTGAGATGATGATGTATTTGTCTACATAAACCTTTACTTCCACTGACAAGAGAATATGCACTACTCAATATACATGGCCGCTGCTACAATATGGCGGATGATTTTACAAACTAAAAATGCTTTTTAAACCTACATTCTTTCAAGGTGACCTGTATAGTAAGCCACTATGCATATTGAATTAGCTACAAGAGCACTTATCATAAAAGAAGCACACAAAAGCATCTTCCAAGATTTCTCTTAGAGGAGACGTATTTTCCAATATTCAGCTGTGATATTAAGGCACTGGGTGCGATATTAAAACGGCAATATCCTCTGCTCCGGGAGGAAGTCGACTGGAAGTCCTATTGGCTCGTCGTCGGCTGCATGTCGCCATGCATTTTTATCACAAAATAAAACCGAGATATGACCGCTTCGTCAAGCAAAGCGGCAATCGGCTTTACTCGGATAACAATCGATTTGGCGTTCTCACTGGCAACAACCAACGCACTGGTTGAGTTAGCAAGGAGGTAGATGACTACATTTGAATGAGCCGTTTTCAGTAACAAAACAAAAAGAGTTTTCTACTAAACCTAACAGATGGAGCTGGCAAGCGGAGTAAGCAAGTTTGTGATTAATCCTGTCATTGTATAATTGTGCCTACCAGTAAAAGAAAATTAACGCCATCTATAAGGTTCGAGGTAACTATTTATGAAGTTTTTACTTTTTAATGAAAACGCCTTATTGTTTGTCCGTCATGTAGATTAATAAAATTTATTGGACATGTATTTTTCTTCTTTTTTAACAGAATCCAAAAACCGCGATACCATTATCGAAATGTCGCGTGACGTCACATGCTGGTACGCGCCGACGTGCCTCGGTACAGTATTATATTATGACGTCACGAGCCCCCACTCTTAAACTTCAACTAGCTCTATTTAAGTATGTTTCTTTACTTTGAAAAAGACAAAATATGTGTTATTTTGTATTATCTATCTTAATTCCCGCCATCATGCCTGTTTGAGGGGGTGTCTGTGTGGACTGTATTTAGAATGGTGGCTGGTTCGATGGAAAGAGTGCACAGTTACACTCCGTAGCACTTTATCTTTAGTTTATTCTCAAATAACACCGGTTTGACAAATAGACAACATGTGGAGCACGTAATAAAATTATGGTCTAAGTTAATTTGTAAAACGTTATGTCTCAGACAACCGGATATGGCCTAGAGCCCACTAACCGGAAGTCTGTTTTGTTCCATAAACAACTTTGTTGAGTTTCCAACAATGCCTATTATTACAAGCTTTTATTTAGCTTCCCATGTATGTATGTTACTTTGTTTGTTCTGGTGGAATCTTGCAACTCAATTTTGAAGCAGATGTCTTCAACTAAATGAGCTGAAATTTTGTTTCTAACAATGAACTGTAAAATTTCTGACAATGAACGTTTCGTTTGGATGACAATGCATAGTCAGCTATGTGACGTCACTCTGAATCCAACATGGCGGAACATCCAAGATAGCAGACGGATATTTGAATGCACTCCTATGTCTATGTATGCATGTCACTCTAAATCCAACATAGGCAGTATGTTGATGATCATAAGATGGCAGACTAGTCAAGAAGTATGCTGCCAGTTACATTATGTTGGGTTTGTAACAGTACACAAAATGCAGGGTAGTACTGTCGACCATGCCGTTGTATACTTGGGCTCGAAGCTCTTCGATGATAATCAAGCACAAACATACGTGGTCTTAAGTAGGGTAACATTATTAGAAGGTCTGCTTATAGACGAGCTTGTTCAAAATTAACCGACAAACAACCTTGTAATAATGATGCGTTGAATGAAATGAACAGACTGAGAAACCTGTGTGATAAGTAAAAAGTAAAAAATAAATTAAGTGTAAAAAAAACTTTTTAACAAACAAGCTTTTATTTAACTTACTAGAAATAATAAAATATTTTTTTTTCCATAAAAGTTTAATGTGTAAAATTATAACGTCTTTACAAAATTTATGTGAAATAAAAGCTTGTCGCGATATTTACCTGTGTACATCATCATCATCATCATCATCAGCCTTTATCGACCCACTGCTGGGCATAGGCCTCCCTTTGATTTTGCCATTCGCCTCTGTCATAAGCTATTCTTAGCCAGGTGCAACCCACGGTCTTCCGAACATCGTCAACCCTTCGGGATGGTGGGCGACCCCTTTTTCTGTGCCCTTCTCTCGGACACCATTCAGTCAGCGTTTTCGTCCACCTGTCGTCATTTCGTCTGGCCAAGTAAATAAATAATTAATAATTTAATTTAATAATAATTTTCGTGTACATAAATAAGTAAATTAAATAACTTGATCAAATTGGTTTAAATAATTTTTCAAACCAAGTATATTATGTACCTGCTTAAATCTCGCGACAAGCTATTATGTCACATGAATTGTGTAAAGACGTTATAAGTTGACATTTAACTTTTATGGAAAATATTTATTTTATTATTTTTAGTGCGTATAAATAAAAGCTTGTTTGTGAAAAAGTTTTTTTACTTTAATTTATTTTACTCATAGGTACACTACCTAGTAGTTAGCTATGAGTAAAACTCTTAAATTATAAAGACGATGAAAATCAACATCATAACCAAATAAAAATCTTAGGGGAAATAAAATGATCGCCAACTCAGCTCAAGCCGCCGGGAGAACATCGCACTGATTTCTTATCATAATTCTTATTTGTCAGATGAAGCTTAGAATTAACTGTTCCAAGACCTGGGCATTACAAGATCCCTTGGTGTTCACACGAAATATGGCGGATATCCAAACTTATACTTTAAACCGCACGCTGGCGACGGCAATCGGCCGCTTCTCTTAAACTGAAGTTACTGCGTATTAAGGAAGTTTATAAAATTAAATATTTTAAGTAACCCCCCGACCTTTTAACTAGCCTCGGAGGCTACCTAATTTACCTATTTTTTTTTATACTACGCTTGGATATATTTGAAATCATATATTGTTCACCCCCACTTTCACCGCCATATTAAATAAGATAAAGCTATCTTATATATGGCTAAACCGATGTAGATATAACTTTCAGTTTTGCATTCTTATCTCCATTTTCTTTCATTTGATACCAAACATTCAAATTTTCATCCCCCTGTTAATCCTTTAAACGTCGAACCTTCGCTAAAAAACTTTTAATTAAATAAAACTGCATTCAAATCGGTGCATTTGTTTAAGAGCTACTGTGCCACAGACAGACACACACACATAACTTACAACATCCCTCTTTTTTGTCGGAGGTTAAAAATTGACCTTGTTGCTCTGATAAAGATGAGCCGAGATAAATTGCTCAAGTTGGTTCAGAAGTTCTGAGATACAAGGTATACCTATTAGTAGTTATTCCCGGAACATGATTAGGACAAACTTGGATCCCCTTGACCCTCGAGCAGCTACAAGTATCCGAGGGCAGGGACGTGAGCCAAACACTTATTCAAGTGCTCAAGTAACTTTTCTTTAATGGAATGTTATTTTTTGTGAATTTTAAGCTAGAATGGGGAGAAAGAGACCTTTCATCATCACCATTCCAGCCGTATAAAGTCCACTACTGAACAGGCCTCCCTCATGGATCTCCATGAGGGGCAGTTGCCATACTCACCACGCTTGGCAGGCGGGTTGGCGAGCGCAGTACGGGATGTTGATACACGGAAAGACGGTGCTACCCATCTTCCGGAGGTGTCCCTTAGCAGGCTCTTACTGCATCCATGGGTATGAGATGGCTCTGTCCTTAATTCGGAAATAGTTAGCTCCGAATCCTCCAACTTGGCACGAATGCTGGCAACCTCGGCCTTGAGCAGCGAGACATCCTGCATCAACGCGGTGACGTTGAATTGGTCTAGGGCCACGGGGGAAGAGTGTCCGTGCGTTCTGTACTTGCCATTTTTAATGACGATTACAAAACGCAATTCGACTTCGGTCAATTATGTGCTTTATTCTATTATTTGTGTTGTTTTAATTTTGTAATTTGTAACGCGTCAATATCGTCCATGCGGCCGCACTGAATAAAGTATTTATGAATTTTGAATTTTGTAGAAACTCACATACTTGACCCGTAGAAAAGTGAGTCTCCGGTCTTAACTCACCTAGTTGAGTAAGCTTAGGTGACTATAGTGGAATAAGTGGAAGCCTCTTGTAGAGCGTACTGCGCAGGTCGCGAGTCGTGTTGTACCTATCTGCATAAGATTTTTATAATATGTAGGTCTGTCTTCTAAAAAACGTAGTATCACGGGATTACAAAACCACTGTCTATGCTCGGTTTGCGCACGTCAATGAAGTATCTGGTGTAGTCTCGTCCGGCTGGCGTGCTGCGACGGCGACATCCGCCGGTGATCGCGATCATCGCTTCTGGCACGCCATCGCGCCACAGTCGCTTCCTCTATGAGAGCATTTATTGTCTGCCATGCACCGTTTGACCTACGACTTACGGGATGAATCGGTACAGCCCCATTACCTCTTAGTAAGAAGTTGGCTTTTGCGTTATCATGATTGATATTGTACTAGATTTTTCGATGCCTCAAACACATAACATGCTGCTCTTATATCTTTGCTTATGGTTAAGGTTGTGCCTTGACATGCTTGCCCGTCTACCACTACAGAAGTTTATGACAATTTAATGTTATCTAACCGATTGTTCTACGCCCAGTCGCAACACAAAACTATTCTCTTAACTTTATAAAATACTATGCAACAATTGATGTCATGCAAATGTCCCACAGCGGGAATGAACCTGGAATAGCTCACGGTTATCGTAACTGCGACGTTTTCCAATATTTTAGCCGTTTACTTTCATAGTCAGTTAGGAAACTAGACTTTCTGGCGCTGTTCAAATTGTTAAAAGCCATTCAAGGTCGCCGTCGCCGCGTCGTCGGGCCACCAGCCTCCGTCTGGCCCTGCCAGTGCCTGGCGTCGGGCCGGCACCGGGCAAGGTCAAACTGCACAAATGAATGCGTTTACGTCTTCACTTTAACCTTGAAATATGTTTACAGTATAGGGCGAAATAATACTAGTCTAAACAAGAAACAGCGTCTTGTAAATGCGTTGCGAAAAAATACGAGCCACAGACATCTTCAAAAAAATATTTATAAGAATCGCTTGAAACCGAGATGTCTATTGTCTCGATATGTGCTCAGAATGGAAATTGTAATTACGGTACGCCCAACACACAGCGCCGATTTATGGTTCTATTGTGGGTGATGACGATTGTGAGCTAAGCACTTCATTATGGGAGATCATAAAAACGGTAGCTCTTAATTAAATGGCACAAATCACATCTTGACTGCTTTTGCTAATTGAACCTTAAGTACGAGCCCTGAGTCAGCACTGACAGGTTTCACCTGGTGAATATTATATTAAATAACTCGTCCGGGTTGAACGTTACATGTCTTCTCAGGGTTCCGCGCCGTTATTTTTTTTCCAATTGCAGTCCCTAACTTGACTTTACTGCCTAAAGTGAGATTAGATGTCATTTATAGTAATAAAAAAGTGATCAATACTAGTAGTAGTATCAGTAGTAGTTCGATCAGTACAGAGATGAATGAAGGAGGCCTATATCCAGCAGTGAATCTCTAGCGGCTGAGATGATGATCATGATGAAGAAGAATAATTGAGGAGTGTTACATGTTTAGTTAACAAATTTTATAAGTTTTCTACACATCAAATTAAAACACAATGCATGGGGACACGCCCCATGCATGCCCCGCCGATATCTATTTTTTTATTGTCCACTCGTTCATTGTTGCCGCTCCAGCGCTCGTAGTCTCTGAGCGCTACCAAATGCTGTTCCTGACATATTATGTGATATTCATCCCTAACTCAATCGTTGTAAATTTCCTTCAATTATGCTCTCTCCCCGCGGGCTCCCTCCACGCTCGCTATTATGAAGGTAGGTAATTAAATGAGTGTTTGCGCAGGGTAAAAGGGCCATAATTAGTAACAAAGTCCCAGTGTCTTGTATTTCATGAAGATTTTATGAACATTCGGCCTGTTTGAAAGAACCTATTTGCTTTGGCAGCGGGCGCTCACGTTCTTGATTGTTTAATCGCGGACGTGGGCTGTTTGTTTGGGACTGCGCATTAAGGCGACTCATTGATAAACAATGATTTGAATGTAATTGTTCAAATTACAATGGTAAATCGTAGATTGAGGAGGGCCACCTGCAAACAAACTGACGGGATAAACTAGCTTAAAATGAAAAGTCCCCAAAAAAGTAATTCTCGTTTAAAATAAAAACTATAAGTAATTATGGGAAAGCCAATAATCCAAACATTTCGAAAAGGGTGTATAACTTATTTGTAAATACAATTTAGAGGCATAAATCGGTTTCGTTCACCTGTAAAGTGAATAGATATGTTTTTATTCTTGAATTCTTTATTGTACACAGAAGCGAACGAATTCAATTATGTGCTTTATTCAATTTAAACGTGTCTTGTTCTTCTTGTGTAAATTGACTATTCTAAGTAGCGTTTTGCTCTATTGAATAAACACTCAATGATTTTGATTTTGAACGTACAAATGCAAGCTTAACCCGTATGTTTTTAGAGAGTAGTTTAAGTACTTTTTTCTCTTGTAATTGCATGTTTTGTAATTGCCGTTGTACGACCTGGGGTACCTAATGACTTTTGACACGGAAGGCTGAGCTAAGAAGAGTCAATTATGTTTCTTCCAACTAATCATGTGGTATTATTAGGTAGTTGCTGAAAGTAAAAGTTTGTAATAATAGTTATTTTGAGTCGAAGTCGAGTTCGTATATAGCATAATCATACCAAGTAGAAATCTAAAATGTGACTCAATCACTCAAGCACTCAATTTTCCAGAATCTCCGGTGGTGAGACCCCTTCGGCCACTTACGAAACCAAAATTCGAAACCAGTTCTTAAATAAGAATTATTTTTCTTCTTTCGAAATTGGTTTCGGTAAAAGAATATTATGGTGAGACAGATGAAGCCCATCCGCATGATGGGCTTTTTTAATTGTTATATTATAGTGAGCATCAGTATTTTATTTCCATTAATTTAGTGTATTCCGGTGTAATTTAACAGCTAATTGAACTGCAACCAACCATACCTTTTCAATTACCAGGCACGAGGATATGCCTTGGGGCTCTCCCAAATGGAAAATGTAGTTTTCTCTAAGTAAGATATTTGTTAGCAATTTCCTTATTTTCTCCCGAGCTTCAATATTTAAAATTGTTAGCCTCCCGGAAAATGTACTAATAAGATTTTGTTGAACTATAAATTTTAAATTTCCTCGTTAGTATCTACAATTTTCATATGAAGGATAAAGGAAAAAAGAAGGATCAAGGTCATAATTACATAGTTTTGAGAAAATGCGAAAAAACTGTCTTATTATGTACAAGTAATCATTTATTTGAATTAAAAGTACCTATTGTTACATATAGAGGTAGTGGTCTTATAGTCTTTCATTACGCTCATACAAGATAGGCCTACACATTATTTCTAGCTCCTAATACAACAATATTTAATTTTTATGAAAAATATTTTTAAAAATAGGTCATAGTGACATGACTATGATCCCTTTTAAAGTTTTCTAATTTTAATTAAAAGGTAATGTATCACAATGTATAAAAACACAAGTCAGGATTATTGTTTCTTAACTTGTTGCTTAACTAACCAGTAAAAAATCCTGTAACAGTTAAAATTGAAAAAAAATAAACTGTTGAAAAAGAATCAAAATCATGACTATCCTTTTTAATATATTTTTCAACTCAGTTTAATTAAGTTAAGAACCAATATTTTGTATTGATTAGATTCAAGTTATTTGATCACATAAAAATGTAGGATGAGTCTGTGGCTTCGGAACATGCCCTTCAACAAGAAGCCATTATAAACTCATGGGGTAATCTAGAAATAATCCTTAAGCCTAAGTAGATACTTAGGCTTAAGGATTTTCTATTTAATGGAGCAATGGATAGCACACTTAAGTTATTGTATGGACCAGATGGTGCATACAATAACTTAAGTGTGCATCCATTAAAATCCATTTAAATCTCAAGTCAAATTGGAGTAAAACTGTTGAACCTCTAAACTAGTGCAAAACCTTTTCGTACGTTGGAGATCATCCAAACTTTGGTTTGGATATTGGTAGTAAATTTGGATAAAATTTTATTTTATTTTGAATGTCTGACAATAGTTTTTCTTCTGGGACCTCTTTGAAGCAATGCAGCCTTTACAGTCTTTGCCGATGGAGTGACTTGAGTGTCTTAACATTTTCATTACTTCTGTCTTATATTTCTACGTTTTTTTTGGTTTATCAGTCCGTGCACACGTTGTCATTTCACTTCTACTGTCGTCACTTGATCTTTCACTAATTTTTACCTCTTTTTGCTGCTTTTTTGGGATCACTCTCACTAGATCAAGTCAACAGATCCAGCCTGGATCTAGTGAGAGTTTTCATTTTAGAAAACTCTCACTAGATCCAGTATTTAAAGTTTTTCGAATACTGGATCTAGTGAGAGTTTTTTATTTGTTTGTACTCTCAGTAGATCCAGTTTCGAAATTTACAAAAAAAATTAAGTGTATCTATTTAATGTAAATTATAACTTGAATCTTCAATTTCCATATCGGTTTTTTTGACAGGTGTCAAAAATTACAGATATCAAAATTGACAGAACTTGTCATACATGACAGATGTCAAAAGTGACAAAATAAAAAAATGACAGATGACAGCTGTCAAACTTCAAATAGCCATAACTCGACAACTACTCAGCCTAGACATTCCGTTTAGGGCTCAAATGAAAGGCGTTACGGCCATTTGAAGTTTGACAGCTGTCATCGAAAAAGTAGGTATCATCAATGCCTTTCATTTGAGCCCTAAACAGAATGTCTAGGCTGAGTAGTTGTCGAGTTATGGCTATTTGAAGTTTGACAGCTGTCATCGAAAAAGTAGGTATCATCAATGCCTTTCATTTGAGCCCTAAACGGAATGTCTAGGCTGAGTAGCTGTCGAGTTACGGCCATTTGAAGTTTGACAGCTGTCATCGAAAAAGTAGGTATCATCAATGCCTTTCATTTGAGCCCTAAACGGAATGTCTAGGCTGAGTAGTTGTCGAGTTATGGCTATTTGTAGTTTGACAGCTGTCATCGAAAAAGTAGGTATCATCAATGCCTTTCATTTGAGCCCTAAACGGAATGTCTAGGCTGAGTAGCTGTCGAGTTACGGCCATTTGAAGTTTGACAGCTGTCATCGAAAAAGTTGGTATCATCAATGCCTTTCATTTGAGCCCTAAACGGAATGTCTAGGCTGAGTAGTTGTCGAGTTATGGCTATTTGTAGTTTGACAGCTGTCATCGAAAAAGTAGGTAACAGCAATGCCTTTCATTTGAGCTCTAAACGGAATGTCTGGGCTGAGTAGTTGTCGAGTTATGGCCATTTGAAGTTTGAGAGCTGTCATCTGTAATTTTTTTTATTTTGTCACTTTTGACATCTGTCATGTATGACAAGTTCTGTCAATTTTGACATCTGTAATTTTTGACACCTGTGAAAAAAACCGATATGGAAATTGAAGATTCAAGTTATAATTTACATTAAATAGATACATTTATTTTTTTTTGTAAATTTCGAAACTGGATCTACTGAGAGTACAAACAAATAAAAAACTCTCACTGGATCCAGTATTCGAAAAACTTTAAATACTGGATCTAGTGAGAGTTTTTAAAAATGAAAACTCTCACTAGATCCAGGCTGGATCTGTTGACTTGATCTAGTGAGAGTGATCCCTTTTTTGCTATGAAAAAAACTCAGAAAATACATCCACCATCGTCAATCAAAGAAAGCCCGCTAAAGTGAAGCAAATGTTTGACATGACATTGAAAAACGTCTAAAACGATCCTAGTCCATTGACAATGCTCTTTTTTAAATTATTGATTTGACTATGGTCTTTTATTTAAATAAAACTGGGCAAGAGCGAGTCGGACTCGCGCACCGAGGGTTCCGTGCCATCATCTAATATAATATATGACAAAAGCGGCTTTATATTTGTTGGAGAATATTGACAGCGCCATCTCTTGTCTGATAGCGGAACTTATGTAGATTTTTCACACTTTCGATGATTTCTAAAAAAGTATTTTATGTAGAGAGATTGTAATAAATTTTCTCTTATCTTTACATACACTTCTAAAAGCTATAAAAGTATCACGGGTTTATCTCTGCAAACTTCGGAGATAAGGGGAGGGGGAACGGTCGTTATTTAAACATTTTTGTAAATAACTCAAAAACGATACGGTTTTAAGGAAAACTAAAAACTGTTTATTAATGTGCAAATGAATACCTTTCATATGATACCCCACATCACCTAGTAACTTTCCAAAATGTTTGAAAACCCCCCTTCCACCCCCCTTGTCTAAAAAACTATGCAAATTAGAGAGTTCGCTATAATTTTCCTATTAAGTTTACATACACTTCTATTAGCTATAAAAGTATCACGGGTTTATCTCAGCAATCTTCGGAGATAAGGGGGGGACGGTCGTTTTTTCAACATTTTTGTAAATAACTCAAAAACGGTTCAGGTTAAAGAATAAATAAAAACTGTTTATTAATGTGCAAATGAATACCTTTCATATGATACCCTACACGGCCTAGTAACTTCACTTAAAAATTTTGAGATCTATCCGCCCCCCTGCAATCAAAATAAGAATATTTTTTAACATTTTCATATATGCTATATTAGTAAAAAAGTGTTGTCTTTTACTATTTCAAATTTCAAGTCGATAGCATCAGTGGTTCTCGAGATATCCATTTGTGACAGACAGACAGACAGACAGACAGAGTGATTCTATAAGGGTTCCTTTTTTACCATTTTGGTCCGGAACCCTCGAAACGGAGGTTTTTTTCTCCTTAATTTTGTGTAGACAGTGACTTTTCTATCAAATTTCTGTCTTCACCACATCATAGTACACCTCAATTGGAACTAGATGGCGTTATTATATTAATTTAGCAAAAAAATGACTGTGATCCTTCATATACTCTTTGGTTCATTCCAGAAATCCCCTGCGACGATATTGGACTTCTTGTTCTAAAATCCCTTTCCGGCTCCCGAAGGGGATGCCAAGAGGATATCTGGACAAAAGTTCCACAAATCCCCTTAACTAATATAATTAAATGTTCTTGTATTCTCATATGGCCCATCATATCGCACACCTGGTATTAAAGTAACCTAACTTAAAAATAAATATAACTTATGAATTATACATAATAATATGATAACAAGATTCGGGAATAGGCCATCATTTAACCAGGTTGTAAGTCTAGTTCCAGGTGTAGTTTTTTTTGTTTTTCCCACAAAACAGGATTTGATGTTATTTATTTACGGAATGTTTCCGGAGGTATCCCTAAGCAGGCTCATACTGCATCCACGGGTATGTGAGGAGGGGTAACATTCTACTGCCGACACCCCACGGCAAGGAACTAATGAAATAAAATCCCAGTAATTTCTGCGAAGCTGAGAGTAATTAACGCAAACCTTCGAGATACACACTTAGCCCACCAGGGCCTTATTAAAAACACCTCTGCATTTTTAAACAGTCCCAGAGTTATCCGTTGAGAGTATTTCGGAACGGTAATTAATATTAACATTTTCACGAAATACATTATTTATGACTTGATGACTAGCGACTGCACTCACCCCTGCTTAACCCCGGGGTCTGTCTGCTTTTTCTATTTCAAATAAAACAGATAAAGATAAAGAAAACTTTATTGTTGAACTGTTTCAATTTGCATATTACGAGTATGTGTGATACATGCGTAACCAGCGCAGACTGTAAAATAATCATCATCATCATTTCAGCCGTAAAACGTCCACTACTGAACTAAGACCTCCCTCATGGAGATCCACTAGGTACTTGCCATACTCACCACGCTTGGCAGGCGGGTTGGTGAGCGCAGTACGGGATGTTGATATATGGAAAGACGTTGCTGCCCATCTTCCGGAGGTGTCCCTTAGCCTGCTAAGCTACCCGTGGATGCGGTAAGAGCCTGCTCTTACCGCATCCACGGGTAGGAGAGGAGGGGTAACATTCTACTGACGGCACCCCACGGCTTGTAAAATAATATCTAACGTATAATAAAGGTTGATGTCTGTCTGTGTTCTTCTTCATCAGTTCCACTTCACCAAATTATACTTTCGGAAAGCCAATAAAGAAATGACTATTGTATTCATTTAATATTAAGAATCAATGAGGAATCTAGGGAACTTCCTACATTCCTTATGGCATCTCTGAGCTTAGGAAAATATCGAACCAATCTAAAAGGTGTGCTTTCAAACACAAAAATCGATTTTCATTCATAAATATCGTAGTTCTGAGACAACAATGATAAAAAAATATTAACTTTGAAGACGTTAAAAAATAAAGCCAAAATAGTTTGACAGATAGATCAGACAGATTGAAACAGATTACAAGAAAAGTTGAAAATCTAAAGAACACACAAATACATCCATAAACCCTTACATACACACAATACACATACACGCCCGCTGCCAGACAGTCATAAATACAACACAATATATTCTATTAATATATCAGCTTGATTTTGTTTTTTTTTATTGTTTTACATATAATCGGGAAGGAACTGACTCCCAACGTACAGGCAACGCTAGTTTGGGATTCAGGGCTTGCAACGAAATTGTGACCGCCATGTTGTTACAATAAAGATATTTGTAGTTGTAAAGTCTGCCTAAAACTCAAGGACGTCCAACCTCCAGCCAAATAAACAGAGCCCCAGGGTTATTTCGCAACACATCGCACTACGCTGCCAAATGTCCCGGAAGCCGTTGCGTTGCGTTCACTGCCATTTACTCCCAACTTCCAGCACGTTCAAGGTTTTTTTCTAAATTAGCTCGTAATTATGGTGCCGACGCCATCTTTGCCTGGCCTTTTAAGAAAAACTACTAGAGATGATCATCCCTTGTGGGCTCTAATTAACGGAGAAAGAAGGATGAAAGTTTTCTTATAATACTTAACTATTAATAAGGCTGGAATCTTATTTACCGCAAGAAGTTCCAATGTCCCGGAAGCCGTAGCGTTGCGTTCGCTGCCATTTAGTCCCACCTTCCAGCACGTTCAAGGTTTTAAGAAGAATGAAAGTTTTCTTCTAATATTTAACTATTAATAAAGCTTGAATCTTATTTCCCGCAAGAATTTCCCCGCGACTTCGTTTGCGTAGTGTTGCTCTCATACCATTTGTCGTAGTGTTAAATGTAATAATATAGTAGTAATAATGTTAAAACCCAAAACTTTCCTCAATAAATATGCTATCCAACACTAAAAACACTAAAAGATTTGTTCGATTCGAGACAGATTCCTGCGATTAACACATGCAATCAAACAAACTAACTCGTCAGCTTTATAATATAAGTATACCGATCGCATCGATCTAGTTTACACAAAGATGTTAATATTATTAAAGAAACATGTTAACAGTTCATCCGAATAGGGCATACAATAACGAAAGGTACCAAAGTAGCTAGAAAATCCGAGCCCGACAAGAGTGGGTCGATCTATTTTGTAAATTCACTATTTACTTAAGTGTGCGAGAAAACTTCTTTGTTTAAGCGGCTCTGCAACGGAGGGTCCGAACGATTTTGGATTCGGAGCAGGAATACCACTCGTAAAAGGCTTCTTGTTTGGTAATCGGTTTACTTGCGGTAGCAGAAACAGAGTTTTTTTTTCGATAGGACAATATAATGTTGTTCACCGCAGATGGCCATGACGACGTTGCCGGACTATGGCGAGCGCAGAGGGCGCCCAGCCGCAAAAGTTAGGATGGGGCAACAAACTCAAGGAAACCAAAGTTATTAAAGCATTATTTTATACATGTAAATGCTCTGTAACTGTGAAACCTTTTTGAAAATAAACACATTTTATTATTATTGTTATATTATTAAAGTGGTGCACCAAAGGCATAAGTGGTGGTGGTAAGTAAAAATCTGGCAACAGTCCAAGGACTGTTACCTTTTTTTACTTACCAGATTTTTATATGTAATGATGGTTAACGTCCAGGTGCAAAAGTGCACCTAAGGACGTTGAACGTCCGTGCGCAAATAAAATAAATAAATAATGCTCGACAAATCACACAGCATCATCTAGCCCCAAGCTAAGCAGAGCTTGTGTTATAGATGACTGATATACTTAATACATTATACTACATAGATAGATATTTTTATTATATATAGAAAAACACCCAGAACACCCTGAACAAATATCTGCAGATCGTACAGACATTTGTCCAAGCGTCGCAGGCGGACCTTCGCCCGCTGCGCCACAGAGGTCGTCAAATAGCGCGAGTCAGAATACCATTCACAAAGTTGTAACGGTTGTTTGCAGGCGGCTTGTACTTAGGGTGGTGTCGTTTCTCGTTTAGTTAGCGAGATTTTTTCATCAAAACAATAGAACGTGAAATGGTTCAACTTACAAGCCGACCGTGCAGTCATCCTAAGCTGTAGCTCCCATTACGGCGCTGAAGAGGCTGGCTCTAATTAACACCCATTAGCAGCCGTAATCTTGTAATCATTATGCTTAGCGTTGTTTTTCCTCGCTTTTAAAAGTTGAGTGCAAAACTGAAACTTGAAAATTCTCGGCTGTGTTCAAGATTACCTATGTGATTGTGATTTGACATTTATAACATACTCATTACAGTTCATAGCACATTAACATATTCTGTTTGGATGGACAACATACATACTAACTTCATAAGATTTTAGTTTTTGTAAACATAAATAATTTATTATACCAAATCCGTGCTAGTTTTTAATTATTAAATTGTGTGTTATCTTTATTTAGACCTTTAATTTTGATTTTTTTATATCTAAATCTACTACTTAGTTGACTAATTAATTAATCATCATCACCATCTCAGCCGTAGGACATCCGCTGCAGGACATAAACCTCCTTCACGGACCTCCTTTTGAGGGGGAAATTGCCTTATTCAGCACGCTCAGGCGGTGGCAGGCGGGTTAGCGAGCGCAGTACAGGATGTTGATACACGGAAAGACGCTGCTGCCCATCCTCTGGAGGTACCCTTTGGCAGATTTTCACTGCATTTTAGGCCAAGTCAGGAGGGGCAGTATTCTACAGCCGGTACTCCACGGCACAAATTTTAATAGCGTTTCATTATCTGGGGATTGGCTAGCGATTTTTTCTTATCCTTGTTAAGCGCTTCATGGACGTGAATTTTTTTTTAATATTTTCCTGTTTATGCGCAATATGACGAAACAGTTTACCGCTTGTCTTGATACAAGATCTGGCTGATGAAATGGAATTTGTTACTGACATTAGACCAAAGATATTTAAGACGACCGAGGCAGGTTCTTGCCAGTTCTAGTAAAGAACTTCTTAGAGTTTAATTTACAAAAAAAAACATTACACTCTATTAGAACATGTGCTTTGTAATTAAATTAGGTCACTTCAGAAAAGGTTTTTTTTCAAGTGAGGGAAATAATTGTCAAAGAAACCTTACTCCTTTACTTCTATCCATTGTTACAGTTTTTGTCTTTGATTAAGCTTAATTCTTTGATCAATAAATAATGAAAAGATAAAGGCCTAATTAAATTAAAAAGTCCGCAAAAATATTGGATTGATTGGATATTGCAAGATCTTTTCCGACTCAAGCGTCATCTGAAATGAAATATGTAATTTTTTTCAATTCCATTTAATTAAGATGGAGTTTTACTGGATAAAGAGTTTTAGAGATCGAGATTGAAACCCATTAATTAAACTTTTGTTTGATGCTCTGCCTCGTTGAGACATCTGCATAGTACGTAAGTAATCCTAGCTTTTCAGACGGATACAAAAGTTAATAAACGTACTCACAGCGAGTGAGTGTGAGTGTGAACACAACAAAGAGTGTTTTAAGCGCTCGCGCGTGCACACAGGTGGCGTGTTTGGGTGCATCGCTCACAGCGCCGGTTCGGGGGGCCAATTCTCATGAATCGTGATTTAGCTTGCAATTTCTCAGTGTCTACTCCAAACATGTCACTTTTTCTAAAAGTCTGCTATCATCTCTACTATTCGATGCATCAAGATCGATTTGCGACAAGAATTTGTCTATCGTGGGATTACGAAAATGCAAAAATTTATTTTAAACGGGCATTTTGAAAGGTTTTGTGAAATTTATCGATTTTGAGCGTTTTTCACTTGGATGCGCATTTCACGATGCACGAGGATTGACCCCCTGGGCATGCTTATAATTTAACTACTCTCAGATATACTAGTCTCTGTTTAAATAACTTTGCAACTGTACGAAGATGTCTATGCATATGTTTATGGAAGTGAACCTGTACAGTACATAAAACTACTATTTATAATCGAACGAGCGAGCAATGTGAACGAAGTCCCCTTAGTGGCAACTAGCTGTTTCGGCAAAATGTTTGTATGTATGTATGTATGTATGTCCCATTTCTTTGTCACACATTCTTGAACGGACGATCAGATTTTCATGAAATTTTAAATAATAGTCTTTTTTAAACTTTCGCGATCACGACACATTATTAACACATATTTAAACGGGTATTTATCGCGCTATTTACCTTTATTATTGCCCGACGTTAACGTTACGTTTAGTTCTGACGGGAAGACTCTTCCCGGGACCACGATGGGTGCAATCCTGTCGAAACGTCGGGCAATAATAAAGGTAAATAGCGCGATAAATACCCGTTTAAATATGTGTTAATAATTTTAAATAAGTATAAGGATATAATGTGGTGCCGGCAGTAGAAAGTCACCCCTCCTTTCCTGCCCGTGGATGCAGTAAGAATCTGCTAAGGGATATCTCCGGAAGATGGGCAGCAGCGTCTATCCGTGTCTCAACATCCCCAGCTATTATATATAGCTCACATATTAGGTCGCGGATAGCTTCATTTTGGAATGGGCTCAGGAATTATAAGAACAACATCCTACAGTGCCTATCTGAAAACTTGTGTAGCCCGATTTATAGGTTCTGGCTTTCTATACACCAGAACGGGAACCGGAAATAGAGTTGACAATACTTGTTTTTATTTTTATTTTATAAGATTGTAATATGGGTTAAGCAGTGATTCAAGCACCCACACATGGCACCCTATAACATTGTTTAATTTTAATTTTCTACACTTGCATATGAGTTCTATATGATATATATGAATACATCATATAGAACTCGTAAGGTTTGAATTCATCTGCCAACTCATTGTCATTATGATATCATCCTATTACATGAAACACTAGGAATGCACAAATATATTCCATATTAAGGGCTGCTCAACATTCGCGTCTTTAATCGTAGCTTTCATCTCAGCCGTAGGGTGCCGGCAGTAGAATGTTACCCCCCCCCCTCTCCCATACCCATGGATGCAGTAAGTGCCTGCTATGGGATACCTCATTACCATACTCGCCACGCTTGGCAAACAGGTTGGCGAGCGCAGTACGGGATGTTGATACATGGAAAGACGCTGTTGTCCATCTTTCGGAGATACCCCTTGGCAGTTTCTTTCTGCATCCACGGGCAAGAGAGGAGGGGTATCATTCTACTGCCGGCACCCCACAGCATTCTACTGCCGGCACCCTACGGCATGTCTCGCCAGGTCTCTTTACCAGAACATACATTTTTTTGCTTCTTTTATATTGACTAAATTATTGTTGGCATTCTTATACCTCAACATTAGCATACGAGTGGACATTATTATACTTCGACATTTTTACACAAAGACCAAAATATACTTTGTCACTTTTCTACTTTGACAAAATATATTGTTGACATTTTTTTCACATTGACATTTTTATACAAGTGGACATTATACCTTGTCATTTTTCGTTTTGGACCAAAGTCGCAAACCCTTGCAGATAGCGTTCGGATATTTTACCGATGACGGTAACTAAGGAAATGAGTCTATAGTTTGATGAACTTCCGAGATCTCCCGTTTTATTCTTAACTACAGGTACAACAATGGTTCGCATCATATCCCCCGGCATATATGTATGAGTAACTAATACAAAGGTTAAATAAGTCACGTGACTTACTTTTTTTCATACTTCTTACAGTATCTCTAGTATTTCTCGTGTTGAAAAAATAATACTTTCATTCAGAACTTCATTACTTTTACCAACGTTTGCAGCTTCCAAACCTAAGTCCTGAGGCACTGGTTCAGGTTCAAATGAAAGATCTTGAAGCGTTTCGCAAAGATGTCTGCAATGTCTTTTGGATCCTGCATATCATCCATGGAAATTGGTAATTTATTCTTCCTATAATTTATCTGTTTAGTACACAATTTATTATAGTCGCGGTCATATTAGATAATAACGCACATTAGCACAAAAAAAATCAGTTGGCCACCATTTTTGTTTACCGACAGTTAATCCATCTCGACCCAATTACCTTTATCGAGAACATTCTATAATATTCTGTTTAGCAGAAGCCATGGAGGTGCTACGAGGTACTATCACTTCTCGGAATTAATGCCAATTTTTGTCTTACTTTATTACTTTTAAAGAGTGTTTCAACAACAAATGAAAAACTTCAATCTCTTTTGAAGTGTCGGAACACAAAAGTTAAGAAGTTGAATTGGTATTGTATTGTTCGGTATATTGCGCGATGAAAGGCGATGTTCTTACATCGTTCAGCCATTTGGACTTCAAAATTAAATTTCTTTTACTTCTTGTAAACACATTTTTCATACCACTTGAGTTGGACACAGATAAGATTTATAATTTCTTTATTTGTAACAGCAAGCATATAAAACTATGATGACATTAAAAAAGACACAAATAATAGAGCCATGCTTGAGTCACAAAAAGGTCTCAGTCCCAGCTTAATGTTGGCTATATTAACCAACGCTGGTCTTCCGACTGAGCCGTTTGGTGACGTCACAGAAGGCAACACAATGAATAAATAAAACATACAAAATGGAGCATAAATATTGACAAATCACGAAATATAGAACAACAAATAAAAATACAACATTTTAAACTTAATAAATATTAGATTTTAAATTACAAAACAAAACAAAATGAACCTTTTCTTTACAAACATGACGCACACGCCATAACGCCATAGTTTAAAAGAAGAAGAAGAGACAAAATGTCTATCAGTTGGTGGACCACCAATACTTAGCAAAGTTATGAGACGCAGGCCGCTAGTGTAGCACAGATGTGGTTTAACCCTTAACCAGACCCCAGGGAACGGCTGTAGTAACTTGTTTTTTTTTTCATGGATTCATATATCTAAAAAGGCTTTGTTTCATATTACATCACTGAAATTTAATAAATGCTGAATACGTTTAAGGGTTTAGAACCTTGTAGCAACGTGCCTTTGAATGTGCGATCACGTTTCTTTACTTCTTTTATCCCTAGCGTTTGTAAAATAACAACCTCTACGGAACCCTTTTACGAGCATTGGGATGTAATGGTCGGTACGGTCGTAGCTGTCGTAACGTTTCTTAGCTCGCGCTACGGCGTAGCGGGTCGTAGATGGATGCTACGCTCGCTCACCCTCTACGAGCATCTGATAAGGGCTGTTCATGGCCATCGTATTGATAAAACCAAAATAGATGTTTTATAAATAGTCCAATCAATAGCGAATTCAAGGTATCGGAATATCCAATAAACGTCCCTTTGAACAATAGTATTATAGCGGTCGGATGCAATCAAATCACTTTTAAGGGTACCTTTAAGGAAATAAATCGGCCAAGAGTGAATAGTACTCACGAATTATTTTAACGCCTAATCAAAAACTGGGGGTCAACCTCACCGGGTGTTTCAAATTATGGGTATTTCAATGATTAATATATAGATTTGGATGTACTAAAAAATATTTGGCAAGGAAAGGCCTTTTCGAATCCTCGTTGTAGACTCAAATTCAAAATGACTCTAGTGTGTAACGATCACATACAAATTTACAAGACTCGTCGATAGCTACTTCCGCGAAAGCCTGCCCTGGCTACCCTGGCCCTGTTTGCGGAGCGACCCCTATTAATAGCAAACGTAGCGCGAAACTAAATAAAAGACCAATGTTCATTAATTTCTGGCTTTCTAACTAATAGGTAAATTTGTTTATGTTTGCGTCGGATCGTTCCAGTACTATTAGGAAATTTACTTTACTATGAACTAATTTAAGCTTTTATATTAAACTATGAAAGTTTGTATAGGTGGTAAACATTATATTGCATTTTAACGGGATTTTTACCATGATCGTCAAAATATCGGGAAACTGAAAGAGAGTACTGTAAAAAATATTAATAAAAAAATATATTTACCCATAGAGCACGGTATTATATTTTCGTAAAATTTTCTGAGTATCGCACGTATGTACCCACTGTTTTGGAAATCAACAAACTAAAACACTTACTTTACTCCCGCTCTGAGCTTTCTTCGAATTTTCTGATTATCTCTTCTTATTATTACGGTCACTACGAGTATAATACGGTCTTAAGCAGGCTAACTACATTTTAGCTAACACGACCGAAGTCGCAGGCACAGTTAGTTAAAAATAAAATCATAGTAAAGATTAAATAATACCTGAAATCAATTCTCGATGAAAACAAGTTTTCACTGAAGATATGGTTTTCATAATGTTCACGACACTATTTCATTGGGTTTGCTCGAGGCGCTATTGGAGTCTAAAGTTTCAATTGAAAATCGAATTAAAGGTAGCTCTATAAAACAAGGTTTTGTTGGAGTGCAGCAAAGGAATTTCCTATGAATGCGGGTTTTTATTGAGGAAATGGTTTTCATATTGTCCCTGAAATGATTTCATTGTGTTTCCCCAAGCCGCTATTGCAGTCTAATAGAAGCTCTACATAACAAGGCTTTGTTGGAGTGCAGCTATAAATGGAATACAGAAGATCTATTCCATTTTCCAAGGAACCGAATGAATTCTTACAAACAAGCTTTAATATTCTGCAGTAAAGCATATTGCCTTTACAATGGAATGAATGGAAACTGCAAATTGATGCACTTACAGGTCGGCTCAGTTTAGCATGCAGTTAGAACAATAAGAACTATAACTGATAAAGGTACTGCTAGACTGGTGATGATGTTCTCTTGTAATAATCCAAAGTATCCAATAGCCTCGCGGACATAAAATTGAGGAAATTAAATTACCTACCGTAAGAATTAATACCTTTTTCGCTTTTTTCCCTCACTTGAAAAAAAAAGTTTTCTGAGGCGAACGAATTAAAGGGATTAAGGACAAAGCCCCGTCCTTCTTTCCACGCTTCTCTATCCTGAGCTATCGTGGTCCAGCGTTCGAGGTCTGAGTTGAGTTCTTCTCTACGTTCTTGTTTTTTTTTTTATATTCTTAGGTAAATATACAGAATGTCGATTGATTCAGTCGACATGTGACGTGACACAGAGCAAGCTTACTTCTCAACTTTATACTTTTTGCTTGAGTATATGCAAATTTTGAGGGTTTAGTTGCGGGGGAAGCACAAATACAATGTTGAGTTAAGTTTGAAAAGTAGTCATAAAAGCTCTCATTAAAATTGTAACTAAAAATATTAAATATTTTCGGCTAACGCAGCGTCTATCGACGCACAGGTTGCTGACAAAAGTTCGTTAGTCAATTTGGGTAAAAGCGTCTGCAAATTTTCTGCAGGATTTGTTGTAAAATTTTAATTTAATATATTTTAAATTGATTAAATAATGACTTGATTGACTCTGGCGAAATTGTGTAAAACCAAACACAAAAATCCATAAAATAAAAAGACAAGACAAATATTTTTAAAGTCAAGTGGTGACCGATTTGAGCCATTATTTGTTAAGTATTATTATTTTATTTAATACATTAATGCAATTTTATGCTGGCACAAACAAACGTTTGTTATCTTATCTTAAAATCGAATAAACAAAATCGCAGGTGTTAAGGTCGTCGTCGTTTCAGCCGTAAACGTCCACTACTGAACACGAGCCTCCCTCATGGAGATCCATGAGGGGTATTTGCCATACTCACCACGCTTGGCAGGCGTGTTGGCGAGCGCAGTACGGGATGTTGATACACGGAAACACGCTGCTGCCCATCTTCCGGAGGTATCTCTTAGCAGGCTCTTATTGCATCCACGGGCATGAGAGGAGGGGTAACATTCTACACGCCACCCCACGGCAGGTGTTAAGGTAGTTTTAAAATAAAAGCCGACACTCCAATCATCCCCAAAACGTAATAAAGCTGTGTTAAATTTGGATTATAAGAAAATCCTTAGAATTTTCCTTACTTAGCAGGATTATTATTAATTTTCAACATTCGCTTTTCGGCTGTGACCCTTGCTGTCATGTTTTCATGTTTTTTATTTTCCACTGCCTCGGCTCCGATGATGTTTTCGCGTTTCACAAAAACATAACAACACGTGGCTGAAAACAAGCCTTTTATTAACTTCGACTACTTAAATTACATAACATTTCAATTTCAAGAGCGTACTGTAACGTATTATTGTATTCCCAGTTGATTGAGTAAATTTGAAGGATAAGTTGGATAGATAAGGATTGACCCAACACCATCCTTTTAGTCGACTAAGCTGAGAAAAAATAAACATAAACATAAAATTATGATTATTATTATTATTTTCAGCCGTTACTGTCCCACTGCTGGGCAAACACAATAAAATAATAATAAAACATTAAATAACTTTATTTTATCTTGAAACAAACTGCAATTAACATACATGCACTGCTATACCTCAGTGTACGAGCTTAATTCCAGAACTTTATACTTGCCTGAACTTAATATCCACTTACGAGTACGTGTATTAAGTACAGTAATACCCCGCTTTACGCGAGGGATACGTTCCGGAAAAAATCGCGTTAACTGAAATTCGCGTATATCGAGGTTTATGATTAAACATAGTCAAATTTCAATACAAAAAAATACGAATCATTTTAATCAAACACTTTAATTCTAAGAACACTTTATGCAAAACATACATATTATTAATTATTTTTTACGGAAAATACATATATTGTCTATTGAGTAACGTTTTTTTTACGTTCTTGTAAAATACGTTCATAACACCCAACACTGTTTTTAATAGTTTGACACACGGTCAAGACACGGTCATCATTATTGTCTATCTCTGCAATATGTCCAAACCTGAATAAATTTAAAATTTGAAATTCGCGTTATAGTGAAACCGCGCATAACGAGGTCGCGTAAAGCGGGGTATTACTGTATTATAATTTATCTTCTAAGATCGCTGTTCCACGCACTAGGTCTCAGATGAGCCTGTACAGCGATGTGGTGCTTCCTCTCGGAGTTTGCAGCTTGTTTATTTGATGTCGGCGTTGACAATGGTCTGGTCCCAGGGTCCCGAAAGGAGCGCCGTCCGTGTGCGAAGTCCGCGCCCCAGGGCATAGCCCACCTTACATTTTGCCCTTATGTGAGTTTACGGAACAGCTCTACCATGTCAAGCATGTTACTAAACTAAATTAATTACCTGCATTCGTCATTTCAATCTCTGACTATACGAAGCTGCAAATGTTTTATTAGAACCAGTATTTAGTAGAATTATCCGTTGAGTTCTCACACCGACCTCCGAGCCACCGACGGCTTCGTTGAGTTCTCACACCGACCTCTGAGCCGCCGACGGCTTCGTTGAGTTCTCGCACCGACCTCCGAGCCGTCGCCGGCTCCGTTGAGTTCTCACACCGACCTCTGAGCCGCCGACGGCTTCGTTGAGTTCTCACACCGACCTCTGAGCCGCCGACGGCTTCGTTGAGTTCTCGCACCGACCTCCGAGCCGTCGCCGGCTCCGTTGAGTTCTCACACCGACCTCTGAGCCGCCGACGGCTTCGTTGAGTTCTCACACCGACCTCTGAGCCGCCGACGGCTTCGTTGAGTTCTCGCACCGACCTCCGAGCCGTCGCCGGCTCCGTTGAGTTCTCACACCGACCTCTGAGCCGCCGACGGCTTCGTTGAGTTCTCACACCGACCTCTGAGCCGCCGACGGCTTCGTTGAGTTCTCACACCGACCTCTGAGCCGCCGACGGCTACGTTGAGTCACACCGACCTCCATCTGGAAACTGTGTTATGATTTTAATTACAATTTAAAGGTTCTACATTAATTAATACATTAATTTCTCAGGGTGAGTTCACTCACTGACTACATAAATAGGTCATTTTAGTTACGTTACGTTTGTTGCTACCTCTAGAAGAAAAATGTAAACCATATTTTACTAAATAGCTTTTTTATACATACAAAAAGAAATACAAGTTTAATATATTTAAGTTAAAGTTTGTTGCACGTGGACTAAAACTGGAAGTAGAGAAGCATTCTGCGGGAAAGGTCGGCTCGCGGCACTATGACCCTCATCCGTGACCCTGAACTCTCTCGCGCGTTTGGGGTTCGCTTCACATGCTAAAAACGGAACATGCCATGCACTGCCGGGTGACCATTCGCGCCCGGCGAGCCAGTTCACAGCCGCCGGCCTGCTACGAGCAAGTCGAGTCACTTTTGGTGACGGCTTGCCATTTCGGTGTAACCTTAACAGTTGAGGTGTATCTCGGAAAAAAAATTGTTTTTCACAAAAAGCACTTTTTGGCAATTTACGTCTTAAAAATACTAAGTCTTTTAATGATGATGATCTTGGCGGGTGTCGCGATGAACTACGAGTGAAGGTTGTGCTATATAAGCTAGCAATTGCAGGTGGCTTGAGTGTCATGAGCTTTAAAAATCTTATAAGCAATGTTTTTTATTTAAAGTGTAAACCCACACTAAGGTATCATTATAGAAATGAAAAATGCAATCAAAATTTTGTCTCCGACGGGACTCGAACCCGTAACGTTCAGACGAACACCTTCAACGCAGGCTGCCTTTAACCGTTTCGGCTACGGAGCAATTAACCGCCGGGTCGAAAATCTTGACTGCCTTTATCGGTTTCAAACCGAGTGGCGACATCTAGCTGAAATTCTTAGAATTAATTCCAGCCCACTGTCCGACAACCAGTAGTCAGTAGCAGTGAAGAGATGTCGCTTTAGTTAATTTTATAAGCAATGTTTTTTATTTAAAGTGTAAACCCACACTAAGGTATCATTATAGAAATGAAAAATGCAATCAAAATTTTGTCTCCGACGGGACTCGAACCCGTAACGTTCAGACGAACACCTTCAACGCAGGCTGCCTTTAACCGTTTCGGCTACGGAGCAATTAACCGCCGGGTCGAAAATCTTGACTGCCTTTATCGGTTTCAAACCGAGTGGCGACATCTAGCTGAAATTCTTAGAATTAATTCCAGCCCACTGTCCGACAACCAGTAGTCAGTAGCAGTGAAGAGATGTCGCTTTAGTTAATTTTATAAGCAATGTTTTTTATTTAAAGTGTAAACCCACACTAAGGTATCATTATAGAAATGAAAAATGCAATCAAAATTTTGTCTCCGACGGGACTCGAACCCGTAACGTTCAGACGAACACCTTCAACGCAGGCTGCCTTTAACCGTTTCGGCTACGGAGCAATTAACCGCCGGGTCGAAAATCTTGACTGCCTTTATCGGTTTCAAACCGAGTGGCGACATCTAGCTGAAATTCTTAGAATTAATTCCAGCCCACTGTCCGACAACCAGTAGTCAGTAGCAGTGAAGAGATGTCGCTTTAGTTAATTTTATAAGCAATGTTTTTTATTTAAAGTGTAAACCCACACTAAGGTATCATTATAGAAATGAAAAATGCAATCAAAATTTTGTCTCCGACGGGACTCGAACCCGTAACGTTCAGACGAACACCTTCAACGCAGGCTGCCTTTAACCGTTTCGGCTACGGAGCAATTAACCGCCGGGTCGAAAATCTTGACTGCCTTTATCGGTTTCAAACCGAGTGGCGACATCTAGCTGAAATTCTTAGAATTAATTCCAGCCCACTGTCCGACAACCAGTAGTCAGTAGCAGTGAAGAGATGTTGCTTTAGTTAATTTTATAAGCAATGTTTTTTATTTAAAGTGTAAACCCACACTAAGGTATCATTATAGAAATGAAAAATGCAATCAAAATTTTGTCTCCGACGGGACTCGAACCCGTAACGTTCAGACGAACACCTTCAACGCAGGCTGCCTTTAACCGTTTCGGCTACGGAGCAATTAAAATCTGTTCCTTTAGTAGATCTGTTTGACTTTAGTAGATGCAGTTTGTAGAAAATTTGCTTTGTGATAATTTTGGGTCACGTCTTCTTTTTTTGTTGGCTTGTTTGACCAATACAGAGTCCGGTAGGGTGATTGCGTATATCGCGACAGATTTTGAAACCGGCATTTGGCAGCAATGATTGCTGTTAAATGTTAGTTCCTTGCTGTTCTCTAATACACAATTGACATTTGACAGCAATCGTTGCTGTCAAATGCCTGTTGCAAACCTGCCGCGAGATACGTAATCACCCTGCGGACAGTAAACAACTGTTCAACATTTTTTTAAATAACATTTTTTTATTATCACTTTGTAGTCCTTTCTGGTGAACCATTCAGCCAGTCAGTTGTACAATAGTGGTGTAGTCGAGATCGAAACTATAAAGACCTACCACTAGTCACCGTACCAGTCTAATCTGTCAATATTTCGACCTTTCCGTCGTTACGCCCAATGCACACAGTAAGTAGGTAGCTGAGAAAATTACTGACTCTGAGTTTGAAAGCTACGGAACCCACGCTGAGCAAGTTAATCTTCTCTTCGCCAGTTTTTTGACATCCGAACTCCCGGGAATTTGGCACTGCGCTCTGATCAATACACGCAATGCGCCCCATCGCCGCCTACTCCCAGCTCACCGACAACGCTCAAATATAAGCTCTAAGCTTAGACGAAGTAAACCCAGGTTACGTAATGAGCTGACATGATATCAAAATCATAGTTCCATCTGAGCCGCCAGTACACACGTAATAGAAAAAAATTAAGACATACGATTACCTGCGATTACACTACTTTGAGGGAGCGTGACCTCATAACGTAGGTACCCTAAACTGAAACACGTCGTGACGTCACGCAACATTTCAGCTAAATGCTTATACATCAGGTAGGCCATCGGTTTCGTCGTTAAGTTGCATAAAAAATACGTAAGTTTTTGATTTCGATAAATAAAAAATAAATGCGAGTCCCATATTTTGATCTATTTAACTATTAATGTGAGATATCTATCGAATTTATACAAGGCAACTTAATATAAGCCTATTTATTCTATTAAATAGTAACCTGGATGCAATATGCACAGGACAGAGGATCCTCGCAAAAACCAGAGGAGGTGTATACCCAGCATGGTGATTCCGGAACGAGATTAAGAAGAAGTTGCAGGATTTTTTTTTTAATAAGTAGGTAATTGATTTGTGTGTTAATGAAGTTCATCGTAGAATAAAAAACCCGACGTTTTTAAGTTTGCCAGTAATATTGATTAAAATGTCTTCGAACTAAATTAAACTGCCGCGGGCTAGGACCGCAGGCGCCTCGACTACCGGGCCGCAGGCCACGAACTCATTTTCAGCCTTAAAACAATACTAACAGCTATCTCAGCTTTGAAGTGTTTTCATGCCTGGATTATTTTTATTCTACAGGGTATATTATAATATGTTTAACTAACCCGAAAGGATGGTTAGCCCATGAAAACAAGTAGTTTGTAAGGGAAAAGAATCGGGAATACGTATTTTCTTTATAATATTTTAATTTTACTAGTTGGTGTGATGTGAAAATGATCCTGATGTCAAAATCGGATTTCTTTTTACAAAAAAAACTAAATGGTTGCACGTATTTTTATTTGTTTGAGTACGGCAACTCTTTGCGGAGGTGATGACCCTGTCAAGAATTAGCTGGCGTTACGTTGTCATTATCGTATAATCAGCTGTTGAAGAAAAAACTTTCGTGGTCTTTTCTTGAATGAGAATCTCTGAAACCTGAAAGGGCGAAGAATAAATGTTGTTCCTTGGAATGGTCAAAATCACCCCCTTTCGGCTTAGTACACATATTATAATACACCCTGCATAATCCAAGGAACTTAGCTTGTTACTATATTGGATTATCGGGTATTTATTGCGTAATTACCTTTATTTTATTCCCGACGTTTCGACCGGATCGCACCTGGTCGTGGTCGCGGAGAGACTGGCGTGCTGAAGGTAACCGCAGCAAAGCGAAGGCATCTTTTCAGACTACCCTCACGTGGTCTTCATAATTAGAAATTTGAGATTTAAGGCCGGTTCACACTGGGACAGCACACTACACTAAATGTAACAGCACACTTTGGTTGTTTGAGTTTGATGTTGTTTTGAATTTTGCCGTCCGTCTGTTTATTCTATTCTTTTCCTGTCTCCTTCGTCTCCGTGGTCGTGAAATCACCCAGGGCTCCAACTGCAAACCAGCGTAGCGTCTGAGCCTGGCCAGGTGCTACACAATGCTGAGTTGGGGACCCAATGATGAAAAGGATTTTAATGTTTATTGAGTTTTATTTGTGTTATTTCTTTGTTTGTTTATATTTGTAATTTTCATTTTTTATTTTCTTTATGGTTATATTGTGTGCGTGTGGTAAATAAACGATTTTCTTATTCTTCTTCTATTCACACGCCGAGTACAATCGTGAATTCGGATGGGTCCTTATCGCATACCGTGTACAGAAAGCCGACACACACCGACCGATACCTGAATGCTGCATCACACCATCATCCGTCGCATCTGGATTCTGTAGTTAAGTCACTAAGGAACAGAGATTATGACCTCTGTGGCCCTGAACATCTACCAGGAGAGCTAGATATATAAAGAGATAATCCAATATACTTAGCTTAAAAATAAAATAAAATAAAATAAAATAATATAATACTTAGCTTGCTGTCCATATTCTACGGTTTTATCATCTAGTGGCTTCTTCGTATAATTTGTCGAGCTGCTGGTACAAAAATATCAGTCTATTAAATAAATAAATAAATATTGCTGGGCAATCCACACAGTCATCTTAGCCCCAAGCTAAGCAGAGCTAGTGTTATGGGTACTAGATGACTGATATCCATACTATAATATTATAAATGCGAAAGTAACTCTGTCTGTCTGTCTGTCTGTCTGTCTGTTCCTCTTTCACGCCTAAACGGCTGAACGGATTTTGATGAAATTTGGTATGGTGATAGATGATAACCTAGAAATGGTCATAGGCTATAAATAATCACGCCATCGTTCTTAGGGGGTAGGTAGTAGGCAGATAACTAAATTGAGTTAGTGATTTTTAGTCGTTTTTGTTGGGACTTTTGCTCTTTCACGTATAAAAGGCTGAACAGATCTTGATGAAATTTAGTAAGGTAATAGATGGTTACCTAAAAACGGATATAAGATCAAAATGATCACGTCATAGTACTTAGGGGGTAGGAAGTAGGCAGAAAACTGAATTGAGTTAGTGATTTTTTTATGGTTTTTGGTGGGAGTTTTGCTCTATCATGCCTAAACGGCTGAACGGATTTTGATGAAATTTAGTCAGGTGATAGATAGTAACCTAGAAAAGGATATGGGCTATTAATATTCATGCTATCGTACTTAAGGCGTAGGCAGTAGGCAGAAAACTAATTAAGTTAGTGATTTTTAATAGTTTGGTTTAAAAGTTTACCTCATTCACGCCTTAACGTCTGAACGGATTTTTATAAGACTTGGTTAATATAAAGATAGGATCCTAGGCACGGACACAGGCTACTTCTTACGGCGGGAAAATACCTCATTCCCGCGGAAATCTAGCGTGATCGTGTCAAGAAGCGAATGACGCCATAGCTACTGAAATGATTTTGATGTTTTTTTTTTTAAATGAGTGTTACTAAGACTTAAAGTTAGTATTTGATCACTTTTCTAACTTAGAGGGTCGGTAGGCGCCATAATTTAGGGAATTTATTATAAAATTTTGATGCATCTGTCTTTATTTAACAGTTTTACTTGGATCGAAACTTAGCGACATACCATCACACTACTTAACTTATAGGGTAGGAAGGTACCAAAATTCAGACTACTTTTTACTTCGGGAAAATATCTCATTCCCACAGGAACCTATACAGAGCTACCTATCTACAACATTAAAACTCTGTCTAGAATCACATTACGCCATAGCTATTGATCTGATTTGTATACGATTTTTTATTCAACTGACTGTTAAATTACATACAGATAAAATCTAATTACCTACACCACAGAATTAATATAGTACTACATAACTAGCTACGCTTTAAACTTGAGGAGGTAATTAGATAGACATTTATACGAACTTTATGCTCAGTAATCAATCATAGTGATAAGTTAATACTCATTTTAGACAAAGAAACGGATAGGTAATCAGTTCATCACCGAAATTATAACACCTACACTTAGTTTGTTTACTATTCAACGAGGGAAAATAATTCAATATAACGCAAACCTTCAAATCATACGTCGTCGTAGCACAGAATAGTAATGTATACAGTAGTTTGACTCGGCCGTATTTTTGAAATAAATACCTACAGCCGCGCGGTACGTAAACATGCGATAGGGCTGCCCGCCTCCAGCATTTTAATTAAATTTGCCTACTTTGTGTTTCCATTTAGTTTTGTGATTGTAAATATACTTTTTTTATATAAACAAATATAATACTTTGTGAATTGAATAGATAAATTGAAAATATAGTGTACGCAGAAGTACTATAAAATAACATAGTTATGAATTATTAGAATAACCTACAATCTAAATGATATAAGATTATAAGACCCAGTACTTTTACCTAATGTTTTAAAGTTCCACTCTTACTGATGAAAGCGTGATGTAGGTACCTACCTACCTAAAATTACACTTAACGTAGGTATTATTTAAAAATATTATATTTTCACCTTCTACGTAAACGAAGTCGTGGGTAAGAGTTAGCGTTAGCCCAAAGAAACTATTCCACGCGGACGAAGTCGCGGGCAGAAGCTAGTAGTTAATACATTATACTACATAGATACATATTTTTGTTAAATATAGAAAAACATCCAGAACACCCTAAACAAATATCTGCAGATCGTACAGATCCTCTATATATTTTCTCCGTAAAGTCTCGCATTTGTTGAGCCCGTCAAGCCGTTATACTCGTTCCTACAGAGCGTACCAGAGAGGCCTTACAAATAAATAACCCTCCATCACAGTCGGTAACTAAGCTACAAATCCACTTTTGAACCCGACAAGTTGTAACCGGGTACTTTGCAAGTTCGTGGCGGAACTCCTGTGAGCCGCGCTAATCTCAGCCTGCAGATCGCACGTGACGTCATGCGGAAACCCCACTCAACTACTAACTGTTGCTTAATCTGAGCCCTCTTTGTTGTCACTTCCCTTCATACGTGTAATACGCCAGGGAGAAGAGAAGCGGACGGATACCTTTTAGGTTGGCAACAGAAATACGCTCAAGTTTTGGGTATTTAGGACAGGGATTTAAAAACAGGTTCGTTGTAGTTTTAAACGTTTATAAATATTTTCGGCTAGCGATACAAAAGGTGACCGACATGAATACAATTGTTTTTACGATAACTAAATCGTTAGGTGTAATATAATTAAGGTGAAGGATAATGAGTTCATATAAAAGATGATACTATTTTGCTGAAAGCTGTTAATATTTAAACGGCAATAATCTCGTCTGAGTGAATTCACTAGATAATTATCTATCATTATTTTATTTATTTATAATCTCCGTAGTTGGCTCAAATGAAAAGCTTTTCAACATTTGGGAATATTTATTTTTATTTGTAAGCGTCAGCCTGCACTATTGCGTCTGCAATACTATTATATTTTTATATCGGTATAGTTTCAATACCACTAAAGCTTTATACAGAGTAATTCCTGTTATCGTTATATAAAATATATGTATATACTGCTAAAATCAAACCGTTCCTATTGCCTTATATTCGCTAGTAGAAATACCCGAATTCTGTGGTTGACATTAATTGGAGCAATATGGCAGAGGCACTCTAGACAATAAACGTTAGTGTGCGGCGACCAATTTATAATTAAATACGAAGGTCGCAGGTAAATGCGTATGTTCAAAATAGATTGCCGAGCGGTTTTCCCAATAGTAATCGACCCGCAACACCACGCCAATGTCGGAGACAAATCGCCGCCTTGCGTAGCCACGCGAATTTGCTGCACAGCTGCACATCACTACGAGGATGCGGCCGACGCGCGGGGGCGCGGGGCCGGGGGCGAGCCGTCGACCTGCGACCGACACTCCACGCTTGGGACCCTAACATCACACACGCGACCGAAAACGCACGCTTTTTCTAGTCTATATTAAACCAGATTCTATGTACAGTCCACTCTCTTAAATTTCAACCTGAGCCTCCAACACCAATAATATTAATCACTTAGCGAGCGCGACCGGTCATTATTGCCTTGGCATTGTGATGCACACCGAACCTTCATTATTAGTACATGCGCAAGCTTCATTATTTATAATAATTATGTCGGTCACATTATTATTATAAATAATGAAGACACACAGCATCGTCTAGCCCTAAGCTAAGCAGAGCCTGTGTGACTGATAGACTTCATACATTAAACTACATAGATAGATACTTTTTATTGTCTAAAGAAAAATCAACCAGTACTCCCTGAACATATATTATCTGCAAATCGTACGGATGTTTGTCCCAAGGCGGGAATCGAAACTGCAACCTCTCGTGTCATTAGTATTATTAAAATTACCAAAAACTCGTCCACAATATAAGCGGGAAAGAATATTTGATTTCATAACAATAAATTTCATCGCCCGAGATGGACGCATCTGCTGATAACTCCAACGCTTGCCCGCTAAATACGGCCGGCATTTGTCGATTGTCTAAGTTTACTAACGTAGTGCAGGTACTTCTCCGACTGATGTCACAATGTTTTTGCTCGCAAGTGTAGATCAGCACACAGTGAAATGAGCACGTTTGATGAATGGAGTGTTGTGGGGATGCCATTTGACGTTTGCATTAAGTCGCGATCGCGGTCACACAGATGCGGCGTGAGCCGGTCCATCACTTCCAGGCGAGCGCTCCGATGATGGCTGTTTGCTTGCGCTCGCAGGGTTGCTTGTGTGGCTAGAACAGTGGTATGCCTCGACACGAGGCAGCGTCCCATGTGCACTAAGCCAAGGCATTTCGTTTATCATCATCTCAGCCGTAAGACGTCCACTGCTGGACATAGACCTCATGGATCTGCAAGAATTGACCATGAGGGGTTTCTGCAATACGCACCACGTTTGGCAGGATAATTGTTTATTTGGTCTTAAATTACACATTTTGGTTGGCGAGCGCAGTGTGGCATGTTCATACACGGAAAGACCCATCCTCCGCAGGTATCCCTTAGCAGATTACATATTTTTTTTTTTAGTTTGAAAGGTAACACTCTACTGCCGGCACCCTTCGGCAATTTCGTTTATGCTTATTTCTTATTAAGTCAATACCCGGACGTGTGTATTGAACGCAGCAATAAAACGTTTTTCGTTATAATTATATCACTTCCAACACCACGTTGAAGAAACCATGGTGCATTAAGTGGACGCTACTCACTCTTGGCCCTTGGCCCCCGCGGACGGCCGGCAGTCAGAAGCTGGTTGGCTGCTCCTGACACGTTTCGCTTTAGTTTGTGTACCGAGCACTCATTTTTCCACAAAGTTGGTAATTACTTTGAAGAGTTACTAGACTAGACAGGAAAGTTTGCGAGCGTATTTAATTATGCAGAATAAAAATCTTAGGAGAGCAAATTGTGTTTCCCCTCAAAGTGTTGTTAAATTTTGCGTAAATTGCTTTGTATTAAAGTTAACGTTCTTTGTTAACTATAACTTTATAGCTAAAATTCTGGGGCACGTGATTTTTTTCATTCCGCTCTTTTAGCTTATAAAATATATAGATACAAGATAAAAAATTACATTTTGGACAACGAAACGGAACTTAAGGTACTTATTGTTGGGAAAATTTTACATAACTTTATTCGAATAGTATTCGAAGTCCACGGAAGTCCTATAGGATTTTTTGTAAATGTTATGCTATGTTCCAGAAAACTGCACCTATAGCTTGTTCAGCGATAAAAGAGACTTATATATCACATGCGAACTCCTCTCTTATTGAAAGTCTCCTCCGTCATCATATCGACGACGTCATGTTGTAATTTTGTTCTTATTACAATATCGTAGTCAAATTAGGCTCCATTCAAGTGTGCCCGGCTGCCCAGGCCCCGTGGGTGTCTCATAGCATGATTTGTTAGTTCAAATCATGCTATAAGAGATTACTCATGTTTATTTTGATGAGATCGCATGAGATCCTGTGCAGAAATGAGAATTATCGTTAAAATGTTAATTAACCTCACCTCATTGCTCTCCACAATTAAAATAAATTAAGTTAACAAACATTCAAACGAGATGTTCAAACATATATAACAATAATTAGGTTTTCGAAGGCGGACAACGCAAGTATAGGCTTGTTTTAATAATGTATGTAGCGGTCTACAGAAAATGTGCTACGCCGTAACTACGGTAATAATTATTTAACGTCGCCACTGTCATCGACGCCCAACTCTCTGAACAAGTGGTCAAGTTCAAGGTGGGCTCAAGGTGAGGACATGGCATAGAGGCCGAAATAAAATCAATCAATCTGAATATTTAAAAAGCTTAGTTTCATCGAATACCCCACACCATTTTAGGCGGCATGCATGTTGATCTCGTACAAAAGTACGATAATGTCTCGTTCCTGGACCGAAAACTAAACCAAATGTTGTTAAACAGTTGTTAAGGATGCGCTCGACGATTTTTTTTGTATACAAACATTGTGGCGTGATCACTCCTCTGTTTAAGATCGTACGTCCAAAATTGGGCCTGCAATCGATTTGTCTTGTCGGTATCTATGTCTGTTCGTCACCAGAATAGAAAAATAAAACGTTACTAATTTGAAAGTTAGGGGCCTCGAAAGATCCGTATTTTACAAGCTTTTATTTAGCTTGCCCTTATGTATGTATGTAACTATGTTTGTTCGCGGAATTTATCAATTTTGAATCAGATATCTTCAACCAATTAAGCTGAAATTTTGTATACATGTTTTCTTTTATTTTATTTATTTATTTATTTTAGGAAGACTAACAGCACAAATCAAACATAATATATATAAGTAATCTAGAATCAAACGGCTAATAACAAGTCTTCACTTTTAGAATTCAAATTACACTTAATATCGTAGAAAATCAAACTACGAAAATTTTCCCGAGTTAAATCCATGTTAATGTAGACACGCAATTTTTAAAATGGCGCCATAATGTAAAAACATTTGACAGATGAAAAAACCTGCATTCTACAGCCAAAGAGTTCCATTTTCAAATGTTGTAATTACTTTTTAAATAATGTTTAAGTAAGTGGCCAGTTCCGGAAACTTTTTAGTGTGACCTTATGTATCAATCATCTAGTTTCCATAGCATAGCGAAAGCTTTGATTAGTTTGGGACTAAATGGCATAGTGTGTAGCATTAATTTTAAATTGATATATTTATTAGATATGATGGTCAGATAATTTTAAAAAGATATATATTTTAATTCTCGTATATTGCACCCAGACCGAGAGCCACTGCTGAGCGCGGTCTATGCATATAATATGAAATATGAAAAGCTGCTCCATACACCTTTCATCAGGATGAATCTGTCTTTATTAGTTCTCAATTCTCCCGTAATGGAAGTCCCTTGTTTTGCGGAGAGGGGGAAGAGGCGGTGCGGAGTAGGCACAGAATTACGTTGTAAATTTTTCATATATCCGAGGGAAAAGTTTGCACGGGCTTTGTTTGTTTGTATGGCCGTATTGGCAAAGAGGATCTTCAAACTGCTGCGAGCTACTAACTTGTGAGGCGCTTACTGTTGCCGGGTGAACGCGGCCGGTGTATCTTTATTTCACCCGACGAGCTAGATAACTGGTTGGTGTGGATGTGTAAATATCAACTGATGATTATAAGTAATGAAGCATCATTCATCATCACACCCGTAGGACTGCTGTCCACGTCCACAGCTGGACACAGGCCTCCCGCATACATCTCCAAGATCATAAGGGGATTGTTGCCATACTCGCCACGCTTGGCAGGCGTGTTGCCGAGCCCAGTGTGTGATGTTGATACACGCAAAGACGCTGCTGCCCATCTTCCGGAGCAGAGCAGACCTTTAGCAGATTCTTACTGTATCCACGGCCAAGAGAGGAGCATTCTAATGCCGGCACCTCACGGCAGGCATGAACCCTCATTGGTGTTGGTTCATAAAGCGAGTTTGCAAGAGCTATGCACGTGGTTTCAGCTTGGGGCTATGCGTTAGCTGCGTAATAGTAGAAGTTTAAGGTTTAGTAGTCCAAAGGTTAGTAACCTTTGGACTACCTAAAATTCGTGCCTTTTAGTTCTAATACATGCCTTTTAGTTCTTGCGATCCACTGCTGACATTTGTGATGGGCCTCCTTTGTTGTTTGGTCAGGGAGGCCGTTGATGACTGACGAAAAGCTGAGACGTGACGTGGGCATAAGCAGGCTTGTATTTGAAAATAAACTTTATGAATTTTGGGATGCGTAGGTGGGTTCAATTTAAATATAAAATGCTTTTAAAAGCTTCTGAATGTTTGGACCCAGTTGGGCCTCTTTTCATCTGTCATAAAGCGAGCAAATTAAATGATGAGTTTTATTCACATAAATTTTATTGTAAATATTGAAATAAGGATTTTGAATGTACCTTTTGACTTGGTTGGAAATGCCTAGTGAAAGCTGGGAATAATATGTTGCTCCTGAGTTGATACAGTTCGCTATAGTTTGATATATACGATGGAAACCATTTCACATCGCCTCCAATATAGGTTTAATACATTCATAGACTCATTGTGTCACTTACACGAGAACAATATCGTGCTTATTTATAGAGACAATATAGTCTAGAAATAGATGATAGTTATAGCGCATAAGTCTGAGAGTGAAGTGTACCGAAACACGTCAGCGCGTGACGTCACATTTCGATAATTATGATTTGGGATTACGTTAAAAGATTAATAATACATTCCGTCATGTAAATAACTAAAAACTTACAATCGTTTTTGCTAATCTACATGACGGAATAAAAATTAAAATAAATTCTAGTACCCTAACAAAGAAAAATATTCTTTTGATCATAAGACGACCTCTGTGGCGCAGCGGGCGAAGGTCCGCCTGCGACGCAAGGGGTTGCGGGTTCGATTCCCGCCTCGGGACAAATGTCTGTACGATCTGCAGATATTTGTTCAGGGTGTTCTGGGTGTTTTTCTATATATAATAAAAATATCTATCTATGTAGTATAATGTATTAAGTATATCAGTCATCTAGTATCCATAACACAAGCTCTGCTTAGCTTGGGGCTAGATGATGCTGTGTGATTTGTCCAGCATTATACATTAAATTTTTTTTATTTTTATACGTTTTCCGAATGATCAGCCACTTTTTAACAGACGCTCTTTAAATAAATGTATAACTTGAAAACTAAAAACTAATAAACTACACATAATTAATGCAAACTCGACTCCTGTATAAACTTGCTTAACTTGTTAGGGAACTTGTCAACTGTCCAAAGTGGTGAAGTACAGGGTGCGCCACATTCTAGCAAGCGAGTCTAATGGCCACTTCAGTTGACTAATTGAATCTCACGCGGGCAACGAGCAACGCGACGTACTGACAACATAATATTAACGTAATGTTAATAATATAAGACACATAAGATAGAGATAAAATGATTGTTCTGTAAAGTATAATTAAAAAATAAATGCATAATGGTGGCGATTCTGTTATTGCACTATCTAAAGTAAAATTGACGTAAAACGGATTAAAATAAAATATAGCTTTTCTCTTTGTGTATTTGTAGTATTCGGTTAGTGCCGTTCTGCTCGTAAAATTAGAGCGGAACAAATATCCCTAATTTTAGGTTGACAGCTAAAAATTTAGAAACGTAGGCTAAATTAAAATTAGTTTTAGGAAGTGTAAAACGAAATCGATGCCAATATATCCTTAATGCAACATCACGAGAGCAGGATACATGTTTCCACTAGGATCACGAAACACATACGGGCTATGAAAAATCTAGATACCAACATTTTCGCAGTGGCGGAGCACGCTCTGGACTCTGGGTTGAGCCATTGCATCCGGTTTAGCAGGGCCGGGACATGTCAAAGTATTTTGTCGCTCGCAAGATCCGTGAGGCGACCGAAATAAGTCAGTTACCGGATTTTAGCAGAGAAAGAGAGTAGGGTCAGCCCCTAAGCGCTACTATAGAACCTGGCGAAGACGTAGTGAGTGCTGCCTGTTTGCCGGCTTCCATGTCATTCCAACGACGAGGAAGCCAGCCGAAGACACTGCGTCCGCACCGCGTGCACCTGCAAGCCGTGTCTGCCCCGTCCGAGGACACGCGCTGAGAGAGCCTCGGTGCGCAGTGCACGACGGGACGCGGAGGTGGCGGATCACGAACCGTCTTCACCCTGAAGAAGGCCTTGATAAGGGTCGAAACAGTTAATGCCTCCACCAACAATCACAACAACGTGAAAATTCCCGCTCATTATTAAGAAGCTAATGTAACATGTTAGTTTTGACACTTCGCTCTAAGCTCGTGGCATGTGCTACAGACGCGAGCGTTCTGTACCTCAACATCATTTATGTAGGTATACAACGTTATATGTTAATTCAGTTTTGTAAAATAACGAGATATGCGAAAGAAAAATGCTTACATTTCATTATAATGAAGCAAAACCAAAAGAAGATGTAAAGGGTATATGTACTAGACATTCCATAAATTAAGCTTAAAGCTAGCAGCCAAACATTACTGGTATATCGTAATGTACGTGTGATGTGTGAAATAAAAGAGGTACTTAAGATACGAGTAGTTGTTGAGACATTGTTCCCTTATTGTATATATATGTATGTATATATATGTATGTATAATTCGGTATTCATCATTATCATCATCTCAGTCGTAAGTCGTCCACTGCTGGACATAGGCCTCCCTCATGAAACACCAAGTACTAAGCATGAGAGGGTTGCTGCTATACTCACCACGCTTAGCAGGCGGGTTGACGAGCGCAGTACGGGATGTTGATACACGCAAAGATGCTGCTTATCTTCCGAAGTTATCCCTCGGCAGATTCTTACTGCATCCACGAGCAAGACAGGACGGTCAACATTCTACTGCCGGCACTCCACGGAAAATTAGGTATTATTAATTAATTATTAAAGGATATTAAAGTCTATTGACGTAAGAATAAATAATCGCAACTTACTGAAACACAATGCTTTCAGCGCCGTTGGCTTAGGAAAAAATTAATACATTGCTAAGAAAGTTCTTTAGGAATAAAGAGTACCCAGTGTGCCGACCATCCGGAGCGTTCGTTTGTTGGCGTAGAAAACCCTTTAAATAGGAGTACTAAGTATGTAGTATTTTTTTACCAAGCAAACTTTATCCTTGATATTTTTATACATTGTCATTTTTCTTTGTTGACATTTTTATATTGTGATTGTTGGCATTATTAAACGTCGTCATTTTTCATTTTAGACCAAAGTCGTCTAACTCATAATTTCCTCGAGATTCACCTGTCCAATGCGTGAGTCCCGAGACTATGGCACCCGACAATCCCATAGAAAACTGCGAATAACCCACTAACGTTAGCCTGACGGTTTCCCATTGTCTCACACTGTCACACTGTTTTCTACGCCACAAATAGAGAATGCAATGACGTGGGCGGAAAACTTCTCGACCTAGCATCAAAGCAAATACAAGCTGATGCAGAAAATCCAGCATCGATCAATTTACGAAGATCCAGTGTGACTAGTAATACATGTTTATAACCAAACAAGCATCAGGCCTCATTCCAGCAGTGCCTATGCCCAGCAGTGGGTGAAGTCGGGCTGTGACGATATTGGTTATTCCTCATAACCAAAATCCTGTTGAGATGTATATGATGTCTGGCCAGATTACACGGGCGCTTTACACGAGATTAGAGACTTGTCACGCAATCACCGGATATATATGTGGTGGTCGCTGGATTCTGATCAAATTTTTATTTAGTTACATTTAATTTATTCATACAACATGTCCATTGTTATTTAACCCCCGCGCTGGCAGAAGAACATCACTTCGGTTTCTGCATTTTTCTAGTATTGCATCCCAAAAAATCGCGTCGACAGTTGGGATCTGATAAATTAATAAAAATGTGATATTCGTTATTTACATCTGCACGACGTATGCCGCGACCAATGACACTTTTTCGTAAATTTTTATTCATAGTTCAACTGATCGCTTGTGTTACTTTTATTATCTTTTAAGATTTCCTAAAATCCTGCGATCACGTGGGATTTCATTATTTTATCGTCCGGCACTCGTTAATGTATCAACATCCCCAATGCGCGATAGTTTTACTTGTATGTGATCCCTTGGCATGAGATCAACGCTCACTTGAGGTACACCCGCCGCCCGCCGCCCGCCGCCCGCCGCAGGCCTCGTAAAAGGCACATAAATACAAAGGCTTAGGGGACGCCCGCGCCGCACGGGTCTACACTTTTATGACTAATCCCCATTCATTTAGAAGCGCGTCGAATCCATCATAAAATAAATTATTCTATTATCCAATGAGCGATTTTTTTAAATATTATAAGCAGGGAGACGAGCAGACGGGCCACTTGATGGGGAGTGCCACCGTCGCCCATGGACATGGATTGTTGTTATGGTTCCGTTTGTATTGTAACATTCAATAATGTGGTCCAGCCAATGAAGGGGAAATTTATAAGGGATCAACGAGGTGCCGATTTCGTCGAAGTAGGTATTGCCGTGGGGTGCCAGCAGTAGAATGTTACCCCTCCTTTCATGCCCGTGGATGCAGTAAGAGCCTGCTAAGGGATACCTCCGGAAGATGGGCAGCAGCTTCTTCCCGTGTATCAACATCCGTACTGCGCTCGCCAACCCGCCTGCCAAGCGTGGTGAGTATGGCAACTACCCCTCATGGAGTGGAGATCCATGAGGGAGACCTTAGTTCAGTAGTGGACGTTTTACGGCTGTAATGATGATGATGAGGTATCTAAATCACGGAAAATTTTGGAGGTTGCCTTGTTCCGGCGACCTCGCTGAAATAGACGACGAAGTTCTAAACAAGATCTTGGGACCTTGTCACAAATTACTTTATGCCTAATCGATTCGGTGAAATGGGGCAGTTGGAATAGAACCAAACATCAATGCGATAGGCACAGTACCTGCGCACATTGTTGCGTATGTTATTATGTATCATAATTTCATAAATAGGTATAATATACAAGAACAAGAAAAGCTTGTTAGATTGTGTACATATACAAATACATACATGAAGATATTAGAGTATCAACAACTTCGTCATAAAATTGTAGTTAATATGACGTACAATAATAATTTGTTAATTTTAATGTAAATTGCACAAATTAGAATATTTTTAAGTTAACTAACGAAATGTAACGAATTTACACTTATAATGACTAATAATCAAAAAACTCTTAGATTATAATGTACTCTATTGACAAGCACTTAAATTTTTTATGAATTTTCTTAGTTTAATATTGGCATTGCTCACTTTAAGTAACACAAATGTACACGTATTGTTCTAGTTAAAGTAGAATAAATTAATTAATAATAAATTAATACCGGGAACGATGACTTAAGTACGTAGATAGAATCAACCAAGTAAAAAATACAAGTGAAATAGTATCCACTTCTGTACCACCAGGCTAATGTATTCACATCCAAACATCTCAACCTTTCACCTTTACAATATTAATGAATTTTAAAATCCACCTCGTAAATAAACGAGAGTGAGTCAAAGCACCTTCCCTTCCAAAAACTCGGGGTTCAAATAAGCCTCCCAAATGAGATGCAAATCAGCTTGAGAGTGGCGCCGCGCCGCGACGCCGCGCGACCTCGCCCCCGCACCTATTCAAACACTACACTTAAAACCGCTCTAAAATCGCAGTGCCGACATTAGCACTAGAATCTTTTAAGCAAAACTAAAAATTAATAGCTTCTAATAACGACTATTTTGTTACGATTCGTATAATCTTCTAATGAGTTAAGTACTACATTTCTACTTATTCATCTATATCCGCAAGGTCACGCCGGAATCAGTTAATTTAGTAGAGTATTTCATTCTATCAAGGCTGAGGTTGCGCTCCAGACAGGCGGTTCTACGTGGCTTGCTACAGACACATTGCCGTGACTGTCTTGCGGCCGCCCGGTAACACACGAAACTGCAAGCCGGGTTTGATCCCAGTTTTTGCTCTCGTTGATTATACATTGTGTGAACGCCAGGACATAACGGCCCGTAACTTGCGGCTTTAATACAACCTGTATTTTCATGTTTCGAGCAAGTAAGGCTTGTTTGTTCATTTATTCTTTTATAAGGAAGGACGTAGCTCGTTTGAGGTGTTTTATATATTCCTTCATTTTAATCTCGCTGATTGCTTGATAAAAGGATACAAGGTTATTTGTGTAGTGGAAATGTACATGTACTTTTCTGAATCCATAGAATTCATTATGTAATGAATGTACTTTAACTTTGAATCAGAACAAAGCCTCCTAGAGAACTCTGTTCAATAGTTTCAGCCATATCCTATAGATAAAGAACATATGTATGCACTCAACTTTTACTAACCTAGTAGATCGATACACCTGAATATTTAATTTTGGAAAATGAGCAGCAAAAATATAGCAATAAATTAATAAAAGGGTCCATTTAATGATTTCGGCACCGTCGACATCTTTTATTTCATGTGAAATGTTTGCAAAATTATGAATGATGATGATGAAACATTGAGCCTGCGGTGACAAACCACGAGCCCCTTCTCATGTGTGACTTGTAATGTCTCACATGAGAATTTGTATGTTCTAGATACTGCTTTTATTTGACTTGGGCCTTGCAACCGCCAGATTAACAATTTAGACATGATTGGGACCCTTCAAGCAGCATATGCGTGGAAAGGGCCTATCAGAATCCAGTGGCATAAAACGTCAGTCACTGAAGTCAGGGGAGGCGCAGAATTTTCCGAGCTACTTTTATGATCTTGGTAGTTATGGTAGTTAAATTATAGTTAATTTTATGGGCTCGTTTTACGATCAATATAACGACAATATAGTGTAGATTGCTGTTATACTACATAATTTAACTCATATTTCAATCCTTATTTCTGTTGTTTAGAAAAGTAATACCAAGCACTCATTCATCTCACATTTTGATATTTTAGAGTTCTTGTCTACCATCAAGATAAGAATAAATCCTTTTATTTAATAAATAGCTATTACATAAAATATCAGGAAGATACTATACATAGTTCAAATCAAATTGATCGAATAGGTAGTCTTCAAAAACGCTAAGGGCAGTTGCAGCACTTCGACCGTCATTATGTCCAAATTTCCAATCGTTACTAAAGGAGCGCGAATATTCTCGATTATAACATTGAATCATTATTTCCCCTTATTGATAGACAGCTGTCAATTAATACTTTAGCAGTTACACAACTTATCTAACTCGTACTTCAATATTATTACCTTACCTGGAGTCAAATTATCAAAGTAGAATTCTCTCTCTATTCTTTTAGTATTCGCCATTAGTAAAAGTAGTACATAGTGAGTTTTTCGAACTATTACGAGTCGCATCAGAAGCAAGGTGCATATAAAAGACAACACAAAACACTGAAAAATAAACATAACTCATTAGTGTCTTTCTATCCTCAGCTTTCAGACCATGTGCCGTGTAAAACCAGATGCAGCTTTTCATTTTCATACTGCTCTCCTTACAAAAATACACAAGGTATATGTGGAACTGTTCATTGTTGTTAAAGAATAAAAGTCAAAAGCTTTTGACTTTCACCTTTTTCCTTGGTTGCGAGCCTGGGCTCGTTTCTATCGTATGTAGCGTAAGAGTTTTGTGAAAAGCATTCTCATAGTGTGTATTTATTGTTGGACTCGGCATAGAAGGCTGTGTTCTAATCGTATTGCTCCATCCAACACATTCTTATAGGGAAATAAGCGAACAGAAGAACTTGTGTTTCTACTCAGGACTTCCGAATATTTTCTGAAATACTGGGGCTATTGTTTGACGAATACACAAATATCTCTGATGTATTTACACGGTTTTCTTTGACTTTGTCAAAGAAATAATAAAAAATAAAGAAATTAATATATATATAAAAAGAAAAGTCGGACATAACAAAACTTCCATATCTTACATATGGCTGCCAAAAATGGGGTCTGAGGAAAGAGGAAGAAGAAAAATTTGACAGCAAGTTTTTCTTCCTCCTGCCAGCGATAAATGGAAAGAGGTATGCTTGGTTTAAAAATATCTGACAGAATATATAACAAAGTAATTGGGAAAAAGACTAAGGTATTAAACGTGGCGCAGATTTGGGGAGGCCTATGTCCAGCAGTGGACTAATATAGGCTGATGATGATGATAATACGTAAAGACATGCAAAAGAAAACTCAAATGGAGATGAGCCGGACACATCTGCAGGTTGAAGCATGATAGATGGGCAAAGCGTGTAACTGAGTGGATCCCACGAGATGGTGGGCGAAAGCGGGCAGACCAAAGAAGAGTTAGAGAGACATATTTAACCAAAGCTGTGGCTCGGACCGGATGAGACAGGCGAGGGAAAGGCAGAATTTTTATTTTCTCTTTTATTCTTTTATATATATGTTTATTGTTCTCTCAGGGTCCTCTGACTATTGTGGCTACGGCAGAATAACAGCGCCCTGTGTCTCAAACACTGGGCATCAATGCTGAGTCGTGGCCATTTTGCTACTGTAGCACATACGCAATTCAGCACTGTTTGTTTGTTTTATCTAATGTTTTTCCTAATGTATTTTTTATAGATTAAGTTTTGTACCTTTTGCAATTTTATTTTGTCTTGTGTTTGATTGTGTTTTTTTGTGTGCTAAGTAGCAAATAAATAATATGTCTATGTCTAGAAATGGAAGGGTTTAGGGGAGGCCTACGCCGTGGAGGCGACTATTGCTGAAGAATTAGATTATAGACAGTGAATAAAGAGTGAAAAAAATTATTAGTAAAGCTTAAATCTAATCATAAAAATAGATAACACAATGTAATAGTCTTTTTTAAACTTTCGCGATCACAACACATTATTAAAATATGGGATTATCGGGTATTTATCGCGTAATTATCGCGTCGGGAATAAAATAAAGGTAATTACGTGATAAATACCCGATAATCCCATATTTTAATAACACAATGTAATTCAGGAAAGCAGTAGAAATAAATGCATTTTTATTTTGTTTTTTATTATGTACACGGTTTTATTGTGAGTGAGTATACGTTTAAAGAGGGGATGAAGTTTGGTATCAAATGAAAGAAAATGGTGTACAGAATGCAAAACTAACAGTTACATAGAAATGGGTTGAGCCGTATAAAAGATGTAGCGATTAAGATGGGGATGAACAATCGAATGTTTCCAAATATAACCACATTTGATTTTTTACTGGATCACGAATACTGTCTTGTGTGAGAACTCGCTAGGTAACATACGCCATGATTGACGCCATGATGACAAACAGACCTGTGAAATGGATGGCTGTATAAATGTGCGCACAGGAAAACTACATTATTGTCTCTTTAAATTTAAGTATATAATTATATACTTACTGTAGTTTTCCTGTGCGCACGTTTATACAGCCATCTTTAAATTTAAGTATATAATACCTTATATACTTAAGTTTAAAGAGACAATAATGTAGTTTTCCTGTGCGCACGTTTATACAGCCATCCATTTACCAAACATGGAGTGAATTATGTAAAAGCCGACTGTCTTTCCATAAATACATACCTCTTTATTCCATAAGGCTTTGTTCCAAAGATGCGGCGTAGGATTTCATTTTAGAAAAAAAATCTTACTTGTTCTATATTTGTACGAAGTTCCTCTTATTCGTGTATGTAATCGTACAACCCCAACGGTAATTGGCTGAAAACATTGGAAATAATCAGCTACGGAAATACGACTTCTTCGGGAAAATTAAATGAAAACTTCCTCTGTGTTTTTATTTAATCTCGCCATGACGGAGGGTAAGAAATATCCATTTAAATTGACAAAGTTTCACTATTATTCGAAGACAATCACATTTCTACTTCGACGACGACAAGAGATTTGCAACTGTGGTGCGCTGCCCACTACGAACTGGTCAACTTTCACTCCAAAAGCCGTTTAAGACAGACAAAACCACCAAGAATCAACGCATAAAAGAAACAGTAAAAATTTATATTTAACGTCTTGAACATATTTCAACAAAGATATCAAATTATAACTAGAAGTAATACGAAACTCACTATTTTCATAAAAAAATATAGTGAATATCAAAATCGCGCTCGCAAAGACAGAACACATCTCTTTATTCAACGTCATTATGTTATACGGACGAAGCTAGTTATTCAACTAAAAGGTTTAGAGAGCTTTGTTTATTGTAACCGTACTCAAATTCAACTTGTAGGGTGTGTGTCAGCAAGCAACACAAACTAATATACCAGTTGCCTCTGCTTTGTGCAGTGGTGGAGAGGGGTTGGTTATGCGGCTGTATTGTACATATACATACAGTGTGCGTTTCTACATCACTGAGATTTGTTATGGTACTACTTTTTCTGTCTCTGGCGCAATCAGTATTATTTTATGCATAGGAACATAGAACTGTAACAAATCAACACGCTGACTGAGACTTGAAGTTTCGAAAAGAACTCCAATTTTTGGTTATTGGCTGGTAAACGGAATTAAAAACTATCACATAAGCGGTCGGTCGGCTTCATTGCCCGTGTGACACTCCGATATTGCTGTGTTATAGGTATTTAGAAGAAAAAAAATGTGTACGCGCAATTGTCGGCATACCACCATGGGAATCGTGCAAACCTGTTTTTACTAAACTAAAACTTTTGACATTGGCCAGTATGTATATTCTAAAGGCTGCTAAATTTGTCAAGGAGCATTCGAATTTATTTATAAAAGCTAGCGATATATACCTTAGATGTGTACGAAACCCGAACAGAATTGTTTTGACTAGAACTGCTAAGACCACCTTAAACAGATAAAACTGTCATGCCTTGATAATAAAAAATAATAGATGTCACTAGATAACGATATCTAGGTAGTGACATCTATTATTTTAATTTAATTTATTTTGTGCGATTTTGCATTCACTTTGGTGAAATATGTGAAACCATCCCTAAATTTAAGATCTTATTGTAATGTAACCATATTTATTGCAATAAATGATTTATGAAAAACACACATGTCTGCGCAATCATCTTCAACAACGGCGTTCCTATACAATTTGCCTACAACACTTCATTGACGTCGTACTTCACACAATCAATCTCCAGCAAACCTTCCAATAAGGACACCATTCTAATCAACTTTTTTGTTTCAGAATCGATCGTTCGTTGGGGCCTCGACGGCTGTAATAAAAAAATCAGCACGATGTAACTGTAAGGTGTAACCATGTGACTCAAAGACATAGTGTAGTGACAAAGTGACTCAGTGACGATGTGCGACAGGGACGCAAGTGCGATGTGTGGTGAGAAGGACAGAGGGGGCCATGTCTAACCCCATGAAGAGATCGCTGAGCTCGGAGGGGGGCGCCGCTTCCAAGAGGGATTGGAAGATGCGCCTCAGCCTCCGGAGCCGCAGCCAAGGACCCAGTGGGGTAAGCTTACCTTCGCATTCATCATCCTTATCTTAGCCGTAGGATGTCTACTGCTGGACATAAGCCTCCCTCGTGAATACAATACAATACAATATTTTTATTGATAATACCAAGTTATAAGTTGAGAAGGTACTAAAGTACAATAATATTAGCTGGTTATTTTAAAATAATGTTAAATACTTATCATTTTTATTATCGATCATATTTACAAATTCAAAAATATCTCACTAATTATTATAAAGCCGATAGTTTGTTTGTATGGAGGTTTGTTACCTCTTCACGCAAAAACTAGCATACGTAACGAACTGAAATTTTGCAAACGTATGGATGTTAACTAGGATTAAAACATAGGCTACTCTTTACAACGCATGCGAAGCGGCGGGCACAAGCTAGTCATCATCATCATCATTTCAGCCGTAGGACGTCCACTGCTGGACATAGGCCTCCCTCATGGATATCCAGTTATTGCGGTTGGAAGCGATCTGCATCCACCGTCGACCTGCGGTCTTCACCAGGTCATCATCCCATCTTGTTGGTGGACGTCCTACGCTGCGCTTGCCGGTCCGTGGTCTCCACTCGAGAACTTTTCGGCCCCATCGGCCGTCTGTTCTGCGAGCTACATGGCCTGCCCATTGCCACTTCAACGTGCTAATCCGTTTGGCTATGTCGGTGACCCGAGTTCTTCTACGTATCTCCTCATTTCTGATTCGATCGCGTAAAGAAACCCCGAGCATAGCCCTCTCCATAGCTCGTTGAGCGACTCTGAGCTTATTCATGAGGCCAATCGTGAATGACCACGTCTCGGTTCCATATGTCATCACTGGCAACACACACTGGTTGTAGACTTTCGTCTTAAGGCACTGAGGAATTTTGGACGAAAAGACGTTGCGTAGTTTCCCAAACGCTGCCCATCCGAGTTGGATTCGTCGATTGACCTCTTTCTCAAAGTTGGACCTACCTAATTGGACAGTTTGTCCTAGGTATACATACGCGTCGACAACTTCGAGAGCCGAGTTCTCAACCATAACTGGGGCAGGCCACATGGACATTCGACATAACCTTCGTCTTGTCCATGTTCATTTTAAGGCCTACCCGTTGGGAGACTCGATTGAGGCCTTCGAGCATCGTGCTGAGTTCGTCCATCGACTTTGCCATGACCACAATATCGTCGGCAAACCGAAGGTGAGTCATGTATTCGCCGTTAATGTTGATGCCTAGTCCTTTCCATTCCAAGAGCTTGAAGGCATCTTCCAAAGCGGTCGTAAACAGTTTCGGAAAGGTTACGTCTCCCTGTCTTACGCCTCTTTTTAAGGGAATATCCTTCGAACTCTGTTCCTGTACTCGGACTGACATAGTGGCGTTTCTATACAAAGACTTCAACACTTCGATATACCGATAGTCAATTCGGCATCGTTGGAGAGACTCGAGCACCGCCCATGTTTCGATCGAATCAAAGGCTTTCTCATAGTCCACAAACGCGAGACATAGCGGCAAGTTATACTCTTCGGTCTTCTGTATCACTTGCCGCAGCGTATGAATGTGGTCTATGGTACTGTAGCCTTTTCGAAACCCGGCTTGTTCGGGACGCTGGAAGTCATCAAACCTGCGATCGAGACAATTTGTGATGACCCTTGAAAACAGCTTATAAACATGGCTCAAAAGCGAGATCGGTCTGTAGTTCTTAAGCAAGGTGTTGTCACCTTTCTTAAAGAACAGTACCACGACGCTTTTGTTCCATGTTTTTGGCGTAATACCTTCGAGCAAGACGGAGTTGAAGAGCTTCTGAAGGACTTTAAGTATCGGTGATCCACCCGCTTTCAGAAGCTCTGAAGTGATTCCGTCTTCCCCCGGCGCCTTGTCGTTCTTAAGCTGTTTCAGGGCCATCCTGATCTCGTACAGGCTGATGTCCGGGATATCTTCGGTATAATGTCGGGTCAGTTTGGCTCTAGGGTCTTCTGCCACACTGCAAACAGGTTTAGTGACCGAATCGTAGAGCTGTCCATAGAACCTTTCGACTTCCCTTAACACTTCTGCTTTACTTGACGCTATACTGCCATCTTCCCTCTTCAGCTTCGTCATCTGGCCTTGCCCAATAGACATATCTCTCGCGAACACTTTGGAGCCTTTGTTCCGCTCTATCGTATCTTTAATACGAGCTGTATTAAAGGTACGAATATCTTGCCGCAAGGATTTCCAAACTTGTCTATTGAGCTGCATATGTGACTTAGCATCATCGGGAGACTGCAGTCGTAATGAGCGTCGTTCAGCCATAAGGTTAAGAGTGTCATCAGAGAGTTAGCAACATATAAAAATAAATGACTATTGATTTCATTACATAAACATTTCAAAACTATTATTATCTAATTGGCAGTTTGTAGACTGGTTAATCGAGTAGAACGAGTTTTCTAGGAACCGTTTCCGTTTAAAGACCGTCGTGGAGGTTGCATCCCGTTGGATTGTTCCCAGCAGCCTGTTATACAGAGGGGCTCATGACGTACACGGACCTATCCGATTTGTGCAATTTATGATTTGGTGCGACTAGAATATTGCTGCGGAGAGCCCGGGTGGTGTTCACGCCTCTACGTTTGAACACGTCGATATTTTTTTTGGAGTGAACATCGCCACCTGTAGGATCATAATAACACCTGATACCGTAATTATTGTGTGCCGTGATCGAGTTTAGTTGCGTTCGAAAGTGAAACCGGTAGTAGGGCCATAATTCGCAGTCAGACTTAGAAAGAGGGTAAATTGTTTTGTCTGCCAATGACTACCCACTCGCAGATGTCTTCAGTTTATCCGTGATCATGACGTGTGGAACTGCGTCGAAATAACGGGACACTCAAAAATATCAATTCATGGTAAATATTCCGTAACGTGCCGTGGGGTGCTAGCAGTAGAATGTTACCCCTCCTCTCATGCCCGTGGATGCAGTAAGAGCCTGCTAAGGGATACCTCCGGAAGATGGGCAGCAGCGTCTTTTCGTGTATCAACATCCCATACTGCGCTCGCCAACCCGCCTGCCAAGCGTGGTGAGTATGGCAACTACCCCTCATGGATATCCACGAGGGAGGCATGTGTTCAGTAGTGGACGTTTTACGGCTGAAATGATGATGATGATTCCGTAACTATTGCATATCGTGTTCACAACCATGATAGTTTCAAAATTTATGTTCATCGTTAGTCTAACAAAAACGCGGGGCTGTAAATGACGTCCACACCCATCCGTCCTGTCCTATGACATTAAAAGATAATGTTGGAATATAATTTGTTTTGTGTACTACTGGTTGGATGCATTTAACGCGGTAAATCACACACAATCCAGATCGCTGCGTAAAATCAGAGTTCAAATGCAATGTGATCTCATTGAAAGAAGTCGCTCGCTCGTTTTATGTTTGTGACAAACAAGTAGTGTAAGGAACTTAGCTTCAAATAGCGTACAAATTGTTAAAATAACTTTTTTATTTCTTTAACTTTCTTAGAGTGTGGACGTATTGTTGCTATTTACCTATTTTAATTATGGTGTGATGCGGTGGCTGGACCAACGGTACCAAAAATAATATAGATTTTCTTATCAACCAAAGAGGTGAGCGCAAGATGATTATGACTTCAATTGACAAGAAGCTGGAAAATACTATAAAACTTTATCTAAAACGAAAACAAAGAAATGAAGAATTAAGAAAATAGGTTGCAGATAATAATGCTTCCACTTCGGTAGTGTCAAGTGAAGAATTAGTTCTTGATTCCAGCTTCAGTAGCACCTCTAGTGCCGCTAGCACTTCAGAAATTCAGAAATTCATGGATTTATTTCCATAGTTTGCAATTACAAAACATAGACACAATTAATAATAAGCAAGAAGAGGATTTTGTGTTACCAAAAAATACACATAGCGCTACCTGTGCTAGTTTGCTATTGACTACTAGTCTATTAATAAAATAACAACAACAAAATAACAAATATGTTACCAATGCTCTTGACCGTAACAAAATGACCGATTGATTCTCGATCAGTCGAGGAAGTCTCTATCTTCGGCAATTTAATTGCGTTTGAATGGCCAATATCAAAAAATGATCTAGCTCTGCTGTGAACAAATCTTCTCTCATTTTCTGTGCGCTGAAGCTCTTGTTTCGTTTTCCTTTATTAGCAGCCAGTTCTTATGAATTTTCACAAGTTTATCAATACAGTGATTCGATTTTCTTGTCGGAATACCAGATTTGTTTCACACCCCTATTACTTCTGTAATTAATATATGCGCAGTCTTTTACATTTTTAATATAGTTATTATCCGATGAAAACGCAATAAAACTTGCCGATGAGTTGCAAATTGGTTTAGCCTTAACAATGACTCGAGATCCAGCACCCAAGTTGCAGTTTAGTAATAACCTTTGAGCTCAGCGCCGTGGGGTGCCGGCAGTAGAATAATACCCCTCCTCTCATGCCCATGGATGCAGTAAGAGCCTGCTAAGGGATACCTCCGGAAGATGGGCAGCAGCGTCTATCCGCGTATCAACATCCCATACTGCGCTCACCAACCCGCCTGCCAAGCGTGGTGAGTATGGCAACTACCTCATAGAGTTCCATGAGGGAGGCCTGTGTTCATCAGAGGACGTTTTATGGCTGAAATGATGATGAATGATGATGAATAACCTTTCTTTTGTTTATCTTTAAAACATATCTGTATTAGTTGTTTTGGAATGACGCTACAAATGAAGCATTAAATCTAAACAAATGCAACCGAAAAAAAATCAACTATATTAGACAAACCAGTTAAAAATTAAAATAAATAGTATTGTAAAAATAATAGAAATAATATAAATCACGCCATGTCAAAATAACAAACTGATTAAAATAAATAATTAAAAGTAAAAAGCAGATCAATAATACAATTTCAATTTCAGCCAACAAATCAAAGTCAGGGCTATCATCCAGGAGAGCGTTGAGGGCAGTATACGCCGGACGGGTGACCAGGCCCGCGCTGCCGTACGACGGCGCCGCAAACAACCTGTTCCTCCGACCAGGGCAATAATTATTCGGGGCGTAAAGACACAGCTCGTCACTCAAGTCCAAGGCGTCGATTTTGCTGTGATTTTTTTTGCAGACCGTGGTAATTTGGTCACGCCTTACTTCAAGAGACATAAAATAGCCCTAACATCCCAAATGAAATTTGGTAGGGTAAAGGAAGGGGTAGTAACCGTAGCAGCGTTTGTAGAGGAACCGCAGGGACGCTTTCTGAACCATTTCAAGCATGAGCGTATAAGTAACTTCATGCGGGTTCCACACACAAGCGCTATTCTCTAACTTACTCCTGACAAGTGCCGAAAATATTTAGCGGACATCATCTCTTAGCCAATGAACTTTTGTGCTCATGAAAGGTCAGCTTTTGGTCGAATGTGACTGCCAAGTCCCTCTTTGTTTATGGGTTCGTTGTTCAACCTGTATTTGAATTAATTGGGCGCCGCATTCGACCGAAAGTCATGACGTGGCATTTACTAAAATTAAAATCCATCTTGTTTACGACACTCCACTCATAGATAGCGTCGACGTCGCACTGTAGAGCCCGACCATCTGCTTCTGACTTAAAATCAATGTAGAGTTTTAAGTCATCTGCATAAAGCAAGCTTTCTGCATGCAACGCCACCTCGAGGAGGTCGTTACCCATAATGAGAAACAACAAAGGCTCAAGTATCGAACCTTGACTGACCCCGGAACGCGTGTGATAAGGCTTTGATTCATATAAACTGAGTCGAACAACTGCTGTCGATCGCGGAGGTAATTCGCCTATAAACTGGTACGACACGAGTCAAAGCGCTGAAAAAGGCTGAATTATAAATAATTTGGTGTCAAAAAGAGCTTCGTTCGTTTTTAGTTAAAATGAAGCGCGCCTAATTCTCAATAATTTGTTTTCATCAAATAATCCGCGGATACGTTTTTAATTTTAATTTGATAAAAATACTTTTATAATTTCGATTAAAAACGTAGCCACAGCTATTTATAGAGCAATAGCTGATCACATGTACATCGGATGGCTGAGTCAACAACAGTTTTTATGTAGGTAGCCTTTCGGCGTTTAGATTCGCGCTGCGTGCGACGAAGAAAGATCGTAATCTTCGAGATCCATGACCCGAAATAATGGCACTATTGTCGTTGATGTCAAATCCAAAGGGCTCTCATTTAAAATGACAATAAACGTATTATCTAGCTATTACTCACCATTTATCTGATTTTGTTCGGTTGTCACGACAATACCTGTCGTTTTTTGCTTTGGTACACTCGTCCGGAGATGGTTAGTCCCTGCGCCGTGGCATGCCTGGATTGAAGTCGGCCGGGGAAATGTCAAAGAAGGAACCATGTCTAAGACGCTGAGACCTATTTGTTTTGAGTCACTGGCTTGACATGATCGGTCGACGACTTACGTACTTTTCATTAAATTCTCAGCTTTTTGTGAATTACAAGACAATCGATACGAGTGGTTGAGCGAGTGAGTCCACTCGAGTAAAATTGTGTCACACAAATGTATAAAAATGAATAGAAACATTCCTAAGTTTTGTGAGAACAATCTAGTGGCATCTCGTGCATTTCACTAAGATTGTTCTTAATATCATCACTCTTAGCTTTCTGGGAATGCAGAGATCTTACACATAACTTGAATTATCTCTGCGAATGAAATTAGGAGGTACAGGGCGGTACAGTAGTTATGAAATTACGGGCACATGAGACTTTACGCCTCACCACCCTGATACATATCTCAGGGTGACAGGCGGAATGTAATGCAGCGTTGGTCACGTGCTTAGTGAACTTGATTACCGCGGTATAGAAATTGTAATAGAGTTTGCTACTAAACTTCAGAACTCAAATCTGATACTTTTAATGAAAAATGGAAACGGTTTCTTCAACATCCTTTAAACTGAATAATTTTCTTATGAATTAGGGAAATGTGATGTTTTATTTATTGTGTATCACGTTGCCGCGCCGCGGATATTAGGCCACGCTAGGGGGGAGACAGACGAGTGTACCAAAGAAAGCTCAAGTTTGAAATGAAAAAGTCCAGTAACATTTATTTATTATTAATTCGCACTGAGTCGAGAATGCTTTTGTATTTTCTTATTTATGGTCACATTCGCCATTCTCGCCTTTTCGGCTTACATGACAGTTATGGTGACAGCGACGGGTCGCTTAGCAATACCCGTCAATACATAGGACACACAAGACAGCACATGTATGCAACAGTATTGAATAGTGTGCGTTACTGGGGCGGCATTTCGACTCGGATCAAGTTGAAAATATATATAAAAATCAGAGCGCTATACCCTGTTATTGTGCCCTCAAAATAAAATAAGTGCCTATTAAGGTTTCAGAGTAATACGAAAAAATAAAATGCCGCTGCAGTAACGCCTGAAAATGTTACTGCAGAGGCATGTTTTTTTTCTATTAGCCTTAGCCAAATTTAAAGTATCCTAAAAGGTAGCTTATATTTAAAATGATAACACGTAATTTATAATAAATTATCTGAAATAGCTTTTCTGCACTACTGTACAAACATTAGAAAAGCTGGTATATAAATTAAGAAGGTATGGTGAATGTTCTTGAGGGCCGCTTTTTAATGGACTTTCGTATTTGGTCGGATAACTGTATGAATGTGCATGGTTAGTTGTTTTCATTTATTAACGGTTAATTACAAGGTGACAATTAATGTGAAGTTGTTATCTTGGCTCGAAATAAGAAAACCACTTTCGGTACTCAAACTGTTATATTTCTTCGAAAATTATATGTAGGGTTTCACAATTTTGTCAGGAGATACATATGTATTTCTAACAAGCATCAGTCAGTGCAATCACAGAGCGCCTTTATTAAGTAGTTCAAGAGCTAGAGGCCATTTTCGATTTTCAGAAAAACTCGTCTAATTCATACACCATGCTTTTTTTGGGAAAAAATACTAGGACACCAATTGGCACATATTACAGCGCACCTGCCCACTAAAAATAATTTCTAATTGTCCAGCTGTTCCGGAGATATGGAAATCTGCCAAACGTTACTGCAGCGGCAATTGGAATTACCGAAAAACCACAGGGCGCACAAATGCCGCTGGCCGACCAAGGACAGGCACAACCATAAGCAAACTTTTAGGCTACTTTAATTTAGGCTAAGGCTGATAGAAAAAAAATCATGCCGCTGCAGTAACGTGTTCAGGCGTTACTGCAGCGGCATTTTATTTTTTTGTTAATTACTCTGAAACCTTAACAAGCTCTTATTTTACTACACTTACTTTATTTGAAATAATGTATCCTATCACCTGGTGCCCATCACAAAAGCTCTGCTTACTTTGGAGCTGGCACGGTGTGATGATGGCCTGTATCATTTTTATTTATATGAGTACAAAGGTGCAGCCAACCACTTAACCCGAAGGCCTGCTCCCATCAGAAGCCATGCATCAAATCAGTGTCGTCTCGGCGCCTGCGTAATGTGACCTCTGCTCCGCCGCAATACATGCATTTATTCAACACCGGGAATTATAACACGCTAGCTAACACAAAGCGTGTTATAATTCCCGGGCGCCAAGACGGCCACAGATTGCTTGTGCAATGCTGAACTCTGCGCATATCGTACAATGATAAATATCGACGACAGACCTTCCAGCTACAGAATGTTTTACAGACACCGTGATAGATTTAGTAGTAGTAGAACTTTTTGCGAAAGGCTCATCCGGGGAAGTACTACCACCATACCTATTTCTGCCACCAAGCAGTAAAATCATCATTGCTGTGTTCCGGTTTGAAGGGCAAGGGGGCCGGTGAAATTACGGGCACAGTCCTTACAAATCTGTCTCAGAGTGACGGGTGCATTGCAGTGCAGCGTTACTCACGCGCTTAGTGAACGTGATCACCGCGGCATTGTAATTGTTATAGGTAGAGGTTACCGCTTAACATCAGGTGGACATTAGGCTTGTCTCGTCATTTAGTAGTATAAAAAAAAAGATCTTTAACTCTTCTGACTCTAACCTTTCCAACTACGACGGATTCACCGCCAATGTTTTATCACACGTAACACGCTGTTACACACAGCAACGACATTAATGTCTTGCAGTCATCGGCAAACATATCTCAGTCGGGGTGGGCTACTAGCAGTTTGTTTGAGGGCGGAGAGTGTGCGAGGTAGCGGTGACTGAGCGTGAAACACAGTGCGACAGGTTGGCATATCAAGCAGACGGTGCCTCCTGATTCTAAGGTATTTGTCAGGGACAACCCGTTGTGTAAATCAGGTGCGTCTATGACGATCCAGAATATTTGCAACACTGTTGTCAGCTGGTCGCATGCCCGTCGGGTTTGAAACGAGTTGTAACTCAGATGTCCCTGGAGGCATTTTGTTGGATACATGAAGGGATAGTATCCCACCTTACGTTTATAAAGATACCTGAGAAAAGCCTTTTGCACTTTTTCCAAAAGAAGAGAGTAAGAGCAGACTCCATAGACAGGAACTGGCCTCCAGTTTGCTTCGGACCACTTACAGGACTGCTATCACTGCTATAGAGGTAGAAAGAGAGTGTCATTTAATGTTTTTTATGGTTCCAAAATAAAATGGTGATAAGGATCCTTTATTGTGTGACTTAGAAGACTTACATGAAGGTCTTACAAATAATACAGTATCTTTGTAATCATATTGTGACACACATGAAGTGTGGTATAAATTGAGATACCGACATAAAAGTTGAAAACCGCCAACCCCCAAATCATAAATGAGTTCGGTGTGTCGATAAGGCTATTCAAACAATAACTAAAACACTATGCCATAAGACATAATATTGTGGAACAGTCTGTATGTAGTAGTAATGTAGATCCAAGTTTTATTTAAATCCCGTTTCATTATAAGTAAATATTTAAATATTTACTATTATAGAATAATATTTAATTAGTTTACCAGAATTTTAAAACCTAACACTATAAGATAACTCTGTGTCACCTTGGCCCAGAAACGTACATATGTAAACCCAACGTTGTCCTTTACGGTGAAGATGAAAAAAAGACTGAAACATAACGTTGGCAAAGAGGTCTGGAGTTGCGCGAGGAACAAGTTAGTAGAACTTAGTAAACTAATATGTTAAGGCAAAAGTTAGAAAACCTTTCCATTCATGTTGCGCGCTTTTCTATTCAGTTGTTTTCGTTCCAATAAATCATATTATAAAACTTGAGTAATCTCGCTGTAGGCATTTATCCATCAGTTAACTGGTAAGGTATCAATGCTGCTTGGGTGGTAACTTGTATCTCGGTCCCATGCTTTCATCAAATATCATCAATCGTTAGAGATTACACGAATCCTGAAGCCGCAATTCGCAATTATCAGCGCACGCCAAAAACGAGCAGTTGATTTACTAGCCAATAACCGCGCGTGCTGCCCCGCCGTCGATCACACCTAATTATACACTTTACTGCCCACCAAACAAGACCTACATTCCTTAGAAGTGCGAGTAAACAGTCTAATCCGAGCAAATGCGTTTGATCCGATTGTTTTCACGAATGTTGTTGTTTGTCTGACAGATGTTTGACCATTAGCCGTCCTGTTGTGAGCACTACAGCGGTGCACCGAAACGGGTTTTGGTTAAAACAGTTATTTTTACAGATGAGCACACAGCACTGTTGTCTGTGTGAACGGTGGCAGGTTTCATCATAGGTATGTATGTGCATGTAATCCATTACATGTATCTTCGAAGGGTACAAAAGAGCATACCTTCCGAACATAGTAGAGCACAGGGCTACCTTGATACCAAGCTATACTAATAACTTTAATGGATGGAAACTGGCAAAGCTCCCGCATTGAGGCATCGTAAATTGTGCTGATGTAATATCGGTCCATTTCCATCGGGCTGACGGTATTACCGAGCATGAGCATGGAGCGCTCAGTGAAGTCAAAGAGAATTATTGATGTGGCTAATAACTTGTCGCGGTCCATGTCGCTGCGGAGGCACGGGCAGTACACGCTCGATGGCAAGTTCTGAAACACTTTTTGAACCTGAGGCGACTTCCTTTGCGTCCTATGAAAAAGTAGAACCATCGTGGGACGCCTGGCAGGTGTGCAAAATTTTTAATTTTACGATAACTCCTAAGAAAATAACTAAAATGTGTTGGTGTTAAGGGAAATTATGTTGTGCATGAATTGCATAAGGTTAGTTTAATTTCATAAGGATAATTATAGTAAACATATTCTTTTTCAAAATTTTTTTTCCTAAATTTATCTGTAAATTTTTACGTCATTTTATTGCGTTATTTTCGTGCGATCGGTTAAAGATGTCTTAATAGTAGAATAGTTGTAAAAGGTAGAAGTTACCGCTTAACATAAGGTGGATCTTCGGTTTGTCTCGTCACTAAGTCGTATAAAAAAATATACTGCAATTTCGCACGTAGATACTGCTCATGTAAGCGGGGTGGCGGTATTTAATTGAGTTCACAAAAACAATAGTACCCCTGATTTGCTAACCCATTCCAATTTTTAGGAACCTATTCCTAAAATTGGAGGCAAATGGAACTGCGTGGAATAAACCAATGTATACATCAAATGGAATACACGAGTAGAAGTGGCAGTAACGGGTTAGCAGCAGTTTGACAGGAATATCGTGTTATTTTTACTATCAATCAACCGATATCCCGAATGTAGCTCAATACACAAAATTACGAGCAACGATGTGTTTTCGTTATTTAGTAGCTAATGCTACGTTCTGGAATAGACTTAGAGGTAGTTTAATCGGTGGACTAAGAGTTTAAGGTCAAGGGCTTTGAATACTAGGCTATTTCAGATAGCCAGCACGAGTCGTCGGGCTAAGCTCGAGCAGCTAGAAAAAGTTCAGAAGTGGTTCCGATCTCAAGATTATTTTTGAGAGGTAGCACAAAAATATAACTTTTTTGGCTTTTAAAATTAAATTAACCTTCGACTGTAGTGTAATTTCGTGCCTTCCATCATACCCATTTTTGTATAATATTAGATATAAATGGGTTCTGAAACAAAAGATGAGGTCGAAGTAAAAATGGCTTATATTAGTGTCCAAATAAATGATCGGTGCCTTCCGCCCTTTAGACGGGCGGTGACGTCATCCGGCGGAAGTTCCGCCCGCCTAAGATTGCGCGCCTTTCAACGAGGCCTATTGTATTTAAATGTCAGACGTGTGTAGTCAAGCAGCCTGCTCTGAACTGAACGACCTTGAGGAGCGTCATGTGTGTTAATTTGAAACTGTGATATTGTAAACACCGAGTTTTATTGTACGCTTTGACATATCACCCTCCTCCCAGCCAGCTATTGTGCTTGGAAATACAGACAACTGTTTCATATTTGTATATCATTTTGAAGCTACATGTTGTTATGTGAACGATTAATAGGATATTAGCTTTTTTCCAAACGTTATTTACCAAAGTTATGGTAAACTAAAAAAAACCTTGCTGTACCGAAATGGCATTCTCGGTAAATTTCATATGAAGCCAGCATTTTCATTTTCATTGGTGACGGCTGATTTTTAATAAACTGAATAGATGTATTAAAAATGAGACGTCTCCATTTTCCTTTATCCCACTAATATTATAAAGCCGAAAGTTTGTTTGGATGGAGGTTTGTTACCTCTTCACGCAAGAACTAGGCTACGGATTGAGCTGAAACTTTGCACACGTATTGATGTTGACCAGAATTAACACAAAGGTTACTTTTTATTCGGGTACAACGCATGCGAAGCGGCGGGCAGAAGCTAGTATCTTAATATCTTTTAATTTAATCTTGTCATCGCAGATACCGGATAGGTTAAACCAGCAAGCGCATGATAATCCGAAATTCAAATAAAAAATAGATGAGCTTTAGAGATCTGGCTTTCTAGATCGAAGGTACAAAACGGAATGCCTATTGTAGTAGATAACAGCAATAGTTCCCATTGAAACTGATTCTACAGGAACCGTTCGGCTTATGAACTCTGAATGCCTCAGGGAGGATAGTCAGAGCATTGTGCAATAGGACACTATGGGGCCATGGGCGGCTCATTGTGTTACTTAGATTTTCATTCCGTATGTGTATTGAATCGGTGTCTTCCGTTTTACTAGATCAAGCTCTACAAAGACACTGGTAATTGATAGCAAAGCCAGATAGGACTGGCGCTCGCTCGGCGGCACCCCGGCCGGCTGTGAGCGGCATCAGTATGTATTCATTAGCCAGTAGTCCCCGAGGGCGCTGTAGCCTACATTTCTATTAAAAGAGGTTTGACTGGTTGCAAATTGGAATTGTGTGTTTGGCAGATTTCTGAATTGCACAATTGTATTTTATGCTAGCTTCGATACCAACATTACTTTGAAGAAAAAAATATCTCTTAATGAGCTTTACAAAGTAATTATATATTTAGCGCATGTTAGTATGGAAAATTGTTATTTTTACTTAATGCATTTTTCAACTTTGTTAAAATATTGACTAACTATAATTAATGAACACGTCTTTCAGCATTTCTCAAAATCATCAAGCAAAAAAAATCCTTTATAAAAATCACTCTCTGGTATTCAGAGAGTGTTGGTGACCTGTTACTAAAAGCCTAGTGTACAATATTCGTCCGCTGTCATACGCCTTTATTCCTTTTACCCTAACAAGCAGCAATTACAGTTTTCATCAACATCATCGCAAGTCTCATCCACTGTCTTCCGGCAATCCTGGCTAGATCGTTATTCATCATCATCATTTCAGCCGCAAAACGTTTACTACTGAAGACAGGCCCTCTTATACACCGTGTAACCAGACTACTACCGAAAATTGGGGGGTTGCAATCAGACCATGATACTCAAAATATTTAGCGAAAAAAACCGCAAAAAATATGTCAACATATAAAAAATAAATAAATAATAATAAATAAATAAATAAATAAATAAATATCTAGGTCCTTTTATTTTTTTCTTGTATCATACCCATACTACAACATTATAGGAGCAATCCTACCTAATTAACTCATTTCAAAAAGCCATGAAAAATTAAAATTAAAAATACAGCAATGTATTGCACGCACGTCCTGCATGCTACGGACAGCTGATCCGCCGCCTGGGGTCATCGCACTAGCAAGCTGTACATTGCGGGCTGTAAAAAGTAACAAAAACATTCAAACATTATTAACTATGGCGAATTTTTTTTTGACAACTGTATTTTTTTGTCATTGATTTGGGGTGCTGCACATCCCTTTTCGTTTTCAGTAGTCGTCTTTTTACACCCGATAGATCTCCATGAGAGGTATAGTTGCCATACTCACCACACTTGGCAGGCGGATTGACGAGCGCAGTACGGGATGTTGATACACGGAACGACGCTGCTGCCCATCTTCTGGAGGTATCCCTTAGATAGATAGATAGATAAAACATTTATTTGTAACACTCATAACAAAACACATAAAAAATAAAAGACACAACAGGAGAGACAAAATAACAAATTAAACTAAGAAAAAACAGTTACAAAAAGGCGTCTGACTCAGCCTAAGTTGAGCATAAGCACAACGCTGATCTTCCGTCAGAACCGGTTTGATACGAGATGTAAACAACACTCAACTCATAACTACTAACTAAAATTAATAAATATAACTATCTACTAACAAAAAAAAACTAAAGAAACAGCATACCATAAATCCTTAGCAGGCTCTTACTGCATCCACGGGCATGAGAGGAGGGGTAAAATTCTACAGCCGTCACCCCACGGCAGATAACGGCAATAAGATCGTTATTATTACAGTTTTATTGTAGCTAATTTATATATGTATTAGTTTGGCAAAACCTGAACTTTATTTTGTTTCGTGCAGGAGCCAATGCGCAGCCGGCGCTGCGCATCCCTGCGCGGCGCGGCGGGCGGCGCGGGCGCGGGCGCTGGCGGCGTCTCGGGCCGCAGCTCGCCGGGCGCCGCGCGCGCCTCGCCCTCGCCCGCCGGCACGCCCGCGCCCAAGAAGTCCAACTGGGAAGTTATCGAGCACTTCTCCTCCAGCAAGAGCCGGGTGAGGAGTCCGACAGCGGTAAGTCACCACCAGTTTATCTTCATTATCATCTCTTACTCAGAGCTCTAGTATAATTGCACAACAATCTAGTTCTATTTCCCGTGACCACGGCTGCTGGAATACAGCCGAAACGTCGGCATTGAATAATATACAACTCCACCCACTGCTGGGTGTCTTTCTTTGTTTCCGCCATCCACCAGGATCTTGTCCGTCCATCGTTTACCCGAGACTTTCTCCATGCCGTCTGCCTATTTAGCAGCCGGACGACAGAAATGTATATTTCCCTGCCTTGGTCATCATACGGTAATGGCTTTACTTCACCTGCCATCACCGAACCTGGCCATGAGTCCTGTTGAGCTTCATTCGTGTTCCACCACCCGGTAACCAAAATCTTTGACATTTGTTCGTTTTCGGATTTTGGACATATAAAACTCGGTCGATAAGCTTGATGATCACCGTTTCACTTTTAAAACACTCGTGAGTTACACTATTAATAATTAGGTACCGTAAGGTTAGACGGGTCTTCTACTCAAGTTAATTATACGTTGACAATGTCCAATGTGTTCAGTTCCTCCCGGGGAACTTTCATCAGGGAAATACGCCACTGCCCATCTGTCGGAGGTATGCCTTTGGCAGATTCGCACTGCATCCTCGGGCAAGAATGGAGAGGCAGCATTCTGTAAAATGTAAAATCTGATCAATATATTGATGTACATATATTATTTATTATTCTACTGCCGGTACCCCACGGTAAAATTAACATTAAGCATTTTCAAATAAAGTTTTACATTGGTTTCAAATGATTTGTACTAAATATGAGTTATCATGGTTACAAATTGTATGCGGTTTTTCTAAAATGTATGCGGGAGTAGAGCTTTGTAACTAAATAAACAGTGAGTTAACAAACACCTAGATACATGAAAACCGTTAGCAGCGCCACAGAAAAACAAACACAGTAACACAATGGGCGCTCGCTCGCGCTTTTGTTTTACAACAAAACGAGCAGTTGTTTACTCGTATTTTGCGCGAGGGCCGAGCGCGTCCGTGCGGCGCGCGTGAGCGCTCACAGTTAATATTTAATCTGTGTTAGCGCGTGCTCCAGAAGAATGCTTCAGGGGATCAAAGCACTTGTTTTCCATTAAGGTTCCCTAGGAGATTCTTTTTCCTGTAAACCCTAACGACAATGATAGTAAAGGTAATCTGGCCTTTGTTTACCTGTGCCTGGGTACTTCACAACAAAAAATTCAGCGTCTGGTTAAAAGGTAAAAATTTATTAGGATTTTTTCATGGTGATAGTATGATCAGTGCAGTGCAAGCCGCTCGACCGAGCGCACGTCATTGCATCGTTTCGAATTAACACATTCGCGAGCCGCGCGGCATTGTCCGTTGCACGTGTTTTGCCATGAGTTCCGACAAAGAATTCGTGGCAAGTGAACTCCTTGCGTATCTCCACGAACGCCTGGCACCATGGAGTTGAAGTTGGAAGTTGCCTACAGTACCATCGCCGACCTGCGTACCGAAATTGCGGTGTTGCGAAACTCGGTGTTGTGGTATTTATTAATAATAAATAATTTATTTCAGGCAGCATTAGTCAAGTTTAAATACTTAAAACTACAGCCCATATAAAATATATAACTTACAATCTAACATACATATAAAATAGCCTTATCTACTAGCACGTAATGTCTGTGACGTGTGACACGGTATGTGCTGAGACCGGTAGTCGTCCACGAAAACGCCGGAACAGCACATTCTTCGGCCAGAATTCTTCCTTTGTGAAGATCGAAAGAATATATGTTGGAACACGGAGTACAAAGGATTTAAAATCCCCGTGACTTGACTCCAACAGCTCGACCCGCACCAAGTAGTTGCTCTTCTTCTTCACATATTCCACGATCTCTTCTACCTTCGTGGTATAGTGAAACCTGGACACGTACTCGTAGGCACGGCCGGGCGCAACAAGTAGTTTGGTCCGGTCGGCGCGGCGCCACACTTGTTTCGGCTGCAAGGCTTCTTTGTGCGCACCACCTCAGTGAATCCTTCAGCATCACATGGCTTTCTCTGACGAGCAGCCTGTACGGGTTCAGTGCAGCGAACAGGTTCGCAGCGCTGTTTCTTTGTCCACTTCTTAGCTTGAGCTGTCGTTGCTGGCGGCGCGGGGGCAGCGGCCTGGCAACAAAGAGAATTATATCACTTTTTGACATTAGACGTGGATACTCACCCTCCGCCTATAATTTCGGAGACAAGCGTTTCCCCTGGTTTGTCCACCGTGAATAGTTTATCCACCCATGTCGCCATGCTCGGAGGGTGGACAAAACTGACAGAGGGGAATAGTATTTTATACTCTCCCCGTGGATAAAATATCTCCGTCTATGCTAGCCCTGCAGCTGGGTGGAGTGATAATATGCGAAAGGTTGGTGTTAGACACTGGATGCTACAAGCAGACAGACAGGGTAAGCGTAGATTGGGAGACTTATGTCCAGCAGTGCATTATTATAGGACGGTGGAGATAATGGCACTTTAATTAACCCTTAAGATTAAGACATGGACAGACCATAATATCTCTCTTATTATATCACCATTTCAGCCATAAAACGTCCACTGATGAACACAGGCCTCTCTCATGGATCTCCATGAGGGGTAGTTGCCATTCTCACCACGCTTGGCAGGCGGGTTGGTGAGCGCAGTATGGGATGTTGATAGACGGATAGATGCTGCTGCCCATCTTCCGGAGGATCCCTTAGCAGGCTCTTACTGCATCCACGGGCATGAGAGGAGGGGTATCATTCTACTGCCGGCACCCCACGGCAACTGCCGCAAACTCTTATTATATACTTGCATACAATAATTTTGTGTTAAACACAAAAAGTCGGTAATATTTTATATCATTATTTGCTGGACATAGGCCAGTCTCAGGATCTCCAAGTACTGATCGTGACGGGGTTGCCGTACGCTCGGGAGGCGGGTCGGCGAGCGCAGTACGGGATATTTATACAAGGAATAATGCTGATGCCTATCTTCCGGATACCTTGGCAGATTCTTACTATATCCGCGGGCAAGAGAGTAGGGGCAACATTATATTGCTGGCACCCCACGGCAAATAAAGTTTTTACTTAAGTTTATACCTTAATTAATTTACTGGTTCTGATTTCCCTGGTTTTTATTATTTCGATTTCATAACGGCGGCTTAATGTTTTAGACTCGAAATACATTTTCAACCTAAATAATGCTTAAGCCGCTAATGGGAAAAGGGGCCAACATGAAAATATGCTTACATGAGCACCTTCAATTAGTTATAAATTCATATTATTATAAATATCTAAACTAGAAAAAATCCAGAGCAATCATAAAAATCACATTCCGTGGGGTGCAGGCAGTAGAATATTGCCCCTCCTCTCTTGCCCGTGGATGCAGTTAGAGCCCCATACTCACCACGCTTGGCAGGCGGGTTGCCGAGCGCAGTATGGGATGTTGATACACGGAAAGACGCTGCTACCCATCGTACACAAATTTCCCTTAGCAAATTCTTACTGCATTTATGGGCAAGAGAGGCACCATTCTACTGCTGGCGCCCCATGGCTGCTAACATGTTTCCTAAAATCGTGAATTGTATTTTTGTTCCACCGCTAGAGCCGCCACTCGGCAGCTAAAACACAACGACTATAAAGAAATAAACGTTACGTTAAAATACTTACTTTTGAATTTTAAGAGCTATTCCCAGAAAAAGTTGAACGTGGGAACATAGATGGATTTTGCAGGTTTCACTGTTAGAACATGATTCCTATCAATAAAATAAAAAATGTATATTCATTTAAGACATTCTTTTAGAAAATGTTCAATGTAGACAAATAGGCTGACCTATTTAGTTATATTTTAGATAAGACCATTAAGCGTCTCTTTCTAACTAGCTATTAGCTTTTAAACGAAACCAGCGCTCACTGCTTCGGCGCAGTAAGCACTACTGGGCACAGAGGCCCCGCAAGTAAAATTCTGTTACACAGCGATTTCTGAATGAAAAAAATGAATTTAAGCACCTGGTCTCTTACTATAACTTAGTTAAACAATACAGAAGCAAGTTCTCCCACAGCATCATTTCGAATCAAAATACAGCTGCACTAGCTTGGCAGCAAGCAAAACACTGGAATATCCTGTAAAAACAGGCAGCGTTGTCGTACGAACGGCGTGTTTACACTGCGCCGGGCGCCGGGCCCAGGGCGCTCGCGCCGCCGCCGTCGCATCGGCGCGTCCCCTTGTAATACGGCCCAAAGAGAATATAACGCTCATTTCGCAAGTTTGATGCGGGCTGTCCATGACAAGCGGTCATCATCATCATTTCAGCCGTAGGACGTCCACTACTGGACATGGATTTTCAGTTATTGCGGTAGGAAGCGACCTGCATCCACCGTCGACCCGCTTTCTTCACCAGGTCACATGCCATCTTGTTGGTGGACGTCCTACGCGTGGGCTTCCACTCGTGAACTTTTCGGCCCTATCAGTTCTTCGAGCTACATGGCTTGCCCAGTCACTTCATCGTGTTAATCCGCTTGGCTATATCGGTAACCTGAGTTCTACGTATCTCCTCATTTTGATCCCGTAAAGAAACTCCAAGCATAGGAATTAGGCTCCATAGCTCGTTGAAGCTACTCTGAGCTTATTCATGAAGCCAATAGTGAATGACCACGTCTCGGTTCCATAATACTGGTAACGCACACTGATTGTAGACTTTCTTCTTAGAAGAATTTTGAATGTTTCGTATCAGAAATCAAGTATTAAGTAATAAATATAAGATAATATAATTTCATTTCATTTCATTTCCGTACTGTACATGTAGTACTGAGCATGAGTGGTTATTGCCATACTCACCACGCTTGGCAGGCGGGTTGACGAGCGCAGTACGGGATGTTAATACACAGAAAGACGCTGCTGCCCATCTTCCGGAGGTATTTCTCAGCAGGCTCTTACTGCATCCACGGGCATGAGAGTGGAATACATCGAGTAATAATGTCATAGTGGGCTCACTATGACATTATTACTCGATGTATTACACTTATACTGCCGTGGGTGCCGGCAATAGAATGCTACGTCACTTACCGGCTGGTAAGTGACGATTATTTGTAATTATGTGCTCAATCTGGTGGTTCCAACTCAAATAACTGACTATTCGAGAAGCCCGAGATATTTTTCGCATTGTTTTTCTTCTATGGCTCTTTTAAATTTTTAATGAGGGGTGACGTTAATAATTTTATTTTCAGACTTAAAAATAACGTAGCAGGTTTTAGAAATAATAATTGTAAGAAGGTTAGTTTGATACCAAGATCTTAAAAATCTTTCACATCTCATAAAATCGACAAAATTAAAATAAGATTTGAAAATGTGTACCAGACAAAGTGATGCTTATCTCACGGGACCGACCGGAGATATGATCCGAGCAATCGCAGCATCCCATCTCTAGCGAAGAAATACCACCATAGTTTTAGATAGAAAGGAAGAAAATAAATTTATTTTTGCTTTACATAATTCTGTAGTGTTTTAACGGCGTGAGCTTTGTAAGCGTTATCGGAAAGTACATTTTAATATCGTTGATATCTCCTAAAAATACTGGCCGCGTGTATTGTAACATAGCGTCGAATGACCTAATCTATCGTTGCAAAAATAATTGATAGGGCATCTTAAGACTAGATAGTTATCTGCCTCAACACTGTAACGGCTGATTCATTCATTATAAGGACGCGCAAAAGTAGAAGCACATAACATACTTTCTAACTTAAACATTAAAATCTTAGAACTATGTACTCTCCCAATTTCATGGTGCCACAGCGTAGATAAAATATTACTCAACTAAATTGAACTAAAGTTATGCTTAAACTAAAATAATAAAATAAAAGTAAAAAAACTTTATAACATTCAAACTTTTATTCAAACGTACTAAAAAGAATAAAATAAACATTTTCCATTAAAGTTTAATGTCAACTTAAGACGTTTTACACAACTTATGTGATAAAAAAGCTTGTCGCGAGATTAACCTGTGTACGTGTAACTAGATCTAATAGATTTTTTTTTCAAACAATGTAAATACAAGTAGGTACCTGCTTAAATCTCGCGACAAGCTTTTTTTATCACAAAAATGTACAGCCGGCTAATACGCCAGAGGTATTGTGGTGGACAAACGTTTACTTGCAGATGTGATATGGGGATGGTCTTTCATTATGGGAAGTAGGTAGTCTAATACAAGCTCTACTTAATTTGGGGCTAGGTGGTGCTGTGTGAAAAGTCCAGCATTATTCATTTATTTAGAGAGACAACACCCGACCATAACCGATAAAATTTTGGCCTGCAGCCACGGAATTCAAATACTTTATAATAAATAAATTATATTATATAGATTATGTCCCTTTGACCAGTAGTCGGACGAGATATAGATTAATATAACAAAAATATATAATTCTCTGTCTGCCTGTCGATGGGTCCATCCGGTGACGGCGGCGTGCGCATAATAACTTTTTATACCATAATATATCAAGTACATAATCTCCGAGTACTTTTACCATCGAGTGATAGTATTTATAGCTCGTCCGACACAACAGGGCAAAGTTAACTAATTACTAGTAATCGTATGTGAAAAATATCCTTTGTCTTGGTGATTTATAGATCACTTCTAGCTATCGCTAAGAGCCTTTACATGTCACTCTATCAGTGGCTGACACATCTGAAAGCTTGATTGTTTACTAGTTGAATGTTTAGTGGTTCTTAGCTATTGCTAAGGTGCTTTATACTTTCATCGTACGCGTATGAATCTCAGATTAAGACTCAGTATAAGACGATTATTTGTGTACGGATATGAAGCCTGGGCATGGACTCAGAAAGGAGAAAACAAGCTTCTGGGGACAGAAAGAAAAGTGCTCAGAAAAATTCTTGGTCCAGTCCAGCGCAACGACGGATCCCGGGGTGCGAAAGAATCGGGAGATCGCCGAACTAGTGTCCCAGCCTAGCATCATTGGCAAAACAAAATCACGCTGGCCGAGCCGAGCGTAGCCTGTGTGATTTTGTTCTACATATAGAAGAGGATCAGGTAGCGATACACGCGTTCAGAGGAGCGTGCCAGTCGGCCGAGGATCTGTCGGCCGTCCTGGATTCAGATGGAAACACGAAGTATCTTCGCTCACTTCAATCTTTCTTACCGGACTGGATGGAAGCGGCTCAGGACTGAGGCTAGATAGCGATCTGTCGTGTCCAAAGCTGAGATCCACTTTGGGGTCATCGCGCCAGGACTACCCTTACTTTCTTAGTAAGTAAGTAAACGTACACTTACGAGTACTTTCTAAGTAAGTAAATAAGAAAGTAAGCGTATGACATTCATAAATTAAATGTCTATTATCATTTTATTGGACACTATTTTCATTCGCAACAAGTAGTCTCAACCAAGTGTACCTCTACATTGGCGAGCGATACTCAAATAGCGCCCCTGGCCTTTAATTACATGTCACTCTATCAGTGGCTGGCATATCTGAAGGCAAAAGCGAGCAGGAAACCCACTGGACTGCTAGCAGTCTATGGCTGTCTCTAGGCTTTTATTCGGTACAACAAGCTCTATGGGTGGCGAACACAAGCCGCGACACGCAGCCCACTGACAGGCGGCGGCGGCGGCGGCGGCGGCGGCGGCGGCGGCGGCGGCGGCGGCGGCGGCCTGTTCTGACACACGTCTGGGCGTTGTTTCACCTTACCGCAGTCCGTAAACTTTTCAACTGTCAGTATCTTTATTTGGTGATGCTCTTCAGTGCCCTGAATTTAACGTTATTAAAACGAGTAGTAATTGTATAACACTTAAAGTACAAACAAATTCTCTAAATAAAAAAAATACGGATACAAGGTCAAAAATAGAATGAGTGAATGAAGCTGAAGAACAAAATTGACTTCATCACCATCAATTCAGCCGTAAAACGTCCAGTACTGAGTACAGGCCTCCCTCATGGAACTCCATGAGTGGTAGTTGTCATACTTGCCATGGCAGGCTGGTTGGCGAGAGCAGTAGAAGGTGTTGATACACATTGAGACACTGCTGGTCATCAACCGAAGGTATCTTGGCAGATTTTTATTACATCCACGGGCAAAAGAGGAGAGGCATTCTACTGCCGACACCACACAGAGCGCAACCCACCCGTGATCTTAGAGACCTACGTATGTCCAGCAGACGTCGACGGCAGCCCTAAGGCTGAGATGATGATGAAGGTATCATTACCTAATGTACATAAGTACATTTAAAACTCCCTGCCAGGATATCCATTAACATGTAGACGAGACATGTCCCGCTGCCTTAATCGCAAGGTAATGGGCACCGGCGACGTGTGCCAGCGGTGATAAGGAGCCGGCGCAGCGCGGTCCCTATCGGCGGGGCCTGATTACTTCTTGATTAATGACGCTCGGGCGGCGCTACTGCTTACAATGCGGACGAAAGGTGTTGGCGTGGAGGCTTACATATTAGTAATCTGCTAGTAATCAGTGCGAGACAGATACCCTTTGGAGGAAGCCTTTACCCAATCTGGAGTTCATGTAAAAGATGTTTTTAAGATTCGCGGATCACAATTCATCATAATTCACGGCAAATACCGAGAAGGAATTTTATTGCCTTGCGGTGCCGGCAGTAGAATGTTGCCTCTCCTCTCTTGCCCGTGGATGCAGTAAAAATCTGCCAAGGGACGGAAGGGAATATCGCAACAACCCCTCATAATCAGTAGGTACTTGGAGATGCATGAGAGAGGCCTATGTCCAGCAGTGGACGTCCTACGGCTGAGATGATTAAGATGATGGTGAGATATTAAACGACGAGACACGCCGAAAGCCCACCTCATGTTAAGCCCACCTCATGTTAAGCCCACCACATGTTAAGCCCACCTCATGTTAAGCCCACCTCATGTTAAGCCCACCTCATGTTAAACCCACCTCATGTTAAGCCCACCTCATGTTCAGCGGTATAATATATACATTTTAATACAATCATTATTAATTATAAATTTTAAACTTCTCCTTAAACTCACACAAACGGATTTAACCTTTGCCGAAACTTCGTAAGACAGGTGCTCTCAGTAACTTGTGTTCGCATTGTACTGCTCTAGTAAGATAAATGTGAACACTGGTAGTACATTTATCTTACAATTAATCTTCTTTGTGTCATCGCGTATTTAAGACCAAGTTTGGTCTGGCGAGCCACATCAGGACCGTTTTAGAAACAAAAACAAATAACTCAGAAAAGGGTCGCCGTCATAGAAATCGATGGGGAGGACTATTTTATGTTATAATTATCATACAATTATTATTATTAATTTCTCTTTATTTGTTATTGTTTATTCTTATTCATGAAATATATTATTTAATATTTATAGTTAATTAAGATTGTATACTTTATAATTAAAAACTAGGAAGGTTGTAGGTGTAGGTTTTATACTTTATGCGGTTTTAAAAGTTTTAGTTTATGATTGATCCGATTATTTCCTATAGCAATGACCTCAAGCTCTGATCCCTGTCTCTGACTAATGCCTATAACTAAATCAGACCTAATTTCTCAATTTAGCTCGACCTAAAATTTTCTAGATTTTTTCGTTTAGAATTTTTGGACATAGAAGGTAAACTAAATTTTGATTGTCTTAATTTCTCTTTTACAATATAATCAAAAAATATCCTAGATACATTATATTGAAATGTCGCGTGAAGTCACACGCTGGTACGCGCTGACGTACTTAGGTACAGAATGATGACCCCTCTCCTACACTTCATCTCGCTATATCTAAGTATTGTTTCATTAATTTTAAAAAGCAAAAAAATACACGCCTATTTTTTTGGCAGGAGCTCCCAGGGCACCCGGTGAGACCTGCTCGAAGGTGTTCGTTCGTCATTATTGAAATTATGATAATAAATAACAATGAGCCTATGTTTAAGGCAAGCTATTGCTGCCTTTCTAAAACAAAATTACATAATAGTTTATTATTTTATGTTGCATTAAAGTGCGCTTCTAGCCATGCAAGCTGCGATTTTATTATACAGAAATGAACTTTGCATAATGTAACATTAACCAAAACATACTACTTGATTCTTTATCATTTATACATTCTTTTATGTGAATTTAGATGGGATATAAAGTTAATATTTCAGCGCATAATACAACATAATACAAAACATGGTAGTCTGCGTGTAATCATGCATTGTGTATTACTATTAGCATTGATCGGTAATACAACTTGACTTGCGCAATGTACCTGCCAACGAAAGACGCGGTTGGGTGTTTCACATAGAGCTGTTACCCAGGTTATGTGAGAGATAGTCGGTATGTGACGGAATACAGTAAAAATCCAATATTCCTTATATAAAGAGGCTTCGAGCTTATGATGAATACACATATAGCAATAAGTTAGTAAATAGTAGATAATATATATATATATATATATACAACGTGTTACAAAATACCCCGTAAAAAATATAATTAATTATATAAGGAGGTCAGGGAAACAGATTATTTAACAGAAAGGCCTACGTACCTATTTTACCTAATAATTGTCTTCTTTAATAGTTTTTCTATTTTTCATTCATAAATGTTTGCTACTCAATACACGGACTCAAGTACAGGCTTCAAAAAATGTCAAGTTGGAAAAAAAAATATGTCAAATCTTCTAATCGATATCCTACAACTTGTTACACAACAGCGTGTTAGATCGGTTTTCGCGTCAATAACACCGACGATGGTGCGGAATGCCACACAAGCCATATCCCGACGAGCGAGGTTGTGTATCGAGCAAGGCGGAGCACACTTTGAGCCGTTTCTGTAAATTTGACGTATATTATAAAAAAGTAGGTAAGTGTTCGTTTAGGTTGTTTCGTTAGGTTAGGTCTTTTAAAATTTTTGTCGTTCCGCGAATTAGGTAGAAATGTAGGTATGTATATTCTGCGTAGTTTACTCTTTAATTTTACTAAAATAGTGTGAGCACATCAGTGAAAATAATATCTATTTTTTATATTTTTGGGGTATGTTATACAGCGTTACTACGTTCTTAAATATTGTAAATGGACATTTAACCTCCTTTCGGCTTTACGGGTAGTTTTGTTACACCCTTTATACATAGTATATAATTATATATAAAAAAATATATGACGCTCAGAGCAGTGGTGCCGACGCTGACGGGATTAGGTAACATCAGATGCTGATAAAACCAAATAAAGTAAAATTTTAATATTTTGCACCTTAGTGAAAAATATTTTTATGTCAAGCGACCCATACAGCACCAATTATAGAAACCAACTTCACCCCTAACTTGTGTGTAGATTATGGAACTAAAGAATACAACAGATAAAACAGTGTTGAAAATCTCCATGACACAAGTTGCAACAATATCTTTTGTCTGCGCCGATGGCATCGGGATAACAACTTATTTGTGTTATATCATAGTTTATGTTATCTTAGTGTGTATTGAGATTTGTTTGTGTAAAGAGGTTTTATGGGACGGTGTGGTCGCTAAGCGACAAAGTCCCTTTTAAAATAAAAAATAAAAAAAAAGAAGCTTATCACTGCTTTTCGTACTGTAAAGGAACTAATTAGGAAAAAATAATCTGAGCCCTAAGTGCGTGTCGCCTCGTGGGAAAGACTCCTTTCATGAAATTCTCCCGTGCAAGAAGTATTTGGAAATACAGATACGTAGTTGGATAGCAAGTGAAGGCGAACGCTGTTAAGTATAAGTACACTACAACCGGAGTAACAGCTGAAAAAATCCCCGACTGGACACCCCGTGTTGGAGCAGGCACATGCGTTTGAAGAGCAGAGAAGGAGAGAACTAGACAATAAAAATGTAATGCAACACCACCTTCAAATATCTATTTATTTATTTTGCTTTTACTTATCAATAGTAGTCATAATTTATATTATATTACTATCTTTGCGGATGCTCTATAATTGAGCAGACGCCTTTAATTGAGGGAGCACGAGCCCTTAGTACCGTTTGTTCATGTTATAGTAGTCTAAATAACAGCAGCTTCTCAAAACATTGTGACGATACTCTAAGCCGCATAGGATAAGTGTACCTGTGGTTAAACCCTACTAATCTCCACATTCATTACGTGGTCCATTACAAAGTAAGCAAAATAACCCGAGACCTTTTCAAGTAAATCCTTTAGATCCCTATCTGCCCCTATATAAGCAGATCCCTTCCCCGGGCCGGCTCACTGCGTCCTCGGCCGCCCACAGCATGCTGCGTAGAGTTCACTTCAGTGATTATAATGAAATTATCATTTTTGAGGTAATGACACCATCATCATCTGCTCATCAGTCCACCGTTGCTGGGTATAGGCATCTTCCAATTTATGTCATTTGAAACTGCCGCATCCAGCGTCTCCATCTAGCTGGCAGGTGTCGTACACTACGCTTACCGAGTCGCGTTCTCCGATAAAGAACTCGATTACCCCATCGGTTAACTATTTTTTGATGGACAGCCCACTGACACTAACTTATGTGCATCATGCTTATTTACATATATCTCGCTCGAGAATCATCTTGCTCATTCGGGTACACTCTAAAGGCAAAGACTTACAGATGATGACCGACAGACAACTTTAAGCCGATCAACTTATTCTCCCATGATCGCGGGAACACTTACTTAATGAAAATTTGTTTGTAGAGACATTTATCTTCCTTGTTGCTAATAATAATTTAAAGCAAAAGGAAATTAATTTTCAAGCAAGTTTCTTGTTTGCGTCGGGTGTTGTATGATACTGCTAATTCGTGGCACAATAATGTCACATACTTTCAGACTCATAGCACAACTCTCGTTCAAGTAAATATGTATGTATGTGAAAAAAGCAGCACTGGTCATTAATTCCCAAGTTGTTCCCTCCCCGCCTAATTGGCCCGGGCGGGCGCGCCAAACCCGCTCCCTTCATGGACATTAATTAAACCAATATTTGGATGTGATCCGCCTACATTAAAATACCTGTCTCTCTTTTCCTTTTTTGGAAATAATCTTCAATTAAATATATAAAGTAAGTTTGGATAAAAATCACGTTTTCGAGAATTTCAATTTTGATCTGTTTATTAAGGTTTTTTCGGTATTTTTATTTTACTATAGTCTGTTGGCAATTTACCTTTCCATACAAGGTTTGAATTAAAACAAATTTTTTGAAAACCGCGTCTTTATTCGTTGGTTTTTTTGTCAGAAACCATTTATTTTATTTTAATCTTTAATAAAATAAATGTTTTCTAAACAAACAGTGCGCTCGTGACTTAAATAAAACAACACTACGCATTAGTGCATGTTAAAGGACACGTGAATATTGCGAATTGCCTCTACGTGGGTATGTACGTGGAAACAGCTAAGCACGAAGAAGTCCTCGTGAACGTTTTGTACAATAAAATCTGCAGGAGACCCGGGTATTGTGAGCATTCATTCGAAACCGTCTCCTCAAATGTATGTGCACGTCAAAGAAACCGTGAGATGAAACACAATAAATAGAGACTAAAACTTTAAAAAATATATATTTTATTTAAATAACTTTAGAAAGGCATTCAATCATGACAGTACTAGCTAATGCCCGCCGCTTCGCATGCGTTGTAACCGGATAAAATGTAGCCTATGTGTTAATCCTGGTCAACATCTATACATTCGCAATAAATTTCAGCTCAATTCATAGGCTAGTTTTTGCGTAATCGAGTAACAAACATCCATGCATACTCACAAACTTTCGCATTTATAATATTAGTAGGATAGGCACGGGCATGCAGTCATTAAAACTACAACGGGGCCCAGTCATCCCCCTTAACTTAAGAGCACGAATAAAAGATTTCATTTTGTCCGGATCTAAGATCCCAACATGTCATTGTGTGTTACAGAGTGGTTCACCCCCAGTTGTTACAAACGCGTTTACGACATTCTCAAGAGGATAATGAAAATGCCATGCTTGTCGGGATCAAAAAGAAATTGCTGTACGACGTGGCTCTAATAATAATATTCCGTGTTCTGTTGGTTTCCCTCAGGGTTCCTGAGGCAGCTTGTGCCCGAGCTCGGTAACGCCAGCTGCCAGGACTACACATTACATCACGATACATAAGTAAGGGATACTTTCGGAAGATGGGCAGCAGCATCTTTCCGTTTATCAACATCGCAAACTGCGCTCGCCAACCCGCCTGCCAAGCGTGGTGAGTATGGCAACTACCCCTCATGGAGATCCATGAGGGAGGCCTGTGTTCAGTAGTGGACGTTTTACGGCTGAAATGATGATGATGATGACATAAGTAAAAGGGGCACTGGGCAAATCTATCGCGATGGTTGGGTACAGAATATTCCAAACAGGATCAGGAAACATTTTATCACAGCTTTGAAATAAATATGAATTCTTTGTTAAAAAGCCTTTGAAATATTTACGTTAAAAGTTTTTTATAAATTCATCATCTACCATAGGCATGCCGCAACAGAACACGGAGTGTTATTATTAGAGCCACGACGTACAGCAACTTCTTCAACCCGCTTTTCGCTAGTTAATTACCAGTAACCAACGAAGCTACTGGTGTACCAGCAGTAGAATGTTGTCAATCCTTTCTTGCCCGTGGATCAATCAAATCAAATCAAATATATATTTATTTTTCTCACAACAAACCGTAAGACAAAATGATTATACAATGAAAAATAAAGCTTATTCTATTTGAGTCGGTTTGCAGGAGACAGCTGCCTGAGTATAAGGGGTCCCTTTGCTCCCCGGATTTAAAATACAAACTATAAAATACAAGCTGTTTGAATATATATAGAAGTATATTAAATATACATATGTACATACATATATACAAGGTGTTTGGAAGATCGACGCAAAGCCGTGAGGGGGGTAGGTCACCCCGTTAGGCATCCATCTTGGCTAGATGCAGTTAGCATCTGCCAAGGGATACCTATCTACGGAAGATGGCCTGCAGCGTTATTACGTATATTAACATCCCGTACTGTGCTCGCTAACACACCTGATAGGCGTAGCGAGTAAGAAATAAACCCCTTTACGATCTTGGAGATTCATGAGAGAGGTCTATGTACAGCATGCAGTGGACGTCAACAGCAGACTACGGCTGAGATGATGAGCGAAGCTCATTTTCTTTGTTTGGATAAATACACATTAGACCCAGCGTGATCCAAAGGTAAATTGAGGAGATCCAAAGGAGATTGTCGTCCGTGATTCTAATCAGTGCGGAAGAACGCCCAGTCCCTCAGATGGCGATGCTTCCAGCTATCGGTCTCATACGAGGCCGCGTTGTAACGTCCATTATACATGGGACATGACTAAATATTAAACACGGGGACATAACTAAACAAATGAGCTGTTAGTATGCATAAGCGTATAGTTGCGTCACTCTGTGCATCTAATCAACAATTTGACTTCGGAAGCAACTAACATGAAGAGCTTTATCGGTCCGAGTGTATTTAAACACATCACTTGCTATGGATACACAGTGTAGCTGTCACACTAATACAGCTACATTATTCTAAAGAAAAGATGTCCGTTGAAATCTGTAAATGTCACGTAAAAGATATTTGTAAGATAAATATTTTGATAGCCCCATCAACATTTTATAAGCCATGTTGGCCGAGTGGTATGTACCCCCGACTTTCAACCCGAAGGTGGGATCAAAGCGGCCGCTTACCGACCGACAAATAGATTTTTCTTTCTCGTAAAATGTATGTGCACACTTAACACGTGCTTTAACGATGAAGGAAACATCGTGAGGAAACCCGCGGCTTAGTTAGCTTCAGACATATTGACCTGTTCTTTCCTCTGACTCATAGCTGACTAAGCTGAGAGGATGGTATAGGCGCTAGGCAAGCCTAATCCATCCAACAATGTCCCAGGCACTGCAGCGTCCCGTACAGCACGATTAAAAGTTGCTGACGCTTTATAAATCCCACTAATATTATATAGCCGAAAGTTTGTTTGGGTGGAGGTTTGTTACCTCTTCACGCAAAAACTAGGCTATGGATTGAGCTGAAACTTTGCACATGTATGTATGTTGACCAGAATTAACACAAGAGCTACTTTTTTCGGGTACAATGCATGAGAAGCGGCGGGCAGAAGCTAGTCATCTGTAATAAGATAAGCCTATGCCAAGACCTTACTTTTTTATCAACATTTTATTGAGATGAAGCAAATGTCACTCACAGAAAGTGCTGTAGAGACAGTCGAAGTCGCTACGTCGTAAACATGCGATGACGGTGTATTCCGGCGTACACGTGTGTTTACTCTTAAGTTTAGAGTGCACTATTCGAGTTGGCCTCCCAACGTTAGCGGAACTCCATGTCGTTAATTCGAAGAGGTCATTTGAAGCCCTGTCGGTTCTTTGAGAGCCTTTAACGAGACCTGCTCAACTGAGAGCATCCACTCGGATTTTGCGTGCAACATGTTCTTATTCGACGGTTGCTCGATGCTTCAGCTGTGTCCCGTTGGTAATGTGACACTCTTACTTACACCGACAGCGTAAACAAGAAGTTTCACAAGAGATCAGTATGCTTCTAACGGCAACCCGGGCGGTAACAATATTTTGCCAGCATAAAGAACTTTATTTCTCATCCATATAAAAAGTACAAGAGTTCACTCATACGTAATTGATTTGTATGTTACTTAATTCTATTTTTAAAATAATGGTTTCTGATTTGATTCAACTGGTGTGATATACATATTTTCTTAATAACTCCGAGCTGACCGTTATAAATATTTACCGATACGGATCTCCTAACTGGTATTTGAGAATTATTCAGAATTATTTTGTTCTAATTAGGGAACATAACATATCTACAAGTTTACCATTGCTTAAACAACTTTTGTTAAGAACAATAACATTGTTGGAGAAATATACTATTAAAATGTTGGCATATGTGTGTTTATGCGGATGTCCTACGACCGGCTCATGCACAAACACTGCAGATTGACAGAATTTGTACTCGATGTAATAGGGCGGATGTGGCTCGTGCACAAACAATGTAACTCGAGGCGGGGATCACTGCCCCAGTGGGAATTCTGCGAGCCTGCTCAGTGCGGCCTCCGTAGGGACAGCCGATTTAACGGGGCGTAAGGCTAATTGGAGGTGGAAGTACGCGTAATCGCTGATTACACTTCAGGGAAAACATTATCATATTTGATCGTTTCCGTTATAGGAAGCACTGAAATAGATACTGCAAAGGCACAAACCACTGCCAGCTGTTATCTTGGCCCGTCGTGTAATAAACTTTGCCCTTCCCGTTCGAAAGTTGCGGGGGGTAATTAATATTCCTTACCTGATTTGATGAATCTACAGTAAATGGTTCACGCTCAAGCTATCTATCTAGCTATGTACATTATTATACGCATATATAATTATATATTATGTATATTATATATGGTATTTTTTTTAATATTTACTTTTCTTTTTAATCTCACACCATTTTACCCCCATCTCATTACCACAATCCAATCCATCGCAAGGTTGTCTGGCAGAGATCTCTGTTTAGCGATAAAACCGCCGATTGTCACTTTATGTTTAGTGTTTCTCTTTTTTTTTGTTAATTTGTTTAGTTTAAGGTGTGCAATAAAGCATTTTCTATCTATATATCTATCTATCGAGGCTGTCTTCTGGCACGGCCGGCGGCGCTGTTATAGCAATCACTGCTTGTAAAGGTCTATCAATGTTGACTGGGACCATCGATGTGACTGTGTCCAATGCGATGCAGCTGTGCACACCGGCATTGTGTGCGAGCTCCTCTCATCGCAGCTCTGTTCGAGAGCGACTACATTGACCGACTTAGACACCAGGACCGACTTAGTCGACCGTAGTATGAACAAGACTTAATACTGTGTCCTCCCACGATTGCTTTGAGCTACGGATACATAGATCGCTATAAACCGATACATTAACACTGCTTATATAGGTTGTTATGTATGTAAGTATATTTGCAATATTATTCGTACACTGCTGTCTTTTAATTTTTTATATCCTGACCATCTAAAGGCTGTCTGGAAGAGATAACTTTTAGCGGTAAGACCGCCCATTGTATGTCAATATTCTATTTTTGTCTTCTTAAGTTATTTCTGTTTAGGGTGTACGTATAATAAAGAGTTTATCTATCTGCTTTTCAAGAATTGCTCCACAAATAAATAATTCGTATAGTATTTATGTATTTATTTTCATATATTGGGCAGACAGTGACATGTCTATTTTATATGGTGGACCAAAATAATAACACCGAGACAAGGCAGTGCCTTTCATAGCAAAACAGTCTACAACAAATCTATACAAATTTTCTAAAACATAATTTCATAATCATATCCACCTACATCTCATGAACAGCCTGTAATGCTAACTCAGGTTTGTCATAGCCAAGTTCTTCTGGTGTTTCGATACCATATTAATATAATATATTTTGGTCATATTTAGTGCATATTCGATCTTAATTAGATTTAAACAAAATCATTAATTAGGCGTGACAGTGTATGAAAATAAAAATAGTCTCTCAGTTAAACAATAGACACGTTCATTTAGTCCCTTAGTTAAAAATACGCACGTACATTTAGTCTCTCAGTTAAACAATATACACGTATATTTCGTCCCTCAATTTATTTATTTATTTTTTATTTTTTTATTATTTGGTTCACAAATTGAATACTACGCTACACTTATGAACTAAAAGAAAGAAAGAAATGAACTCTTACGGGGTAATTTCTAAAAACAGTGAACACTGCGTGCTTTACAAACTGTGCAAAATCAAAACTAAAATAAGGAAAATAAAAATATTATATAAACTATTATTATTACTATTATTTAGCCTCCACTGTCCCACTGCAGGGCAGAGGCCTCCCTTCCCTTCTTCCACTCTTCGCGATTTAACGCTGTGACAGGCCACGTGCTCATATGAGTGTTCAGCTCGTCCCGCCATCTCCTCCTGGGTCGTCCGCGCGGCCGACATGCGTTTGGGGTCCACTCTGTGGTTATTTTCGCCCAAAAATCGTCGGGCATGCGGCAAACGTGTCCGATCCCAGTTCCACTTTAGGCTTGCTGCTTTCTGACCAACATCAGCGATCTGTGTCTTGGAGCGCAATATGCTGTTCAGAAAAAGAGGTTGCTAGACGCACTGAGAACGCCTGGAAGAGCTTTTGGTCAATGAAAGACCTGATGAAGTATCTAAAAAGTAAAACTTCCACTATCCCTTAAAAGGAAACTCATGGACGTACGTGTTCTCCCCATCCTGACATATGGCTCTCAGACTTGGTCTTTGACAAATCATCAAAAGTCTGCCCTCGGGGTATACCAGCGAGCTATGGAGCGCAGTATCCTAGATATTAATATGAACTATTGTAATAAAAAAAATCAAAACTAATAAAAGCAAAAATTAAACAGAGAAAGAAAAAAAAATATGGAAGCAACTTAACGGGTACCTAAGTTTATCGAGCGTAAACATTTATTGACACTTATTTTCGCGGAGGCCAAAGAATCACTATAAAAATGTCGAAACTTGTCCTAATTCCATTATAGGATGAAAACATAAGTTAAGTCAATTTAACAGTAGACACGTACATTTGCATATTCAAATGTTTAAATCAATACTTGATAAAGTTTAGGAGTTTAGGAGGTGACGTCACGCGACATTTCGATCTATTGTATTGCAGTTATTTTTGGATCACGGTAAAAAATAAATAAAACCCGGCAAGATCGAGTCGGACTCGCGCACCGAGGGTTCTGTGCCATCATATGGGCTATTTTTTTCAACGTTTTTGTAAATAAGTCAAAAACTGTAAGGCTTAAAATAAAACAAAAAACTGTTTAGTAATCTACAAACAAAACCTTTCTTATTATACGAGCTCGCACAATCTAGTAACTTCACATACAACTAATGACGACCCACTTTCCGGCCCTCTTGCATATAACAATATTTTTCAATATTTTTATATATTCCATATTGTTATCTATACCATTTCAAATTTCGAGTCGACATCCAAAATGAGGGTTCCTTTTTACCATTTTGGTCCGGAACCCTCAAAGTACGTGTCCAATAGATTTAGTTAAAATTCGTGACGGACTAACAATAAAAAATTACTCATTTAACCTATTAGTCAAAGAACAGTAGCGCAACGTTGGCCGTGGGCTGTTGGCAGTAAAATGTTACCACTCCTCTCATGCCCGTGGATGCAGTAAGAGATAATGAGTAGCGCAACAAATACGCCTCCTCTCCCAAACTACAGATCGACAGCTTTGCAGATCGGACAAAGGCAAGGTCTGTTAGACAATAGTCTAAAGTTAGATGTCTGTGCATACCTATCATTTGTCGCACAATGCCATTTCGAATCTATTGAAAAGTTAATCCACGTGAAATTTTAAACGCATTGTTTATTACGAGAAGTAGTTAAAACCGTGAAGAAGTTTAATGAATGGACGGACAAACCTCTGGTAGCTAGTTACACAACATTTGGGAAAAACCTCTTTTGTAATAAACAATTTAAGGAAAGTAACGTTTATTTTGTATAAGCACGTTCCATCAACTAAAACTAGTACGTAATCGAATTCTGGGGGCCAATTCTCGAGCATGTGGACAGCAGTCCTTCAACTAAGGTAATGATGATGATGCAAACCTGTCGAAACGTTGGCCAATGATACATGTAAATAACGCGATACATACCGGAATAAATATGTGATAATAGCACTTCAACGGCCTAAGCACGAAATGTTAAGTACATCTTACTAAAATAAATAATGCTAGACAGTACATAAAGTCCATCCAGCTCAAAAGGTAGCAGAGGCAGCTTGTGCCATTCATTTAAACATTTATTTTTTTATTTATTTTGGACGCCCAACAGAAGTAGCACTTGACATTTTTTCAACAAAATATCAAGGTAGATTTGTTTTTTCAATATTAATTTTAATAGGTAACTATAACAAGCATTGGTATGGGGATACCAGAAAAGGGGGCGAAGGCCTTAAAATGGCATTTTTGGGTTTTTGGACGTTTTCGGCCATTTTTTTATTTAAGCTAAGACTTTTATTTTTTTGGTGACCTTTTGAGGTCACAATAACTCCGATCCCTAGGGTCACCAAAATCAATCAGTACCCTTCTCTCAATTAGACGGTGCTAACAAAAAAGGAAAATCGGTCAACGCGTTCGGTTGTAATCGTCCCATACACAGACAGACAGACAGCGCTATGCTTATATAGGGCTTCGCCCTCTAAATATTAGGAACATATTACGTAACGTCTTTTACGACCAGGTCCAGGCAAAAAACAAAATACAAATTTTTCTTTGTTTCTAATTACAAACTTAGCAACGACCGAGTAATTAAGGTAATTGTCGCGAGAACTACCCAAATTAATCACTCGTGTGTGTACATTAGTGAACAAGTAATTATTTTGTTAGCTTATATTGTATCTTGTTGGACCGTTAGTTGGTTACCAGCGAGGCTGGCAGACATGAATATTCTGCAGGCAGGTTTATACTGCACTCCACCTTCGTTCGCGCCATTTCAATAAAGCTTAAGGCCACAATATTCCATATTAGCCAATTTTCGATTTAACTGTATATTTATTTTGTGTCACAAATTCACAATACAAAGTTTGGCTACTCTATGTATACTCCATGCCATTTAGCGTGGCAATACAGGTCATTCTTTCGTCTACTTTTACTAAGCTATCATAAAATGCAATGAAAGTGTCGCTAATTCTGTCGCTTACCATACAAACCACATAGACTATCAAATATGGTTTGTTTTGATCTAGAAAAAACATTTGTTATTTTTTAATAAACGTTTTTAAATATTTAACGGTTCATAACACGATATTTTTCACTTCGCCTGAGAATAATAAACTATGAAGGAAGGATAATTTTTGCTCGTTTTTGTGGTTGAACTTCAAGTGTATCAATGTTATTCTCTCAAAAAATATCTCAGAAAATAAGCAACGACGTTTAATGGTTAGTTTTTCTGAAAACCTGATTTTAATCTTTGAAACGATAAAGAACTCAAGTAGGCTGCGCCCGCGCTCTTTACTCCAGAAACCCGTTGCTGAAATAACCCGCAGGGTGATTATCTCTCGACAGGTTTGCAACGGGCAATCGTTTGACAACAGCGATCGCAGGTTGCAGGCCTGTCGCAAGATACACAATCACTCTGCTGGACTCGGAGATCTCGAATACATTTAATGTATTTTAACAAAACAAAGTCGGGTTAGTTAGATGAAGTTAGGGACGAAGAGATAATTGATAATTGAAATCGGTTAAAAAATCCAAAAAAGTCTAGGCTTGGGATAAAATATTACTATTTAAGTGTAATGTACACAGAAAAAAATATTTTAACGCCCATTAATTTTCATTAACCTTTAAGACGATGACATTTTTTGGGTGTCAAATATAATTGGTTCGTTCAGAAATTTGAATTTGCGGATTGTAGGATGGCACGGATTTCGCAGTGGCTAGAGCAAAACCTTTTAACTTTAAACACAAAAAAACAGTTTATTTGTGTTCTTATAAAACCATAGCATCCGCTCCACAAAGACACGCACATATAGTGGTCCACAATAATACATGTAACGGCGCTGTTTGTGTGTGTGATAAACTTTCCAGAATAAAGTCAGTTAAGTATCTTGGTGTCCACATAGATGAGAATCTAATTTTTAAGGCCCATATTGAGTATCTTTCACCCAGAATAAAGAAGGTGATAAATGTCATGCGGAACCTGCGGCATGTTGCAAACATTGACACGCTTACTTCAGTATACTATGCACTCTGTCAATCTCTTATCGTGTACTGTATAACGTATTGGGGCAGTTCCGCAAAAACATTTATTCTGCAGGCTGAGAGAGCTCAGCGCTCTGTTTTGTAGGTGATGCTATCTAAGCCCCTACAGTTAACACCAGGTTCGCTCAGAGAATTGGCAGTTTTATGAAAGTACACGTATACAATGAAACTGTTAAATATTGTAATATTGAAAATTGACCTATTTTCAACATCGGCAGCAAAATCGGCAACAAGTCTTAATAAAGTGGCTGAAAACATTAAATAGTGACCAGACAGAAAATATAGTTAATATTAATTAAATAATATATTCATTCTTTCATTAATAGTTAGTTCACATATTATCTTCATCATTTCAGCCGTAAAACGTCCACTACTGAACTAAGGCCTCCCTCATGGATCTCCATGAGTGGTAGTTGCCATACTCACCACGCTTGGCAGGCGGATTGGTGAGCGCAGTATGGGATGTTGATATACGGAAAGACGCTGCTGCCCATCTTCCGGAGGTGTCCCTAGCAGGCTCTTACTGCATCCACGGGTAGGAGAGGAGGGGTAACATTCTACTGCCGGCACCCCACGGCAACTATCATCTATTATCTTATCTACAATTAAAACACACAAACATGCAAGTAAAATTCGTATTCATATGACATGTGTTTTTATTATTTTACCATGTTAATATTGCTTAAATTAGAGTACAACACACTGTTATCTGTATAATTATTTCGTATGCAAGTTTCCTCGCCTAGTGAGGAAACCGATAGGTACCTCGTCTATGTAGACTCAGGGTTATCCGTGTTAATTAGTTATAATGTGTATTCTTTTCATCCTGTATCACTGTAATAAATAATTTTTCATTTTTTAATTTTCATTAATTTCTGCATTTAGAATGTTTTATTTCCTCCCGACCTGCTACTTTGTAAGCATTCATGAACTAAGGAACTTGACATTGCAAACCCAGTTGAAGTTGAATATCTTGATTTCGAGCGAGAGTTTGACAAAGTTCCAACGACATCTAGTTCTTTAAAAAATAATGCGGTTTTTCGTAATTTATAAATTAACTTGACACTGGCGGAATTGTGTAAAACCAAACACGAAAAGCCATAAAATAAAAAGACAAGACAAGACAAAATAATGCCAACTACACTATAGTAGAGCGTAGCTCGACGAACGGATGGCCGATGGGGCCGAACAGTTTCTCGAGTGGCCACGGCAAGCGCAGCGTAGGACGTCCACCAACAAGATGGGTTGACGACATGTTAAGGTATGCAGGTCGGTGGTGGATTCAGGCGCTTCCAGTCGCAATACTTGGAAGTCCATGAGGGAGGCCTATGTCCAATAGTGGCTGAAATGGTGAATGATGACGCAACGCTGGTTATTGAACCGGCTAATGCTGCCGGTTAATTATGCTATAATTGATCATAGGCAGTATCGCCGATGCAAAGGCTAGTAATTCGGTTACCAAAGGAATAATCATGTTTGTTATGTGGATAATTAATCTAATTCCAACTGGTATGCCAGAAACCAGTTTGAGCCGGATTTCAGTGCTATCGACGTTTACTTAAATGATAATAGATAAATTGCTGAGTTGAGATTGCAATGCGTGAGATCAGCTATAACTGTGCATGGACTTATAAAATAATCACGTCGAGATAAAACGGTACAGAAAATGGTAAAAAAATATTTGATTTGGGGTTCTCATATACGTAAGATGGTGATACATTTATTTTTGGATTTAGGCTTCCGTTTGAGATTTATTAAATCTTTATAATTTCTCATAAATCTAAATTGCTAGCCGTAGTAATTGATCATCATCATCATTTTCAGCACTTGTCAAACAAATTGCTAGCTTTACAAATATGAAACTATAACAGTTAAGCTAGCTGTTTTAGTTTCGGAGAAATTGTTGGCCAAATAAGGTTTGAGGTTTACCAAACATATCCGAATACTTTATACCGAAAACTCAATTAGTACGTTACGTTAACCAAAATATACAATGTTTTGGTTAAACATACACCAACTTTTAATAAGAGGTCTACGGTTAACAACGAAACCCTATCCAGTGCGCGGCCCGACACCGAGCTGGCCTAATTTATACAAAAAGCCTGTGATATATTGACAAAGGCACACACTAGACGTAAATACAAATGTTTAACTTTTATTAAAATACGTACCTACGAATTAAAAAGATACCTACAATATATTTCCGAAAATGTTCGTAGGCTTTTTTCGAGGGTTCGTAGGTACCTACATTAAACACAACGCTTTTCTGAAATGAACAACCAAACTTCTTTTACAAATCCTTATAGATCCCTACACTTTATGAGAAAGTGTCGAACCCGCCGTCACCGACGTCACCGACTGTCAACTAGATAATAAAATATTAGAATTTTCGGCTGCTTTCCTGTAGCCCCAAAGCTTTGCGTCAGAGTATTTTCCTCAATATTCGGGATTGCAAAATGTGGAGCGCGTTGGTCGCGATCGCGCGGTGCTGTGCGTGTGTGCTGTGCTGGGCGTGCTGTGCGGAGGTGGCGCTGCACATAACGTGCGTCGGCTGCTGCTTGCGCATGCTGCACGGAAACGCCACCCGCTGAGTGCGATGGTACCCATGTGAGTGCCTTTCGCAAGCATTCATCGGCCGTGTATACCTGCACACCCAGAGCTGTATAACCTGTGTGCTGTGCCCACACATCTAATTCCGGCTATGAGCAAAGTGTGTTATTATTTTGAGGCCGATTTTTATACATTATTTTCTGTCTTGCTATTACGGTTCATGAGATACAGCCTGGTGACAGACAGACAGACAGATAGACGAACAGCGAAGTCTTAGTAATAAGGTCCCGTTTTTACCTTTTAGGTACGCAAGCCTAAAAACTAGTGTCTGATTGGCGAATTACAATGACATACGTAGAAACTGAGAACTTGTTTAAAATCTTAGAATAACTTTTTACACACTAACGAGAATGTTTGAAAGAAGGTGCTCAGTATCGCATAACTCCCCAGCATCGCCGCGGTATTAAAGCAGAGACGGCTTCGCTGGCTTGGGCATATATAGAGGATGAAGCCTTTTCGTTTCCGTATTTCGCTTTTTTTCTACTGAAATGTATTTAACTATTATAATTATTACACACTGATAATACCTTTTCACAATGATACCCTTAGGAAGGTACTTACTCATCAAGATACAATTTGTGATGTACTGGTGATGCCGCGACCAAGGGAAATAAAGATGATATAAATATTAATTATACATTACAACATTAAAATGAAATTAGGTACATTAAAATTTAATTTTAATAATCGTACGGGTAATTATTTGATAGATAGATAAACTCTATTGTGTAAATCATACAGAAAATAAAAACAAAAATAACTAAAATTAACTTAAACTACAAAAACATAATGTCATATTCATTTCAGCCATAAAACGTCCACTGATGAACACAGGCCTTCCTCATGGATTTCCATGAGGGGTAGCTGCCATTCTCACCACGCTTGGCAGGCGGGTTGGTGAGCGCAGTATGGGATGTTGATACACGGATAGACGCTGCTGCCCATCTTCCGGAGGTATCCCTTAGCAGGCTCTTACTGCATCCATGGGCATGAGAGGAGGGGTATCATTCTACTGCCGGCACCCCACGGCGGCAATGTCATAAGAGTTTGGTTAAATAAAGAACCGCACATAATTTTAAACTGTTTAACGGGGCTTTATCTCGTAATTACCTTGTTTTATTATTTCCCGACGTTTCGAGTGCCCGTGGTCACGGGTGGACTGATGTACTGGAGCTACTGTCGCGAGTCGAGAGTAGAATCCGTGACTATTCTCAATTCGCCTTCAGACATGGCATGACAGTTTATTCCACATAGGTAGGTAGGTGGTGTTAACATTCTTGGATAGAACAATCATATTGGGGTTACGTCCCTAAAATCTGGGGTATATCAAGGCTAGCTTTAATGAAAAGCCTCTAGAATGTACAATGAACATGGGCGATGCTTTTTTTCGATGCCGAGCGATTCTCGAACAGTGAACGAGATCCAGCAGCTCCAACAAGCACATTAAGAGTTCGGAACCAGTTTCATACCAAGTAGCTTGAAAGCCTCGTAGGCTCAGTTCTGAAACTTCGGTTCTTTAGACGGCCGAAAGGACAGAACAGGCCTCTTCAAGCTACTCTTGATGTGTGCTATATGAATCCATTGATTCATCGATTCTCTATTGCGTTATCAACAACAAAATGTCCTAAGACCAGCTTGAATAATCGTATGTTTAGTTTTTGTTGTATGTAATATATATATATTGTATGAATATAGGTTCATACTTATATATTTATTAAATACTTAAGTTTAAATATTTATGACGACGTCGTGCCTTTTTCATTCTTGTCGATTTTATCCATCCTAAGGTTGCCTGGAAGAGATCGCTTATAGTGATAAGGCCGCCCATTGTACTTCTACTTTTAGTTTTGTAAGTTTCTTTCTATGTTAATTTTTGTGTCAGTATTAAGTTAAGTACAATAAAGAGTTATCTATCTATCTATCTATGTATGTATGTGTTGTTGCAGAGGATATTGTAGGTCCGTTGTTAATGTGTGTGTTGTTGGCAGGCGGAGTCGGAGGGCTCGTGGGGCGACGCCAAGGCCCTGCCGCTGTGCCCCGCCGGCCGCCCCGCCGAGCACGAGCCGCTGCTGGCCGAGGGAGGTGAGTCCTCGACCTTCATTCATTCATTCATTCATTCGTTCGTTCATGCGCACAGGAGCACGCTCAAAGCAGCTGACAGTGGGAGGCGAGTCCTCAACGTCCATTTAATAATTCGTTCTCGCGCACAGGAGTGCTCCAAAAGCGATCATCCCAACGATCTTTCTGAAATTAATTCATTTATTTCCATAGTTTGTAATACCAAAACATAGACACGTCCACATTGCAACGACCGCTTGTAGGAGTTAGTTTTGGTTTAAGTTACCAGTAGGAGTAAGTTTTGGTTTAAGTTACCAATACCCATTATTATTTTAGTGCTACCAGGGTCCCTAGAAAAAGTGCTTATACATTACCTGTAACTGCTTTACGGAAACAATAAACTATTGATTAAATCTTCAATTTCATTAATAAAATTATTTGAAACAAATAAACTGCGTTTAATAATGGTTAGGTAGAGAAAAGCAGTGACAGTCGTAACTAATAGAACAAAATATAATATTGAATTTGATAAACAAACTTGTAGGTATTGTAAGTGTAACAAAACTTTAAATTACATACATAAGTACTAACAGTCTTATGCAATATGGTTTAGATAATTATTTTATTTATTTATTTATAAAAGGAACGCCAACATTTTATATTAAATAACACATTCATCGTTGTAATTGCAAGTACCAGTTTTTATATATATGCCAATTATAGGCGATCACAACATTCGTTAAACTTATACTAATATTAAGTAACAAAAATAATAATAAAACAATAATGATAAAGTTTGTCAAAAGCAATATAATGTTACCTATTCTTGGAAAAACGTTATGTATAATGGAATGCTAAGGCCTGACCGCATGCTAACAGCTGTTTTAATTCTGTCGCCGTGGGGTGCCGGCAGTAGAATGTTACCCCTACTATCATGCCCATAGATGCAGTAAGAGCCTGCCAAGGGATACCTCCGGAAGATGGGCAGCAGCGTCTTTCCGTGTATCAACATCCCGTACTGCGCTCGCCAACCCGCCTGCCAAGCGTGGTGGGTATGGCAATTACCCCTCATGGAGATCCATGAGGGAGGCCTGTGTTCAGTAGTAGACGTTTTATGGCTGTAATGATGATGATAAATGATGATCTATACGTTACCTATCATTAGCCAGCGATCTAGCTAGTACGTGCCAAAGCTCATCAAACTCAATTATTATATTGCATAAGACTATAAGAGTAAACGACAAAAAAAAACACGAAAAGTACACGAATTCAAAAAGCATTCGGAAAACCTAACTGGAATTGACGACGACGCGACATTCCGAAACATTCTGGAGTTTCCATATCGAGGAAATAATTTTCGTTTTTGTTATTTCAATCATGACTGAATTTTCCATAATTGCTCTGGCCTTTTCTTTATTAATTAAGTAATTGTTGATTGTGCGAGCACTGCTACTGCCCAGCCTCCGGAGCCGCCAGTCTTTCGAGAAGCTCGGCCGCCGCCCCGCCACGCCACGTGCGGCGCCGGCGGCGTATTTGTTAATTTCTATGATCACCTTACTCCCTCGTGCCTTACCGATGAAAGTACGAAATATCTTTTATCCGTTACTACGTATTATCACAGATTACAGAAACTAAGTATTATACCAATTCTAAGAATTCAAATAAAAACAGCACGCAAAATAGTGACAACAGATAATTAATATAAAGCGCGTTACATTATATACTCTTAAAATTAATATCATCTACAACGATTCAAAACAAAATAAAAAAGTAAAGGTATACAAAAATCATTAAACAAATTCACTATTTAAGACAATAAAGATAAAAATAGAGAAGATAAATGATATTTCGTGCTTTATTCATCATTATCTAAGAAGGAGAAATACTTTTTATAAATCTGCCCACATCTACGAAAACGAAGAGACACGTAATTGTAAAATCTCTAAAATTCATAGAATGCAGTACATTTTTCAGCGCCAGCAATTCGTGATCCCATTGAAAGCGAATGAAGTGCACTCGACCACGCTTCATACTTGAATCATAGGTGTCTCGTATCAAACTGTTCATTCTTATTGGAATTTTAAACGTTAATTTTATTTGTCGACATTTTTTATTGATCTTGCGTCGGAGAGTAAATTAGGCCAGGTGGGTGTCGGGCCACGTGCTTTGTAGAATTCCGAAGGTCTGTTTTTAGAAGTTGGTGTATCTCATATATTCTCATCATATTTAATTTCGTTTAGCAAAACATAATAACAAGAATTAATTGAGTTGTCTTTTTATCTGTATTAATTTAATTTTTTATTTGGTAAACCGTATCACTTATTTGAGCGACAATTTCTCCGAAACTCAAAAAACTGGCTTAACCGTTATAGTTATTCTAGAAAGTTCACGAATATAAATAAGAAAAAAAGGAATATTCATAGTTTTTTTTCAGATTTGTAAAGCTAGTAGTGTAAGTTTTCGAGAGGGCGAAAAAAAGCTTAAAACTGTAAAACTAAATGTGATGAAAGTACCTATTCAACGATACCCCACAGGATAGGAACATTTAAAAAATCATCCCCATCTTACGTAGAGGTACCTACCGCAAATTAATTATTTTTTTGTAGCGTTATCTCGGTATAATTTTTTTATATAACCCTGCAAAAATACAGCCTTGTAGGACTAATAGTCTCTTCGTAAAGCCAACGACAGACAGACAGACCAAGCCAAACTATAAGTGTTCCTGGTTTTACTAAGGAACACTAAAATGTGCTACTGAACCTTGACTTTAAGAAGCGTGCGTAGCAAGTCCTGTAATTAGCAATTACTAACAGAAAAATAACACTCGCGCCATCTATTAAGCTGAAGGAAACAATTGGGACATTTTTATAGGGTTCCATACATCAAAAGGAAAAAAACTTAATCCTTATAGGATCACTTTGTTGTCCGTCTGTCTGTCTGTCTGTCGGCCTGTCAAGACCTTTTATCTCGAGAGCCTGAAGAGGTATCAAGTTGAAATTAAAACCATATAAGTATTCGACGAGCTCTGTGGCGCAGCGGGCGAAGGTCCGCCTGCGACGCAAGAGGTTGCGGGTTCGATTCCCGCCTCGGGACAAATGTCTGTACGATCTGCAGATATTTGTTCAGGGTGTTCTGGGTGTTTTTCTATATATAATAAAAATATCTATCTATGTAGTATAATGTATTAAGTATATCAGTCATCTAGTACCCATAACACAAGCTCTGCTTAGCTTGGGGCTAGATGATGCTGTGTGATTTGTCCAGCATTATTTATTTATTTATTTATTTATTTATTTATTTATTTATTTAGTACTCAAATCTACAGCTTCTTCAAGCTGTGAAAAAGTCAATATTCTAAGTTAACCTGAAAAAAGATACGGGCGTTTATGTCGCCAAAAAACATGTTTCGACATTCTCAAAGGAATCCAAATTCATAGGGTAGGTACTTACCGTAGATCTAGAACTATGAAATTTTGGCAAGGTATATCGTGTCATACTGTATAAACAGGGAAAAATCCAAAAACTATACATTTGCAATGGAATCACAAAATAAAGTACGAAATCAATCATCGAGTTTAAGCAACCCTACGCGCGGTCATAAATTGGATGGGTGACCGAATGTTTTTGTGCATTTTTAAAACTTTGACTAATATTAATTTATAACCCTCGGTAGGCGAGCCCAGCTTGCACTTGCCCGGTTTTGTTATTTGTTTAAGTTTTACCTAGTGTATTATCTGTGGTTTTACTGAGTTTCCAGTTAGCTCTATAGCCCTTGGTCTGTACAACTTAAGGAAATGTCTATTATTTGGTTTGAAAATCCGTAAAAGCACAAAACGTTTACGGATATTATCATGCAAACTCGTAACGAGACGTCACTTTGGCACTCTTTTTTGAAAGTTAACGCAAATGATTCATGAAAAATATTTTGATTACATTCATCGATTCCTCCGATAATCCGTTCCATGTAGGTGCCTCCGCCGAATTACGACACAAAAGGTACGTTTTCCTGCTCCGTATCGGATGTTGGAAAAGGTTCAAAACGACGCCGTATCTTACCGTGAAGAGGTATAGGTAAATGGTTAAAGATTTTTTCATAAAGTGTATTTTTTATGAGAAAACAAAGTATGTATTACACTTTATTTTACTTACATGAGATATAACACTATTATAGATGATTTATACAGCGTCAGCATCTGGTAATAATGCTGTACAAGACGCTGCAGTGCCTGGGACATTGTTAGATGGTATAGGCTTGCCCAGCACCTATACCATCCTCCCAGCTTAGTTGGCTATTAGTCAGAGAAAGGTTAGTTTAGTCTGCAGAACATATTGTAACCATACAAGTTTATAAAATACATTTTTTTAAGTAACCCCCTTACACTTTATCTAGTTTCGGAGGTAACGTATTTTTGTAATGTTTTCCCTCAGTTTTGCAACTCTACACACATTATGTCCTTTCATTACACTTTGGTATATTAGAAAACATTCGATCGTTCAACCCTACTTTCAACCCTCATATCTCATGAATGGCTCGACTGATTTCTATATAATGCAAGTTATATAGAAGCGGTCGAGCTGTTTTGCATTCTACACATCATTTTCTTTCATTTAATACCAAACTCAGATATATTTAGAAACATTTGATTATTTATCACCTCTTTCACCCCCATATCGTGTTAACTTCTTAACCGATTTTGACAATTAAACATGTTTAAGAACCACCGCCGGAAAACCTGCTTTCAAATTAAATTGCATGCAAATCGGTCCACTTGTTTAAGAGCTGCGGTGCCACAGACAGACACAACTACTAGCGGTCAAACGTATAACGCCCCTGTTTTTGTCGCGGGTTAAGAAAGGTTTTTTAGATTATTTTCTCTAATACCGTTTACTTTTCGAACTGAAAAATGCCGTTTGATGTTTATTCAAAGCGGGAAGTTACTTATTGACAAGTCATTACGCATTACACAACAAGTAACATCAAGTTTCAAACATTGTTGATGTTGGTATTAAATTATGACTGGCACTGATTGGTGTAACATTAACCGAATTAGTAATGTTTCAGTAAACTTCCCACGATACAAACAAAATTCGCTTTGATGTCAGAAATATGAATTTGGAAAACGCGGTGTCTTTGTTTGTTTGTAAATGTATACATTTCGTTATTCTTGCAGAAAATCTTGACATCTTTTAGCGATAATACACATATAAATAAAATAAAAGTGTGATTTTGTAATTTAAACTACTACTCTTAATAAGAAAAACAATGTAACATTATTTTGTCAGTTGTTTGGGCCAGCGGCCAGGCGGAGCTTAAGGATTACTGAATAAGAATTTATAAAAAAAGAAAGATAAAGATATATATAAAGATTTTTATTTGGTGATATGGGTCATTTTATAGTGCCTAAAAAAAAGCGATTATATTATTGAATTTATTTATTACTTCGTTGGCTACTAACATATTGAAAAAAAATCGAGTGCAATGTCGCAGGCAACACCTAAACCAAACAAAAACTAATCGGCAGATCTGCAGGGTGATTACGTATCTCGCGACAGGTTTTGCAACATGAATTTGACAGCAACGATTGCTGTCAAATGTTAATTTTGTATAAGAGAACAGCAAGGAATTGACATTTGACAGCAATTGTTGTTGTCAAAGCCTGTTGCAAAACCTGTCGCGAGATACGTAATCACCCCGCTGCACGTGCTCCCTCCGCGCCCGTGGGACCTCGCTCCGGCGGGTAGTCAATTATCTCAACGTTTTCTTTACAGTTTTTATTTGTAAAATTGTATCAGCTCCACTGTATGTTCTCGGGGTTCACTAAAAACGAAATAACGCTTAATGGTCACATTCTAGAGAGGATATGAGGTGACATTTACCCAGATAATAGACACCTATGGGTTTCAACTCCAAGAATTGATGTGATAAACTCTTAATTAGCTTGCGATGTTTCCTCAAACTAGTTTCTAGAATCCGATTGAGCGCATACTCGATTAGTTTGATAACATTACATACAATATGCAAGTACTCAATTTTGCAAAATTGGTTAAGTGGTCGCTGTCTCGAGTGTCTTTGATTTATTTTTTTGTCGACTTATTGATAAGGCTTCCCAAATTACCAAAGTTTTTATCTTTTAAAATTAAAATCACATATATCAAGACAGTGTCTATAAGATTAAGGGCCCATTTTAAAAGCGTCTTCCTCTTGAATCTTAGCGCGTAAATCTAGTTTTTCCTTCGCAGCGGCTAATTTACTGAGATTATTCATCTTAGTAAATTTGCATTCATCTCTTCCGAGAGATGAATGTTTAATTTTTACATTCCAAAGACTTTACTTGCGAGAATGCCGTATTTTTTTCACATATCATAAAACTACCTTATCATTTATTAAAAGGACTCAAAGTCAAAGTCAAATTCCATGTGGCTTTTTGCTCTATTGAATAAAGTAAAAATAAGTGTTTATTCAATAGAGCAAAAAGCCACATGTAATAGTCAATTTACAAAAGAAGAACAAAACACATTTAAATTGAATAACGCACATATAATTGAATTCGTTCGCTTCAGATAACTTTTTTTTACAAGTGACTAACCAAACTAAATCCGAACAATCTGATAACTGAATTAAAAATGTTTGATCATCTGTATTGTGCAGAAAATGTTTGATGAAAGGTAGAGCGACGCATTGAATGGGGATTATTTTGGAGAATCCTTCCTTGGACCCCGGTTTCAGAGCGCAGTCTTCAAAGCGGGATCACAGACTCGGTTCGAAGTTGAATTTACTCTCAGAGTAGTACACAACTTTTAACTTCATCTGCGATGACATAGTAGTAATAGAATTTAATTTAATTGTAGAAGTTGTTTTTTTTGTGAAGATTTCTTCATCCAGGGAAGTACTACCACCTTAGCAATTTCTGCCGCCAAGCAGTATTGCTGTTTTCCGGTTTGAAGGGTAGGTACGGGAGCCGGGGAATTTTCGGGCATCTTACAATTCTATGTCTCAGCGTTGGTCACGTCTTCATGTACGTGATTACCGCGGCGCTGCAGTTGTAATGGGTAGAGGATACAGCTGAACATAAAGTGGGCCTTCGACTTGTGTCATCATTAAGTCATATATAAAACAGAAATTATAAATAAATCATGGACCAGGAACACAACTGCGTCGGGAACCCAATAGCTCCCATCTAACAGCGTATAAAACTGTTTACAAACTTAAAACTTTTTTAGCATTACGCACAATAAATCTAAAAACCATGTCAAGTTTTATACTATGACTCATTAGATTGCATTGTTCAGTTTAACATTAAACTCTCTCTTATGGAAATCGATCAGTATATACAGGTCTTTGGAATAGTTTACGGAAAGTTTGCTCACCTTCAACTTGATGGAGCTGAAACTTCCAGAAGTTACCGCGAACAAACAAACATAAACACAAACCTAACCGAGCTAAAGTGTAAACTCAACTTCTCTCGCTCGGTGGATACAACTTCAATTAGCTAGGGTAGTTGTTCTCTGGTTGTCACTAAACAGCACTCACTGTGTTACTTACAGTCAATTAACAACACAAACATTTAATTATCCATCACAGGCGTAGGGCTGCTGTCCACGTCCACTGCTGGACACAGGCCTCCCGCATACATCTCCAAGATCATGAGGGGATTGTTGCCATACTCGCCACGCTTGGCAGGTTAGTTGGCGAGCGCAGTATGGAATGTTGATACACGGAATGACACTGCTGCCCATCTTCCGGAGCTTACGCTTGACCAAAAAACTAATGCCAAAATATTTTTCTCCAAAAAGGAGCTGATGATTCAAAAGAAACTGTACCTGTATCTCCTCTGGTTATGGGTGCCCCCGTACTGTCTCTGTTAAAAAAACACACTGTTTATGGAATTATACAATAACACCGAACTTATTCATACATTACAAAGAAAAGGCAGGCAAAGGCGAGGGCAGTTAGGTAGTTCCTTACTAAAATAAACAGGTGCCTAATCAACCCTATGTGTTGACAAACGCATCTATGCCAAGGCCCCGATGCATTTATTAATTTACATACGACAGGATGTGAATGCTAGAATACGTTATCTAGGGTTCATATCTTGTCGTGCAATTAATTAATAAATGCATTCGGGGAAGATTTATTAATTAATAGTTTTAGCTCATGAGCGGGCCGTGTGGTGTGTCTGAGTGGCGCCCGACGCCCGACTCCCGCGCGCGTCCCCGTAATGGATTCTAACGTAGAAGCGCCGCCATGAAGCTGACAATAAAACGAACATTATAAATCAGAGCTGTCGTTAATCCTTTCCTTTTCGCTGTAGGAACTTGCACTGGACGTGATGTGAACACTGGAATACAAAGGGGGGGTTTTGTTTAATGGCAACGACCTACGGCCATGACTATAATACTCGACTTGCACAAGTATGCTTAGTACATTCACTATTAGGAAGTGTGAAATTGTATGAAGAACAGAAATTACTTTGAAAATTTTTATTAGCTTTTTTGCTGGGTAAGCCGATTTTAAAACACTGTTAATCTGTGTTCACTCTATACTAAATAATCGCATCACTCCCGATACCACTACTCCCCCCAAAACCTTCTAATGTATACCGACGAGAGCAATCTCTTAGTGAAAACGTGACAATGCATACGTTTCTTCTAGTTAACACTAGCAAAAACCAGGCTGCCAAGTCGCTTGTACATTACCATAATTAACACGACTACACACATTACCAAAGCTAGTGTTGATGACGACCAGCCGACCCTTTTGGCTTAGAATAGTTTAGGTCCAACTGTGTAATAGAGAACGGATACGCCGGTTAAGCTTTAACCTTTGCGAGATGTCAGGTGGGCGCACGGGAATCTGACCGCGTCACGTTTTGGTAAAAACACTAGCTTACAATATCTAAAAACAGAATGCAATAATGTACACTACTCAGCTAAACCGAAACACCCTCTAGACATTAATACCCTTCCAGCCTTAAGTAAGACGAATTCGGTAAGACGAATATATTGACTCTTCAAACACATCCGCTTCGGCAAAACGAGAACCTATTGTTTTACTTGAGTTTAGCACGTTATTGGACTCCGTTCTTAGAAATGTCTTAAATTATTTTCTAATGAGGATTCTGCTTCCAAAAAAACTTGAGCCACCAAGCAAATAACTGTCATCCACGTATGCTGATGCACGCGATACTTTCGTTGTGAGTATTTTTAGATTTGGAATGATGGCTGATTGGAGCTTAGCCCAGTCTTGTTGGTATACTGGGCGGGCTGGGGTACACCAGCAACGCCTGTTGTGGCAGGCGCGGGCGGGCCGGGCCGTCTCGGAATGGCCCCGCGAACAGCGCGTCTTGCGATAAACTCAGCCACCCTCATGATTTAACGTCATAATTTACTTCACGAAGTCGGAGGTGACGTTACTTTGCATTATGAATTGATTTAAAGGGAATGTTTTGAAAGAAGACTGACAAAAATAAATTTTGACTGCCTCCTTCGCTCAGTTGGTATAATAGCCGACTGATACAAAGGAGGTAGCGGGTTCGATTCCCGCCTCGAAACAAATGTTTGTGATTGTTCTGCAGGTATTTGTCCCATGTCTGGGTATTTTACAAGCTTTTATTTACCTTGTCCTGTATGTATGTAAGTATGTAACAATGTTTGTTCGCGGAATCTTGCAACTCAATTTTGAAGCAGATATCTTCAACCAATTGAGCTGAAATTTTGTATATAATTTTTTCTTTGGAAAACAATGCATGGTCAGCTAGGTGACGTCACTCTGAATCCAACATGGCAGAACACCCAAAATGGCAGACTGCTTTTTTTATGGGTATCAAATCAAAATGCTTACTGAGAATAACTCAAAAAACGAAATAATGTCACTCAGAATTCAACATGGCGGAACACCCCAGATGGCGGACTACTTATTCCTATAATATATTCTACAATGTAATGTTATGTACTCTTATGTACTCTATGGGTATCAAATGAAAGGCCTTGCTGAGAGTTACTTGAAAAATTATATGACATCACTCTTAATCCAACATGGCGGTCGTGAGATGAACAGACAAGAAACCAACTGTCCAGTGATAACTAAAAAGTGAAAAATAAATTAAAAGTAAAAAAAAACTTTTTAACAAACAAGCTTTTATTTAAATGTACCCTCCAAAAATAATAAAATAAACATTTTCCATTAAAGTTTAATGTCAACAAAACGTCTTTACACAAAATATATGTAATAAAAAAGCATGTTTGATAAAAAGTTTTTTTACTTTTAATTTATTTCATACATAGACAAATACAATAAAAAATTGTATGTTATGAATTATCTCATTTCCATATTACTAGCTTTGCTTAGTTTGGGACTGGATGGTGTTAGGTGTGTAAGTAGTGTCCAGCATTATTATTATATAAATTTAGCTTCATTATATTGCTTTCTATGTATTTAACAAACCCAAATATTATATAAATATCTCTAGTAAAATGCAGGAGCTGCAAAAGAAGATAATCCCCTCCCACGCGATGCAATTATACAAGATGGTTGCAAAGCCTTTGAAACTGTATTGATGGTTCTGGAAACCTCTACCTTCGTAACGAGATCGACGCATTGCTAGGTGGCCGAGCTTTGCACAAACATTTGCGCAAGCTCAACCCGTTTATCGATGCAGATGGGATTGTTAGGGTAGGGGGTCGAATCTCTCGTTCCGGATTGGAGTATGAGCATAAGCATCCCGCGTTGCTACCAAGTACTTAGATGCCCATTAACAACCCGGTACATTAACTAAAATTAGACATAAAAACGATGCGCGATAATCGAAAACCTACCGTCGTCGAGAGGAGATGGACAGACGTTTTTTCGTGGGTGAACGGAGCGCGACACGCTTTTGAGAAAAAAGCAATAATAACGTATTAATTCTTCCGTAAACCGAACACACTATCGTGAAATAACGGGTAACAACTGTGGTGCTTCAAAATATTTGTGCATATACATTGTGGATAGGGCGAAATATCAGCAGACTTTCCGGAGGCTCCAGGACCTGTATGGCAAGGTTAGTAGTGGACTCAAGTAATTTTTGCGCTTCCATATTTCCTCACATTTCCATGGTGCACATTATTCTCACGTGTAGACGATTGTTCGTGGTTCCCGGCAATCAGACTTAAAGTGATATTATTTACGCAAAGCCTATCTAATCTGATTGATCCTTGTGTCGAAGCCTTCTCGTCACAACATCAATTATTCAATTGGCAATAAATATTTAATTACACAGTGATACAGAAAGTGAGAGCCAAAAAAAAAGTCGGTAAAAAACAACTATATATTTAGTTTCATTTCATAATCCTGATGATAATAATGTGTATGTAGGTCGTGGAAAATGACGAAGAAGAGCACACGACGACATCGAAAGATGGCTAAGATGATAGATCCCTCCACTTATCATCAAACTTATCATCAAACTTACCTACACATTATTATCATCAGGATTATGAAATGAAACTAAATGGTATTATATAGTTCACATACATACTTCACCAAATCATATTTTTTGAATGTCAATGCTTGACTTTTTACTAAATATGCCACAGGCGCTATAATGTTTACCTACAATATTTGTAGAGTAGGTACATACTATCGACTCTTGAATCTATTATCTTTTCGAACTCATAAAATATTTTTTTCAAATCTGTTCGTAAGCGTTAGGGTTCTTAGGTAACAAAGATTAAAAAAATATTTAAAAAACGTATCTGACATGCATTTATTCAGCTGCAGACACAATGCCCGTAGATTTGGAAAACATCTCTTTTCGTGACCTTTCGGTATTTTTAGTTTTCAGCTGCGATCAGTTCCCCGTTCTTCCCACAATTAATAACCAGTTGTCAGTTATTGTAAAAAAGCGTTCAGAATTCCGAAAAGTTATCTCCTGGCTGTAGCAAGAATAGTCTGAGCAGATGATTGAGTTCGTGTTCACCTCCAATTAATTCCAAATGTGTTGAAATTCTCAACGAGGCAATCAGAACTCAGCTCCTTGTCTACTTAAATACCTACTAAGATCCGTGGTTGCTTTTTATTGAAACTAACGTTCAGGACAACAATACAGAAACCGTGTGATCGGCAGCTGCATAGTAGTTCCCCGTTTCCCCTTTTTCACTTCTTAGGGGTAAAGTTTGGTTTCATCTCCTCCTAGCGAACACGTACGTTCTTAAGAAAACTCACATTTTCATTACGCCTAAGAAAATATTTCAGATTGTACTTTTCCCATTTTATCTTTGAGGAATTATTGTTCAATAATGCATTATTGAACTATTGTAGAACTATTGTGAAATAGTGAACTATTGGCCTTATGAACAAGCTCAGAGTCGCTCAACGAGCTATGGAGAGGGCTATGCTCGGGGTTTCACTACGGGATCGAATCAGAAATGAGGAGATACGTAGAAGAACTCGGGTCACCGACATAGCCAAACGGATTAGCACGTTGAAGTGGCAATGGGCAGGCCATATAGCGCGCAGAACAGATGGCCGATGAGGCCGCAAAGTTCTCGAATGGAGGCCACGGATCGGTAAGCGCAGCGTAGGACGTCCACCTACAAGATGGGCAGACGACTTGGTGAGAACTGCTGGTCGGCGGTGGATGCAGACGGCTTCCAACCGCAGTACTTGGAGATCAATGATCAATGAGAACAGGCCTTTGTCCAGCAGTGGACGTCCTACGGCTGAAATGATGATGATGAATGATGAATGCTGATAATGTGTGTTAATTATTTTTGTTGCACTTATTTTTGTACATATATGCAACATTTCAGGGTTGCCTTCCGACGCCTATGACCAAATACGCAAATGGCCAATAAACGCTAAGGACCTTAGTCGCGTAGGTCCAAATACGTGAATTACCAAATCTGTATTACGTGTAATACCTTAAACGTAAATGTCCTTGTTTTAATAAGCCACAATATACATTATAGGAAGAACTAGTTTAGTCTAGGCAAATCTAGTTTGTCCTGAAATCGCGTTTGGCCGGTAACATATACATTACAACCACAGAACAAAGAAAGATATTTGATGAGCTCTGTGGCGCAGCGGGCGAAGGTCCACCTGCGACGCAAGGGGTTGCGGGTTCGATTCCCGCCTCGGGACAAATGTCTGTACGATCTGCAGATATTTGTTCAGGGTGTTCCGGGTGTTTTTATATATATAATAAAAATATCTATCTATGTAGTATAATATATTAAGTATATCAGTCATCTAGCACCCATAACACAAGCTCTGCTTAGCTTGGGGCTAGATGATGCTGTGTGATCTGTCCAATATTATTTATTTATTTATATCGAAACCAAAACCTAAAATATCATTCTTATTTGCCGTAATAAGGACCTTCTGCCTAAAGATGAATGCTCTATGAATATTACTTATTTCATAATTGTGGTACCATTGGTTAGAGCGTGACGTCATTCGTCTCGTGCCGTATCCGGACTAGGCAAGTATTCGCGCTGCAGATTAGTTGCCGTTCAATCGATGTCGGCAAAGTCAATGTAGTTGGGAAATGTGGTTCTCAGGGCGCTCCTGGAATTGCGGCAATCATAAAACGGGAGCCGATGTCAAACAAGTACTGCTCTGGAACTGGGGTACACAAGTCGTTTCTTTCTGTAGGGGTTTAAAATAACCCAGGCTTACATCAACATGAAAAGCTTATTTGAAAGAAAGCTATTTTTAAACGACTTCAAAAAACGTTAGAGGTTTCTCAATTCGACCGTATATATACTTTGTATGTGTGTTCGCCAATTACTTCGTTGTTTATGGACCGATTTTGATAATTATTATTTTGTTGGAAAGGTGATTAGGAAAACAGGTCTGATGATGGCATCATAGAGAAATCGAGGGGAACGTTCGAAAAGCGCGGGGGCGACTAGTGCGTTTATTAATTTATTCAATAAGTATTTTAAAGCACTACAATTTGATGAAGGTCTGGAGTCGGATTGATGATGAAGCCGAAATACAGTCGAGGGAACTCCTCAACGATTTAAAGCAGTTGTGTTCGGGCTTTAATTGTATGTATTGATGAGAACTTTGCACCTAGATGGGTTGTGCCCATCATTGGGGGCCTGATAATGGAGACGAAGGACAGTTAAGGGATATATAGTATAATAAATAAACTCTTCAACGGTTTGCAGTAGCTTCCATTGTGTATATAGACTTATTTAATTCAAAGTCTGTGTTTTTTTGTTAAAAATCATATAGAGTTTTATAGAAGTTATTTTTTTTGACGAATTAAATAATTATGAACATCTACTTCAGGCAACAATACCTCGAAATATATGTAGAGAATAAATCGAATAAACGCATACGTTTATTTCACTATACGTAGTATTTCATTATAATATATGAAACAATTCCTTAGCGATATTTATAATAAAACTGTACTGAAATTGCTTAGGCTTAGTGACTTTTCCTATATATATAATGTTCGCTTAAGCATATGCCAATTATATATACGTAGAAGCAAGTGACATATTATTTTGTTAATAAACCCGGGAAGCCTGATGAGCAACGTGCGACGTAGAACGGTCTCTGCATCGAACCCTGGACTTTTTCACACTAAAAATACAATATACTTTTCGTCCTCGGAGTAACCGAATAAGAAGATATTTATAGAGTTATAGTTAAAGGCCATCTTCCATTTGCCATCGTTGGGCGTGTGACGGGCACTAAGAGGATTTGCTAGATGTCGTTTTAAAGCTAAGGTTTCCTTTAAATTGACACAAGAGACTCAACCCTTGTGCATTTTAGGTGGCCTTTCTGTTACACACGAACAAATGTGCCGGTTATTTCTAGCCTTCTTTGGTAACTTATACTTTGGGTATCTGCAAAATACTTACCTAGACATTAGAATTTGTTGGCGCTCATTGGTCTGACTTTGAAACAAAAGGTAATAATTAACAATGTAAATACTGTTTCATTGGTGCGCTTGGAGAAGCACACAGAGCTGAGTGAGAATGCCTCACCCGCATCGCGTTCTCGCACTAAGCAGTGGCAGTGTTAGATGTTGAATGTTTCATCACCATGCTCTCAAATGCATGCATTCACATTAAAATATGCACACCATAAATAATCCTTCAAATTTGTGGCTTCTTCTCTCGTTTCTACGGCAAACTATTTTCCTCTGGGTCGCTCTTTGCAATCCCCTCCCGACGTGCTCGTTAGCACGCTGCGCCCTCAGTAAATACCTACCACTCCAACTAGGTGCGCTACGACAACCGATCTATAATTTTGTACATATGCATGTAAGTCAGATTTACCGCTAGATTTTAGGGCATCTAGTTCTAAATAAAGTAGGAAAAAAATCTATGTATAGCAAAATACATACGAGTACCAATATTAATTTGCTACAGATTCGTGAAAGACTCCATCTATAAGGAGTGATATGTTTCTAATGATATGTTTAAAATTGGATCGGGGGTATATCTGAAAAGAAACTGTATATTTTATTTAGAAATTAAACGGAATTTAGACTAGCAGAGAAAGTAATCCGCGAACACCAGAGCAATCAGCACACACGGCGCTCGACAATAGATTTGTAGCTATTGAACAGCCGTCAGCTTCATTCTTAGTTAGGTCCCAACACGTTTTTCTAGCGCACAATGTGAGACAAGTTTCGCCCTGACATTGTTGTTGAGTTGTTGTCAGCAACTCAATCTGAGTTAGACGTTTACACGTGATTGGAAACGCGGTTGGCTTCCGGCGGATTCTTCTGAGTATTTTTAAACATAAAGATAATTTATTTGCGAAAACATGTGTGAATAAGTTGACAATTATCTAAGACGCAACATGCTTGACCAGTATGGGTATGCAAAAAATGTCGAGAGAATGGCATGCTTAACTACCTTATAGATTAATCGCAATCAGATTGCTTACAAATTTAATAATACAATATACAAAAATAATAAGGGTTTGATGACTTTGGTCAAAAATAAAAAAATCACTAAGTATAATAATGCCAACAAACGCAGAATAAAAATGTCAACATAAAAAATGATAAAGTATAAAATGTGCAAATGAAAAAAAATACATAGTAGAAAAGTGTCCACATGAAAAAATTACCAAGTATAATGATGACAAGGTATAAAAATGTCAAGGATAAAGTTTGCTAAGTTAAAAAAATACTACATACTTAGAAATATCATATTTTTGACATCTGTTAAATATCACTGTATATATACATATTATATATGTATATTATAAAATGCTATCAGATTTACTGACGGTCAACATACAGCCTAAGCCGCTGATCCTTGAAATTGTCAGGGTACGTTTGGCTTTCTGCAAAACACCAAGAAAGAAATTTTGGAAATAGTTTGAATTTCCAAAATTTCTTATATAAGGCGTTTAAATGGGGTTCAAAGTGGTTGTTACTAATGTGCTATATCTCTAAAACAGTGCACGGTAGACGCTTGAAATTTGGAATGTTATTCCGTATTCAAAATAAGCAGTGACATGTTCAAGAATTTTTCAATTATTGTGAATGCAGGTGCAGATTTATGAAAAATAATTGGTTAAATTATTAAAAATGTGTCATACCTCCAAAACCGTGCAGGGCACTTAAATTACGAAATGTTCATATTCAAACTAGGGTAATAGCGGATACGTTCGATGGAGTGATGTACAAACACTCCATCACTATGTTGACGCAATAATTTTTAATTTTAATTTTTATGTGCACGTAATATAGCCCTAATTTTTTGTACTAACATATTATGGATCTGTGTAATCTGAAAAATAAATGAATTATTATTATTAAATATTTTCCAGTAATTCTTGTTGGTTGTAAATTCAAAAAATGCCTCAACTATGCATTTTTGATAACTTAACTATAATTTAGTACTGGTGAAATTATTTTATAACACAACACGGACAAAGTCGTGTGCAAGAGCCAGTTTAAAAAAATAAAACCCTGATACACATTATTCTTTATTTTTGGTCTTAAGTAATGTATATTATATAGATAATATAAAGATCATTATTTTTTGGTAAACATAATAAATTATATTAATTTACCAAAAAATAATAAAAATTTAGAAAACTTGAAACATTTTGAGAATCTCCTCATTTTTCTATTACAGCAAATTTCATTTAGCTTATGGATTAACTAAGCCTATACAATTTATAAATTCTGCATTTAGTACGGTTTCGGGTTCTAAATGCGCGAGTCCCGAAGTGCACTTGGTCTGTTTTCTTGGAACATTAACTTTCACACTAAATTTCATAAACACCAACGTTGGAAACACGCGAGTGAAACCGCGGGTACAGCTAGTTTTTCATATTCCTCTACCAATGACAAACATTAGAATAGAATAGAATAGAATAGAAATATATTTATTTGGTTTACAAAACAGCACAAGCATAGAACAAAAGGCAAAAAAGAAAAATAATAATAAATAACATAGTACCTAGCACCAAAAACAATAACATTGCAAGTACCAATTAATATTTAACAGATTGGGTAATTCTAGGTACATACGGCAAAGGATAACAATGAAAAACATTGATATTGCATATCTAAAAGTTTGAGTAAAGTGAATTAATTCGAACAAAATTTTGCATTTTTGCAGTTTGGAACGCTTCATGGTATTTTTACCTTGATACACGCTCATCAATTTTAAAATGAAACACAAATAACGTATTTAAATAAAGCAGCATTACAAGCGCGCCATCGAAAATAGTAATGAACGTTTTTCTGTGGACAAAGTAAGCCCCGGCCGTGCCTGAAACAGTTTGTAAACATTTTCCAATTAAACATCCCGCGCTGGAATCAAAAAGCAATTGTTGTGTGCAGTTAACAATGCCGCTGCACAGCGCTCCGCATAATAGTTTGTTTGTGATGTCCCAATCATTTCATACATATTTTCGACATTGTTTTCGTCGCAAGTCCGTGTCCGTGAGTTGCGAGAATATTTTACACAGCTGTACCAAGGCGCCCAAGGCGTTGCGTTGGTTCAGCTATAAATACAGCTTTCTTTTGAAACCAACTACAAATAAAGTAACGCAGCTGCGCGATAAGAACGTAACTTGATTAAAATAGCTCTACCATCGGTACTCACATAAGCCCTAGGTTGCCTGGAAGAGATTGCTTTCAGCGATAAGCTGCCTGTTCAAGGCAGCTTATCGCTTTGTCTTTACCAACTGTTTTGATGTTATGTTTTTATTGTAAGTACTTTTGTGGTGATAGATAAAGAGGTTTTTTATCTATATATCTGTTTACCTATTGTAATTTTTTTACCAGTTTGCGGAAATTTTGATTCTTGATCCCGTGGGATTGGATGTTGTGAATGTAAAAGCTGCTGCGAGGGAGGCGCGAATGTCCTGGTCACTAATTGGGGAATTAATTACACCTTCTGAAGAACGTCGAATCTGGAGTCTTTGTAAACTCTCCAGATTTGATTTGTTTTTGCCGAAAATAAAAAGGCGAGAGCTAGGCTCAGCGCGTGCTCCAATGAGCCTCCAATTGTGTCAAATTTAGGAAATCACACGATCATATGTCAATTACAAGCTATTTCGGCTCGTTTGTTCCGTCCTAATCGCTGTATTGGTTCGAGCACAGCGGCGGGACGCGGTGACGTCCGTCTCAGAGGAAAGTAAACTAGATGAGAGAGTTCAGGGCGGCCTTGACTTTGATTTGTAGCCGAATTCAAATAGGTGAGGGGTGGGTGTAGGTCCTCAATAAATGGTGTTTCGCCTTGTTTGATTGAATTTTGTTTGTTAGTGATGCTTGTTCATGTGTCGTAGTCGAGGTAGTAGCAAACCTTACGACATTACTCTCATACGGAACTTGCTTACAGCAAGAGAAACCAGCCAGTAGTATGACTTTACTTATTGACTATATTTGCACGTCCGACGTTTGCCGGGCGGGAGCGGATAGATCATCTACGTCTTGAATGTCACATCTCAACGGTTTCTGAAAATTATTCGTTTTGAAACATATTTTTTTAAATACTTTAATGGTTCTCTCATTCTATGCTAAAAAATCAGTTAAGTCTTTGTCTTCGTAGTGACATCAAAGCACGGCTCGTGGCCCTGGAGAGGGTCGAGGCTCGAGACCTTTTGATACACGCCTCATGGAGCATTTAGCACACTTAAAACTTATCTCCTGCATTATAAACGACACCACTAGGGTGTATCCATAGGTAATCATAGATATTAACACATATTTAACCGGGTATTTATCGCGTTATTTACCTTTATTATTGCCCGACTTTTCGACAGGATTGCACCCATCGTGGTCCCGGGAAGACAGTCTTCCCGGGACCACGATGGGTGCAATCCTTATCAGACAGACAGTATTGACCTCTGTGGCGCAGCGGACGAAGGTCCGCCTGTGACGCAAGCGGTTGCGGGTTGAATTCCGCGTCGGGAAAAATGTCTGTACAATCTGCATATATTTGTTCAGGGTGTTCTAGATGTTTTATAAAAATATCTTGCAAAATGTATTAAGTATATCAGTCATCTAGTATCCATAACTCAAGCTCTGCTTAACTTGGGGCTAGATGATGCATTTATTACAAGCTTTTAATTAGTTTTACCTGTCCCGTCCCGATGTCCGTGTGTAATTAAATCGTGCCAGTTAAATTTGATCCACTTCCCGGTTACCGATTGAGCCGAAATTTTGCATGCATTTGTAAATCGGATGACAATGCAAAATTTCAGCTGTGACATTGAGCTGACCTGATGATGGAACAGAAAGTAACTGTCACTTTTGAAATTAAATGAAATAATTCATTTGCCTCAAGTATGGTTTTACACAGATACATATTTGTATGTTTTTAAAATTTATCAATAAATTAAATGGGCTACGATGGTGGCCTTAGGAACTTGTTAGTTAAACGACACAACCCCATCGAGTTTGGACGTTTGGACTCGTTTGATCCGTATTGACAAGGGCTTTGGTGCTAAATGGTAACCAGGGTCTGACGATGGAGCTGGAAGGTTGCCATAGTAACTCAGTAATTAAGCGATTTTTATTTTTATTTAAAAAGCTTGTTTTTGAAAAAGTTTTTTTTAAACTCCACTTATTTATTTATATCATGTAAGTACACATTCGCAATGGATAAAACATCCTTTAATGCAGATTTAGTGTTGTGTAGGCGTCAAGAGCGGACCAATGTTAATCGCCTCCATCATTTTGCGCGGAAATTATCAAAAGGATCCGAGCCTCGGAAAGAGCTCCAAACTGTAGGGAATTGGTTGTTTTCTGTTGGTATATCCGGGTGGACGCGGCGAGTGATAGAACTTCAATATTCATGTTTATTATATGGTGCGAATGAGTACTATGTCAATACAATCTTATGATACTATGACTTAGCTATTCAAATTCAAATTCAAAAATTCAGTGCGGCCAAATTCAAATTCAAAAGTTCAGTGCGGCCGCATGGACCTTATTGACGCGTCACCAGTCTATATAAGGAATGCGCCGATGTCGCTCTCACACTACAAAACTTCGGAGTTTACTGTTATAGATTCGTACGCAATGAATGTTTCGATGTTCTACTAGAAGGAGTAAGACTTTCCTTTTCTTAGGAAAAGGCGTAAGTAAGTCTAAAGGTCAAATGCAAATATATAAACCTAAACTAAGAGAACAGCCGGCTCCACAGCTCCGGGTGCTCGCGCCGGCCGTCGTAAAGCGTCGAGGGTATTGCTAAACCGCAATAAAACGGGTCGAATGTGACCCACGTCACCGAATGACCGAGTTTTAAGGCGGTCGCTTATAGCCCATTATCACCCAAGTGAAATATAGATTCCCCTAAATCAACACATAATGATGTCAAGTATACTTTTGAATATATAAAATGCACTGTAATGACATGTTACTTTATACTAAGTGATATTAATATAATCATATTGCTGCAAATAGTAATTATTAGTAAAAAAGTGACATATTATTTACTTTGAATATGAGCCACTCAACTGAAAGAATAATGTAGGTGCTGGGCAAGCCTTAATCCATCTAAGAATGTCACTGCAGATAAGAATGGACCGTACCTACTGCAAATAAATAACAGTTGTCGCAGGCAAAGTTAATAAGTGTTCATACAAAAGTTTCATGTTTCGGAATTAAATCTAGTTTAAGTTCTAATTATTATATTATGCAATGTTTTTGATTGATTTCTATTTTGTATTGTATAAATAAATAAATAAAAGAGCAAAAAGCTACATAGAATAGGCAATTTAGACAATAAAAACAAAACATATTTCAACTGAATAATCGAATTCGTTCGCTTCCAAAAGCTTTTTTTTCCAAGTGAGGGAAAGAAGAAATAAGAAGTAGGTTAGGTTGCTGACGCTGTATAAATCATATCGATCATCAAATCAATTGTGGTGCCATTGGATAACGCTATTAAATTTTATTTTTTCGTCCAACATACCTCAGTGCTTGAAGTCTTTAATCCGTGTGTGTTACCAGTGATGACATATGGAACCGAGACGTGGTCCTTTACTATTGGCCTTATGAATAAGCTTAGAGTCGCTCAACGAGCTATGGACTGGGCTATGCTCGGGTCACCGACATAGCCAGACGGATTAGCATGTTGAAATGGCAATGGGCAGGCCATATAGCGCGCAGAACAGATGGCCGATCGGGCCGTAAAGTTCTTGAATGGAGGCCACGGACCGGCAAGCGCAGCGTAGGACTTCCATCTACAAGATGGACAGACGGCTTGGTAAGAACCGCAGGTCGGCGTTGGATGCAGGCCGCTTCCAACCGCAGTTCCTGGAGATCAATGAGGGAGGCCTTTGTTCAGCAGTGGACGTCCACCTGATATTATGATAATGATGATGATGATTAAATTTTAAATAAACTTATTTTACTAGACTTACAACTAAGCTAAGTAAACTGAAAACACTCGTACTATGCGTGCGATTTAGTGGGACATAGGAATCATCAACACTAACTTAACGTTTCTATCAGATTACCAGTTCTGCCCTCAGTTAAAATGACTTTCAGTGGTATTGGTAACTGGTATGCCTCACGGAACACACTGCTGCCGCCGCCACACCTTTGCGCCTGTGTCACAACGATTTAATGAATCTGTGAGAAGCGATCCCGACAATACCTTTTAGATCCAGCCACAGACACAGCCGCGGTTCAGCATAGAGGGAAACAGCTTCCTTTCTTTGTGAAGTCAAAGTCAAAAATTGTTTAGAATATACCCAACAGATGTAGAAATATCAAAAGAAAAAAAAATTAACAAAACACTAAACTGAGTTCGTTCGTTTCAACTTTTCGTTCAATGAGAGAAGGAAGCGAAAAATAAACCTCGCCTGCAAAAAGCACTAGCCTCTGACTCGCATAACATTTTCTTTCGACTCGTTTCCTGAGAGCAAGTGATTTAAAAGTAGAGCCTCGGCCTCGGCGGGCCTCACAGGGCGCTCCTTCTCTCCTTGGACCGAATGGTTTTCTGATAAAATAACAAACCTAGGCCTGCTGTTCGTGTTAGGTTCACGTTTGTCTCGCGCTCGACACTTCAACATCGTTCCAGCAATTATAAAGCTTGGAAAACATGAAACACCACCATCTTCTACCTCTTTAACTTCGTATGGCATTTGCAAAGAAAAAAATAAATAAAAAAAATTTCAAGTTGACGATAGATACAAGTTACCTTGTATCTGTCTACAAGTTACCTTGTATCTATCGTCAACTTGAATTATATCTTTGAATATTGGACTGGAAGACGGCTCCAGGCTACGTTTATTTCCTTGGCGTGTCAACGACACACAGGTAGCTCACGTCTCGGGGCGTTAATGTATGGCACTAGCACCAAAGATTTAAATCGCTGCCCTGACACCAAAAACTGTGGCGCTGTCTTTACTATGTTAACACATACACATGCCGACGCACGCACACTAAAAAAACCAGTTATTGTTACCATTTATTGTGCAATCATATTGCGCGAACTTTTGTGAAAGGAATAACACACACCACGTCCGGCTAACACTGTGTTTGAGGTGCACTGATTCCACAAGAGCGAGCAATCTCATTTCGAGTGGAAACAAAACGGCGCGGTCTTGTTACGGTAAGGGCGTATCTAAAGATATATTTTTAGTAGCACAGCACCGTGGTAAATAACCTGCCGTAACCTAAAATCGGGGTGTTTCGGCAACACTACAAGATTTTGTGACGATAAAATATTAGTGTCTGCGTCGATGGGACTAAAATGTCAGAAGGAAGTTGTCTCTAGAATCCAATTAGCTAGCGTTCCGGCGGCCGCGCGTCCTCGTCTTTGCACGTGGTGAAGGCCCCCTAGCTGCGACTGGCCTACGCGACGAGCCGAGATATCAATTAGAGCAGTCACGCGGCGGCAATCTGCCTCAATTAGTACATAACCATTAAATTGCAATAGGAAATTCTAAATTTATTGAGATGACATTAATAATTATTATATGAAATTGTAATAAGCGATGTTTCAATAAACATAAATTAACTGAATCAACAACTTTACTGTATAGATTTGCTTAATTTAATAAGTATTTAATTCAAATTTAATAATAACTAATAGAGCGTATTATAAATTTTGCTAAGTATGTATATAATTAGTATAGTTAATTGTAATAGTTATTTAATTTTCTGATTGTAATGTAATTTAATAATAAAATAAAACTAACTCTTAATGTTATGTAAGCATGTATAATTTAAGTGTTATAATATTAAGAAGTGTAACAATGCTGATCTGGATTTTGTATTGTGATCTTAAAAGGAAGGCAGCACCTGCGACACAAGTCTTACCACTTAGTGTAGTTGCTGTAGCCCAGTTTGTGAACACAAGCTATAAATGTAGATAAGATCTTTTAAGATTATTTTCCATGATTATTGTAGTACTTTAAGCTTGAAATGAAATTAATAAATAAATTGAAATTGAAATTAGCTAGCGTTCCGGCGGCCGCGCGTTCTTGTCTGTGCACGAGGTGAGGGCGCCCTACGCGACTAGCCGAGATATCAATTAGAGCAGTCACGCGGCGGCAAAAAATACAACATTAGCCATATTTAAAACTCTACGATATGCTTGGGAGAAAATTAATAACAAACAACTTGGCATTGCCCTTTTTCTAGATTTATCTAAAGCCTTTGATTGTGTTGACCATAGAATATTACTTTGTAAATTAGAGGCAATAGGAATAAGGGGGACAGCTCTTTCTTTAATTAGATCATACCTGAATGGCAGGAGTCAATCTATTGTTATAGATACGTATCACAGTCACACAAAAACCATTGAACATATAGAGTCAGGTTTCGATAGCATCTCACTAGGAGTGCCTCAAGGTAGCGTCCTAGGACCACTTTTATTCTTTATATACATTATTAATTTACCGAATGTTACCAAACTTCTTTGTGATATGTTTGCGGACGATGCCACAGTGTTTATACCTCAAAACAATATAATACTCAAGAATTTGAAGATGAAATAAATAACACACTTAACTATTTATATTTTTTTCTGGAAACATTAAATCTTAATATTAACAAAACAAAATACCTTCGACTCAAAAACTACAAATCACCCCAGTTTCACTTAAATATTAGCAACCGAGGCATTAGCGTAGATGAAGTCACATACATACATTTTCTGGGAATAAATATTGATAACTTCTTGAATTAGAAATCACATATTAATAAAGTCAATAGTAAAATATCTAAATATTATTGTTTTTTCTATGTTTAGCAATGTGTCATCAAAAGTGGTAGCAAAGAACGCATACTATGGTCATGTTTGTCTTCAATTATGTTACGGGGTGTTATTTTGGGGAAACTTAGTGGAAGTGCAATCTGTGTTTGGCATGCAGAAGAAATGTATAAGAGCTATTTATAATTAAAAAAAACTCATTCTCTTCGCAATATATTTAAGGAAAATAATATATTAACCCTAACAGACATTTTTATAATCTAGATCTTCATGTATTTGTACCTACACAATTTAACAATAAATCTATTCTTATTCTTATTCTCATGTAGGTAAGTGAAATTGTCTATTTATGATCTTATAATGTTCTTTATCCACATAAAATTATCAACCATCCACAATACCCACATCTAAATAATAAGTTTTTCATACGTCTTCTAGAGGAGGACGCTATCGATTTAAAAATTCAACAGAGTAGCTATAATACGATATATAATACGATTATAATACGATATATAACATGATATATATCACGATATATAATACGATAGCCGAATTGGATAAGCGGTAGGTGACGGTAGTGACGATTCTGTGTTCGTATCCGGTCAGTATAGTTTTTGCATTTAATTTATGATTGGAGAATTTATTTTACACTGTTTGCTGAGTCAAACTTTCGTTAGGTAAAAAAGTAAAAAAAAATCGCTCAAGTTCGAGTCGGGCAAAGCGCGCGAAGGGTTCCGTTCCATTATTTGGACGACGGAACGGAACCCTAACACGTTTTTCCACTAAACCTGAAGATGGAGCTGGTAAGCGGAGAAAGTGAGTTGTTAAGTTGTGTTTTTACTATTTAATGAAAAGGAAAATGATGGGAGCAGTTTTTATAGGCTCTTTGTGTTACGAGCAGCTCTAAAGCTTCATAACCCAAACATACGAAACTGCCTCATCTCCAAAAACATGAAGAAAAGGAAATATGGATGTTTGCATTTGCTTTACGACCAGCGGCTCTAAGACTTTAGAACTCAACGTACAAAGCTTATCCATAACAAAGCACGTAATGGGGCTTTCTGTAGAAACGCGTGTTTTCATGAGGAACGATGAACTCGAGGATTTTTTACCCCCGACAAGAAAGCGGGGTGCTATAAGTTTGACCGCTATGTGTGTCTGTCTGTGGAAGCGTAGCTCTTAAAGTGGGTTTTTATTTAAAAACATGTTTTATTAAAATCGTTTAGGAAGATTACATGATACGGGGGGGGGGGGGGGGGTGAAAGAGGGGATGAAGAATGGCATGTTTCCAAATATACCCGAGTTTGTAATCAAATGAAAGGAAATCATGTGTAGGATGTAAAACTGAAACTTGTATAGAAATCGGTCGAGCCATTAATGAAATATGGCGGTTGAAAGTAGGTGTAAACAATCAAATGCTTTTAAATATATGTAGGTGTATATAGAAACACAAAAGGAACACATTTTAAAAAATATTAGGTAACCTTTGAGATAAGGTTCTGGTAAAGTCGGAGATTGCTTAAAAAATTTCATTTAGTAAACTTGTATTGAGCCGTGGGGTGCCGGCAGTAGAATGTTACCCCTCCTCTCATGCCTGTGGATGCAGTAAGAGCCTGATAAGGGATACCTGCGGAAGATTGGCCGCAGCGTTTTTCCGTTTATCAACATCCCGTACTGCGCTCGCCAACCCGCCTGCCAAGCGTGGTGAGTATGGCAACTACCCCTCATGGAGATCCATGAGGGAGGCCTGTTCAGTAGTGGACTTTTTAAGGCTGGAATGATGATGCCACTTGTATTATTCGAAGTAGAGAAGGTAGTTCGGAGTGGCGTGTGCCGCCCTAGCTGTTAGGTAATCGCGCAGTGCCGGAGGCGCGCCCCGCCGCCGCTGATTACAGCTTCTGTTCTCGGCCATTGTTATCGACATACGCCCTTCTCACACTCAACGTGCCGATAATCGACACTTTGTAATTGAGCGGTGTTTGGATTCGAGGAAGCCTGCACTGTGTGACAGGTGTCTAAGGCTGGAAACGTTTATTGGTAATTGATGTAGTCCCTACTTTTTACTTTTTAGAGTTCCGCGCCTGAAAAGGAAAAAACTGACGCCTTATATGACCACTTGTTTGTCTGTCAGACCATTTTCTACAAAATGGCTGAAGGTAACAACTTAAAACTTATACCAAACATCAATAACAAAAGAATTGACTCATCTTGTATGAAAAAAGCAAAATGGAAAACCCATAGGGCTCTTGCAGTAGTCTCATGACTTTCAAATTTGGAATGATGGGATTTTATGTGGCATAAGTAATAAAAATATCTAAAATTTGTGATTTAAGTTTTTTTTCACCAAAAAAACAAAAAAAAATTGTTCGAAGAAGAAAGCGTTTGAAATTTCAAAAGGGCTTGATTCATTAAATAATTATTTAATGACTGGAGGTAAGTTTGCTTTTCACGCATAACTTGTAGGTTTGTTTGTTTCCTTGTTTACACCCACTATTTGTCATGTACATAAATCATAAACCGCAATGGCCGAACGTCCTTTTTCCTAGCATAGATATTTTATCGTATATTAAATATTCTAAGTTCGGAACCCTTTGGGCGAGAGTCACGCACGCATGACCGCAAATTGGGACAAGTGTTTTATTTTGAAACTAATTTGCTTGTCCTGCCTACGGATGCCGCCTTCTGCCGTAGGAATCCGTGGATATTTGATTTTTCGTCATTTTCAGCCAATCAAAATCAAATCAGCCGTAAAACGTCCACTACTGAACACAGGCCTCCATTGATCTCCATGAGGGGTAGTTGCCACCACGCTTGGCAGGCGGTAACCCGCCTGCCAAGCGTGGTGGCAACTACAGCGAGCGCCGTACGGGATGTTGATACACGAAAAGACGCTGCTGCCCATCTTTCGGAGGTATCTCTTAGCAGGGTCTTACTGCTACCAGGGGCGTAAGATGAGGGGTAACATTCTACTGCCGGCACCCCAGGGCAGACGGCAGTTTGATTGTTCATTGATCCGTATATCAAACAAGGGGGTATAAGAGCCACCACCCAGTTGTGTCCAGCTTACGTGGCACGTCAATGTTAATCGACCTTTCTTTTGTTCAGTAAATAAGATAAATATTTTTTTTTTAAACTTGTGAAAACCGCGTTCAACAGACCAGCTAACGCGCTACGGAAAATTCTTTACAACGTGTACTTTTCGCATTTCACTCATAATTCGTCATGTTTTCATAGATTTTAATCCATCCGTCCTTCGCTAAGAGCTTTGTTTAATCTCTCGACTTCATTCAGGATGCAATCAAGAGCTAACCTATCTAATATAAAAAAACACATGGAAACATAATATTTATGAAACTGTGCGGCTTTATAATACTCGTCGTTCTTACAAAATGCAAGAGCACGTAAAAGCCTATAGATGCTAGTGATCCTCGCTAAGAGCAGGGTCGAGGGAAGCGACTGGCCCCTCGCTGTGAGCCGCCGCGCGTGCTAGTGCATAATACGTGTCGCGGGGCTTACTGTGTTACGCACACGTGCTTGCAGCGCTGCACGCGTACACTCGGCTCGTGTACACGTACACTGTACGCGTACAGCTTTGAGAAAACATCGACCATACCGCCACTAGCTGAAAGAATAACTTGCAGCAAAAACAATGTAGGTACAGGTGGGTACATATGTACATACATGACATCGTTATTTGACTGTTTTTAAAAGTGGGACAACATCACAACAATTGCTGGCTGCGTCGCCCAACGAATACTAACTAGGTGCTAAATGTAGGTTCAGATGGATAACTCTCACTAGATCAAGTCAACAGATCCAGCCTGGATCTAGTGAGTTTTCATTTTAGAAAACTCTCACTAAATCCAGTATTTAGAAATTTTCAAATACTGGATCTAGAGAGATTTTTTTATTTGTTTGTACTCTCATTAGATCCAGTTTCGAAATTTACAAATAAAATTAAGTGTATCTGTGTTAATGCAATTATAACTTGGATCTTCAAGTTCCATATCGATATTTTTGACAGATGACAAAAATGACAGATGTTAAAATTGACAGAATTTTTCATACATGACAGATGTCAAAAGTGACAGAATTAAAAAAAAATTACAGACGAAAGCTGTCAAATTTCATTTACTTTATTTTTTTCTCTTATATTTAGTTAGAATATTTCGTTTTAATTCCGCTTATGCATAAGCGGAATTAAAACTAAATATTTTCATTGCATTTTACTGTCATGGATTTCCGCAAAGTAACGCCTGATTCCATTAAATAAATCAATGTCTTTCATTGACAGCAACGACTGCTGTAAAATGTCAATATTGTATTAGAAAACAGCAAGGAATTGACATTTGACAGCAATCGCTGCTGTCAATGAAAGACATTGATATAATCAAGCTCTTTTCAAGTCGTTTGTAGCTGATTTTATCTTTTTCGCGTGTATTGTGCTATGAAATGCCGTTTGAACCAAAACAAGTAAAGCCTTTGCATCTATTATAGATGATTTATGCAGCGTCAGCAACTGGTAATCATGCAGTACGGGACGCTGCAGTGCCTGGGATATTGTTAGATGGATTATGCTTGCCCAGCACCTAACCATCCTCTCAGCTTAGTCAGCTATGAGTCACAGGTCAATAGGTACGTCTGAAACTAACTAAGCCGCGAGTCTCCTCACGATGTTTCCTCCACCGTTAAATCACGGGTTAGGTGTGCACATAGATTGTCGGCACCAATGGATTTTTATTGAACCCATGACCTTCGGATTGAAAGTCGGCGGTATATACCACTCGGCCGACACGGCTCTAATGCGTTTATACCAAACCGTATTAGTTGAACTGCCTGCCTCTTCGCAACAAACTAAATAGTTTGTTGTTTCCGTGAAGTTGTCGGATATAATTAACTACACGTCAGATCTTTGATGGATGTTTAATTCGATTAATCTTTATTTAGACGAGTTTTTCGCCGTGGGGTGCCGGCAGTGAATGTTGCTTTTCCTCTCTTGCCTTTGGATGCTGTAAGAATCTGCTAAAGGATACCTTCGGATGGTAGCATCGTCTTTCCGTGTATCAAATTTCAAATAAACTGTTTATATATCTATCTGTCACCATCTCGTACTGCGCCCACCAACCTGCCCGCCTAGCGTGGCCCGTATGGCAACCGCCCCTCATGAGGGAGATGTCCAGCAGTGGACGTGGACAAGCAGTGCTACGGCTGTGATGATCGTGATGACTAGTTTTTCGTCCAATATCATTCCATAGATTTTATCGACGATTTATGACGGCGCGCGGCGTCACCTCTCAGAGGGCCTGAACTTTCGGCGTCTCTATGCTGATACGATCACAACAGAACTCAGTAAACCATTTTTTAACCATTGAAATTAATGGTGTTGAGTCCCCTACAGTGTTAATCAAGTCATTCCTTGCTTTTCGTAATGGTTTTTTTACGCAAAAAATATTTTTTGACTCTCGTGGGTTCCGTAGATATGTATAGAACATAATAATTATTATAAATTAGGTGATCTGTGTGACTTAAACATTCTAGGTTTAGGAAGGTATGCACCCCTGGGTGCCTTAGTAGGCATTAGTAAACCCGAGAGAAATCGAACATAATCGAGTAGGTACGCGAAGTACGAGTAGGTACGCGTCGCCTACAATCTGATTTACTAAAAGTTTTAAAAATACACAAAATGATTCGGTCACCCATCCAATTCATGGCCACGCATTGATTTCGTACTTTTTACAAGCTTTTATTTAGCTTGCCCTGTATGTATGCAACTCAATATTTTGAAGCAGATATCTTCAGCCAATTGAGCTGAAATTGTGTATAGGTTCATATTTACTTTGGATGACAATACATGGTCAGCTATGTGACGTCACTCTGAATCCAACATGGTGGAATACCCTTGGGTGTTCCATCTTGATGGCGGACTACTTCTTTTTAATGTACCCCTACAGTATGGGTATCAAATGAAAGGCCTTGCTGAGAGTTACTCGAAAAATTAAATGACATCACTCTTAAGTCCAACATGGCGGTATACTTAAGATGGCGGACTAGTTATTTTATAACAAGCTTTTAATTAGCCTGCCCTGTATGTATGTACATATGTAACAAAGTTTGTTCGCGGAATCTTGCAACTGCATGTTGTAAAACATCTGAATTTTGTATACATACAAATTTTGTATACATGTTTTTGATGTAAAATATCTGGACTGGACTGGGCTGGGCTGGACTGGGCTGGGCTGGACTGGGCTGGGCTGGATTGAGCTGGACTGGGCTGGATTGAGCTGGACTGGGCTGGACTGAGCTGGACTGGGCTGGACTGAGCTGGACTGGGCTGGACTGGGCCGGACTGGGTTGGTCTGGGCTGCACTGGGCTGCACTGGGCTGCACTGTGCTGGAATGTGCTGGACTGTGCTGTACTGTGCTGTACTCTGCTGTGCTGTGCTGTACTGTGCTGTACTGTCCTGACGAACTACTTATTTTTTTAATGTACTCCTATGGGTTTCAAATGAAAGAACTTGCTGAGAATAATTCGAAAATGAAAAGACGATACTCTGAATCCAACATGGCGGAACATCCAAGATGGCGGACTAGTTATTCTTAATGCATTCCTATAATATAGGTATCAATAAATTGTATTGGTCTTGTACCGTGATGGTTTACCACCGGCTCGGATTGGTTACCCGATGCCGGTTGGATGCGAAGTCGCCTGCAATGGCGCACAGTGAAAGTCGTCTTCAGTGACGCAATCGTGCAAGGCGCTCACGCGCTTCGGCCTTGATGATGGCTTCGGCCTTGATGTTGGCTTCGGCCTCAGTTTAGACACATGTCTCAAATGAAAGGCCTTGCTGAGGGTTACTAGAAAAATTAAATGACATCACTCTAAATCCACCATGGCGGTATACTCAAGATGGAGGACTAGTTATTCTTAATGCACTCTTACAATATGGGTATCAAATGAAAGGCCTTGCTGAGAGTTATTTGAAAAATTGTATGACATCACTTTAAATCCAACATGGCGGTCATGAGATGAACAGACAAGAAACCAACTGTCCAGTGATAACTAAAATGTAAAAAAATAAATTAAAATTAAAAAAAGTATTTTTAACATCATTTCAGCCATAAAACGTCCACTGATGAACACAGGCCTCCCTCATGGATCTTCATGAGGGGTATGGAAGATATAACCGGCCGCATGCCGCGATGCATGGTACGATAGACCATAAAGCTAACCGATTATATCATTTGGGTTAATATGCGTTTCCCAAGGTGGGATGGACTGGCTGAAATCCAATAATTCTAGGTTTCTCAAAGATGCGTATACTGCCCTACTAAGCGCAAAAGCGGTATCTCAAAAAAAATCGTAAATTTGTTTTTTATGGCATCGGATAGCTTAGAAGAATACGCATCTATTGAATTAAGCCTTATAGCGGTATGTTACTTAAAACGTATAAAAAAACGTTAAGAAAGTTTTCTCTATCTCAGTTTTACCTTAAATTCCTAAGGATATTAGAGGTATATCAATATAACGTAGGCAATCAGCCGTATATTTGAATACCGCCAATTCTCTTAAAAAACAGGAGCGTTTTACGCACGTCGTATTCTAAGCCAATAAGCGGCATAATGTGAATGCTGACTTACCTTACCGCTACAACGCTTAGTATTTTTGTGCTTACTTGATCTGCAAATCATGAGATACGGCTGCAGCTGCAAGTCAAATTGATCTTTATGACGTATTCTATACGGACGAATTTCTAATACATCTTGCATTGGTTTATCCCTTCCTTGGCTAATATTCGTGTCATTACTTGTTTTTTGTTCATGTAAACAAGTGGCAATGTTATATTACTTTTTTTTAATTAATGAAAATACTGTGAATTAATGTGTTCAGTGGTTTGGTTGTGTGCTTCAACAATCAGATAGGTACCTACCTAAGTGTTAATATACCTAGTTAAAACTATAATTTGCATGTTAATTTTGGTAAAGTAAAAGTAATATCCACGTAAACTCTTTGCGTTCGGTACTTTGGTGTCTGAATTTGTGTACACGATATATCGCAGATCAATGATTTTACTACAAATAACTTAATAATCAAGTAGGTATTACAGAGGTAGAACCATTATTGAGTTTGTTATACTTTTGAATTTCACGGTTAAACAGTCAGTCATATTCAAATGATATCAGCGCCGTTAAGATTGTGATAAAATATTTCGAGCCAGGGCATACCTTCATGTCAGCCGACTCCTTCCACCACAGGGTGGAGTTGTCAGTGAAACGCATGAAAAACAAAATATATGATTTTGCAGACTTTTCTCAAGCAGTTAGTTCTGCAGGAAAAAACGTAAAGCTGAAAGAGATGACTCTACAAGATTTTTATGAGTGTGAGGATTACACAACCCAGTATAAACTGTCTCGAATTAAACCGCGTCCTTTAGTGAAATGGCCTAAGTAGAAGTCAATAGAGGCAGTTTTGATTTGACATACAAAACAGGATTCAATAAAGATCCTATCACTACTAGCGTAATAGGAAATAAAATTTAAAAACTGGACTTTTGCCGCCACCGACGAAAAAAACTGCACCAGAGGGTATTTCTACAAACAAGAAAGATAATATTTTGAAATCTTTCCAAAATATTATACCCCAAAATAGGATGTCCTTTTGGAGAGAACTCCCCACTTCTGACTGATTAGAATTCATAGAACACGTTTCTTTTTTTAATATGTTTTTTTATAATTATAAATTTAAATAATAAAAGACTTTATAAGTGCACTTTGATTTGTTTTTTTCTTTATAAAAATAAGTATTTTATTTGACTGAAAATCCATATCCTTTTCTATACAAGCATGTTAGGTGAAAAGCTAACCAAAAGGCGGCAACTCAATTCTTAAGTTTGTAATTACTAAGCGGTGTAGCAGTATCTCATGGTTATGGTATTTCCATGTATATTTTACATATTTTAACTATTGTGATAGAAAACATACCTAGCAATAAATATAAATTACATTTAATAACCAAAAATAACTATCTATAAATTAACGAAAAAACTAATTTTACATAACGTCAAATATCTCCAAACTAGCTTTTACTGAGATACCGCTTTTGTGCTTAGTAGGGCAGTATAGTAATTATAACGACGTTGCACAGGCTAAAATCACTAGGTATGTAGGAAGGCTTACTAACCTGGCAAGTCCAGCAATCTTTGAGGGTCCAGGGCTGCGCGGGAATCCTTTCACTTCACTACACAGGGAGGCGAATTCCTTTGGCTGGCAACTATTTTGTGGTAATGCGCGACCTGTCCCAAATATATTATGGGACTCGGTAATAAGTGTCCCACGACTCCAAAGAACGAATCGCGACGGGAACACATGCGGGAAATATAATTGAGTGCGTGCGACCGTCCTGCGAGGCGTCTTTATTGCAACTCACTTGTCAAGGTGACCGACATTAGAAAAAATGCAGAGTGCACCCACAGCAGAAAATATCCGTCGTGTGGATTATAGTGTACGCACACACGGACACGTAGGAACATCGCGTAATAGCCCAATATGGGATTACACAAAATTCCCAGAAAAGTAAACCAACCCTTAGTTTACCTATAGATAATTAACTATGCAATGTCGTTTATCTAACGTTTAAATTAAGTTACGCTCGCAATGCTGTCGGCGTAACCATATTCCCCGGCTTGAAAGGTCCTAATCTTTCAAAACAAAAAAGAGGAAACAACAATTAACAATTGCATATTATCATCATGAAAACTCTACCTTATGAAAGAAATTAAATTTATGAAGGAATTTTATAAACTAGTTAATAAATTTAATTAAACCTAACTTCTGCATTATAAAAATTAGATACCAAAACTTATTGTGTTGGCAAAGGGCACAACTTAACTGTTGGCCGTTGAAAAAACCCACTCTGAGTCTTGATCGTTGCGACTCTAACTACCCCGTTCTTATCCGGATAGACTTCAGTCACTAAGCCTATCGGCCAATGTAGAGGCATAACGTTGTCCTGCATAGAAACAACAACCATACCAGTCCGTAAAGGATTAGCAGGTGTGTTCCATTTTTGCTTGGATTGAAGGGTGTGCAAGTATTCATTGCGCCACCGCTTCCAAAAGGAATGAACAAGTTGATCATTTAATTCCTGTCGCGAAATAAGATGTAAGCGCGTTTCAGTTACCTCGCGAGCAGGAAAAAAGACGAGTGGTTTCGTGTTAAGAAAATGTGCAGGAGTTAATGCGGCGGGTTCTGACGGATCGGAGCTAAGCGCGTAGAGCGGTCGCGAGTTTAACAAAGCTTCAACCTGAGTTAGCATAGTGCTAAGCTCATCATAGGTGAGTATTTGTTGTCCAATTACCTTAAGAAGGTGCGTTTTTACACTTTTTACTTCACTTTCCCAGCATCCACCGAAATGGGGTGCTCTACACGGGATAGTTTTCAAAGTTATTTTATTATCCGCCAGTTCCTTTTCCCAATATGTGCTGTATTCATGCGATAAGAATTGGTAGAGTTCACGAAGATACGATTTTAAATCGGATTCAAAATGAATTCGTTGAACAGTTCGCCACACAACTGATTCAGCAAAGTTCAAATCGAGCGCGGTTATTGGGCCTATAGGAAGCCGCTTTAGAAATTTGTAAACAAAACAAATTGTTGTCAAGTATTTTTTCCAGGAGGAAAACCTATTGGAGAGGTTATACAGAATGTCTTCGGCAGGAGAATTCACCTTTGACATTGCCGGCGATAAAGCAGGTAGAGCCACTGGCTTCATTTCGGGAAGCTCTTGCGTCTCACCTGGAACGAATGGTTTTATAGGCCATTTGTGGCGGGGTAGTTTGAGCCAGGGCGGTCCAGTCAACCACAGTGGATGATGGATAAGCTGGGCTGGCGTCAAACCGCGGGAAAGACAATCACTAGGATTATCTGATCCTTTTACATGGAAGAAGTGTTTTGCCGAGAGATTTTCGTGAATCTTGGCTATGCGATTGGCCACAAACGTGTGCCAGCGATGTGGCGAAGAGTGGATCCAACTCAAAGTTACAGTTGAGTCTGAAAATGCTACGACAGCCTCAATGGCATATCGGGAGGAATAAAGATCAAAAACTCGCTTTATCAAAGTTGATAAAAGCAATGCGGCGCATAGCTCCAGACGAGCCAGCGAAATAACTTTAAGAGGAGCGACCTTGGACTTTGCACATACTAGCGAGATGGTTATGTCTCCATCTGGTTTAACTACGTGGGCGTAGACAGCACCACCGTAGGCTTTCTCGCTAGCGTCTGCAAACCCAACTAATGAAACTTTACAGTTTTCAATTACGCCAATGTGGCGTGTGAATTTAAGCTGCGAAATATGCGGCAGTTCATCTTGAAACTGCTGCCACAGACGAACTATGCGGTTTGGTGGGACATCATCCCATCCAATTTTTACAAGCCAAAGATCTTTGATCAATAGCTTGGCGTACAAGATCATGGGCGCGACTAAACCCAGAACATCGAAGAGGCGAGCGATAGACGACAGAATATTTCTCTTCGTGCAAGGGCGATTGTCAGAATTGACTTGGAATGCGAAATAGTCTTCGTCGGGAAACCAACGAAGCCCAAGAACCTTTAGAGTCGGATCCTTACTTAGATCGACACTGTGCGCGAGCCGCAGTGACTCGGGAATAGCCTGAAGAACCTCAGGGCTATTACTTGACCATTTAGTCAACTCAAAATCACCAAGTGAAAACAACTTAATCAGTTGGTGAGCGGAATCTATTGCTAGCGCAATGCTAGGAATAGAACTAGCGATATCATCGATATAAATATCTCTATTTAGAATCTCGCTTGCGAGAGGACAATTTTGACCCTCATCCTTACACAATTGTTGAATGGTGCGGATGGCGACAAAGGGCGAGCATTTGAACCCAAAGGGAAGAACGGAAAATTGCAGAATTTGCAATTCCTCGTCTTCGTGAAAGCGATATAGTATACGCTGAAGAGGACGATTTTCAGGACGTACTGAAATTCTGAGGTACATAGCTTTAACATCAGCCGTTATAGCTACAGCGTAGAATCTTAAATTTAAAAGAATATTAAAAAGGTCCGACTGAAGAACTGGACCTGCGTAGAGAATATCATTTAGTGATGTACCATTGGCTGTCTTCGCGCTCGCATCAAGAACCACGCGTAACTTGGTGGTTGCCTTGTCTTCGCGAATTACAGCATGGTGCGGGATGTAGTAAGATACCTCGCCAGGAATAATTCCTTGCACAAGGGAAACGTAATTATTTTTTAGATAATCTCTTATGACGTCATCATAGAGTAATTTGACGTTAGGATGCGATTTAAGTTTTCGTTCGAGGCTCATAAATCTACGACGTGCAATTTCGAAAGAATTACCTAACGCCGATGCGTCTGTCTTCAATGGCAAAGCAACGACATACTTGCCAGATTGGGTGCGAGTAGTGGTGGAACAATAAAACTGTTCACAGTATTTATCATCCACGCTAGTGATAGAAGAGGGTTGAACTTCCTCTATCTCCCAAAACTTGCGCAAGTCGCAGCTTTCCAAAGGGGAAGTAGCGAAAAACGACAGGGTGGCTTTCGGACGTTCTAAGACAGGTGCGTCTCCCATTAATATATAGCCAAGCACTGTCTCTAATGCGTCTGGACATCCCGCGGTAGAAGATACATGACCTGGTTGCAATAACTTAGCAAAAAGTTTTACTCCTAACAGAATGTCAATATTCCCCGGCGTAGCCCAAGTATCGTCGGCAAGTAGCCTCGAATCAATGTGATTGAAGTTAGCGACATCTATCGGGCATAACGGGAGCTGACCCGTTATCTCGTCGAGAACCAGAGCGTCGATGTTGTACTTGGGTTGCACACGGAAACGCGAACTAAATTTGAGTTCAACTGAACCTCGTACTGGTTGAGAGGTACCACCAATACCTTTGACGGTAACCACCGAATCCTCGCGGATAGGTAACCCGAGCTTACGACAGCATCGAGTAGTTATATAGTTCTTCTGGGAACCTGGGTCCAGAAGACAGCGAATAACAGCATCCTTGCCCTTCCTACCTACCACTAATACCTTCGCAGTAGCTAGCACTTCAGTAGTGCGAGACGACCTTTGAACCGTGGCTGAGTGCGTGCAAAAAGAAACCCGTTCCTGCGATGGCTCAGGTTCTTCGGCACTAGTAGCCGGTGCGGTGATGACACTAGCAGCTGGTTTCTGTGGCCTTTGTTCGAAATGCAACAAGGAATGATGTTTACCCTGGCACTTCTTACAAGTGGCAGAAGACTGACATTTAGACGCTGTATGCTGCGCACTAAGGCAGTTGACACACATATTGTGTTCCTTAATGAATTTAAATCTGTCATTCGCGTTTAATTTTAAAAAGGCACTGCACTTATATAAGTGGATATGCGATGAATGACAGAGCGAACATTTAGGCGATGTAGATACATGCGCCCTAGAAGACGTAGCAGACGCCGCACTGGCGCCACTGCGGCCGGCGGTCGACTTTTCAGCATTTGACGGCGCGATGCGATATAATATTTTTATTTGTTCGCGTACAAACTTTACGAAGTAATTATAATCTACCTCTTGAGGATCTTTCAAATTGCGAAGCGACATTTCGTAATGTTTTGCGATGTCGGAGTCTAATAACTTAAGACCCGCGTACGTGAAAATAAAATCATCCATGTTATCTATTTTCAATTGCTTGAGTCCTGCCACAATTGCAGTGAATTTATCAAATACCTGTTCAACATTAGCAGGCGAAGTACCAACTGATTTTATAGAAAACAGCTGATTGAGATAACTAACTGCTAATGCGCGCGTGTCATGATATTTTGCGATAAGCGCGTCCCAGATTACGCGATAGTTCTCTGCAGCGGGGACAATACCGGCGGCAACACTTTGAGCCTTGCCCTTGAGATGACTTAGTAAATAGTGAATACGATCCGAGTCCGATAAATCGGGATTTAAATGTATTACACGTTTGAATGTTTCATAGAAAAACGGAAAAGTTTGAATGTCGCCCTCAAAGGTAGGCAGTTCGATTCTCGGTATTTTGATATGACATAACCCTGAACTTGAACCGAGTCTACTACTCGTCGAATTAGTACTACTCATAGCATAATCCTTAGTAGGGGGAGCTGGGGTCAATGAACTCAATACATTTTTAATTTCGCACGAAAGATCGTCAAAGGCCGACAACGTGTTGTAATTAACCTCATAGTCGGGATTAATTTTCATTGACAAAATATTTATATTATCAATTGTAGTTATAATTTCGTTTCTAATTTGATCGACTGTTCTGGCTTTCGCAATGAAAGTATTTCTCGACCTTTCGTCATTGAGATTTGAAATTAAATCATATATTTTTTGAACGCGACCAAAATATGAAGCACATTTGCCTTCGTAAAGTTTAAGTTTGTTATTTAAGTCTTCCATTTTAAACTAAAAATTTGTGTTTAAAAATAAAAAAAATAAAAACTTTAACATAAAATTGGTACGGAACCACTTATCCGCCCAAGCGAAATTCCAGCCTAAGCTAATGGATGCAAAACAAAGTATTAAATATTTATATTTTTTAAAAAACAAAAAATAGGTAGGTACGGAACCAATTTCCCGACCATGCGGAACCCTAGCGAACGTGCAATACGACGCGTAAGGATAAAACAAATAAATACCTATCCTACCAGCAGCGTTAGTAAGTATAGATAGGCACTAACTGACCAAGCTGGCACGATATAGGAACAGTATAGATAGCACGAGCGTAATTGCTGTGCATGCGAAATAATAGGTACTTATGAACGTAAGAGTGAGAAATAATTTATCTTGTCTTAAGAACAAACAACCTAGTAAATAAGTTACTTCAGAACCTACTAAAATTCTTCAATAAATGCGGTGTGGACTGTAATATTTTTGCGATGTAAATAAATAAACTCAATGTTTAGTTATTAGGTTAAAAATAAACCAACAAGATGTTATAGTGGCGATCCTTACTTGGATTCGCTAACAAAGTTAACCAGACCAATCTTTGTGCCACGAAACTTTCCACGAAACCACCGTCAATTAAATAAAATAATGAAAAATTAGCGTAATTAACGCAATTTAACGTAAAATCTATTTCACAACATGAAACACTAAAGTAGTAAATAACTTATACACACCTATTTGTGAATCAGTTAGGAAAAATGCGAATTTAAATAATTTTATAACGGGACTTCGTGTACAAGTGCGAACACACAATGGACCTTACATGTAACGCAATAAGGACGAGTTTCCTATGATGATTATATGCAATTACACGTGGTAATAAACCCAAAATTTTAGATTTCTATCCGGCTCGAAGGACCAAATATATGGAAGATATAACCGGCCGCATGCCGCGATGCATGGTACGATAGACCATAAAGCTAACCGATTATATCATTTGGGTTAATATGCGTTTCCCAAGGTGGGATGGACTGGCTGAAATCCAATAATTCTAGGTTTCTCAAAGATGCGTATAGTAATTATAACGACGTTGCACAGGCTAAAATCACTAGGTATGTAGGAAGGCTTACTAACCTGGCAAGTCCAGCAATCTTTGAGGGTCCAGGGCTGCGCGGGAATCCTTTCACTTCACTACACAGGGAGGCGAATTCCTTTGGCTGGCAACTATTTTGTGGTAATGCGCGACCTGTCCCAAATATATTATGGGACTCGGTAATAAGTGTCCCACGACTCCAAAGAACGAATCGCGACGGGAACACATGCGGGAAATATAATTGAGTGCGTGCGACCGTCCTGCGAGGCGTCTTTATTGCAACTCACTTGTCAAGGTGACCGACATTAGAAAAAATGCAGAGTGCACCCACAGCAGAAAATATCCGTCGTGTGGATTATAGTGTACGCACACACGGACACGTAGGAACATCGCGTAATAGCCCATTAAGGGATTACACAAAATTCCCAGAAAAGTAAACCAACCCTTAGTTTACCTATAGATAATTAACTATGCAATGTCGTTTATCTAACGTTTAAATTAAGTTACGCTCGCAATGCTGTCGGCGTAACCAGGGTAGTTGCCATACTCACCACGCTTGGCAGGCGGGTTGGTGAGCGCAGTATGGGATGTTGATACACGGATAGACGCTGCTGCCCATCTTCCGGAGGTATCCCTTAGCAGGCTCTTACTGCATCCATGGGCATGAGAGGAGGGGGGGTATCATTCTACTGCCGGCACCCCACGGCAACATTTTTTAACAAACAAGCTTATATTAAAAAAAAGTCGTCTGTCTGTCTGTTTGTCAAGAATAAAGTCAAGAACGAAGAAGAAAGCCAGACGGACCACAAAGTGATCCTTTAAAGGAAAAAAAAACGAAACTCCATATTATGGAGTTCCGTTTTTTTTCCTTTTATGGTACAGAACCCTAAAAAGAAAAATTCCCCGTGGGAAGGCGGCTGTCAGGTATCATGACATCACAGCCAGTGGTTGGTTGTCGCCGGTCCATCAGCACGCCGCCCTGCGCCAATCAACACGCGGAACTGAAATCAACGTTCGACCGCAGAAGTGCGGGTTCTCTCCCGACTCCGTGACACTGTCGCCTGTTCGCCAACGTGCTTAATTTTAACCAATTTGTTTGGACTTAGTGCTCATTTTCACGAATCGTCTTTTTTTACGAATCGTGTTTTTTTTTGTTGGTGGCAATCCTTTTAATCGTCCGTAAAACTAACCTTTGTCAAACAAGTTTATAAAAATAAAAATGTCAAGTAACCACCGACCCTTTACCCAGCCTCTAGGTTACCTAATTTGTTTTTTGTTACTTTTTTTTAATGTGTACCCAGATTTCTGCAATCTACACATCATGCCCTTTTATTAAATACCACACTTGGGTATATTTGAAATCATTAATTTATTAATTCCCTCTTTCACCATCTATATTCTTTCTTGCTTCTTTCCCTCACTTGGAAAAAAAGTCTTCCGAAGCGAACGAATTCAATTATATGCTTTGTTCAATTTAAATGTGATTTATTCTTATTTTTTATACTGACTATTCTAAGTAGCGTTTTGCTCTATTGAATATACACTTATTGAGTTTGAGTTTTGAGTTTCAATATCTTGTTAACTTCTTTTTTTACATTTAATTTAATTTATTTCTGAGGATAATTCCTTACCTGATTATCGTAATAGTAGGTGAGAAATTAAACATTATCTTCCCAAAACACACATTTTCGTAACAAATTGCATTAGTAACTTAACCTTGACGGAAACTTTGAATCTCGTCCAATAAAGTAGTTTCGGGAAGTTGTCTGTAAACTGCAACGAGTTTGTCAAGCTGAATCGGAAAAAGTTTAGAGCTTCCCTGACAAGTCTGAAAAGGACCGTTCCGAGACGCTGAGACTCCGCGCACAGCGCGCAACATTACGAGTATGTTCCTCTCAAGTTGATCTTTATGATCAAGGTCGTTAATTTGAAGAAACTAGAAAATGTACTCATTTATAGGTGTGGGGCGATTCTCTACTGATTTAAACTTTTCCAATTGAATCTAATAAATGTTACTTATAAGTAGGGTTGAACCCATTCCCGCGTGTCTTAGTAGATTCCGGAAGTCGGGCCGGTTCCGGGCGGCCCGCGTCCCGCCCCGCCCTCACGTGATAAACTTTACTGCCCAGTTTATTGTGGCTTCTTGACGCCAAGTTACAGGTGGGGGTACTCGTTTACCTAATTTTATTTTAGGGTTCCGCAGTAAAACTCTCGCTAACTTGATTGCGATGAATGTTATGGACGCAACGACGCGTCTATAACTCTGATAGAAGAATAAAAGGTTATAGGTTATTGTATTTTGATGGCTATGCTAAGGTGTGTGGAAGTGGACCTTATTCTTATGGACCCAAGGATGAGAACCGTATCTGTTCCCGAATAGTATCCCAAAGGGTTGTTTTATTAGGACGCGTGGTTCTGAGTAAACATGCGTCTCATTAATTCTTCGAAGTTAATTTTGCCAAGACGTTTTTTCTATTGTGCAATACCTACCCATTAACAATTATTATCAAAATTCAGGTAATACATTTCAATAGTTAATTTTGATAGTACCTGAGATCGCCAGTGGCGCGCGAGGGACCGGTATACAATATGCTGCACATAACTTTGCCTGTTGCGCAGGTATGTGTTGTAATTAAATACCAAAGTACTCCAGTTTCCTTCACTTATTAAAATTATAACTCCCCCTCCCTATATGATGCTGTAGCTAAAAATAAACACAATGATTTTCTTACAAAAGTCCAATGAATCCTTAGTGAAGGATTCGGGCCTTTCAATTGCAAGGCTTTTCAGGAAAGTGTGTCACAATTGGTTTATATATACTCGTATACCTACTGCTGCTGTATAGTCGGACCCAATAGACGGGACGACTTATTGAGAACTTGTGTCGATGAAATAAAATTTGAAGAGTTATCTCATTTCATTATTCTAAGGACTGGTACCTCGCTGTGCAGCTGTGTCATTAAATTAAATTAAATGGAGTACTTAATTCTTATTCCAGTGTCTCGAGAGTTGCAAGCACGTAACATTCAAAGGTTACCAGGTATATTCGCACACAATTGGTATTTTCCCGGAGTACAGCGTGAAATGATATAAGTTAAATCTCATGGAAGCCGTTTTCAATGCAGGGATTTATCTACCCTTGGAAAGCAATTACACCTAGGTTTATATTTTAAAGCCAAGTCGATATCGGAAATCCAGCTATACAATATACATTTTTATGATTTAGTATAGATTTATCTATACTTATATGTATCATGAAGCGGAAGAGTTTGTTTGTTGGTTTGGTTAAACTCGCAAATCTCAGGAACTACTGGCTCGAATCGAAAAATTATTTTAGTGTTGGGTAGCTGATTGAAATTATTTTAGTGTTGGGTAGCTGATGAAATTATTTTAGTGTTGAAATGAAATGATGATACGATATTTATATTGCATAAAACATGGTATTTAAGGTGAATAGGATTATGATTAACCTATAGCATGTATGTTTAACTTATAGCATGCAATTAATTTTAACTTATGCCAAGGAACAGCAGCCAATTAAATAGATTCTTTTGAAATAAATAGTCATTCAATATTTTAAATTCAAGAATAAACACATAATTGAACCTGTTTCGTGCACGATTAGATAGACTACTATCTGAATCCACAGTCACCATGGCCGAGATCGGCTAGGAAATATCATCATCTTCAACAATGGACTTGAAAATCATGCCAACAAAACATCAAATAAAATTTTAGTAATTGTGTCGTACTCAGGACCCAGTGATAAGCCCGAGTAGCTGTCAGCGGCGCCGTCGTGTTTCCAGCAATCCGATTCAGCGGGCTGTGCGAGTTCATTTCGCTTTTTTTTTTATTTATAGAAGAGTAAAACATGGAGTTTGTTTTACTCGAAAGTTATTTTTTTGGGTAGCGCTGCGATTCGATATTTTTATTTGGTTCCCTGTAAATCTAATGTTAGACTAATGATGTTTATTTTTTCCCTCTTTTTAACCGACTTCAAAAAAAGGAGAAGGTTCTCAAGTCGTCCGTAGTTTTTGTATATCTATATTAAATCAGATCTTTGTCGTTTATGAAGCGATTTGGGAAATATTTTAAAACTCAGTTCCGATGATCTCCTCTACTGTTGTAGCCAAACATAGCGCTTTTCAGCATTTAGCTCAAGGTCAAACATTTTCATAAAAAAATATTTGGTGAAGGAACTGATAACGAAGACCACATGACTATCAATACTGTTCAATATTACAAAATTCACTCTTCTAATTCAACCATGAAGAATCAAGAGGAATATTCAAATGAAATAAATCACCTCAATGTACGACACACATAGTGGTTTGGGAATGTTCAGCAACATTTCATATTTTATCATTGAAGTCAGTTTATTGTTTAAATTAAAGAACGAAAAGTTTTTTCAAAAATCTAACAAGAATTGAATCCTTCTGCTACTAGTACCTACTGTAAATTTTTTGAATCAACAAGCCAGCTTTAAATACAAATTATGACTTAATCATTAGTTTGTTAAGTGCTCCCCGGCATGCGACGTGCTGCATGCGGCATCGGCTGTGCAAATACAACATTTATCCGGTTTCTAACTTTCATTAGGATCGCGAGTTCTTTTATAAAAACTCTGAGGGGAACCTCGCCAGGAGCCAGTGAGTATGACGCTAGTGCTGGAGCGAGACATCCCCGCTCACGGCAGTTAAGTAAGTTAATTAAACGCAGCTTCTGATAAATTAATTTTCAGACGATTTGATTCTCTTCAGTCGTGCCACGTATCCAGGGGCTTGAGTCCACAATCGTGCAGAATGTTTAATGTCCATTTTGGTTCTGACTGTAACTACCAAGTTAAGGTTAAGTTGGTCAGTTTTCGTAATAGGGTTATGTCAGGTCCCAAATTTTCCCATTTAACATAGCTTAGAGTCTATTTCATCATCATCATCATAGCCATTAGACTGTCGTCCACGGCCACATTATGATGACACACATAGGCCTCTCTCATGCTTATCCATGATCATGAGGGGATTGTTGCCACGCCTGGCAGGCGGGTTAGGCGCAGTATGCGATTTTGATACATGAAAGTCTGTTTACACTGGTTTTAAACGGGTTTCCATTTAAATAGTTTGAACAGTTACGGTTTGGTCTCCTCATGAAGGAACATCAAGGCTGATGATCGAACGCTTGCTGAATAAATTCACCAGATTTTTGTATTGGCATTGGACGAACAAACGACCGGCCGCGACTACTAACTGAAGTTGTTAAATAATTGAAATAATAGTAATGATTTTATAGTTGGTTTGTGGTTTCCATCTAACAATGTCCCAGGCACTGCAGCGTCTCATACAGCATGATTACTTGTTGCTGGCGCTGTATAAATCATCTATAATAGATGCAAAAGCCTTACTGTGGTTTGCGTGGTAGACATATCAGATAGGCTTCGTTCGCGCGTGGGTCGCTGGGCGTGACGCTATTTCCGAAGATCGTTACTGAGTATTCTTCCAGAGCCGCGGACTCAGAATTGCTTTAAAAAAGCGTGTGAGTAAACAACCGCCTTTGACTTGGAACTTCAAAAAAAAATCCCTCCTATCGGCATACCTCTCAAAGCTTATTAAAAATTAATAAATTGGCGTCTAGACATAATAATTTATCCATTTTTGTGGATAATTTCCACTGAAAGCAATTTTGAATGTTATAAAGAACTTTGTGGCATAATTTAATAATTTTCGACAACGTAAGACTTGGAAAGGTTTATTATCATTATCTACGTTTACGTTTCTGGATAATTGGGCTTATCTGTTATGTAGGCAGTTAAACATTTTCTTTAAAGTTTTTTTATCGCCTTGCTGGGAAACTACCGCCAACGACTTAGCAAGCGAATTATTTAAAAAAAGTATTTATCTTCTTAGCTTCAAAGAGCTATTAAAACAGTTTTTCATTTCATGTTTAGTAAAAATGAAGACCAGCGTTACTCAACCAGCAAATAGTACTATGAGCCACAATTAGTGATTCTATACGTATTATGTGTTAGCTCCTCCGAAAGCGGCAGCGAACTGTATCCAATCAGAAATAACTTAGACAGCTTAATCTGACCAAATTATTTCAGATTGGATATAGTTCGCTGCCGTACTTTACTAATCCATCTACAAGGTGCATCATAATATACTAACCTGATTAAATGAAAATCACGAGTGTACATTATAACACTTTCCAGGATTCGGAAACGTACTACCTCAAAATCGGCCAATCTACCATGTTACTACCCTTAGTAACATGGTAGATTGGCCGATTTTGAGGTAGTACGGTAAGGTACCTAGCTCTTAACCTTCCTAGGGAGTTAGTAAATGGAAACTGGGCTAAATATTTTGACAAGTTATAATAAAGAAATACAAGAAAACTGAATTCAAACTACTAAGTTAATGAAGTCGTAAGACTAAAGTTGTTCCTAAGGGTGTTCAGAATCATCCCCCTTTTAGGGGTGAACACACATTATATATATAATAATAAAAATACGTGAGATGTGCCCTGACACCAAAAATTGTGGCAATGTCTTTTATAATTATGCGTGTTAATAATAATGCCGACGCACGTACACCGCCGTGGGGTGCCGGCAGTCCGCCGTGGGGTGCCGGCAGTAGAATGATACCCCTCCTCTCATGCCCATGGAGCCTGCTAAGGGATACCTCCGGAAGATGGGCAGCAGCGTCTATCCGTGTATCAACACCCCCCTCCGCGCTCACCAACCCGCCTGCCAAGCGTGGTGAGTATGGCAACTACCCCTCATGGAGATCCATGAGGGAGGCCTGTGTTCATCAGTGGACGTTTTTATGGCTGAAATGATGACGTACACCGCCGTGGGGTGCCGGCAGTAGAATGATACCCCTCCTCTCATGCCCATGGATGCAGTAAGAGCCTGCTAAGGGATACCTCCGGAAGATGGGCAGCAGCGTCTATCCGTGTATCAACATCCCATACTGCGCTCACCAACCCGCCTGCCAAGCGTGGTGAGAATGGCAACCACCCCTCATGGAGATCCATGAGGGAGGCCTGTGTTCATCGGTGGACGTTTTATGGCTGAAATGATAACGATGACGTACACTGGTTTCACCAATAAAGCAAGCTGTTATTGAAAATAAAATACAATGAAAATATTTAGTTTTAATTGCCGAGATGCAGGAGCACCGCCCTCCCGCCCGCTAATTATGCACATGTAGGGAGAACTAGGTTGTCAGTGCAGCATGCATACCCAAACCTATACGACGACACGTGTTTCGCCTCTCCGCGAGGCATCATCAGGTGAGACGCTGAGGTGTTGACTGGTCGGCCGCTGGAACGAAAGTGAAGCCACATTTTTTTTTCGAAATGACAATATAATATTATTTATTGACCGCAGATGGCCATGACAACGTTACCGGACTATGGCAAGCGCAGAAAGCGCCCAGCTGCAAAAGTTAGGTTGGGGCAACAAGCTCAAGGGCACCACTTAGGTTCGAACCACGGCTTGGACTGTTGCCAGATCTTTGTTTGTAATGATGGTTAACGTCCAGGTGCAAAACTGTACCTTAAGACGGAAGAGTGTATTCTTCGGCCCCGCCGGTGGGACCGGTTATTGAATGTGTGCCTAGCAGCTAATGTAGGACGGGTTGACGTCACCTCCGGGTTAGCGGCGGTGAGCTCGTCAACGGGCAAGCCGAGAACGTGTCTCGGTCGACGGAGGAAAGAACTCGTGGGTAATGGCTCTATCGGGTAGTCGGAGATTAATCCCGAGGTTAAGGCGAAATACAATCGTGTTGTGTAGGCATTCGACGAGCGATCGCCGCGAGGGGTCCGCCCCACTCCCCGCGCGCTCTCGGCTATCTACTCACTAAAAACACAGAATAGTATTCTGTGCTAAAAAGGTAGGTAGGCAGGTAGGTATATAAAGTACACGTACAATTTGATAGGGTATGTTCTTAGATTAGATTAGGGGCATTACTCCCCCAATGATTTTAAATTATATTTATTTTGTAGGTATTTATTTATAAAAAAATATATATTGTATAGGTATTCGTTTTATCACCTAGAAAACCCGCATCCATTTTGATCAGGTCTCTAGCTCTATTCAAAGATTACCTGGACGAAAACACTTTTAGTAATAAGTTAGCCAGTAGATAATTAGTTATGGTACATACACTTCTTGTAAGTCGTAAACTTTTGTTTTTTGTCTTCTCTAGATATCTATAAGGTACCTGGCCCTAAGATGGCCCGATGCATAATATGGCCCACTTTCAGAAAAAACTTATTTGCAAGAATTTTGTTTCATGTAGTGGTTATTTGTATAACAAAATATAAATAAATGCAAGGGTAAACAAAAAGATTCAGTCAAGATTCGGTTGAATTGAAGAAAATAGGTAGGTATTTTAGATGTGATTATTTTTATTGCTATCTACGTATTTATGCATTCTAATAATTCTCTAACCAGCCCAACTCCTTGAAGTACCAGAGTAGTACTTTGGTGATTGACAGCTTCGTTGCAGCTTTTCTATGGTTGTGGATGGGGTTGATGCGTCAATGAGACTTCATTCCCGTCATGTGTCATTCATTCTCCTCGGTGACCATGCAGTATACCACGTGTTCCACAGTTTCTTCCTGGAAGTAGCCAAGACACAAGCTGCTGTCTGTGGCTCAAGTCTTGAAAAGATTATGGTTCAGTTTGAAGTGTGTTATAATACCCACCACCGTTCTTAGGTTCTCGCTTATCCTTAGCATTGTGTTTGTTGTTTGATTATTATTGACACAAGTTCTGTAAAAATATAGGCAATTAAACATAATGTAAGTACCCAGCTTTTTCCCAGGTAGATTATTATATTTACCCAGGGTAGGTAAATTAGATACCTAAAGTGGCCCATCTTAGAAATAACATTACAATAGGTAGGTATTTTTAGAAACATATATTATGGGCTACCTTAGGAACCTTATCCAAGGTCATAACATGGTACACTACATTACAGGCGTGTTTACACATTCCCGCGAAATTATAATCTTTTATGGACATAGGTACGTTTTTTGAAAATGGGCCATCATAGGCACTGGGCCCATCTTTGGGTCAGGTTCCTTACTCGGAACAGACAAACAGCCATTTTTGACGATTGGGTAGGTAGATACATATTTTATTTTCACCGATGGCTAGGTAGATATACTTACATAGGTATATATTTTATTGGTTAGCTAATCAACAAGCAACTTACCTGTTCAAGTTCATCAATTTTAGTTTTTTTAGCTTCAATCGTGATTTTCGTTTTATTTTGTTATACTTATTCACCATTTTGGCTGCAAAATTTCGCGTATTTGTTTGCGTAGGCGACAGCGGGACGAGCGCAAAAAAGTAGTACACGGGTGCTCTCGACGAGGCGCTGCGGCCGACTGATGTAAGGCAGGAGCCGCGTAATGGCCGGCCCGTGCGCAATTTTGCTAGTCATTATTTACAAATATATTTTTTGCTACAAAATAATATTCTTTTGCAAAAAAGTAAAGCCATAATCATCTAAAGTATATATTAGGGAACATTTAGACGAAATTTCATTGAATTATGTTTAATAACTAGCAAATGAAACTGGTTTTCCGTAGACAGGATATCTGTAAAAATGAAGATTTAGAGGAAACTTTGCGATTTTTTTCTATCGAGTCAAGTTAAGTCAATCGTGTTTCGGCTCCCATAACTTACTAGCTATAATCCTTAACTTTTGATGTTCATCAAAAAATATTAAAAAAATCAGTGTTTTCTTGCCTTAAAATTGGTTTTCCTTACAGTCAAAACGTGAGTTTTGGAACATACTTCACCTTAACGGATTGGGGTGTTCCGCCGCCACTTCATAAAAACGCTTTAAAGCAGTTTTAATAAAGTGTTCGATGGACTCGAAGTGTTCGATGAACTCGAGTGAAACCACAACGCAGCGGCCGCTCCTTAAATACCCCCACCGCGTGACGTTGTTGCCCTACTACTACCCGAAAAAATACGTAATAATGGAGACGACACTAGATTTGTTTGGTCATTCAACAGTGTAAATTCGCCATTATTGTTGTGTTTCAGAATTTCTAACTGCTCCAACACACACAACCGGAAGCTTTTACCACATACATGCAAAATGTTATAACTATTACTGTAGCGCAAGGAATGGCCGGCATCAATTAGATGTTTCGCGAAAACATAGGCCAAATTTCAGATAAAATAGCTAATATATTTAGAATTAATTATATTTATTCACTGTAACAATTTTATCTATCAATTTAAGTGAAATGCATCATTTATAATTTCACTTTTGACCTGTAAAATGTTTACCAATAAATTGACTATCTGACACACTGAAATGAATTTCTCGAAGGTTGTGATGGTATGATTGGAAGATTCCAGTTAGTAGATAATGAGATGCACAAGCAGCTAATACGGCTAGGATTTCCCCGGAGACGAGGCAGGGGGGCAGGAGAGGGGCAGGTGAGGGGCAGGGAACGGGCGGCGGGTCGGATCCACTATCAAATTTTATTCAAACACGGCCAAGGCTGGGATTAAAATGCTTTTCTGATTGCTTTTTAAATTGAAATATTAATTTTCCATTTTATTTATTCGCGAAATCTACACGGTGAAACTTCGTCCCTGAAAGTAATTTGCTGAAGTGCGTTGTTGTAGTGGAACTCTCCGATTTCAAGTGGACTCCAAGTTTGGGTGGCTACGGATGAGCCAAAATACAATTTTAGGCTGTTTCTCGCTTCGGATTTCTTTTTATATAATTCTTTGTTCTCTCAACAAAAATAACCGGCTGAAATGATATAATCTAGAATGTCGGTGAAAATACCCAAACCTCTGTATGTAGGTACCTATGCTTATTACATTCAATTATTTCACTCGATTAGCATGGATCCCGTTATCAGGACTGGGATTAAAGGAAAGCAAACATTATTAAGTGAAACAAAAGACCCGACTTAATTTTAAATTTGGCAGGCTCTTACTGCATCCATGGGCATGAGAGGAGGGGTATCATTCTACTGCCGGACCCACGGCGGTTTATATCTAATAACTTGTCAAAATATTCAGCTTAGTTTCCATTTACTACTTCCCTAGGTAGACTAGGAGCTAGGTACCCTTACCCCCTTAGTATCCATATGTACTATTTGGTAGGTAGATATTGAGGTCTAAGTTGACTTACATTTAAAAAAAACATATTAACACTTCCTTCAATCTACTATTATAGGCCACGACGTTCATTAGAAAATATAAAAATATTTTAAGGCTATTTAAGATCTAAGCTATTAACATTATGTACATGTAAGTAGCAAAATAAATTAAATGTGAAATATTTTACACACAGTTATACAGCACGGAATTTTAATATAATTCTCTAATTTCACTAATAACATGTAAATTAACTAAATATTTTAGTGTATGTTGTCGGCCCATGGAAAGTTCTTTAAAAGGATTTTAAATTGCATTATTCCATGCATATGTAGAGGTTTGACTCGTGTTTAGACTTGTAATTAGTATCTGTGATAGCAGTGTGTAGCTGTCCGACGCTACTCAGGAGCAGCCATAGTCACGTGCGGGGGTAGGTTTGTCCCTTTCGACATCTTCTCAAGCATGTTCTGAGATATGAAGATAAAAAAATAAGGAACATGATATTATATACTAATACTATAAAGAGGAAAGATTTGTATTTTGCGTGTTTGCAACGAATAAACTCAAAAACTACTGGACCGATTTTCGTAACTCTTTCACCCATAGAATGCTACATTATACCTTAGTAACAAAGGCTATATTTATTTTCGTATTTTTGGGAACTACGCAGGTGAAATTGCAGAGTGCGGCTAGTATTGTTATTATTTATTTAATAGGACATCCAACACAGGGTTACACATAATACACATAATACTAAGGACTAAATGTTAATAGCCTGGTGCTCCCGTAATTACAGGATGTCACAGCATAAAAAAAAACAGCCACCTCGCAGCAATGCTATGGTACAGTAAATCGCGGCACAGCGCTGGTCATCCGTGGTTTCACAAGTTCGGCTACCACGGAAGACCAGCGTCGTGCACGCAAGCAAGCGCGATGTGGCTGACCATCGCGTGTGGTTGTCAACAGAGAACGGCGCAGAGAACGGCGGAGCCAACTCTCCGGACGAGGAGCTGGCGGCGGACGTGGAGGCGGGCTGCCTGCAGCTGTGCCAGGCGCACTGCCCGCCGCCCGTGGCGCGCTTCTTCCGCAACAACCGTTTCAAGAACCTGCACGTGAGTACCACCTTCCTCTTCTACTTCTTCTTCTCTCTCTCATACTCTTGACCGAGTATACGAGGTTGTCATGTCAGAGGACGCTGTGGGAAAATTGACAATCCTTCAAAGAACTACCACATTCGTCGCGTACCGCAGCCTTTCTGGCGCATTCATATAGTCGACCGTCCAATGCATTATTCATTTGGTCGTCCATCTCAAGAGCGATCTGCCATGTGCTTGCGTGCCCTCAACTCGACCCTGCACCACAAGGTGTTCTATGAAAACCTCCGCGAAACACGTTCCAGAGAAGTTGGTGTCTGATGCCAAGTTCTGGGAGTACCTATGGACTATTTGGTGCGGAGCTGATCCACTGAACTAAATAAATCGTCCTTTGAGCCCGAGGGGGGTTGACTCCAATACCGAACTACTTGTGTAGAACACACAAGTCCGCTTAGAGTCTATGACTATGGAAACGCTAGTTTATCCTGTGCAATATGCCATGGAACATCAGAAGCTTCGAATCTATGACAGCAAGTTTTCTCTTCATAAACTATATGCGTAGGTCGCTGCTAGGTGTTATTGGCGTTATAGATGTTGTGCGTTGTCATGACATTATAACACGCACCGACGGCATGGAATCGCTTGCAGGCGTGTTTCTAATTACTGTAGCTGTCTGGCGTAAATGATTCTGTCTTTACAACGTCGCCCGTGTCCGCCGCTACCTGTGGACGCTGAATTCAATTAAGTGACATACACAATGTTCCATCTCTTTCTGCAAATCGTAAATTCAATTTGTACCTGGTTTACATTTCATACTAGCGCTTAGCAAGTTTGCTGCTTTCACTGATTGTTTTATGCATTAATTGAAATGCAACACGTTTTGTATTGTGCGGACAAATATCAGGTTAATCTACGTTTGTGTAATAATATCCACTGTGTCCCGGTGCAACGAAAATTGCGTTTGTGGAGTAATTACGTTAACTTAGGGATTGATTACGTAAATGATTAAAACAGCTAGAGTACAGAAGCTCTGCAGATGAGTGGTGGTTAATGACTCCAGGAGCGGCGAGAGTTCGTCACAATTGGAACTACTTTTGACGACCTCTGTGGCACAAAGTGCGAAGGTCCGGTTGCGGATTCGATTCCCTTCCTTGGGACAAATATCTCGGTGATCTGCAGATATTTGTTCAGGGTGTTCTAAATGTATTTAATTTTTTTTAACCTATACTCTCCCACAGCTGGGCAAAGGTCTTCCCCAAGTCCTTCCAGGAATCACGATCTATAGCCAACACCCACCAATCTTATCCTAAATGTATCCAGATCATCACGCCAGCGTCGAGGCAGGCCTAGGAGCCGGCCTCGGCCTCTTCGCCCGTCCTCAGGCACCCATTGTGTGACGATCCGGGCCCACCTTTCCGGATGCATGCGCCTCACATGCTCCGCCAAATCCCACTTGAGCCTAGCAGTCTTGTCTCCAACATCGGCAATTCCAGTTTCGCGAACGTAGCGTAGTGTTATGGATGCGGTCGATCTTCTTGACTCCAAGTACGCTACGTTCCACTACCCTTTGGCAAACCTTGAGTTTGGATTTTTGAGATTCGGTTAAAGACCACGTTTGTGCACCATTGGTGAGGATGGGCAGGATACACATGTCGATGAGTTTTCGCTTCAGTGTGACAGGAAGATAAGATAAGATAATCATTTATTTGCTGAATGTAGGTACAATAGGTCTTATATAATAATAACAATTTCCAATACATTCTACCTCGTAAGGGCGTGCAAAATAGAATATAATAATTATGATTAAGATTCATGCAAGATACGTAGTAAAATTAACAATTATTTTTTTATTCATTAAAGTCATCGATTTAGTTAATGTCAAATAAAATAAAATAAAATTAATACAATGTCAACATTTATAATCTAAATATTCTTTTAAGTCGTAAAAACATTTGTCTTGTAGCCAATATTTTAATTTTAATTTAAATAAATGTAATTGCATTTTTTTTATGTCATTGGGTAATTTGTTAAAAATTGTAATTGCCTGCTGATAAACATTATTTTTGATAAGTTTTAATCTACAATGTGGAACGTAAAGCCTGTCATTATGTCTAGTTTGTCTTTATATCATATCTGAATGGATTTTAAAATAATATGGATATTGTTTCACAAACACGCATATTTCCCTTATGTACATGCACGGCAGCGGAAGAATATTGTACATCTTAAACAAGGGCTTACAGCTATCCGTACTCCTAGCGCCACTTATGGCCCTCACACACTTTTTTGAATAAGAAACGCCATTTCAATGTCGGTTGAGTTTCCCCACAACATTAATCCATATGCTAAATATGATGATACATATCCGTGATACACTTTCAGCGCTGCATCTGTAGATACGCGAAGCCTTATGCTTTTTATAGCAAAAACGAATCTATCCAGCTTATCACAAATATATTTAACGTGTGTTTTCCAGTTGCAATGTTGATCAAGCCAAATGCCTAAAAACTTAGCTGTATCAACTTCAGCGATGGGGTTGTTATTATAATTAACAGCAATTGTACTTTTTTTTGTTTATAGGATCCGAACTGTATAATATTTGTCTTTGTCAAATTAATTTGTAGGTTATTTTTTGTCAACCATTCAATTGTTTTAGATAAAGTTATGTTAATTTCATTTTCAAAATTTATATTATTTCCCCCTCTTACAATAATTGTTGTATCGTCAGCAAATAAGATAGTTTTATGTCTAGTTATATTAGGAATGTCATTTATGTACATAAGAAATAAGAATGGTCCTAGAATGCTACCTTGTGGTACTCCAAATTTGTTAAATTTGAAGCTTGATTGTATATCTATTTTGTTTCCTTTAATGATGCTTGACACCTCAACACACTGCTGTCGGTGACTTAGGTAACTTTGAAGCCACTGATTTGCGGTACCTCTTATGCCGTATTTGTCTAGCTTAAACAGCAATAACGTATGGTCAACAAAGTCAAATGCCTTTGACATATCTAGTAGTAGAGCAACTACAGGAACTTTGTCACTTATGGCTTCCATCACTAATTTAATAACGTTGAAGCAAGCCAGAGAGGTAGAACTATTTTTACGAAATCCAAATTGCTCAGGTTTCAATATATCATGTTTTGAAACAAATTTTTGCAACCTTATTAACATTATTCTCTCAAATATTTTTGAGAAAACCGGTACTAAGGCTACGGGTCTATAATTATTTAGGTCCGACCTATCCCCCTTTTTAAATAGAGGCTTTACTATAGACTGCTTTAGTATATTTGGAAATACGCCTTCTTCAAACGATCTATTAATCAAGTAACTAATTATTTCAGAAATATATGGAGCACTTAATTTAATCAATTTGGTATTGATTCCGTCTTCACCTACAGAGTTGGTATTTTTGAGGCTTCTAATAACTCTTGACACTTCTGTTTTGTCGGTTGGATGTAAAAATATTGGTGATGTGTGGGAATCAACGTATTGCGCCATGTCTGATGAGTGAAAATTAAAATTGTTATTATTTGTTATGTCGATAAAATATTGATTAAACAGTTCACAAATGTCATGTGGGTCAGTGTATGTATGTTAAATTATTTTTAATAATTTTCTCAATTTGCCTAGCAGGTTCTACATCTCCTGATATGTCATTAATAACCTCCCATGCCGCTTTACATTTATTGTCACTATTTGATATGTGCCTCATATTTTGTAATTGTTGAGACTTATAGAGACATCTTTTTAAAATATTTTTGTAATTTTTATAAGTATTTTCATACTTTTTTTTATTTAATCTTAGACTTAAATACAAATGTCTTTTGTGTATGCTTGACTTTTTAAGTCCTTTTGTAAGCCATTTGCATTTAGCACGTCGATTTGTTTTTTTCTGTCTTATAAGTGGAAAACAGAGATCATAAAACAGTTTATATGTTTCATGGAAGTAACTAAAAGCCTCATTTAGTGTTTTTATTTCGAACATCTCTGAAAAAGATAATGCTGCTAAACAATCAAAAAATTAAATTTTATTCTCTTTACAAAAGTCTCTTCTAAATTCAAACCATTGAGATATTTCATATTTTTTTTTAATGGAACTTTTAGACTTTGCGCTGTTTCATGATCTGATAGCGATAGATAATGCACATTGTCCGTAGCGTTCCTAATATTACTGGCAATGATATCCAGACATGATTCCTTGCGCGTAGGCGTATTTATGCAAATTTTAATATTGTAGTTTTTTAAAATACTTAACAGTTTATTACTGTCTCTGTTTTCTTTTAATATATTTATGTTCCAGTCACCACACAACACAATTTTTTTTATATTTTACTGTCAAATTTTCAAGAATCTGTACTAATTTGTCAAAAAATACTAATTTGCAACTATCTGGCGTCCTGTAAATGCATATTAAAATTATATTATAAGGCAAAATATTTATCCCTGTGCATTCAAAACAGTACTTACAAGCTATGCTATCAATGAAGTCAAGAGTATTATATTTTAAATCTGCTTTCAGCAGAATACATGAGCCTCCACGTTTCTTTTCTGCGCGCGAAAATGCTGAAACCACGCTAAAGCCCGGTATCTTTAGGTACCTTTCCAGACCTTTTTTAATAAAACTTTCTGTAAAGCATATTACGTCAACTATTGTACCATGTTCCTGTAACTTAGAGACAGCTATATAAATTTCCTCAGCTTTATTTATAGCACCTGAAATGTTTTGGTGTAATATTGTTAAATTAGGCGTTTTATCGACGAAAAAATGTTTCTTTTTGAGGGGATGATATTATTATACTATCTGTGGTAGCAATAGGGCGAAAGTAGTACGGGATAGTGCCCTTCTCTATTCTTTTCGGATGTTTAGAAACTATTGGCGAAACTGTGTGCATTGTACATAACGTCTTAAGCCTGTTTATGTCTAAAAATGTTTCATTGTAAGCCTTGCTATTTATTTCTATGTTTATTTTGTAACTTAAATTTCGTATAAAACTATTCGTGCTTAATGAAAACGTTTCTGGAGTCATTTTAATAAATTTACAATTATTATAATTTTTTGACAGTAATTTTATCTTATTATTTAGTTTCTTTACATTTAAATAACGATTATATTGCACGCTTGCTATGATTACTTTTTTTCCGTTTATGCGACACAAAAAATTACATATATTGCTGTACAAAGCATGAAGGCTTCCTTTCATAAACTCTTTCATGGACCAGTAGTTTTTCCAGAGGCATTTCCGATGTGGCAATCAACCTCTTTATCCTGCCTGTTTTCGAAAGAAACTAACTAGCCCAAGTAGATGTACTCATCGACGTAGTCTTAAGTCAACCTCGATCTTGAGTTTGGTGGAATTAGTCATTATTTGTGTCTATTAACAGATTCATCGTCATTCCAACCTCAAGGCTTGCTGTACTCAGATCTTTGAGCATACACTGAAGTTCAGGTGCTGTTTCAGAAAAAAGGAAGATGTCATCGGCGAACCGCAAGTTTGAAACGTGCCGAGTCCAGGATTACTGCCTTTTGGATCTGGCTCTTGATCCATTATTATTATTCCACATCATTTATTTGTAAACTCTTAAAAATATTATTTTACTTTAAAGAAATATAAAAACAAATACTCTACAGTACAAAAATATTAAAACGGTGAATCATCTCCTGCAGGGAGAGGAATCTCCTTACTATACGTGCCGAGTCCAGGAGTACTGCCTTGCGGATGTGACTCTTGATCCAACTGCCTAGCGAAAGTCTCTCGAGATGTTGATCAAGACTTCACTATGAGTCCGTTAACGGAAACGACTATTTATTATTATTATTTTTAACTTTGCCACTCCGTGGACTTTATAGTGCACTGTTAAATAAGGACCTTGGCACCCCCCCCCCCCCCCCCCCGTCCAGCAACTAGGCCCATTTAACCGGCTTGTCGCATATTTTGATATTACCTGATATTACCGATTCAACTCACTTTCGTAAATCTAGAGGAGATTCATCATTCTATTATTAAATCTAAAGAGATTTAGAACAAAGCTGAAATCAAACCAAGGTATTATTTTATGAAAGTACTGTTGTATGGAAATGACATCTCTCGCGTCGCATTGCACTTTCTTGCAGTTTTCGCCCGATTTACTAAAACTATACCTACGTCTTAAAGAAAAACTAAAAAAGGATGATTAATGCAAATGGAGCTTTCAAATGATAACTCACATGACCCAGTAACTGCACTCTGAATTTTTTTAGACCCGTTTCCGCCCCCTTTCATAATAAGAATATTAAAAAAAATGTAGGTATATAATATGGTATATTAATAAGTGTTATATAATAGGTACAATTTCAAATTTCTAGTCAGTAGCATCAGTGGTTCACAAGATATATATCTGTGACAGACAGACAGATTAAGTCAGATAATTTTTTCCTATGGTTTCTTTTTACGATTTTGGTCCGGAAAAAGTCAGGAAACCCCAAAAACTGCGAAACCTACCATACAAGATATGCTGTTAAATTTTTTAAAACTTGTTTGAAAATATTTTTTTTCACGTTTCAAGATTTCTCGCATGTATGGATTTCCAACTGCAACTGCATGTGTGTCAAAAGTTTCTCTTCATCTTATCAAATGTTCATGTTAAGTAGTCATAGAATGTAGACTGAAGATCCCAGATAGGGTCATAGACTATGTATCATGACGGACCAAGCCGTGGCGGCCCCACTAGTATAAGTTTATAAGTAGTGTAAGTTTATAAACTAGTAGGGCATCATTGACGTCATCATTGACGGCATGTATCCTATTTAGTATAATTCAAATAAAAACACACGCGTCCAAACTTTCTAGTCATTTCATCCATAAAACGTCCACTGATGAACACAGGCCTCCCTCATGGATCTCCATGAGGGGTAGTTTGCCATACTCACCACGCTTGGCAGGCGGGTTGGTGAGCGCAGTATGGGATGTTGATACACGGATAGACGCTGCTGCCCATCTTCCGGAGGTATCCCTTAGCAGGCTCTTACCGCATCCATGGGCATGAGAGGAGGGAGTCTATTGCCGGCACCCCATTTCTATTGCGGTTGCGGGGTAGTACCAATAGCTCTCTGAAACTTATAGCCGGACGGCTGGATGCAGGTTGTGCGTTCATGGAACACTGGACGCAGGTGCACATGTTCGTTCGGTAATTGTGACTGAATGTTCTTTTTATTTATTTTTATTTTTTATTGTATTGTGTAAATTCTTATATGGCTGTAATATCTTTCCTGTGTATGTATTAAAGCTGAAGTAAAATATTTTGAATTGAATTATAAGCCCTGTTAGGCATATAGCTAACTAAGGGAAGCCTAACCCAGCAGTCAGTGAATTCTGACTGTGGAATATAAAGAAGACGAAGATGATGGAAATCTTCGTTATAGTAATAAATAGGTGTTTTATTCCCTTATTCCCACGGGAACGGGAACTACGCGGATGAAACCGCGGGACATAAATTATATGCACAATTAGTGGGGTGCGGGTAGGGTAGTAAGATTCTAAAATAGATTTCGTATAAAGTAATGAATACATTTGACTACTATTACTCTCCAATCACCTTAGTTGTGACAACGTCCGAAATGAACAAACAACCGGCTCACTCACTTAATAGGAGTTCGGTCCCTGAACAATTATTTAAAAAATCATGGTATTTAATGAGTTTTCGTGACCATGACGTATAATTGAACCTGAATCAAAGATCGTAAAGTTGACGAACAGCTGAGGTTCGCGGCGCCGAAGCGGGCGAGTGGCATTACGTATTCATGGAGTCGAGAGCTACGCCAGGAAACTTTTATGCGGAGAACAGCAACTCGCTGTCGCGGTTGGGGCGCTGATTTGCGAACTTCGAGTGAGCTCTTTCGGTGGAAAACAAAGTTTGCTCTTATTTGGTACATAAACTACAATACTGGTCTCAATAGTTATTTATTAAGTGTACGCCAACACAGATTTTAGTTCGCAGGCCTATAAGGGTTTGTAATTCGAACCTTAAATGGTTAACAATGAAGATACTGCTCATCCATTTCTAAATAGTATAAAAAGTTGGATGAAACCAACCGTAAACCTACCTCAACAACCAAAACCTGAACAGACGCCGAGAGTCTGTCTGTCTGTCTGTCACCAGGCTGTACCTTATGAACCGTGATAGCTAGACAGTTGGAATTTTCACAAAATCTATTTTTGTTGCCGCTATAACAACAATTATTAAAAAAACATTAAAATAAATATTTAAGCTTCCTTACGATTAACGTGATTTTAATACCGTTTTTTACTCGAACGGCAACAGGAAGACGCTTGAAGTATTCACAGGCTAATGGTACGGAACCCTTTGTGCGCGATGCCGACTCACACTTGACCGCTTTATTTTTGTTGGTGATGGGGGTCTAGATTTTTCACAAAAGTAAGCAAAGATAAGTATATCTCATATTTTTGCGATTGTCAAAAAAATTGTCACTAATCTTAAACGAAAATTGTCCTTAAGGTCTTTTATTTTCTACTGTTTTATTTGCCTACAAGTATAAAATTAAATGTAAAATAACCCTCATACATACCTATCGGAAACTTAATAATTGAGTCCATTCCAATGCGCCTCTTCTGTATTTGGGTACCCCACATACTCCAAGCAGGAAAGGTTAACGTTCTTGCAATTTCATTGAAGTAACAGGATACTGTTTCTGTTCACCCTATTCTAGTAATCATTAGACTCTGTATTATAAATATCGTTGAATCCCAAATTTTCGAGCTCAAACGTTTTTCTAAACGGAAATTATGCCCTAGACCCCCTTAAATTCAGTACCTATTTAGCTGATAATCTTGGAAACTGCTAATCCGATTTCCACCAACAATAGCTAAGACCAAAAATTACGCTAAAATCGATGCATCCGTTTGGAAGCTACGGATGACACACTCGCACACTTCCGCTCCGCCGCCGCCCCGCGGCAGTATCACTCACGAATCTACTGTTCATTCAATTCCATTCACGTGAGTGGTTTATAATAATAAGGTAACTGAAAAGCGTCTAAGAACGAGGAACGACGGCCGTCCTATAGTAAGATGGGCACCTGGATAAGATTACCGCAGGACCTGGAAATAGCACAATCCTAGGGAGGCCTGGGGGCTGTGCATGATGATGAGGCCGTGTGTGGATGAAACCTTAATTCGTACGCGGGCCCACCGCTAGGACTTCGCGGCTCGGCTTAATTACCTTGAAACCTTCTCTGCCGACGATTTGTATCTTTGATTAGATTATCGCGGGCGGGCCTCATCTACATGTTCGTACGATCCTCTAATTGGCGTACTAATTATCATGTAATTGCTCAATAATGGCTGTTCCCGGACGTCACCAGCCAGCGTTGAGAAACCAAGAGCCGCATTGCCCGCTTCTGTATAACATTATTGGTTTCTTCCATGAGTGTGATGTGACAGATGTACGACAAAGGTGAACTTGAGGATATAAAGCAACATAATACATAATAGTTGAGGGCCTTGTGACACTCCAGCAGGCAACATTAAAATGCTTACAGTCAGATGTTATCCTTAGAAGATATACGAATTTCGTCTAGGCAAATGTTGTAAAGAGATTATTTGTAGTTTTTAAGGACCTACAATTCTGTGCTTTATAATTTTATGTTTTACTTTTTTTTACTTTTTTTACGGTTTTAATCCACCGAGCCGTTTAGGCTGCAGAGCGCCACAAACAAATACATATCACTTGGCTTCTGAACGCAGCAAGTGAGAGAAGCGCATAGGGCTTCATCGAAAGCACGAATGTGGCGGATAACTAAATCCGCCACATTCTCGACTGGACATAACATAAATCGATGTAAATCTCATCCGCAGCGCAGGTTATCATTACTCCACTAAATCACAACTACTAATAAATCCGCCGTGAGGTGCTGGCACTAGAATGTTGGCCGTCCTCTCTTGCCCGTGGATGCAGTTACAATCTGCTAAGGGATACCTCCAGAGGGCAGCAGCGTCATTCCGTGTATCAACGTCCCGTAGCTCCATTGGAGATTCATGGAGGCCTATGTCTACACTGAATGCATAAAACATATATTTTTTTCTGCTGTCGCTAATATAAATATTATTCAATACATAGTAACCCGTCACGGAGCACTCGGCGCGGCTCGGCACTCGGCCGGATGCAGGCCGCCTTGCGGAGCTTAGACATTACCTATCTGCATCTTTGCACTGCTTTCAGATGGTTTTGAGTCATATACGTGGGTCTGCGCTTCCTGTTCAGTTTAGAGAAACAAACATTTTTTCGTTTAGCTTTTGGAAAGCCTTGTGTCTCGATAACCTACTTAGATAATGCGTAATTTGTTTTATTGTTTAAAACAAATTCAATACGTTGTACGTAATGTTACGAGACGACGTATCTGGTTTGCTAATAGGTTAGTATTATTTAAATAAGTTCTTGTTTCATTGAATATATGGTTACAATTTTTAATTATCGGGTCTTTATATCGTGTAAATTACCTTCTTTTATTATTTCGAGTGCCTTGCTGTCAGTTGCAGCCCTCAACGTGCGTTTACATCGCAATTTTTGTATACCGGAGATATCGTTCGGTTTGAGTTGTCATTTGCCTATATAACAGAAACTAGTCGAGTTTTGAGGACCTCGCTAATTTAGGTGATCCTGCGGTTTCGCAAGTTCGAGTAAACGTGAGGAGTTCCAGAGTAGTTTGATTGCGTATTAGGAATTTAATAATTAATTATTAATCAATCCTACTACTTTGCGACGTGCTCTCATAATAAGTAATATGCACATTAAAGCCTTTAAAGCTTAGGGAAATTACGCAAAATAGAAGGGGAATTTAAGAGAACTGCAACCGCCATGGCATGGGTTGAAATAGTATCGGAAATGGAGACGTCAGCGTGACAGCGGCGCGGCTCTGCGGCGAGGACAGCGCGAGACTGGCGCCTGCCCGCGACCTCGAAGAGACTATAAAGCTGTAGGTAATTTTGAATAAATATATAAAATAATGTCGCCAAGAAAACAATACAATAAAGTAATTTTAGTTTACCTTCCATACACATAAGATCAGGATGAACTTTTATTTTCTTGATTTTCCCATAGTGTAGGCTATCGTTCAGTAGGTATTTTAAAAGTATTAGGGAGTTTCGAAGACAATTTTTCGATTAAGGCTTTACGAAACATTAAATTATTATTATTATTATTCCACATCATTTATTTGTGAACTCATAAAAATATTTTTTTTACTGTAAAGAAATATAAAAACAATACTCTGCAGTAAAAAATATATCAAAACGGTGAATCACCGGCCGCGAAGCAAGGCTAAAGCGGTCAGTGACTAGGGCTCCAGGGATAGGAATCTCCTGTATATACGTGGCGAATCCAGGAGTATTGCCTTTTATCTGGCTCTTGATCCAACTGCCTAGCGAAAGTCTCTCGAGATATGTATATGTATTTTATATATTAATATATTTTAATAGATTAATATATACCTATATTATTATTAATTTTAGCCATTAGTGTCCCACCGATGGGCAAAGGCTTCCCCCCGCTTTCTCCAGACATCTAGATCCTGAGCTACAAAAAAAAATTTTCAACTTTTTCAATCGCTTCTAAAATCTAAATCTATCTATATAAATAAAAAAAACATTATAAATGTAGTTTTATTCATGAACTTTCTAGGAAAACTATAAGGGTTATGCTAGTTTTGTAAGGAAATAGTTGCTTAGAGGTATATACATGATACGGTTTACCAAACATTTCGGAAAACTTCATGATTTGGTAAACGTAAATAAACATACACCAACTTCGAACAACAGGTAAATGGTTAACTACGGAACGCTACTAAGCGACTCGAAACGCACCTGGCCTCATTTATTTAAGTTATTACACACAGGTGCACGTAGTTAAGTCAGACCGCGTGTTCAACCTCGTCTCATCCAGCCGGACCAAGCGACCGGCGCCTGATATACGTGTACATATTCTCGCGGGTGATTGTGGCACTGACATTTCCGTTATGAGTTAGTTGAGAATGTTTTCCTCGAATAAGGTTACGCACGTAGGGAGCGACATAAATAAAATATATTTTGTATAATCTGTACGATCTATTTGCGGTGTTTCAAAATTAAGCTTTCCTAGTAGCTGAAAATTTATCTGAGTTACTCAGTGAGCGGAAAAAATGAAAGTGAAATAAAATGGAGGGAACTGTCTGGAACAGAGGGAATATTAGGTTCCTATTAGGAAAAACATTTCCTCATAAATATTAATTTTATAATAATAATTTCCTTGCAGGAGACTCGCCCCCTAAGTGTTCCGAAATTAACAGATATACTATTAGATGCCGGGGGATGCTGGCAGTAGAATGTTCCCCTCCTCTCATGCCCGTGGATGCAGATCCGGATGATGGGCAGTAAAAAATATTTTGAACTTGATAATACCACTGGATGCCCAACACCGGAAGGAGAAGCAAAAAATGGAGGAGATCTACACCCAGCAGTCGGTCTGACACGGGCTGAAAATGATGATGATGATGATAACATACGAAATCCCACTACATTACACAAACAAGGTAGGCTTTTTTTGTTACAGTTCAAATGCAGAGTTTTGGTAATTTACAAAAGCAACTAGATAATTTTAATCTGTAAGACTAAAATATAGTCGGGGTGGCATGATCTCCACTTCTGTTGAATGTGATTTGCCAAAATATGCAACAAACACCCTGTATTTTAAAACACTCTGTAGGTAACCTAACTATTATATTGTTTATGTATTTATTATTGATGACATTATACATGCACACAACATTGATTAACACAACAAAATTATTTAGATACTTATTTATTCATATTATATAACTGTACTACACAAATAACTTATTCACAAGCACAGCCGCGCGATACCAGTAGTATGCAGTAAATGCTGAATTGTCATTCAACCTCGGTACCGACGCGAGCCTTCGGGAGTGCTCGGGTCTAGTCGGGCTGCGCCGAGCCCCGGCGCCGGCGACCACTCGTCCAGTTGCCACAGTTACCGACGCGGAGCGCACGCCTCTCTTACCCATATCCGCGTATCGTGTTCCGATCTATTTTAATATGTTTTACTGTGTCTTCCTATTCTAAACTATAACATACTTCTTCCGCCTACTCTTAGTGCTTTGACTGTCTGTGTTTCTATGTTCCTTCTGTTGTATATTCTTGTGTTGTGAAGCTCGTCAATAAACTTATACCGTAGTGAACTTTCGTCAGTGTTTCACTTCAACCTACTTAGCTTCTAAACTGGTGACCCCGCGCAGAACACCAAAAAGCAACATGTCGCAGCCTGCCACAAGCCACGAATCGAGCGGATCGGATACGGAAAAATCGCAAATCCACGTGGACACACGGCAACGCCGAGCTCGGAACAAAATGGCCTCCCCCGTCAAGACTACGTCATCGCCGCCGCAGCCTCCCTTTCACATTAGAATACCACCATTCTGGCCTGAAAAACCGGCGATATGGTTTGCGCAAGTGGAGGGACAGTTCGCAATTATGCAAGTGACTGACGACAGGGCTAAATTTTATCATATTTTAGCCACACTTGATCGCCAATACGCCGCCGAAGTTGAGGACGTACTTACCGGTCCTCCTGATTACCAGCGGCTGAAGGACGAGCTCATCAAACGGCTGTCGGCGTCCCGAGAGAATAAAGTAAAGCAGTTGCTTACCCACGAGCAGCTTGGCACTCGCAAGCCGTCACAGTTCTTGCGACATCTACAACACCTCGCGGGACCCGACATACCCGAGGATTTCGTCAGGACCATCTGGACCAGCAGGCTGCCTACTTCTATGCAGCCGATCGTCGCGTCGCAGTCGACGTTACCTCTGAATGCACTGGCCGAGCTCGCTGACCGCGTCCACGACATCGCGGCGCCAGCGCACCATGTCGCGGCGACCGCCGCACCACCATCATCATCATCATCAGCGTCAGCCATTGACGAGCTGACGAGACAGGTAGCCGAGCTAACGCGGCAGGTAAGCGCATTTACTGCGCAGTCGCAGCATCGTTCGCGGTCAGCTGAACGCGGAGGAGGACAACGCACCCGTTCGCAGTCGCGCCGCTCGCAATCCAGCTACCGGAAGTGGCCAATTTGCTGGTACCACTCCACCCACGGGTCCAATGCGCGCAGGTGTGTCAAGCCCTGCGACTACAAGGCGGGAAATGCGACGGGCAGTCAGTGATGGCGACCAAAGATTGCCCCAGTTCCAGCACAGGTCGCCTCTTCATCACGGACCCCGGTACGCACACACAATTTTTAATAGACACTGGAAGTGACATTTGTGTTTACCCTGTTTCCGCGCTTCGTGAGCGTCGGCGTAGAACGTCATATCAGCTCAGTGCTGCCAATGGTTCGGCTATCGATACATACGGCTACATTCAGCTCAACCTGAATCTAGGTCTCCGTCGCGATTTTCCGTGGCGTTTTGTTGTTGCTGACGTAACAAAAGCTATTATAGGTGTAGATTTCCTATCTCACTATCGCCTCATAGTCGACGTCAGCAAACAAAAACTCTTTGATAGCCTAACCAATGTTAGCACTGTAGCCAGTGTAGACATAAGTTGTGATTTAATATCAAGTGTAAAGGTGGCAACTGGTGGTGATGGTAGGTACCACAAAATTTTAACTGAATACCCGGAGATAACGCGCCCCGCTGGTACTCCTGGTATCGTTAAGCACAACACCACACACCACATTCGCACTACACCTGGTCCACCTGTGTCATGTTCCCCACGTCGTCTCGCCCCCGACAAATTAAAAATAGCGAAGCAGGAGTTCGACGCCATGATAGCCACTGGGACGGCACGTCCGTCTGACAGTCCGTGGGCATCACCCTTGCACCTCGTTTCTAAAAAAGATAACGGCTGGCGTCCCTGTGGCGATTATAGGCTACTCAACGCGCGAACTATTCCCGACCAGTATCCTATTCGACACATACACGACTTTTCACACTGTTTGTCCGGTTGTAATTTTTTTTCAGTTATAGATTTAGTAAAGGCCTACAACCAGGTGCCAGTCGAGAAGGCCGACATTCCAAAGACAGCTATCACCACGCCCTTCGGTTTGTACGAGTTTCCATTCATGACTTTTGGATTAAGGAATGCTGGCCAAACCTTTCAGAGATTCGTCGATGAGCTAACCCGTGGACTCGATTTCTGTTATCCGTACCTCGACGATTTTTTAGTTTACAGTAAATCGTCGAGTGAGCACGAGGACCACTTACGCCAGCTGTTTGAACGCATGCGTGAGTATGGCGTACTCGTCAACTCAGCCAAATGTATCTTCGGCGTATCTGAGGTAACGTTCCTCGGGTATCATATCTCTGAAAGGGGCACCAAACCACTCGACAGCAAGGTACAGGCCATTTCGGAATTCCCTCCTCCAAAAACCGTTCGAGAACTCCGGCGATTTTTGGGGATGGTGAATTTTTACAGGCGTTTTTTGCCCAACGCGGCCAAAATACAAACACCGCTCAATGCCTTGCTGACCGGGTCAGTGAAAGCTTCCCATCCGGTAGCTATCGAAGGGGATTCATTGATCGCATTCGAAGCGTGCAAAAAGAGCCTCTGCGATGCCGCCCTTCTAGCCCACCCTGACTCGCAAGCCAAGTTAGGACTAGTCACTGACGCCTCAGACACAGCGATAGGTGGAGTCCTGCAGCAACTTAAGGATGGAGACTGGCAGCCGCTAGCATTTTTCTCTCGCAAGTTGAGCCCATCGCAGACCTCTCCGTACGACCGCGAGCTCCTTGCCATCTACGAGAGCATTAAATACTTTCGGCACATGCTGGAGGCCACTCACTTCACTGTCTATACCGACCACAGGCCGATTTGTTACGCCTTTCATCAGCGGAAAAGTAACTGTTCGCCGCGTCAGTATAGACACCTCGACTTCATCTCGCAGTTCACCACCGACATCGTACACATCGCCGGCAAAGACAACTTGGTTGCCGATACTCTGTCGCGCATCGAAGAACTGCAGATGCCAGTTGACCTCGAAGTGATGGCCCAGCTCCAAGCAAGTGATCCAGAGCTCGCAGATCACCTCGGAGGCGACACCTCACTCCGCCTAGCTAGGACGACCATTCCTGGGAGTCGTGCTGTTTTGTACTGCGACGTCAGTACACCGACGCCCAGACCTTTCGTACCGCAGCAACAGCGTAAACAGGTTTTCGACTGCCTCCACTCGCTTAGCCACCCCGGTGCCAACGCCACAGCCAAACTCGTCGCCCAACGCTTCGTCTGGCCACTGATGCGGAAAAACTGCCGTGAATGGGCTAAGACATGTTTGACTTGCCAGCGTTCGAAGGTAACTAGACACGTTGCATCACCTCTAGGTAAGCACGATTTACCTTCAGCGCGTTTCAAACATGTCCATTTAGACCTGATCGGCCCTCTGCCGCCAGCGGGTGATTATCGGTACTGCCTCACTGCCGTCGACCGCTTCACGCGGTGGCCGGAAGTTGTGCCTATTGCCGACATCACCGCCGAAACAGTGGCCAAAGCGTTCGTTTCCTGCTGGGTGGCACGATATGGTTGTCCCATCGAGATCGTCACCGATCAAGGCAGACAATTCCAATCAGCATTGTTCCATCAGCTATCCAAATCCATCGGTTTCGATCACCGTAGGACGACTGCATACCACCCACAGTGCAACGGCTTAGTGGAGCGATTCCACCGACAGTTGAAGGCAGCGATTACCTGTCATGACAACGCAGACTGGACAGAGTCCCTCCCACTAGTGCTCCTCGGCATCAGGAGCGCCTTCAAAGAAGACCTTCAAACTACTTCGGCTGAGCTGATGTACGGTGAACCCCTTCGTCTTCCCGGCGAATTTTTCGGCCACGACGAAGCACATTACACCACCGACATCACCGATTTTTCAGCCCGTATGAAGTCTTTTGCCGAGAAGGTACGCCCAGTCCCACCACAGCACCACTCCAACACACGAAAAGCCTTCGTATTCAAAGAGCTTGCCAGCTGTAGTCACGTATTTCTCCGGGAAGAAGTGCTACGTGGCTCACTCCAACCAGCCTACAAAGGTCCGTACGAAGTGATAAGAAGAGGTGCTAAAACTTTCACTATCCGTGTCGCGAGCAAAGACGTGACAGTAAGCATAGACCGCCTTAAGCCGGCCTTTATACTGTCCCCCGATAAAGCTCTGCCTCAAAAGGACACTTTGCCCTCCGCACCATCTCCTTCAGATCCACCGCCTCAAGATCCATTGGTTAGGACGACACGATCTGGCCGGCGTGTACATTTCCCGAAGTTTTATCGACCTTAGTCAGTCTCTGGGAAGGGAGTGATGTAGGTAACCTAACTATTATATTGTTTATGTATTTATTATTGATGACATTATACATGCACACAACATTGATTAACACAACAAAATTATTTAGATACTTATTTATTCATATTATATAACTGTACTACACAAATAACTTATTCACAAGCACAGCCGCGCGATACCAGTAGTATGCAGTAAATGCTGAATTGTCATTCAACCTCGGTACCGACGCGAGCCTTCGGGAGTGCTCGGGTCTAGTCGGGCTGCGCCGAGCCCCGGCGCCGGCGACCACTCGTCCAGTTGCCACAGTTACCGACGCGGAGCGCACGCCTCTCTTACCCATATCCGCGTATCGTGTTCCGATCTATTTTAATATGTTTTACTGTGTCTTCCTATTCTAAACTATAACATACTTCTTCCGCCTACTCTTAGTGCTTTGACTGTCTGTGTTTCTATGTTCCTTCTGTTGTATATTCTTGTGTTGTGAAGCTCGTCAATAAACTTATACCGTAGTGAACTTTCGTCAGTGTTTCACTTCAACCTACTTAGCTTCTAAAACTCGACAAGCAATTTTGTTAATCCTTTTTCATAAGAACCAATGTAACTCCTACTTCCTACTACTAGGTACTTCGAGCAGGCCCATTTAGTTCCGACAGAACTCTTCTGAGACTTTTCAACTAAAAACTCCTGTTCAATCTTCAATTTTCTATGAAAATTCGTTCACGGTACAAGCGATCAAACTATGGAATGCTCTGCCGGTTGACATCAGGAAAGTAAATCTCTGCCTATCTTCAAAAAGCTAGTGTTCGACCACTATCTGTCACAAAGTTAACATCATATGTATATCCTATCAGTTTATAATATATATATATTTAATAAGTATTTCTTATTATTTTTATATGTAGTTTATGAACATTCGATTATTTATTTGTTTATTATTATTAAATATATAATTATACTAGCTAATGTGTATATTTATAGCTATTACGTACTCGACAACGAAACCGTGCTTTTACTTTCTTGTTGTTTTTGTCCATCCAAGGGTTGCCTGTAAGAGATCGCTTATAGTGATAAGGACGCCCATTGTGCTTCTGCTTTTCGTTAATTATACTTTATTTCCTTTAATAAATTGTTTGCGTTAGAATTAAGCTGGGTACAAAGAGTTATCTATCTATCTATCTAACATTGCCGTCGTGGGACACCTGACAGAAGTGAATATTTTTTTTAAATTTTATGCAGTAACTCCTAAAATATTAATTAAAATTGGATTGTGCAAATAGGTATATTTTTTTATACGACTAAATGACGAGACGAGCCCTAGGGGCCCTGATATTAAGCTGTAGCCTCAACCTATTACAACTCCAATACTGCGGTAATCACGTTCACTAAGCACGTGACCAACGCTGTACTGCAAAGCGCCCGTTACCCTGAGACAGAGTTGTTAGGTCTCAAGTGCCCTTAATTTCACCGGGACCCTTCAAACCGGAACACAGCAATGTAGACATTACTGCTTGGCGGCAGAAATAGGTATGTTGGTTATGTATTTAAACGGGCTTCCAGGCAAACTACCCTCGGTGCACTTCGCTGAAGGTCCTGCGCTTTATAAGTAATATATCGGTTTGCTGAACCGAAATGGAACATAATTATATGTTCTAGTGCAAACCGCCGGCCAGCATCTTGCAACTCCATTTTTTTAACAACATATTTAAGAAGTGATAATTCCAGATATAAAAAACCGTAACTTGTCGGTTGTGAAAATTAGCCAAATTAAACCGTGAGCTTAAATATTTTGAAGAAGTGCTACAAACTCTGCCGATGTCAATTACATGAAGGTGTCACAAGCTTGAAACTGAGCGCCGCAACCTCATTGCTTGTTGTGAATCCGGTCCACGCTTCTACTCAAGAAACAAAAATTCGTATTCTTTTCAATGAAGTAGCGAGCCAGCATAATGACAAAACAAAATAAAGACGGAGTCTTCCGACCGTGCCTGGTGCAATCCAATCAAAACGCCGCCAAATAATAATTGTAATTTACGCGATAAATACTCGGTTATAAATATATTATATATATATTTATATAATATATATGTATATATATACATATATATATAAACAAACTAAGTTTACGCAAACGCGACTTAGTCATATGATGTTGTAAGCGAGCGGAGAACAAACGGTCTAGACTACTATTCGTGATAAGATAACCTATTACTTGCTTTATGTTTTCAAACTTTTGTATATAACTTTATTATAACAGTTAGTAGTCCAAATAAATAAAAATGTAAATAAATTAACCCCAATTTGTAGAAGCGCAGAAAAAGTAATGTACGACCAGCGTGTAGTGCCTTATCAGTAAAATTTTAACCGACTTTGAAAAATAAAGGGAACACGGTATTTACTTAAGTTACTACTGCAGGCACTTAATACCAACAACAATTTTGGATACAGTATATGTACATACAGCTTCCGCAGATTTTATTTGTTTTTGCCATTACTGTCCCACTTCTGGGCAAAGGCCTCCCTTCGCTCATTCTACATCTGTACAATTCCGCAGACAAAAGCTTTTATAAGTAAAAAAAATATTTGAGGAGTAAAATGGAGCAAGGACGACTAACACATTACACAAGTACATACATAATCAGAGCAGAGTTTTCATTTAAAATCGACTAAAAATGATTAAATCAGCTCTTTACTTAAGCAAAGTAAAGAGCTGAATGCTGAAATACAGACTTTCGGGAAGTGCTTTACTCAAATGTGGGTCGAAATAGGTAAAAATGACTTCATCTTGTTTGCGCCTCGTGCAGTTTGTCCGTATTATTAGTAAGGTCGTGTTTGTGTGCAGGTGGAGATGCTGTACCAGCGCTACTTTCTGCGCACCAACCAGAACAACATCTCGCACTGCCTGGCGCTGCTGCTGACGCTGGCGGCGGCGCTGCTGCTGCTGCTGGGCCAGGCCGGCTGGGCGGCGCACCAGGACATGCTACCGCCCACCACCGCAAAACCCTTCTTGTGAGACTCCTCCTTTATCCACCATCAGTGACCTTGAAGTATTCTCCGGAGTATATTCTTCACTTAGCTCGACCGAGGCGAGACAGTGTCATGAGCATTCCTTCCATGAGTGGTCCGAAGAGGCGACACGTCCGGGGAGTAGTGGTGTTGTTCGTGGCGGGGCAACTACCTCTGCGTTTTCGTTGTTTGTAGTGTACCGTGGCGAACGGTAACTTGTAGAAAGGCGAAACACGTGTCGGATTCATTTTGAGTGTTTTTTCAAGCGCTTTTTAGATATAGGTTAGCGGATTTGTATACATTTAGCTATACATTTATTTGTTATTCATTTGATTTTATAATGGATTTCCGCAAAGACACGTCTGAATCAATCAATATCTTGCGTTTACAAAACCGTGTATCAGATGCCCTAATTACGTAACGTATCCGACAGAGAGGAGCTCGCGACCCTGGTGGACCTGGACCTGGACCTGGACCCCACGGTGAGCCCCTTCGACGTGCCGGCCGACGAGGGGCTGTACGCGATGGCGCGCCAGAAGCGCCTCGCCAGCGTCATCGACTTCGGCATCATCAGCGTTTGCGCGCTCACGTATATTAGTGAGTTATGTAGGATATTCTTCATCGGATAAACTTTTGTATCATTGCTACGTCCAATTATTATAAGGCTGATTTATTACGAATGAGGTAGATATGCTTGATTTATGTTATTTCAAGGATTTGTCCAGGCTAGGGTCGAGGCGGTATCGGGAGGGCAATACACGGTTAAAAGCAAAAAGGCTGTTTCGTTGACCGTCAAGTTCGCGCCTGCGTTCGTCTTTAAGTGTACTCATTTTGCTGCACTAATCGTCTCGACTCTGCCAGTAATTCCCAACAAAAAGCTCAATTTAGCATTGAGCAGGAGTTATTATAGTAAGTAATTAAGAAGTTTGTTTGTTTGTCAGGCCTGCTGATCTGCCTGTGCCGGCCTGCCATGAACGAGATCTTCCTGCTGACGATCTCGTACATCGTGATGGTGACGTTCGTGCTGATCGACGCCACGTTCGCGCTCACCGCCCTGCTGCAGTCAGTATCCACCTCCTACCCTATTCTGATAGCCTAGTACACATAATTATGAGTTTTATATTTTAAATTTAAAACCACAATTAGGTAGGAACACATTTATGGAGATGTTAAATGCAACCAAACTTATCGAAGCCTAAAACTATTGACCAAGTGAAATAATCATCTTTATCACAAAAAAGTTTGTTTGTCAGCGAATCAACAATCAATGTTGGGGCTGAAATGTCCTCTTCAGCGCGTTATTTCCACTACCTTACGAGTCTTGCAGGTTTAGTCTTGCTCTAAATGGTACAGTAGTAATGAATGTACCCAACCGTCATCATCTAGTCTATTAAAACATTATAGTTGGTTTGAATTGAAATTGAAACTGCGATCACCTGTCCAGAAGCCCTCTGTAGGCGCTGCAGCGTGCGCCGCCGCCGTTCCAATATGATTAAAAGTTATATTCCCTGATTCCATTATGCTTTTGAAATGTTAGATTGTTTCCATTATATATCAGAATTGCCTCGCTCATATACTAGGCAGACTGATTCCTTTGTGTGGGATGTTTTTATTTGCGTTTATATATATGTATACAACTAGCGACCCGCCCCAGTCTCGCACGGGTGCACGGATCAATAAATCGGCAGTCTTCAATCTTGTACGAAGAGTTAAAAGAAATATCATTTTCCAAAGTTGTTAAATTAAAGTTGTTCAGGTTGGTAGACAACAACCCAATCTTTCGAGTTTGTAGAGTTGTTTTTTACAGGCTGTTTACACGAAAGACATGGCACAATTTTCCAACATTGCCTCTTATAGCATGAACTATTTTTTCCTTAGACAACACAAACCGACTTAAGTTAGAGGTTACACGCGAAAAGTTGTCGTACATGTGTTCGCGCCGACTTAATTATGTTGTCGCGCGAGAGTTTTAATGTCGCTATACTTATAATAAGTTATAGATTCATAAGGATAAAGGGGCAATTATGTTTTATATGAACTAGATGGACGAAAATGTTAATTTAATATTTCTATTAATATATACCTCTACCATGTTGCTTAAAACGGCTTCGCAAATAATGTATATTTGACAACCGCATCAAAATCCGTTTCGTGGTTTAGGAGGAGTAAGTAGCGAATCAGACAGACAGACACTTTAAATATTTGGAGATAGACAAGAGATAGCAACACGACTAGTTATGTAGAACTGTTACGGATAAGTACTTACAGACATATGTACGTATAATCTCCATTGATTACAAACAGTACACGTACTTTCAATTTGTCAGAAAAGTATTTCATCTTATATAAATACAGAACCTTCACGACAACAGAAATTTCACGAGTTGAGCGCCTCTCATACGGCTTGCGAAGCAGCAATCAGATATTCCACGTACAATTTGTTTGCCCGCATCACGTTACCTTGTTTCATTCAAACGTAGTAAATATTTATACTATTCACAGTTCAGTTCAGTTTATACCTTAACTTGGAAAAATATTTAATTAATACAATAAAATACCAAACAAAATCTGTTTATATCCAAAAAACAGGTTAACAAACTTCTTATTACTAGGCACATATGATTAAGCAATATATTTGTAACTTATAATAGTAAAGAGAAGATGGAAAAATGACCCTGTGGAGTCAAAGAGGCTGATACCTCGCTCTAACTAAGTTTAACAGTTGTATTTAGATGCGAGGGCTCACTGCTTCGGCTATGGCTACAGAAGGTTAAAGGATGATGTTGGTAATAGAAGAACAGTTTATCATAGTTTAATATATAGTAAAAAACATTTAAAGGAAATGGATATTTGAATGGTGTGTCCATTTAAATATCCATTACATATAAAATTACATTACAAAATGTTACCTAATTGTTGTTGAAAAGGGTGAATAATTTGTAAAGGACGTGCAAGGGGTATGAAAAACAAGCCTTTTCCATCGGCACAGCGTGAATAACAATGCTAATACTGCTTCGTATATCAAATCACCAGATTTCAATAAAAAAGGAAACACCAAATATTATTTTGTATTTTTGGTTCTTCTTTTATTTTCACGGGTACGGCGCCGGGTTGCCAATAAAATTGACTTGCTTTTTATGCGCTGTGACGCAGTTATAAAAACGCAGTGTTTTGTGAACTAGGTATGTTAAATGTAATACAAATTGTCGGTTCATTTTTATACATATGTACATGTTAAATAAGGTATTTTGTAATTATCAACTTTGGTCTCCGGCCGTACACGGGGCTTGTTGTGCAGGTTGAAATTTCCAGAACGAAAACGTTGGAACCAAACACGCTCTGTTTTCTTTTGCGACACCGCTGCCATACACATCATTAATCCTTCGAGCCGTTTCTGCAACACTGGTGCCACGGTGGAATTCGTACTCGTAAATAACGCGATATTGAAAGTTTTCCATTTTGTAAACTAAGTGACGCAAAAAAAAATACAAAAGAGGAAAAACAAATGAATTATGGTTTTCGAAACAAGTGCATGAGTAAATAGCTGTATAAATTTGAATTTGGAATTCCTAATCAAAGAGGAGTTATTTAAAATCAAAATGGCCAGTACGACAAATACTACAGACGACAGTAGGGAAGTAGGGATAGAGACTAGTAGGGATAGGGATTTTACCTGTAAGAGTTACATCTACATCTACATTAATAATAAAGAGGAAAGATTTTATTGTTTGTTTGTTTATATGCATTGAATAGGCTCCGAAACTACCAAACCGATTGAAAAAATCCTTTCACCATTAGAATCCTACAATTTTTCTGAGTAACATAGGCTATATTTTATAACCTTATTCCCACGGGAACAGGAATTACGCGGGTTAAACTGCGGAGTGCGGCTATTATATCATTATTTAGTTTTAGGTTATTGCAATGTACTTACTTTTTAACTGCCGTTGGTACGGCTGAATGAAATGAAACGGTGATGTCCATGAGCGACGGCAACCACTTTCCGACAGGTGGCCCGTTTGCTCGTCTTCCAGCTTATAATATATAACGGGCATTGTGCGTGCGCAGGGGCGTGCGCGCACTGCCGGGCACGGCGGTGCTGTTCACGTACGTCGCGCACGCGCTGCTGCCGGTGCGGCTGCACGAGGCGGCGGCGGGCGGCGCGCTGCTGGCCGCCGCGCACGTCGCACTGCGCGCGTCGCCGCTGCACGCAGCGCAAGTATGTACCACCACCCCTCCGCGCCACTTACCTTCTCCTACCTCCTAAAATCTTCATCATTTCAGCCGTAAAACGACCACTACTAAACACAGAACTCCCTCATTGATAATCATGAGAGGGAATTGCTATACTCACCACGCTTGGAAGGCGGGTACGAGAGCGCAGTACGGTATGTTGATACACGGACGCTGCTGCCGCCCATTTCCGAAGGTATCCCTTCGCAGGCACTTTCATAATTTTATACTGTATAATGGGACTTTATCGCGTAATTACTTTATTTTATGATTTCCCGACGTTTCGAGTGAATACTCTTAACATAATTTATAGGGACGTTGAAATATGACATTCCCGTTGTTATTTCTAACTAATCGTTACGACATCATGCATATCCGATATTTGTGACGACGCTCAACTACGCCTCACGGTCAACCTCACAAACTGTTTTAAAACTATAAATGTACATATATTTGCACGAGCATTATGTTAAACAGTACCTAATTTCAATTCAGCTTTAACTAGTTTCTGAGTTATAACCAATTCTGAGTTATAACCAAATGAGCCAGATATACATACCTCAAGGCATCACCACAAGGGTTCCTTTTTACCATTTTGACGACGATCCTCTATGTTTACCCTAATAACTGCCTAAGTGACACGCAAATTAGTTTGGGGACATTTATATTTCTCCATCGGTAGAGCATCCCGTTGCAGAATGGATAATTGATCGGGGTTTGTCCACAGATGATAGCAGACATCATCGCCCTAGTGGCGGTGAATATAGCAGGCGCGCTGACCCACCAGCCGCGCGAACTGGCGCAGCGGCGCGCGTTCCTCGAGACGCGCGACTGCGTCGAGGCGCGCCTGGTGGTTCAGCGCGAGAATCAGCAACAGGTCAGTGCCTACACAGCGCCGCGTACTGGCTGCCGATGCCAGTGGCCGTGGCAGGCGTGCTGACGCACCAGCCGCGCCTGAAGCTATTTTCATCTTTTTAGAGCTTTTTAGATAAAACGCTGCACGCGCCACTAAATAAAATAAAAACTGAAGGATGCTGGTCAGTCATATTTTGAACAGAGTATAGAATCCACGTAAAAAACATGCTTATATTGAAATGATCTAATATTAAGAAAAAGCTAGCTCTCTGAACTTCTCATTTAGTTCATCTGAACTAAATCCCGTCGAATAAAATAAATAAAAATACCACATGAAATGTTCGTTATACGATGATGATGTATGTATAATAGTTATAATAATAACCCTTCTAACTGTTTTCGCCTACTGAGACCTTATTTCTTTTTATGAATGTGGAGCTCCAAGTATCGGCCACATCGTCGCTTACCATCAGGTGAGATTGTGGTCAAACAAAGGTATATCTGCAATAAAAAAAGTTCTTTGTCTCAGGGTGAGTTGGATAGTGGAACTGACTTCTTCATCACATCAGCTCGGTAGTCCGAAAATATGCATTGTCACCAAACTCATATAAGCATGCTAACCTTCAGCCATTCGGGCGTCAGCCGCTTGCTGACGCCTCTAATATATATATACCTTGCAAGATTTGACCCGAACATAGTAATAATTTACAAACATGACAAGTTTAACAAAAGCTTGTAAAATGGATAGATTAAGTGAAATATGGAAATTTGCATTAATATGTGATTTGACGATCGATAGAGGAATATAGAAAACGAGGACAAGTTACGACCCCATGTAATATGAGATACCCATGTAAGGGTAGAAAATGATGAGTCGGTCATCTGTACGATAACTGATATCCATACTCGTATTTCCGTCGCATGCATATAGAGAAGTAGACTGAAAATAACACTAGTTACAATGCGGCATCAGCTACTTCGACTGCGAAGTGTGTATCAAGCACTTTTGACTTTAGTTAACTTACCTGAGTAACTTTTTCCGCCAAAAGTCACGTCCCTTCTAACAAAATCTTCAGCTCGGTCGGACTTATTTCAAAAGATCAGCTTTTGTTAAACTTTTCGAACATTCTCTTTCTGAGATTATAAAATGGATACTTGTGGGTCGCGGGCATTTGGATGCAACCAATGAGCCGTTTTCGGTAAAAAACAAAAAAGTGTTTTCTACTAAACTTAACAGATGGAGCTGGCAAGCGGAGAAAGCAAGTTTGTGATTAATCACAATTGCTGTCATTGTCAAACTATGTTTCCTACCAGTAAAATAAAACTAACGCCATCTACATGGTTCGAGGGAACTATTTTTGAAGTTTTTACTTTTTAATGAAAACACCTCATTCGTAGGCTTGCTGTTCTACGAGTTGTTTGAACTCTTCCAAATCAAACCAGGGTATTTTTATCTTTGACTTTTGTCAATTTTCATAACGACATTGTCAAAATAAAAATATCCCGGAAGTTTAAGTTTTGAATTGTTTACAATTTTACGTTTGTCTATGTCAAAGCGGTAATCAACTGTAGACTGCTTGAAAACAACAGCGGTACAATGTCGGCCATTGCTTTATCTAACTTGCTAGAGCCTTTTTAGACATGGAGGCTGGTTAATCTAAACCAAAACAGCTGTTACCATCTGGTCAGGGCTTAGCATTCCATTATATTCCTGAAAGAGACAGACCCCGAAGTTGTTCCCGACTTCGTCGCAAAGAAGCTGCGCAAGCTGTCCCCTGTGACGCTCGACCACGTCGATGTAACCAGGCTACTGAAAGACAACTGCAGTCTGAGGTAGCGTCATTACGTAGCGCTGCTGTAGTGGACAGGTCGCCCGAGGTCTCAAACATCAACATTCACCGCGGAGGACATATGTATCGATAACATCGTTCGAATCAGTGATATTGGATGCCTTGGATCGCAGCTGATACTGTCGCCGTCGCAGTTGATACACCGTTATTTTTGAGTTAATTATGACGAGCGCGCACAAAAGGTGCTTTTAAAAAAATGCGTTTTCTTATAAATGAATTTAATTATAAAAGAATACTTTTCTTTCTCCGTATAATATTTGATTTTGTCCAAAGTTGGACTAAAATCAGTGTTGAAATACGAAAGTTTAGAAGCTTGTATTTTTTATACCGGGTGTTAGTGTAAACAGTCTTATCCTTGAAACCACAGACTAGGTATCAGGAACAGAGTCCAAAACCGATGAAAAAATAATAATTTATTTTTACATAATTTTTGCAAAGAAAATCCTCATAGATCATGAATGCGTTTCACCCTACACACACTACGATTTCTGAGGCTACGAAACACGTGCGTAGGTGCAATGCGCCTTCTCTCTCTCTCAAACGTGCCGCCCGCCGCCTTTCGGCAACTCGCCGTTTCTTTGAAGCGCCGACAAAAACACCCGCCAAGGTCCCGCGGCCAGACCCACGCGAGCGCCCGCGCCGCCACTTCGCCAGTCGCGTGCAATCTCGTGAGGTCGATACATCGCGACCCTTATGTGTGCCGATTCGCGGTAAAATGTAAACTGTGTAACTTATCTGTGCTGTGACAATGTCGTACACAAGCGAACAGTGGACTGAAAAGGTGCGGCTTTATGCCATAGCTGGTGGGTGACCTTGGCACGTAGGATGTACACAGAGCGGTTTCCAGGACATCGTGTGCCAAGCCGGGAAACTATCCTAGCGGCTACACAAAGCTACGTATGTAAATAAGACTTGTTTGTTAATGAACTTTTTGGTTGGGCGGGCGACGTACGGCTGTAATTAGGGTGTCCAAAAAATCACGTTCCTTAGATTAGAAATGAATTATCAAAATGTAACGAAACTAATTGACTATTATTTTTAATTATTACTTATATCAATTCATTTTAGGGTTATACATTCGTTGTTTAAGTGATAAGTGTGTTCACACTAACACACTGTATAAATACTTTTTTACGGTTTGGGGTAAACACAAACGTAGATTATGACGAGATACATTGATAAAAGATAAATGATAAAAATATGTTTATTTTGTCACTTATTATAAACTATTCATTTCAAAACGTTAAATTAGATTAAATTTGAAGAAATTAGATTACATTACAAGACATTCATGTTCCAACAGGGATTTTGCGGTGCTCCGATTGATAAAAATATCGTAATCGCGCGAACCGAGTCCTATTTCACCGGATTTGTTCATGTTCAGTGAACGCATTGATACGTGTCGTGTCCCGTTAATTAGCATGATGGATGTGCGCCATCCGCCTCTCGGCGCGGCGCGGTGTCGCTCTTTACTTCACCCCGAAAATATATCTCGCTTCATACGAGTAATACGATAAAAGCTTTTTAACAGTACCTAAAATCATTTTAATGGTTGTAAAGTTGGAGTTATAATACCTTTTGATTAAAACCTTGGTTAATATTGTTGCGCTGTAAAAAAAATCGCTTTTTAAGTTGTAAACGTGATAGAAAAGGACAGAACTATGTAGTTTGTTACTTGTCATACATATGCAAATGGCTATTCCTAGGACCAAGGTGTCTACAATCTTAAAGATCTATCGCGACGGGAGCTTTGGAGGACTTTCTTATGACTTAGGAGGTAACACTGCCCAGTGGTTGCGCCTACGCAACACTGCCGTTTTTTATGTTGTAAACATAATAGAAAATTACCGTACTATGTTTTTTGTTACTTGCCATTGTTAGAAAGTAAAAAAGTGATAGTTCTGGAAAAACCGGAAAAAGTTATGATGAAACAAAAGTAAACGGTTCTTTTGAAAAGAAAACTGTTATTTTGTATGTATGTGCGCTAGATAATTCAATTTCTAAAAAAGTAGTACAAGAAGTAAATAGTACAATATGAATATATCAGGGGAAAACGTTTCCTGAAGAATTATAGATGCCTAATCTTAGAGACTATTCGATTGAAGTCGCAGAACTTTAGAAAGCTCTAACGGGGCTTTTTTCAATGATTTGTTTGTTGCAGGAACGACTCTTACTCTCTGTTCTTCCCCGGCACGTGGCAATGGAAATGAAGGCCGACATTGCCTCAAAGCCGCGGGAAGAACAGTTCCATAAAATCTACATACAGCGGTACGAGAACGTCAGGTACGTCCCTTTTATGTCGTCGCCATTGCGACCCCGTACTTAATTAATTACATACTCCATATCCGGTACGCGTTTGTAAATAGGTTGGGGGAAAGTTTCTTCGTATTTTATGTACAAATTCACGTAATTATTTTTATAATTTATTCACATTTGATTATTATGCATATCTAATGTGCCACTTATGTATGTATACATGTGTGAAATTTAGGAGTTCTCGCAGTTGGTGAGCAGGAATGGATAGTCGAGGTTAGTAATCATTTACATGTATGCTAATAAACTAAACAGGTAACCTAAAACAGTAAGTAAAGACAAAACGCGGCGCGGCGCGGCGCGGGCGGTGGTGGTGGCGTCCTGGCGACCCTTTCAAGACATTGCCCCTCGATTACGGACGAAGCGCCGGAAATAGCGATACTCTCTGAATTATATCGTATTTTAAAGTATTATTGCGGATCCTACATTGTTCCATTGCTGTAAAAAGCTTTGAAAATTGCCCTTTATATATCTTAACGAAGCGCTTTTAAAAAGCTACCTAATGTACCCTCAGAAATCATAACAGTATTGCTATTATGTCGAAAATTTGAACGCGTTTTATAAAACTTTTAGTCCCCTCTTTAGTCGCAGCAGCTTGTCATGGAAATGGCGGTTTCGTTCAGTCTGATTTCAACAGGTTTGCCTTTTCAAACTCTCACAAAGTTTTAAAGAAAAAGACGATGGAATTAATTCAGTACTTTAGAATGCGCTGAGAGACGGGAGTCGCGAGCCGCGACGGATCATGGAGTCCCGAGCCGCACCGGGTCATGGAGTCCCGAGCGGGGCTCATATTCACTGAATTGATTCCTTTTTGCCGCTTAACTTACCGATTTTTATTACCGAGGGCAATTTCTCAGCTTTTCCACAGATTTCTCGAAGTTGAACAATATGCCTTAATGTAGATGTCATTATCAAATCCGTTGAGACCCACACCTGGATAAAGGCCTTCTCTTCATTTGTAGATATAGGCATAGACATAGAAATCTCTTTATTCGCTGCTGAAGTACAAAGCATACAAATTTTAACTTAAAAATAATACAAATTTAAACTTAACATACAAATACTAACTAATAAAAACTTAATAAGAAAAAGGCTGTGTTGCAGCAGCAAAAAGGTCTCGGCTCAGCATAAATGCCTTACCAGTCAAGAGTAGATAGGCGCTGATATTCTGCCGAAACTTTCCTTTCACTCAAACACGTAGCCGGTGACAGACAGTCTATACGGTGTATAGACGCAAACGCGCGTTTGCATCTAAAAGCTTTACAAATAACTTTGACAATATAACACAATTGACAAGTAAATCGGTCGGAGCACAATTCGGAACACGGTTCCTATATTATTTAGCGGCGCGCGGCGCGGCTACGACGCGCGAATAAACACTCACAAAGAGGCTCTCATCTTGTTTCCAAACAATAAACAAAAAAGTCGTTTCAAAAATGATACGTATTCTATACACACCGTGTGGCGCAGGGGTATTCTTTCTGAGCAAATAATGAGGGGGCAGCCCCCGCGGAGATGTTGCGTAATATCGGTCACGTTGGGGAAATTATCAGAAGAACGAGCTGTGGCCGCCCAGCGAGCTACCTCGTTGGCTCCTTGATTGGCAACTGTTTACAAGGAAATCAACTTAGGTATACATTTTAGAGGACAAAAGGTTCATAGGTTGAAAAGGGGTGATGATGATTAATCAATCACCATCTTAACAAAAAACTTTGGTGGAAGAGTATTTTACTGTGAAATTTTACATTCTCTTTAATGTACTCTCCAAAAAATATAACGGGATGAAAATTACTCGAGATTATATTGAATACCATTCACTCTATTGCGATTTACAAGTGATTTTAGAAAACTTAAAACATGTTACGCTTAGAAAATTTTCATACTATAATCTTGCTAGCTATCTCTGAATTCAGGTATGTAGTTCTCAAAACAATGAACAGCAATTAAGCAGCAATTAAGTGATTAGTTCTTGTTTTTGAGTAATTTTGAAATTTTGTTATTTCGCGCGCGCGTTGTGTCTCCGGTTTTGACAGTCAGTCGAATGCATCGTTGCGCTCGCTGCAACATACCACGGCGGCGCGTTCGCACGCCACCCTGCCTCGGACGTTAGGAGGGGGCTTGTGGCGGGAATTTGAGTCTCGTTTCAAACCAAGGCGTATAAGAAAACCCAACACTAGGTGAGTTTCGCGTGCTCCGCGCGCTCCTGCGTTCAAAGGCTCATTTAATTCTCGAATTTCGCTTAAACAGTGGACACTTTATCAGGTTTGGTTTCAAAAATAAGTCAGGCGTGCAGCCCAATATCGTCTTATATATTATACCTACACCTGACGCAGAAAAACATGAGAAGGGAGGAGCTCTGTAAGCGAATGAATAGTAAGCACTCAACATTACAGGGATATGTACCAAAACGTGAATAAATTCAAAACCAAATTAGACCAATACTTCCTTAACTTGCAACTCTTGGACTTCATTGCCAAAACAGAAACTAATCTTGACGGTTGGAGTGTGCTCCGTCGTGATAGAGCTTTAAGAGGTGGAGCACTACTGACCACTAGACCAGGTATTTAACTCATTCGTTAACAGCACCTGGAGTGCGGGGAAGACCTATGGGCGACTTTTAGATTATGGAATATTGATTTTTATGTGTGTGTAGTTTAGATAAAGCCGTCACCCAAAGACCTGGATTATATGAACTGGTTCTGCAAAATTTAAAAAAATTAAACTTTGAGTGTGTTACCAAAAACTGTGCTTTGATAATATTAGGAGATTTAAACTTAAATAGTACTCTGGGCATAACATACAAAATTATTCGGGCTATTTTTTTAATTTTAGTGGGCTTACTGAGCATAACGATATTAGGGGGCGAATCCCCCTAATATGCATAGCTCTGTCTGTCTGTCTGTCTGTCTATCTGTCTGTCCTGTTTGTCTGTCTGTCTGTGTATTTGACGATTACAACCGAACGCTTTGACCGATTAACATGAAACCTTTTATTAGCACCGTCTGAATGAGAGAAGGTGACTGATTGATTTTGGTGACCCTAGGGTCCCAGGGACCGGAATTATTGTGACCTCAAAAGGTCACCAAAAAAATAAAAATCTTCAAATGGCCAAAACGACCAAAAACTCAAAAATGCCACTTTTTACCTTTGGTGACCTTTTGAGGCCTTCGCCCCTTTTTCTGGTACCCCCGTACCAATGCTTGTTCTTAATGATGCTGTGAGTATATTAGATATAGTAGATAGATAAACTCTTTAATGTACATTCACCATAAAACATAAATTTCACAAAGAGAAACACAGACTAATATAACATACAATGGGCGGTCTTATCGCTAAAAGCGATTTCTTTCAGACAACCCTTGGATAGCAGGATATAAGAAAATAAAAACGGCGGTGTACGAATAATACATTCGCAAAAATAGTATTGGTAAATGAGACCGGAGAGGTGACAGTGAGCGCGGCTGACTGTATTAGTAGGTAGACTGATAGATCACTCTCCATTAAATATATCTATTGTGTGTATGAAATTGTCACCACTATTTCCTGGGATGCAACATTGAAAGAAGATAATGAGAATAATGCCGTTACGTCCTTTTACTCCCTTTTATATGTTATGATAAGGACATGCCTAGGAAAGTCCGCAATAACACGCCTCGCGCGATACCCAACATGGTACCCTCTAAAAATCATTACAGACCTAAAACTGAAGTGGCAATTTCATAAAATCTGGAAACACACTAGAGATCCAACACTAGAGAAGAAAGAGTATAAATATACTCTTTCTTCGCCGCGGGGTACCGGCAGTAGAATGTTACCTCTCCTCTCATGCCCGTGGATGCAGTAAGAACCTGCTAAGGGATACCTCCGGAAGATAGACAGCAGCGTCTTTCTGTGTATCAACATCATCAATATTTGATCAGGCATTAATCAGGGCTCCTCTTTAGGACCTTTACTTTTTAAGATCATGATTGACTAACTAGCTAAGACATTTTGAAGACCTTTACTTTTTACGATCATGATTGTCTTACTAACTAAGACATTTTGTCACTGCTAAATGTTTATTCTATGCTGACGATGTAGTACTTTATGCAGAAATCCAATCCCTTCAGCATTGTAGTTGCAGTGTTTATTTGGTCCATGGTTGCAGTATGATTTGGATGCTATAAAAACTTGGTGTCGTAGTCATAAGCCAAAGTTAATGTTAAAAAGTGCCAAATAATGAGCCTCACACGATCATCACGACATTATTTCATCCAACATAATACCGACCAGAGCCACTAATTAGATCTGTTTCTGTTAAAGATAAAGGAGTCATATTTGATCCTGAACTCAAATAAATAAATAAATAATGCTGGACAAATCACACAGCATCATCTAGCCCCAAGCTAAGCAGAGCTTGTGTTATAGGTACTAGATGACCGATATACTTAATACATTATACTACATAGATAGATATTTTTTATTATTGTATGGGACATCAAAGAAAAAGAGTTAGTTATATTCACTGCACACTTTATTGTAATACTTAATTAATAATTAATGGGAGATGTTAATGAGCCGCGATGATATTGTGGACTGACGCGGATGGCCGCATGTCGCGCCCGGGTTCCACGGTATAATTCTGAGAATTAAACTCAGCATTTACTTATTGTTGTACGAACCGTACATATTCCGGGGCGCGAGATGAGGATGTAGACTAAAATGATTAGGTTAGCGAAAACAATATGAACAATATTGAATGAATGAGGGATGAACAATATTTAGTAAACGCAGTATGATACCGACATTAATCGCTATCGCTTAAAAACCTAATCTTGTTAAAAGTAGGCGATGTACCTTTCTCACACTTAACACTATATTGTCTTTTTACGCTAGATTTGCATGCGTTTTCACTTTGATCACACACAACACTGCACTGATTAGGTACACTGACACTACTAGCAACGGGCGCTGCACCAACTGCTGGCACGGGCTGCCTGGCGGAGGAGGCGGCGGTGCGGCGTGCTCGCCACCAGGTGAGCACGCCGACGACCGCCGCTGCAGCTGCCACGGTGTAGATGGCGACGTAGTGGTGTACGTCGTGAGAGGAGATCTCGTTCCCCACTTCCACTTGATCCGCTGTTGCCTTCAACTCGGCGATGCGCTGGTCTATCAGCTCGACCGACTTGTTAAAGTTGCTGTTGCTCTCTTCTATATGACTGATCGGGATCGTCAGATTTATGATGGTATTGACGGGTGCGATCTCAATCGGATATAGGTCTGGCTCAATATTCAAATTGCTAGCGTGTTGTTTATGTGCTGTAATAGTGAAGGACTCGCCCTTGATGACGCAGCCGTTTCCTAGTGATATAATACTCACACCTGGCAAATGTTTCTGTGTAACTTGATAGCTACAGATAAATCTTACAGGGCATTGACCGCAACAGGTGAGTATGAATGTGTTTACATTGATAAGCTCCGTCCAAGTAGGTTGACACGTGCTTATTATTGTTTTACATTGGTCTTTCTGATTATCCTTGACACATAGATTGTCCCCAGTTGCCTTTTGATACACCGGCTTCTGAAGGTTGCATAAACGTAAATTGTCTTCAAAGTTAGTGCACTTCTGGTAAAATTCATTCTCCGAAATCGGGATGTAGGTATCTTTCTGTAGGTTAATTGCGAAATAAGCCGCCTTTGCCAATATGCTGACAACTGCATTCCCAATTTGTCGCGGGACTGAGTAGGACTTGAATAGCTCGTAATTGTCTCTATTTACCAAAGGTATCTGTATTTCGAGGATGAAGTATTGTGAAGTCATGCAAGCTCTAACTTGAAGAATCTTATAAAGTTTTGTAAGATCTGACTGGATATTGTTTATAGGCAGAGATAAGTCCTTAGACAACTGTCCAGATATGATGCCGAGCTCTTCGCGAAACTGTGTTGGTGTAAGTAGATGCACGTTGAATTCATGAGAGTTAATAATGGTACCCAGCAAATCGTCTTGAATGTTCTTGAGACTTACGTAGATACTATTGGCAATAATGCTGGATATAACGAATTCATCAACAGTCTCTACCCTGACAAGTGCGTCATTTAATTTGACTTCTGCCTGTTCCAACTCCTTTAGATGCTTAGCAAATTGTACGTCATGTTTTTCTAATGTGGATTCGATCCTTTTCAATAGATTATTTTCCGCTTCTATGACTGAGGTCTGATTTTTCCATAGAGTAGCCAAATGCTTTTGGTTTTCTCTTAGTTTGGAAATGTCAATCTCGTATTGCTTTGCGAACTGGCTATCTAAAACGCCGAACAAACTGTTTGCGATGCTACCTACTCCGTCGATAAGGCCTCTTTTAGTTCGAGTGTTCTTATTACCGTGCTGTAGTAAATAATTATTATACTCTAATTCTCGGAAACATTGACGTAGCTGCAGCAGTATGATGTCACAGTGGGATTTCCGTTCCTTAAACTGTGAGCATAATTCCTCAAGATGTTGATAGTGGGCAGACAGTAATTTAGTTTCTTTCCAGTACGGTTCCATGTTGTAGTATACTATAAGTTTCCACTTGTCTTGAATTACTCTCATGTCAGATATCTTGTCAAAGTATATACTGTTGTTACTCTGAACTGAAGTAACGTTGTAAGCGCCGTTGACTGTAGTTGTAACACACAACATTGATAAGAAGAAAATCAATGTTATTACATTGATGCACGACGTCATGATGCTTAATTTCTTCTTTGTTTTTTGTGTTGGCACTGTCGTACTTACATCTTCTTTTTCTGCGGAGATCGATGGTGCTTGTTTGATACCTTCGTCATTCACAGGAAGGATGGAAGTTTTGACGACGGGTCTCTTAAGGATTCCGCTCTTTGTTTTGAGGCTGACGACTCGGACATGATTATCCTTGCCAGGGTGAAGCTCGATAACCCGGCCTAAAATCCACTTTCCTGCAGGCATATTCGCATCATGTATGATAACGATATCACCTAGTTTTATATTAGGACGTGCCTCCCTCCACTTGCTTCTCGCTAGCAGTTGCGTTAGGTATTCGGCACGCCATCTCTTCCAAATGTCGTGGAAGATTTTTTGTGTTAGTTGCCACCTTGTTCGCTGATCTTTTTCAGTTTCATAAATGGTTAAAATTGGGCCACTCGCAAGGAAATGAGATGGAGTAAGATAATTGATGTCATCTATATCTTCACTCAGCGCGCACAGTGGCCGGGAATTTAGACAAGCTTCCAATTGCGTTAGAACGGTCGTAAATTCTTCAAACGTAAGCTTCTGTTCTCCGACTACGCGACGTAAGTGGTGTTTTAAACTCTTCACTCCTGCCTCCCACAAACCTCCTGCTGAAGGCCATGAAGGAGCAAGAAAATGAAACTGGATTTTCATCTCATTTACTTCTGTTAGGAACTCGTTTGATAATAATGATTTTAACTCTATATTTATCATCAAATTCGCATAATTTTATATGATTGGACTGAAACTCCTGCCAGTATGTTTCTAGAGAGCTCAGCCTTTTCTTTATGTATGCTTGAGTTTTCCGATCAGCGCTATCCTTCTTGAAGTTGCTAATGAGCTGATTCAGCATTCCGATGATTTGGCTTTGATTTGCCAAGAGATCCTCCATGGTGGTGGACATGATAAGATTTTATGTTCTGACTCACCGAAGACTGCGTTCTCACCTACGGTCACAGTTGTAGGCTGTGACCTTGGGCAATCCAGTTTAGGCACAATTTCACGAAACAAATAGCATTCGCGAAATGTCCCGCCTTCGGAGGCTCGAAGGACCATTTGATGTATGGGACATCAAAGAAAAAGAGTTAGTTATATTCACTGCACACTTTATTGTAATACTTAATTAATAATTAATGGGAGATGTTAATGAGCCGCGATGATATTGTGGACTGACGCGGATGGCCGCATGTCGCGCCCGGGTTCCACGGTATAATTCTGAGAATTAAACTCAGCATTTACTTATTGTTGTACGAACCGTACAATTATAAATAGAAAAACACCCAGAACACCCTGAACAAATATCTGTAGATCGTACAGACATTTGTCCCGAGGCGGGAATCGAACCCGCAACCCCTTGCGTCGCAGGCGGACCTTCGCCCGCTGCGCCACAGAGCTCGTCAAAACTCACTTTCCATAAACATAGGCGTAAAATCATAGTTGATGGTTTTAAAAGGCTGTGGTTTGTTAACCGTACATGCAGAGAATTTACAAATCATCAATCAGTGTCTGCTATGTTGTATCAGATTTTTGTGCAATAAACTATAAACGACACTTTGTCAAATAGAGTAGCAATGGCACGGCATCGATGAAGCTGTTTAAAGCTAATTTAAAACGACAGTAAGATCATGAGCTTTATGACCTCGACCTATCAAAAATGTTAAAACTGAAGTCTGAAACATCGTAAATTAATGTCAAACCTTCCAAAGTAATTTATAAATGTAACGAAAATATATGTCTGGATAAGAAATAGCATTACCCACGAGTCCCGGCCCCCGGTACTCTGCGAGATGGCCAGGTGGAGTGAGTGGGTGACCTCGTGACTCGTGTTTTTGCAAATATTGTAGCTATCAATCACATTACATCCAACACTTGCTATTTCAAAAGTAAAGGCGATGGAATTTAATACGCCATCGCCTTTTCTTTTTAAATACAGAGCAATTTGCTTTCTAAAGTTCTGCGATTAATTGTATTGGAAAACCTGCATACAGACAGGTTTTTACTTTTATTAACAAAACGTTGTACTCGTAGGTGCCAATGTCATGGCTGTGTTCATCCGCCGGCGGCGTCCGCCAACTATCTTGATATATATAATGGGATTTCCGCAACGTTCGCCGCCAGCGCCGCAGCCTTCCCGGCCCTGAATTTTTAGTTTACTTGTATATAGCTCAGCTTACTATCTTCACTCTTTGATGTTTTCAAATCTCCGATCATTGAACATAAGTAGTTTAGGTAGGAGAATCTGGATGCTTCGACGACACGGTGTGTTTGCCGAACGGACAGTCTTTATTTGGCTACGGGAGTGAACAGTGTGATATTCGAGTGACTTCAAAGTGAATACAATGTTCAGTGAATAGTGAACAAGTGTTATAGTTGTGATCAGTGTTGTTCAGTGACAAAGTGTTCAAGTGTAAATCTGCCGAGAGATCCTTATTGGTGTGATCTGTGATTAAAGTGTTGATTTGGGTTTAATTGGAATACATTATTTAGTCCCGAACCCCCCGCTCGTAACAATGTTGTTTAAAATTATATAGGCAAATGGAAATATAATGACGAGCTCTGTGGCGCAGCGGGCGAAGGTCCGCCTGCGACGCAAGGGGTTGCGGGTTCGATTCCCGCCTCGGGACAAATGTCTGTATGATCTGAAGATATTTGTTCAGAGTGTTCTGGGTGTTTTTCTATATATAATAAAAATATCTATCTATGAAGTATAATGTATTAAGTATATCAGTCATCTAGTACCCATAACACAAGCTCTGCTTAGCTTAGGGCTAGATGATGCTGTGTGATCTGTCCAGCATTATTTATTTATTTATTAATATTTTAATATGAATAACTTAAGATATAATACAATAGTAAAAATACCTATTAACATAATATATCAACGCAATGTCGGATAAAACGGCTTTGCAAATAATGCTTGCTCTATCAATATTTCAATTAGTAAAATGGTTACAAAAAGTATGAACACATATACAAAAGATGCATAAACGACAATGTGCTGTCGCGGACTTTTTTGTAGATCTGTTAAAAAAAAAAAGAATTTGTCTAAATATCACTTTCACATAAGTTCAGCACGTCGGAAAAGCTCCGGCATGAAATCCGATATTTTTAACAATCTCCACCCTAGCTCAGCAATCAACTTACGCCAAATCCTAATGAATTTTACTTTGAAACCTTCCTCTTGAAACACTATTTATTGGTGAAAACCATATAAAAACTAGTGGCGTGATTTAGAAGATGTAAGCGGCCAAACAGAGAGACAGACGCTGGATGGGACTTCAATTTATACGAGTACTATGTAGAGCCAGAGAATATGTCAAAGTTTATAACAATAATCACTTAGGTACTTTATAAATACATTTTATCTCATCAATCAGGGGCAAGTACTTGGTGGTTTTAGGATAGTAAGATTATTAGCGTTGCACTTAAGCGACAACCGAGTGCTAGATGACTTAGTACTAAGATGCGTCTACTGCGATCTTAAAGACAATCTCGTGAAGCTCTGAACACGTTACACCTCAGCCAAATGTTTCACCGTTGTCGTCGCTTTAGTCCCTAATGCCGGCTGGTGACGCGCGATGATTCCTCAACCGCGCCGTCACACTCACCTACGCGTATCACCAAACCACACATTTACAATATTGTAGCAAACTGTTGAACAAGATTTAACTTATTACTAAAAGGCCACTCAGCCAGGAGAGCGGGCATGGAATTAAATTTGCCTGCGGATATAATGTCCTAAAAGTAGTAAAGTGCTCCCGCCGCGCCGCCGGCCAGTGATCGAGTTAAAAGGCACGCGACCGCGGCCGGGCCGCGCGGCCGCCGCGCCCGCGGCCTGTTCTGTGACCGGGACCGCTACTTTTTGAAAAAGTTTATATTTTTGTTTGTTGCAGTATCCTGTTTGCAGATATTTGTGGATTCACTTCCCTATCGGACCAATGCACAGCTGAGGAGTTGGTGCGCCTTCTAAATGAACTATTCGCAAGGTCAGTCACTTTATCTATTATTATTATTCTACATATTTTTTTGTTATCTCATAAAATTATTTTTTTTGCTATTAAAAAATATAAAAACAAATACTCTACATTAAAAATATATCAAAACGGTGAATCACCAGCCGCAAAGCAAGTCTCAAGCGGTCGGTGACTAGGGCTGCAGGGAGAGGAATCCTTACTATACGTGCCGAGTCCAGGAGTACTGCCTTTTGGATCTGGCTCTTGATCCAACTGCCTAGCGAAAGTCTCTCGAGATGTTGATCGAGACTCTTCGCTATGAGTCCGTTAACGGAAACGACTATCGGAACAATAGTCGCTGAGTCAACATCCTACATGGTGGCAATCTCGTGGGATAAATCAAGATATTTGTCATTGTTATTAATAACCTACATTATTATATTAGCTTTTAGGCTTAAGATAGTTTTAAGTCTGATTGTAGTTTCTTTTATCGTAAATAAATCTATAAAATCTATAAATCTATTTTTGCTGAGCCTATACTCGGCTTTGACAAGATTGGCATCATGTAGAATGTGACATCAACGAGTATTGCCTTCCGCTCCAACCGATCTATCAGAACGATATCAATCTTATTCGCAAGAATAGTCCTGTCCGTAATTATATATATCTATAGATCGGTCCCAATAGAGCGTGGCAAGGCCATTTTCAAGAACCGGCTCCGGTGCGTATTTATAATACGGAACTTCAGGACCCGTAAGGCCATATCAAAGAGTAATTTGCTGGTGAATGATCTTGGCTACTTGATTATGTCTGTGCAAATACTCAGAGTTAGCAAGATGCGAACAACCCGAAAGTACGTGCCTGAGGGACTCCCCAGGGTGGTGACTTGCCCAACAATGTCAATTGTCCCATCTTTCATGATGTACTTTCGGTAGTTGTTCGTCTTGATTACCTCATCCATAATTGCACAGACAAACCCTTCAGTTTCTCCGAAGAGATTACCGAAACGTAGCCAATTCACTGACGCTAGGAGATCTACATCAGGCTCCATAAGGGTCTTATAGAATATCCCAATTAGCTCCTTGTTCTCCCATATTGCCCTACGATACTGAATGCACATCACCGGTGGTTGGCGCCAGTTCTCTTTAGCTAAGGAGAGAGGAGTAAAGTTTTTGTCAACTGCAACCACATCACGATGCACCTCGCACTCTGCTTGGAGAAAGTAACTCCTGAGATTGCACACCTCGCGGTTGTGGAGGGTTTTCGCGTTAAGAAAGCCCCGGCCTCCATACTACCGCGGGATGTACACTCTCATAACCGACGAACTATTATTGTTATTATTCATTTGGGTCTCACTGCTGGGCAAAGGCCTCTCCCAAATCCCTCAATACTTCCCTCCAGTCAACGATGAATACTTTATATATATGTATATAAAATTAATTGTACGTAAATACAGTTTGTCACACGTCACAGATATTACGTGCTAGTAGAAAGTTATTTTTATGTATGTTAAATTTTTGGTTATGTAGTCTGTTCTCCCAATTACAGGCAGCCTACATCTAGGTTAGAGTTAGAGTTTAGTGGTTCAGTTAGAGAAAACTCATGCTAAAAGTATAAATAAATAAATAAATAAATAAATAAATAATGCTGGACAATTCACACAGCATCACCTAGCCCCAAGCTAAGCAGAGCTTGTGTTATGGGTACTAGATGACTGATATACTTAATACAATATACTACATAGATAGATATTTTTTTATTATATATAGAAAACATCCAGAACACCCTGAACAAATATCTGCAGGTCATACAGACATTTGTTCCGAGGCGGGATTCGAACCCGCAACCTCTTGCGTAGCAGGCGGACCTTCGCCCGCTGCGCCACAGAGGTCGTCAAAAAGTATACTATGTTTGTTTAATAAAGTACGTATTTTTTACATTTTGTTGTATACTTATAAAGTCGGCTAAAATAAATGTTTATTATTATAATGATAAAAGACACTTAATAACTATTTGTTGTTGTGTTCTTAATTTTTAGGGTAAAGTCCAGGCCGGGTCGCTTGTCTTGTCAAAGATGTATACTTACCCAAGAAAACAGATTCTATATTCTTTCTTAAAAAGCTAGCCTTTGGTATCCTTATCAGGGGTGTTGGGATGAGACAGAGCCCTGATGGTGTGCGGTGACGAGTTCTCGAGCCGAGACGAGCCGAGGCCGAGGTTGTCTCATTTGGTAACGGCCAATCTATTGAAATGTAAAAGTAACAAAAAACTGTTAATAAGCACAAAAAAAGATCAATGTAGCTACGAAATCTTATACTGGATTTCTTACTTCACTTATTAGGGGGCGAAGCCCCCTATAATGCATAGCGCCGTCTGTCTGTGCATGGCACGGTTACAAACGAACGCGTTGACCGATTTACATGAAACCTTTTTTGTTAGCACTGTCTTAATGAGAGAAGGATACTGATTAGTTTTGAAATTTTAAAATTATTTTTTTTTTGTTTTTTTCGGAAACCTTCGCCCCCTTTTCCGGTACCCCCGTACCAATGCTTGTTCATGACTTTTTTTTTTATTCAAACAAGCCAAATGTGGGCGTAGAGTAATAGGTGCCATTAGCTATGTTTACTTCATACAACGTGTCTATGTGACTAAAGATCAACGGACATTATTTTTATTCATGTAAGATTACGTGAAAAATCATCTTATTTTTGCTACGAGAATTGGAGCAGGTATAAACCAGGACCCAAGCACCGGGTCGGCATGCTGTAATTGATCTTTGTCTCCATTTTCCCGTAAGATTTCCTCGAGGGTCAGGTTCACCCTCCGCAAATGTCAAATACCTTATCTTCAAATAAAATCATGACGGAATTATTTTTTGACTTTGTTTGAAATGTCAAACTGTAATAGCATCGAAAACAATATTAAAAACAATCTACGCCCCTCAAATCCGTTGCAAATTGAAAAGTAGATAATCATTCATAATGTGATTGCGTGGCACGCGGCGCGGCGGCGGGAGTCGCGGCTCGCTCCGCGAAGACGCGACCAACCAGCGAATTTATCATTGCGCAGATGATGAAGCGGCGCCGCACGGTGGATTGAGCCATCCATCACGCGCCCGCCGCCGCCCGCCGCCCGCCGCCCGCCCGCGCCTTGACGTCGTTATTACCGCGCAAATCGAAAACCACTACCGGTGCCAATCACTTGTATAGCATTTTGACGAGCTACTTCCTCTATGTAGGGAAAACAATTTTGCAGGAAATATAGTCCAAATGTTCCCACTGAGATAAAGCCTTGCCTGCTAAGACTTCAGGACTTTAACTTTGAAATATATATATCAGATTACGCTTACCCACTTTAGTGCTAACGTAAAGAAACCCCATAAAAATATATACCTACATTTTCTTATAAAGGGGGTCCAAAATTGTAAGTGTTATTACTAGACTTTTAAAGAAAGGAACTCATGGATGCGAGCAGCACAAAAAAGACCAACCAGGCAAAAGCGAAAGGGGGCCTAGTAGTGACCTATCTGTCTCATCAGCCGGTAACACCCATTGCTGAGTAAAGGCTTCTTCTCTTATACGCCACTAGCGGTCTTGTGCCAGCCGGATCCACTCGCGAACACACATAACTCTCGCGAACACTTTGGAGCCTTTGTTTCATACCATAGTATCTTTAAAACGAGGTATTAAAGGTACGAATATCGTGCCGCAAGATTATTTATACATAAGAAAGATCCTATGGGAAGTCGGAAGTTTCTATGGACGGCTCTACGATTCGGTCTCTAAAGTTATTGTAGTTCGACCAGTGACTCAAAAGTCAAACTTATCCGACATTATACCGAAATATCCCGGACAGCAGCCTGTTCGAGATCAGGGTGGCCCTGAAACAGCTTTAGAAAAATAAATCTAGGACAGAACACATAAGAGCTTCTGAAAGCGGGTTATTCACCGGTTCTTAAAGTACTTCAGAAGCTCTTCAACTCCGCCTTGCTCGAAGTAACTGCGCCGCAAGCATGGAACGAGGACATACAATACAATACAAAATACTTTATTGCACACCTTAAGAAATTACAGAAAAAAAAAACTTACAATAAAAAATTTGTACAATGGGCGGTATTATCGCTTAGAAGCAATTTCTTCCAGACAACCTTTGGATGGAGAGAAATATGGAAGCAAGAGAGGTAGGGGTATACTGTACATGAAATAAATACATAAACCTACGAAAAAATATATACCAATAAAATAAATATTTCTATGATATAAATATAATATATACCTATAATATATTCTTACTTAGGACATGTTAGTACTATTCTTTAAAAAAGTTAATAACGGCATGCTGAAGAATCAAATATATCCATCTCAGTTTTGAGCCAAGTTTGTAATATGTGAGCCAAGTTTCTCCAGCGATGCCGTCTTGACTATCGGTACGTTGAAGTGTGAGTATACACTTAATTAAAATTCGGGAAAAATAATAGTACAACGAAACATTCCAACACTTTTGTAATTTAATTATTCCTTAAAAAGTATAGAATTGAAATCTCTGGTGAAGTAGCATTTTTTAAATTCTTGAATTTTTGGTACTTACTTCACCGTCGATACATTAGTTCCAGTATCGGACGCTAAGGTGTCTGAGAAAATTGGTCTGAGGATAAAACACAAACAAACAGGCACGCACACGCGTATCAGCTTGTCATCGTGCAACTTAAGTGGCTACAAATGAAATTGTAGTCTGCGTTAAGGCTAGTTCGGACTAGGCTAATAATTTAGTAGAGTACCGAGTAATTTAGTGGCTAAAAGTGTGTGAACCACAAAAATTTAGTCGAGTAGTTTAGTGAACGATTAAGTCGAGTCGATCCATTTTACTCTATTTTTATCGGGCGAGTAGCGCCTCCCACCACGCGTCCGTGCTCACTGGTTCACCGGCGAAACAAGTCCGAACCTGTTGATTAGTCGAGTTCATTAGTGGCCGCAAAAATGTCGTTTCGCTGGAGTGAAGAAACAACTTTAAAATTTGTTTCCAAATACGTAGAACATGAATGCTTGTGGAATATTAAGTCCCCGTATTATAAAAACAAACAAATGAAACAATCCGCATACTTGGATTTAGAAAAGACAATGAATATACCTGAATTTGGTGAAAAGGAAATTAAATCGAAAATTAAAAACATAAGGTTAGTGAAATTTTAATATTTTATGTAGGTATTTCAAAAGCATATTTAATACTATGATACAATAAGCTCTTAATTTTTATTAATTTATTACTAGGTACCTACCTAGTGTTTTTAGAAGAAGTTTTACCTAACGAGATTCATTCTTTTTTAGATCGACGTACTCACAGGAGTTAAAAAAATAAAGGACTCCAAAAATTCAGGCGCTGGGACTGACACCGTTTATATTCCTTCAGTAAAATGGTTCAGTATTTTGGATGCAGTTCTGCGAAACTTAACCTCGATGCTGACACAAAGTGAAAGTAATTTGGTAAGTACCTACCTATCTATTTATACACATTATTACAATACAATTATTATTATATGATTATACTCTAGTGTTGGTGGGCCGGTAGATTTTTAATGTATCATTCTTGTCTGCCAAGGGACAGATCCGCTTCCGACAAAATAATTTGCATATCTCTCCCGACGATCTGTAGACCTTTGGGATGAACGGTTACCTAAAGAAATAGGTAGCGGTTGCATTCCGAGAGACTGTGGCTCATTTCTCCAATTACCAGGAACAATAGTTCCTCCTTCAAAATGTTCTGTGTCTACTGTGTATTCATACTGTCTGTTCTGTAATTTTGTTTGTCGGAGCCAATTATGCAAAGCGCAACACGTCTTTACTATCTTAACAACTTTCTCAGGACTATAGGGCATCGGTTTCTCAAACACTCTGAATCTGGCAGCTAGTATACCGAAAGCATTTTCGACTATTCTTCTAGCCCGAGACAAGCGATAATTAAAAATTTTTTGCTGTAGCGTTAATCGATTTCCTGGATAAGGTTTTAATAAATATTCTTTCAAGGGAAATGCATTGTCGCCAACTAGGACGTGCCCCTCTGGTAGAACACCGTTCTCTAATTCTTGGTATAAACTACAGTTACGAAATACGCCTCCATCAGAAACCCTTCCATTACACCCAACGTCTATATAACTAAAGCAATATTTATGATCTACAACAGCCATTAAGACAATGCTGTTTGTCTCTTTGTAGTTATAGTATAAACTTCCTGATTCAGGGGGTGCCTTCAAGACGACATGTTTGCCGTCGATTGCTCCACAGCACCCAGGAAAGTTCCACTGTTCTCGAAAACCATTTTCAATCATTTCCCAGTCTGTAGTAGTAGAAGGAATCTAAAAAAAAAGTTCATGTAAGTATAGGGTTACCGGGTAAACGGTGAGTCAGTATGGTACAGTGGGTCACGTACATATTGGCGAAATGAGTAGGGTCAGGGAGGCTACAGTGACTCAGATTTTTTCAGAGGACTCTAAAATTAAGAAAAACTCAAAAGATTAACCTTAAATTTGCACCACGTTCACCACTGGGTGTACAAACAGTCTTTGAGATATGAGCTATCAAAAAAAATTGACTCACTGTTTACCCGGTGACCCTACTCTTTGATAAAAATAACATTTTGTTTGTTTCAGGCTTCTAATATATCACACACTGATGATACAGATACTGAGCAAAATAGTACTTTAGTGGATACTTTTCGTGAACCTATACGTCCTCCACCTCCTACAAAGAAGAAGAAAATCGCCCAGCTCTCGAGCATGGTTAGCCAATTAAAAGAAATAGCTGATACTACTAACTCTACAGTCGAAGAAAATGAGTTTGACGTCTTCGGTAAACACGTCGGTCTTCAACTGAAATCTTTGCCTTTACTATTGGCATTAGGTGCACAAGAGCACATTCAACTTTACATAAATAGAATTCGACGTGAGCACATTCAAAATGCGTCTGAACAAAACAGAATTACCAGAACGCCACAGTCGTCACATTCTGCTGAATCACCATATTATAGTGATTCTTCAATATATTATAATGACAACAGTAATTATAATTTGGAAGAGCAAGCAACTGAATGTATTTACAATAATGAAAATGAAACGCAGAGTAACGTTACAGTTACATCAAATGACTTAATTTTCACAGCAATGCAGAACGCTAACGTTGATAATCAAAAGTGATGGGACCAAACAAAATACTTATAATAAATGTTATACCTAACGATGTTAAAAATTATTCTCTTAATAAATAAATATTTCATAATAAATCTGTTACAGTTATTTTATCTTACCTTGATAAATTCCATTAATGATTCGTAGATTGCTTCACAAACTTCTATGATGAATTCGGAAATAGTTGATTTTCCGAGTCTAAATATATGTGTGAGTGTCCTTAAACTACATCCAGTAGCAAGAAAGTATAGAACTGCTTGTAATTTTGTAATTGCAGGAATCGCACTTCTCAAAATTGTATCTTTACGCTGAATTTGAGAGTGTATTTTCGTTAACAGAAAATTCACACAACTTTCGGACATTCTCAAACTATCGAAGTATTCTTTAGGATCTTCCAATGCTAATTCCTTCAGGAGACAATTAGTAGCTCCTAGTGTATCTCTTCTATTGATCCATTTTCGTACCCATAACTTCTTTTTCTTAATCACACAAATTTCCTCATCCACTTCTTCTAAAATAGCCGTTACGATTAGTTTAATAAGATTATTCACTCTATTGCGTTGCAGCCCGTTCATTTTGCGAAACACCACTTGTGTACTATACTGGACCGTAATGCGAACGATTTCAGTGCAGTAGCGAGTAGTTTAGCCACTAAATTACACGTTACTTTACTAAATTACTAAAGTAGTCCGAACTAGCCTTTAGAGAGGTCTCGTAGCGGTCTCGTAGCAGCGTAGCTGTTTCGTAGCTCCGAGCTTCGTAGTCCTGTCGTAGCCATTTCGTAGTCCTGTCGTAGCCATTTCGTAGAGCCGCCAAAGTTATGTCAGTAATGGGAGAGTGAAACATCCCGTATTGCACGCGGTTGATCATCAAATAAATATTATGAATTATGAGTTGAGTTTCAATAATCACCAGCTGGCGATCGAAGGAAATCGATAGAAATTTCTACAAAATAAGTTTTGAATACCGCGCCGCAGGGTACTTGTTGAATTCAGCATTTAAAGATAAAGATAAAGAAACGTTTATTTTGTCACATTTTTACAATCAAATAAAAAAAAATCATCAATTCGGTTTAAAATACGTAATTCCGTCAAATAGCAGCGTTCTACTGGTGTTCACGGGTCCCAGGGGCGTACTTTTACTCAACGAGAGCAAGTACCGGCAGTATACAAGCTTCCTCCACTGAAAAGCTTGAATTTATAGCAACTTTAAATTTGTTTGCAGTAGTATAAGTAATGTTGAAATAAAGTAGTTACCGAATGTTACTCCTCTCCGCGATTGGCGCTGCGAGTAAAGGAAAGCACGTACAGGAAGGAATATGTACCTAACTTCATAATGGTTGCGGACAAAATTTGTTTGCTGAATTGATCTACTCGTGAAATACGCTTTACAATAATTTGTTCTGTTCAGATTCTTACAACGCACCGAATCGCGTAATATTTTTAAATGCCTTTATCCTGCGGCCTTATATAAAAATAACGCAGAAATTGTCATAAATCATTAGAAAGTTTTTTCTTTGATAGGAGTAAAATGGAAGTAATATTTTAAGCGTCAGGCTGGGCACTGCAGCAGCGAGGTAGGGTCACCCTGCCCCTGTGGGCGGCTGTGGTAGTCCGCCTCACACGACACCCACAACCTCCTCGCCACTCACAAACTTTCCTCGTCTCAGATTCCCACTTGTGATTTATTCATTGACGAGAAGCGTGACGGATACTCGCGTTAATAACTGAGTGGCAACATCAAGTTGAGATTCAATAAAGAGAAGTGTCGTCGCGCCGCCTCCCTCGCCCCTCCGTCCGTGAGCTGTGGCCGAGAGTTGACGATACTTATTTTTAAGTAATATGAACCGTTTAAAATGAGTCACGTGTCAACTCTAACTTAAAATTAGTGGTTTGATTGCAGCCCAAGGTAGAACAGCGGAAGAGCAACAATGCGACTCTGTGGTCTATAGGAGCATGTTACTCTCAAGTAAATCAACTCCTAATGTTGGACCAGTCGGTGATGTTCACGTTAAAATAAAATCGGGCAAGTGGGAGTTAGAATCGTGGGCTAAGGATTCCGGTTCATTATACAGTATATTTTTAAGTTTAAAGGTAGGTTTGATACAGCTTATGATAATAGGAAGTTTAGATCAACGCAACTGATGTAGGTATGATACATTTTAGATGATTAGGAAAACAAATATTAAGTTTATTAACATTTATTCAGACCCATTGTATTGCTTTCTCGTGTATTTTACAAAAAAATCTACTATACAAACTTATCCTTAAAATAAGGAACACATCGAAAAAAACCAGACGAATCGGTAAGAGTTTGCCAATTTTGTTTTCATCATCATCATCATCAGCCTTTATCGACCCACTGCTGGGCATAGGCCTCCCTTTGATTTTGCCATTCGCCTCTGTCATAAGCTATTCTTAGCCAGGTGCAACCCACGGTTAATTCAATTCAATCTTAATTTTGTTTTATTAGTTAGAATTACTTGTAATGCCAATGCATTACAAATAATTGTTTGTGTGAAATGCTGGTGTTGTGCAGGTTTGACCGCCTGGCGGCGGAGCACCACTGCCTGCGGATCAAGCTGCTGGGCGACTGCTACTACTGCGTGTCGGGGCTGCCGGAGGCCCGGCACGACCACGCCAAGTGCTGCGTCGAGATGGGCCTCGACATGATCGACGCCATCGCGTGAGTGCTCCCTCGCCACTGTCAGCCGATTATGAATGATCGCCGAGGTTTTACCCACTTTACGACTCTCAAGGTGAAGCCAGTCTTCAGCTTCATGTACCCTAACTACACCCTCAGCTGTCACATCTCTCGTATGTAGGGTCGTCAGCCCCTGTACGTACGATCGGCGCGGCAGTATCGTCCTCGTCGAAGCGGTCCTTCGCTAAGATTCGAATCGAAATAATTAAACGTAATGGGACTATGCCGTGGGGTGCCGGCAGTAGAATGTTGCCCCTCCTTTCTTGCCTGTGGATTCAGTGAGAGCCTGCTAAGAGCTACCTCCGGAAGATGGACAGCACCGTCATTCCATGTATCAACATTCCATACTGCGCTCGCCAACCCGCCTGCCAAGCGTGGTGAGTATGGCAACTGCCCCTTATGGAGATCCATAAGGGAGGCCTGTGTTCAGTAGTGGACGTGGACATCATTTCAGCTGTCAAACAGCTGAAATGATGAATGGGACGATGCTGATCGCAACAAGTATAGTGCCGCTCACTAACTCACTGCTCCTGACAGGGACAGGCTTCCTAATGAGTTGTGAGCATGTAGCTAGAGGAGTTGTATTATTGCAGGCTGGTGCGCGAGGTGATGGCGGTGAACGTGAACATGCGCGTGGGCATCCACACGGGCCGCGTGCACTGCGTCGTGCTGGGCCTGCGCAAGTGGCAGTTCGACGTGTGGTCCAACGACGTCACGCTCGCCAACTGCATGGAGAGCGGCGGGATTGCCGGGTCAGTGATAACAACTCCTTACGTCTTTCTCGATAGAATGGCCGACATAGAAAGGAATAATGCTGTGTTAATCATATAGCTTTTAATTCTAGACAGCGTCAGCGTCTTTTAAATTCTGTACCGTGGAACTTCGATAAAATACTTAAGTCGCTTTGGAAATCTGAGAATCCGTCTTGGATATTCCTTGACAACTGTGAAGATGCATGTTTTATAATTTGTAAGACTAAATAGTCAGTATTTTTACTGCATTATTTTAGAACCATTTAGGGCGTAGCAAGGATCGTGCTATATAGTCCGGCTGGGCAAACAAAACTGTAAAAAAGTCCACCTCCTAGGCGATACCTACAATAGATTGCGGAACCCACTCGGTTAAAAGTAATTCGAATCGTTGTTGGGCTCCTGGGAAATTACCGATCTATGGGTTCACTTGTTGCGTATGTACCTAAGTGGCGTGGCCTTTATATAAAATAATCTGAAAATAACTTAAACTTAGGAAAGTGTTCTCATTTTAATTCTGGTTTTGTTATTGTGCATATTCCCCTTGACGCAACCCAAACCCAGCCGAAAGCCAAACTTCTGAAAATACCGGAGGAGAAACGGTTATTTAAGCATCCCGCTGGTGGTACATATTCTGTAGCAGGTTGCAGAGTGCAGGAGCTGAGTGTGTTGACTGGCCGGTTGCAGACGCGTGCACATCACGAAGGAGACGCTGAAGTGCCTCGGCAGCGAGTACAAGGTGGAGCCCGGCTTCGGCTTCCAGCGGAACGCCTACCTGAAGGACAACGACATCGAGACCTTCCTCATCGTGCCGGACGACACCAGCCGCGTGGTGAGTCCTCTGCAGCCTGCTCATCCTCTCTTTCTATTCATCTTTACTGTTACACACTCTGCTAATAGAATAGAATAGAATAGAAAACGTTTTATTGTTATAGCCATCACGGTGTATATTATGGTTGCATTTAGAGCTGGTGTAGGTTGGCTCACGACTTCTCACCATCTTTCTCCTTGGGTAGTTTTCCTAGTGAATTAAATTAAAAGATTCGCCCACTGCCGAGTATTTTTATCGGTCGGTCGGTCGGTTTTTAGCGATATTTTTATACCACATTGTTAAATTTTCAATTTCAATTTTATTCTTACAGTTTAAAGTGCCTTCAGGATTGTCCCATATAAATTTGGTCAAGAGCTTATAGGGATCACATTACTATTAAAAAAAATTATTACCCCTTCGCGTAGGTTATCTTTATATGGATCTTTCGAAATGAATTTATAGTTCGAGTATTAAAATGTCTCAAAATATGCGTCTGAAAATGTTTAAAACGATAATAATTAATGCAATTGATAATAACGAGACAGTAAATTAAAGACGGTAACGTTTTGTTTTCATATTTTGGCGCTTTTAATTTTGTTAGAAGTTAAGCCATTAAGCTTTTAAATTGATGATATGATGAGGTTGGATTTTTCTAATTAAGAAAATGTAACCTCCTTAAATCGCGATGCCCGCGGCCGCCGCCGGCTACAGTGCGTGTGGTTGCAGGACAAGAAGCCCAGCCAGGGCATGAGCATCAGCGCCAACGGCGGCGCCGGCGTGTCCAAGGAGATGCGCGTCATGGGGCACGGCGCGCAGCCCGGCAAGCACGCCTCCAAGTTAGTACCATTCATTACATGAAACATTACTAAATAACTATAACCTTCTTCTTCTTCAACCATTTTTGTAACTAAGGATAAGTCGAAACTCAAGCTTTTTATATTAGGCTCATATTATTTCACTGCTGGGCGCAGGCCTAAACTAAAGGTTATCGATATAATAACCTTTAAAGAATGTCAACATCATCTCACCGTAGGACGTTCACTGGACGGACACAGGCCTCCCTCAGGGATCTCCAAGTTGTACTCAAGAAGGGTTGTTGCCATACTCACTACGCTTGGCAGGCGGTTTGGTGAGCGCAGTACGGGATGTTGATACACGGAAGGACGCTGTAGCCCGTCTTCTGGAAGTATCCTTTGGCAGATTCTTACTTACTGCAATGTGGATGCAGTAAGGCAAGAGTTTATGTGATGTAATTTGGTTTAGCTCACCTGGTTTCAGTACCGATCGGTAGAATAGCTGAGCCCTAAGCTACGAGTATCAAACATGTATTCTAAAACACCTGGTACCTCAGGTCCAATAGAGCCGCCGACTTCGTCCCGCCCTCGTGACGGAGGTATGCAATTACAGTCTTGTCGCATTGGGTCAGAGCGGTGGTGAACAGTTAGTCTTGATCGAATCCGCGACATATTTATACTTTTTTATACAAACTTGATCTTATTATCCTTGCTTGATTGAAAACATTTTAGTATCAATCGAGCTGTGGATGATGATGATAGTATTGTTACACTAAGTTGTTGCTGAGCCAGACAGGATAAAAAGCGAAATGCTAAAAATTGGAAAAGCGACGCTTATACAACCACTTTCTTTAGCCACCACCTCGTTAAATGTACCTGTAAGATAAAATACCTCGGCATAATTTTAGATGAAACTCTGTCTTTTAAACCACACATAGAGGCTCTAGTAGGCAGAGTTCGCAAGCTGATTTTTGTTTTTAAAAAACTACGCCATATTGCGGAAACCTATTTTAGGCATTTACCAGGCCCTTTGTCAATCAGTTTTAACTTACTGCATTACGTCATGGGGTGGGGTAGGTAAAACGTTATTACTAACTGTCGAAAGAACACAAAGAGCCGTACTTAAGGTATCAACTTTCCGCCCTATTATTTTTCCAACTAGTCTTCCTTACAAATCGTGCGGAGTGATAAAATGAACATCGTACTTAAACAGCACGCAGTGCTCCTATATAGCACTGAACCTACTAATAAAAGGAAGAATAATGTCTGCCCTAAGCAACCAAGCAGAAAACATGTCTTTTCTCATAGATTTTATAGCTTCCTTGGACCATTATTGTAAAAAGAATAAATGCGTTAGCCAATATCTACTGTCTTAATTCTAAAAATTGTAAAATAATTGTTAGGAACTATCTCAAAAGATGACGATACCGAGAATTTATTAGCTGTATTAATAACTAGGCAATTATATTGTAAGATTCTGCTTCACTGCAATATTAGTTTTATTTGACACTGTATTTTTTATTTATTAACTTAACAGATCTGTAATAGGTACACGTAAGCTTTTGATTATACATTTTCGCTCGTGACCTCGTTTTGCCTGAAAAACAGGATTACCTATGTAGTTCTGGCACACAACTAATACGTTAGATTTTTTGTTATTATTAGATATGAGTATCATGTTCTTAGCCGTAATAGTTATTTGAATAAATTTATTTTATTTATTTATTTCATTTTTTACTTACAAATCTCTTTAACCTTGTTCTGAAAAACAAATAAATTCCGAAACAGTGGACTTGTCCAAATATACTTTATAAAAAGGGACACCCAATGATGCTAACAAACTACAAACCCATTAGCCTCGCATCTTGTCTATATAGAGTATTTAATTTTTCTGCAACTCTACTGAGACGAATCACCAAGATCCTTGATGAAAATCAACCGGTAGAGCAAGCGGGGTTTATGCGTACATTTTCTACTGTAGATCATATATATGCATTGAAAATGGTTATAGAAAAGTATATAGAGTACGACGTAGCTCTATACTTATATTATATTGACCACAGTAAAGCTTTCGACTCTATACTCCATGAATGTCTATGGTAAATTCTATCACAGCAAGGCGTCAACAATGAATATATTGACACAATCAAAGATATTTAAAGCAATATTGCATCTAGAATCGCTTTATAAGAACTAGACGCAAGTTTTTGAAAGAGGCGTAAAACAGGGGGACCCTCTCTCGGCAAAGCTGTTTATATCAGTACTAGAACAAGTTTTCAGAAGCCTCAACTGGGAGAAAAGCGGCCTTAGAATTCATGGACGATATTATCACATATTAGATTTGCAGATTACATTGTGATACTACCAGAAAACCCCGAGACTCTCCAATTCATGGTAGATAACACAAAGCTCATGACATATAGACATAAGGTACCAATGACACTGCAATCTACAAATCTAGAGTATGTCAATGAATATGTGTGCTTAGGGCACCTAATTACTTTCAGGGCTTGCGCGGACCATGAAATAGAGCGTAGAACTAAAAGCACCTGGGCAATGAAGGAAGTTTTTAAAAACAAATTGCCGATCAAATTGAAAACCATGGCCATGGAAACGTGCCTACTGTCCTGCTTCACCTATGCATGCCAAACATGGACATTGACTGCTCAAAACCTGAATCGCCTTAGGGTTTGCCAAAAAAGTATAGAAAAAAGCTTTTTAGGTCTCAAGCTAAAAAAACAAAATCAGGAACACCATAAATGGAAATAGGCGGGACATATCCAGAGAATGGAAAACGATAGATGGTCTAAAACAATAATGAATTAGTATCCAATATACAAAAAACGAAGAAGGCCCGCTCAACGATGGGATGTTGACATTGTGAAAGTGGCAGGCAAATCTTGGAGCAGGGTCGCACTAGATTGAGAAAAATTGATAGAGCTAGAGCAGGCTTTTACCACTGAAAGCGGTCCTTACACAGAAAACTCTACAATACAAAGTCAAAATAACAATTAATTTAATATAAACCAAGTCCTAAGAAGATGTTACATTCAAATACTATGTAAAGAAATTAAAGCTTTTTTATTTTATTTTTTATAAATTGTTGCAAACAAAAAAGTAAGCTGACAAAAGAAAAAAATGAAAGGAACCCGACTAGAACACTAGCGGTCTCTGGCTGCGACACGGCGACGCGATATCGCGTCGGAAGTCACCGAATTTGGCGGCAAAATGCAATAGGGGTGCAATTTCCGCGCCCGCTAGAACAGAAAATAATGAACTCACTTTTTCGTGCTCCAATAGATAGATAAACTCTTTATTGTACATTCACCATATAACATAAATAGGTTCTGGTTGTTTTGTTATTGTCCGATAAAATACCTCATTATTTTCAAATGATGACTGAAGTAATAAACGGTCAGTAATAATCATCATTATTTTCATAACGGTTACTGGTTGTTTAGATTGGTTTGGTCGGTCACGAATGTGTGTGACATAGCGTGTTGTGGTTCACAGACGGCCTGCCCTGTGACGAGTATGTATGACGTAGCGTTGTGGTCGTCAGTGGCCTGCCCTGTCACAAGTGTGTGTTCAATGTTTAATGTTCATTGATTAACCATCCCGTTACATTTCATAACATTGGCAAGTCATAAATAATACAAATTAATTTCATCAAAAATACAACTTAACCTTATTATAAATATCATGGTAAAAAGTGGGAACATATTTTTTTATATGCGTAGAGATCATAAAATGTACAACTCATATATTCATTGATATGATAAAATGGATGACACTCAAAGAAACATTTTAGAATTGGTTTGAATTTATTAAAAGGCAGCTGAGTAATTTGTAATGGTAACTAATTGTACACTTGTAGCTTAATGCATGTCCTTGATTTTTTTGTCTTAATTTTTTGACGTCGCGTTCGTCGCGGTCGGCAGACGGTCTGCCCTGTCACGAGTGTGTGTGTGACGTAGCATTGTGGTCGGCAGCGGCCTGCCCTGTCACGATTGTGTGTGACGTAGCGTGTTGTGCTCGGTAGACGGCCTGCCCTGTCACGATTGTGTGTGACGTAGCGTGTTGTGGTCGGCAGACTGTCTGCCCTGTGACGAGTGAGTCTGACGTAGCGCTGTGGCCGGCAGGGTGGAGCAGGCAACGGAGAAGAAGAAGCCGGAGGACGAGGTGAACGAGTACCTGCTGCGCGCCATCGACGCACGCTCCATCGACCGGCTGCGCGCGCAGCACTGCGTCCCCTTCCTGCTGCTCTTCAAGGACTGCGACAACGAACTCAAGGTCAGTAATGAATCTCTCTCTTCCATTTTCATTCCCTCTAAACAATCTTCTACGTACAATCAACGAAATATTACATTTTAGAGGCTGATTCTCTCTATGACTATCTCCCTCTTCTTATTCCACTCCCTCTTTTACAACTTACACTTAACACATAGCGGTCAAACTTAACAACAAAATAACACCTCTCTTTTTTCAGGGGTTAAAACAATTAGGTAACCTCAGAGACTAGGTAAAGTGTCAAACGTAATTTAAAATTTTTAATTTTCTAAACTGGTTTAGTAATATGTACCCTCAGTTTTGCAATCTACACACATCATGCCCTTACATTTAATTCCACACTTGGGTATATTTAAAATATTCTCTTGCTCACACCTACTCGTACTTTCAACCTCCGTATCTCATGAATGGCTCGACCGATTTCTGTATAACATTCAGTCTTGCATTCTCATTCGATACCAAACTCGGGTTTTGGAAACATTCGGTTATCCATCCCCTCTTTCACCCCCGTATCTTGAAAACTTCTTAACCGATTTTAATAAAACATATTTAAGAAGCAAAGCCGAAAAACCTGCTTTTATAAAAAAATCGGTCCACTGGTTTTAATAAAATCCGCGGCATCGAACTCGAGTTGCCTCCTCTGTCGCCAACTCTCTATCTCTTCTCTATCCACTCCCACTTTCTTTATTATACAAATCTTTATTATTATCTTTATTTACAAAGGTTGTCTGGAAGAAATTTCTCTAAGCGATAAGACCGCACATTGTGTATTTCTGTTGTTTTTGTAGTTTAAGTTAACTTTTAGTTATTTTTGTTTTTATTTTCTGTATGATTTACACAATAAAGAGTTTATCTATCTATCTAACAAGCTTATAAGAATATTTTGTTTAGTGGTAGTATTGGATATAGGTTGGAGCTACCAAACGCTCCGGTTTTGAACGACTCAGCAACTTGTTAAAGTTATTAAAACACGCTGAATAGCTTCTTAACAATTATAATGGGTATAAACTTCCTCAACGCGAAAGATTCGCTAAAGCTAACATCTTCAAAAACTCCTATCTAATTAAAAGTTAAATTGAATTTTCAATTAAAACTTGAAGGATGTGTACATACATACAGTGCAAATTTCCACGTACTGTTATCTAGAGTTAAACTAATGAATATTACAAACCTCGCTATGTCATACTCGTAGGTTAATTAAAGTGACAGTGTACGATTTAAGACTTCGCAGTGGCTGTGTCCACCTCGGCCGACGACGTGTTAGCTCAAACGCAATTCGTCTCCAAAGCGAGCATGCTGGCCGCCGCAGGGGCTGCACCAGCAAACTGCATGCTATTAGAATAGAATAGAATAGAATATACTTTATTGTACACCATAACAAACAGGAAAAATAAAATACAGAAATAAACACAAGCTATTGTACCATATATCAGAAATACTCTGTTGCATTTCATCTAGCCTTAGGGACAGCTGACATTTAAGTAAAGGCGTCCATTACCATGCATAGGCATGCTGTATTATCACCGATTGCTCAACAATCGACAATATTCCCGGAACACTCCCTTTATGTCGCATATAAATGGATTTATATTATTTCTGGAGGGCACCCAAAAACTTGACAGCTAATTAAAACACTTAACAGTATTTTTTCCTCCGTCGTCGCCTTTGTATCCATTTGCAGTGGAATTTGTCGGCGACGAGCGCAGCCCGCGCCGCTTGCGCCGCCGGCCCGGCCGGTTTCTTGAGCCTTATTTTTATTATGCATAAGATTAATTTTAAAAGAATTATATAAGCTTTTTTTCCCTATCTAAAACGACTTTTCAGTTTACAAAAATTTGTATAGGTATACAGAGAATATTGATCCTGATGTAAGGATGCGACATAAGTCCTTACCACTAATAAGTGGTATACTAGTACCTACACTACGTTTTAAGATCTATGTCGCAGCACCAGCTGTAGCCCAGTTTATAAAAACAAGCCATTAGATATTTTGCATTCATTGTTGTTGTAATTTAAGCTTCACATGAAATTATTAGATAAATTCAAATTCAAATCAAAGGTCCTTATAAATCGCACGTGTGCCTAAAAGCTACGGGCAACGGCTATGAGCACAAGCTACGAGCACTAACCGTTCACCATGCTTTCACCATGCTTTCACCATGCTTTCACCATGCTTTCACCGTGCTTTCACCATGCTTTCACCGTGCTTTTTCTAATAAATTGTGGCTCTCAACTCATCTGCTCTCGACAGTACATAAGATAAAAGATAAGATAAAAATTGTTTATTTTGTCACAGAAATAACATAATATTATATTTTTAAAACTAATTAAGTTTAGACAGAATAATACCGTGACAAAAAAGGCCACTACTCAGCATTTGCTACATAAAAACTGGCCCATACTGTTTCCCCTAGGAGTGATAGTTTCCGAGGTAGCTCAGAGCAGGAGTGACGGAGTGCGCGTTGTTTCAGTACACGGGCGAGCGGGACCGCATGCTGAAGGTGTACTTCGTGTGCTCGCTGGTGCTGTACGCCGCCATCTCGCTCATCCAGCTGCTGACCTTCCGCATGTGAGCATCCCAGGACTCCACCACCAGCCGACTCTAACCATATCTATTATCTGTCATAGGAACACTCACACGTTTCCTCTCGAGTCCTGGACTAGGAGCAGAGCGCAGAAAAGCTATCTTCGAATCGACTTCGATATCATTGATTACATGATACCTTTATCTTTTATTGATGTCTTTCGAAAGATCGCATTGACCATAACCTTAAATAATATGGGTGTGTCGGTAAAACGTCTGTTTATTTCAGTCGCTTAGACAGTTCATCGTTATCAATTTACCATTCGGATTTCGATATATGAAATATTGTTTCGATTGACGTTGTAGGGCGGCTTGTCCACTGGAGCAGGGCGGAGAGGGAAATAGTGGAGCTGACCAAAAGAATGGCATTAAGCATTTCTGAGCGGAGTTTATATGCGATTGTATTGTATTGGTCCACTCGTTCCCCCTCCGCTCCGCTGCAGCGGCAGGCTCGTAACGCGCTCGTAACGCGCACGGTTGCAGGTCTATGGTGAGCGGCGCCGCCGTGCTGCTGAGCGGGGCGGTCATCCTCCTCATCACCGTCTTCGTGTTCTCCTACCAGTTCAAGGTGAGTGAACATATTGTTAGCTTTGACTTTGCTGTCATTTCTGACATTAATTTAATTCATATACCTACATAATTTGTAAATGCGGCTGAAACTGATATGTTCTGTTATGATAATGATACTAGTGGGATCGAAACCGTCCGGCATGAAGTTATTTCTGATAGCGATTCTAAACGTAACGATGTGTAATGAATGAGTTGTGACGTTGCGTGCAGGGCGCGTGGACGCGCGTGCGCTGCGCGTCGCTGTGCGTGCACAGGAACCGCGCGCTCGCCCAGCTGCTGTCGCTGCTGGTGGCCTCCGCCATCGTGCTGCAGGTGCAGTTCGTGATGGTACGTGCCCCTTCCTCTTCCTCCTCTATTACTCCTCCTATATTGACAACTTCTGTGGCGCAGCGGACGAAGGTCCACCTGCGACGCAAGAGGTTGCGGGTTCGATTCCCGCCTCGGGACAAATGTCTATACGATCTGCAGTTCATTGTGTTCTGAATGTTTTTATTTAGATAATAAAAAATATCTATCCATGGGGTATAATGTATTAAGTTTAATAGTCATCTATTACCCATAACACAAGCTCTGCTTAGCTTGGGGCTAGATGATGCTGTGTGAATAGTCCAGCATTATTCATTTATTTATATCACTTTTTGAATCACCAGTTTTAAAAACTCCCTTAACCTTTCCAGGTTGGTAATTCGACCCATAAGTGGGTCAAAATATGGGTTGATATTGAAATGAACAGTTATTCTTGAAAATTTTTATAATAATACTGGGGTTTCATAACGCTAATACCTTTTTAGTGACCATCATCATCATTATCAACAATTGAAACAATCACTATAAAAGTGCTTATTTTTACAAAAAAAAGTAAGCCGAGGAATATAAAAAAAAATTAAAGCAATTGTAATTTTGAGTCAATTTTTTATATATAATCATACCATTAATTTTGTAGTGAAAGTTAAAGAAAGTGAAATAATCATACCAAGTGGAAATCTCAAATACAACTCAAAAGAACAATTATTTTACAAATTTTCAGTTAATGTTTTTTGGTTTACTTTATCTGTAAAAAGCACTTATACTGTGACAGATTGAAGGAGTGAACCTGGTGACGCAGCAAGCGGACATCGTGACCCGCTTCGAGCAGGATAGTACATTCTGCCCCTTGGAGATGAGTCAGGTAACGAACTTCCACAAAATACTCATGACAACTTTATTGTATTTACTTTAAAAAACTATATTAGGTACATATTGTATTAAAAAAAATGATATATTATAAAAAATCAAGTGTTCGAACACTTTCCATTATGACCTAAAAGACTTGAGATATGTATCATCAGTGGCCGGATTTCACCGCAGCCTTGGGTATAAGCGTCCCTATTATAGTTTTAGTGGTGGACACTAGATCTGCACTGACGTCCCACATTATGCATAAGCCTGCTTAAAACACCGGAGATGGACCCTTAACCGCTGGCAGCATTCAGATATTCAGATTATTCAGAAGAAGGGCCCTAACTCGATGAGCTATAGCTTTATTATTTTGTCAAACTGGACTGTTGATAAAATTAAAAAAAATACATAACTCCTGACATTTCACCTGGTCTCAGAGGTAACCGTTTTTATATAACACACCTCTTTTTATATAACACACCTCGTTTTTGTGGGGGTTAATATATTAATTTGATGCATGTCAGGCGTACGTGACGCTGACGCTGCTGGGCATGGTGGCGTGCGCGGTGCACCAGGTGCTGATCACGCTGGCCAAGGGGCTGGCGCTGGGCGCCGCGGCCGCCGCCTACGCGCTGGTCTCCCTGCACGCGCGCCAAGCCTACCGCCACGCCTTCCACCACTACGAGTAACTATGTCCCCGTACTTATATATGCCCAGCCACTTTCGATGTAGAATCTTTGTAAACAAACTGTCACATTTAAAGTTGAATTGCTTCCTAAGTGTTGGTTTTTTGACAGAGTTAATATATTAATGGGAGTGGTCACGAATCCTCAATAATTGAGAAATATAATTATATATAAAAACCAACAGAAAGTTATATTTGCTTAGCTGAAACATACCTGGTGTAGTAGAATAATGGCTGAAGCGGAAATACTGCCATAATTCCCACGTTCCCCAGGGCTGAAGTTAAAAACGTTAGTCGTTAACGCCGACGGTTCGAGTGAGCCTCGGAGCTATGATGTTGCTTCCTGATGATTGTATTAAACACATGTAACGCTGCTACATTCCGTACAAAAACTGCGAAATAACGCTTGCAAAGCTGCGGGCCGTTACAGACAGTAGTTTGGTGCGCGCGTGCCGATGGATGCGTCAAGTTGTGGGCTGTGTGCAGGGCGCGCTGCGGCGGCGGCTGGAGCCAGCTGTGCGGCGACGCGGTGGTGGTGGCGGCCGCCGCGCTGCTGCTGCTGCTGCACAGCCACCAGTGCGAGGCCAGCTACCGCCTTGACTTCATCTGGAAGCAGCAGGCCAACGGTAACGCCCCTCTTTCACACATCTCCTGCACCTGGTTAGAGGGTTCGGTTCGTTGTCACCCGGTCCCGTATTCACCCGGTTCGTTCTCCCCCGATTTAAACAAATTTTATATCAAATTTTTTTGTCGCTTTTGCCGTAATTTACATAAAGTACCGGCGATAAAAAAGTGCTTCAGAATTTTATTCTTATTTAAATTATTTAGTTTTCACTTTTATTGATTTATGTATCTATTATGTTCAAATATGTAGTATGTAATCAATTTAATTAAATTATAATAATAATTCCTGCTAAAGCAGATAGGTAACTAACAGGTACTTATTTGTGTAATGAACCGTGCAAGTGTATGTACTCTTTCTATAGTTTAGAACTTGCCGCGTGCCTACCTGAACCCGTACCGGTTTATGGATAACAATAATCTAGTCTGGAGATATATGTCCGTCTCTTTTACACTCAAATCAAAAATACAAGGTACTTATCTATTGCAACATGCAACCGATAAGAAAGTTCAGTGTGTCATCACACGATGACGGACGAAGGTCCTTCGCGAGGTCTCGAGACCAAAAACTACAAACTAATTACAAATAAGAAAGGGGGGAAACCAATATTACATGTAGGGCATTTGTATACCTTGCACCGCAATAATAATTTTTCAAGTGTGTGGACGTGTGTAAAAAAAAATACAGAAAGTGTAGTTCGTAGCGTAGTTCAATCAAATTAGAAAACCGAAGTGATGCGCAAATTCAAATGAGACATAGTTCAGAATGTAAGCCAAACTTGTTCGAAAACGAAGTCACTGTTATTATAGACAAAATAAAATCAGAGGTACAAACCAATTTCGAATCTGTACAAAAAATATATGAAGTGAATGTGAGTGAGTTAAAAAATAAAGGTTGCGATGCTGATATTCTAGCCTACACAAGTGTTAAAAGTAAGCTGTACAGAAGTCGATACAATGCGTTGAAAATAACAAAGATTCGATTTGAAAAGCCATGTGATGTTGTCAAACCTGAACTTTTCGAAAGAATATGTTATTTGACTACAACGAAAACAATAATAGGTTTATTATATTTGTTTCCGACAAGGCGTTGAGTTAAATAAATGATGTTGATGTAAGTGAAAGAACTGAGTTTTTACTAGTAATAACCTATTTACTAAATAATAATACCTATTTACATTAAAGAAATGTAACAATCATAGTTATTAGAAAAAATAGTAAATGTATATCCATTTTAGTTTTATTCAGTTATTTATTTCAAGAAGACCTCAATTACAAAAAATGATTCTAAGTACTTACCTACATACATAGGTATACACATTAACAAACATCCAACATTCATATTTTACATTACTCAAGTTGAACACATTTGTGCCTGCCAGTACTTTTCATCAAAAATTGCTTGTGATGAAATTTATCGTAGTTAAACCAAATCGGGGGAGAACGAACCGGGTGAATACGGGACCGGGTGACAACGAACCGAACCCTGGTTAGATGCCACCGAGCTGCGCACGTGGCAGCATTTGTGTTCTTTCATGTATCACTAGCCGTACCCCGCAGTTTCACCCGCGTTGTTCCCGTCCCCGTGGGAATTTTGAAAAATCCCTCCTTAGTGCACCTCTAGATACTCATGGTATATGTGTGCCAAATTTCAAGTCTCTAGGTCCAGTGGTTTAGGCTGTGCGTTGTCTGTCAGTCACTCAGTCAGTAACGGAAGAGTTTTATATGTATTGATTAGATCAGTAATTCCTTTTCAATATCTAACGACGGGAATTTGTCACCTTTTATTAAGTAATTGGTAATCTAGTAATCCATTAAAAATGGTTATTTTCTATTGTTAACTGATTGAAAAAGGAGGATGTTCTCAACTCTTATTTATCAATGAGGCGTTTTCATTAAAAAGTAAAAACTTCAAAAATAGTTACCTCGAACCTTATAGATGGCGTTAATTTTCTTTTACTGGTAGGCACAATTTGACAATGACAGGATTAATCACAAACTTGCTTACTCCGCTTGCCAGCTCCATCTGTTAGGTTTAGTAGAAAACTCTTTTTGTTTTGTTACTGAAAACGGCTCATTGATTTGACAAAATTCTTTTGGATCAACGCTTCCTGTTCGGTGTCAATCACATTTGCCGTGTTGCATTCCCTAAACAAAAGAGTAAAGCGTTGGTGCTTGAAGTCAGACGTGCCTGCGTGTGTTGGTATAATATTGTAATGCATGTGTGGTGTGGCGCGGTGTGGCGGAGCAGACGAGAAGGAGGAGATGGAGCACCTGGAGGCCTACAACCACAAGCTGCTGGCGAACATCCTGCCGGAGCACGTCGCGCGCCACTTCCTGCGCAACGAGAAGAACATCGATGTAAGCATCCAATCACGCCGCGCCAGCGCCAGCGCCAGGGCAGTTCATTCATTAATATAGATATATTTGTTCTATTTCGTACATAGCATAAGCAGGAGACAAAGGAAGCATAACAATAGAATAATAATAATTATAAATAAATAAATAATGCTGGACAATTCACACAGCATCATCTAGCCCCAAGCTAAGCAGAGCTTGTGTTATGGGTACTAGATGACTGACATACTTAATACATTATACTACATAGATAGATATTATTTTATTATATATAGAAAAAAAACTATTATTATAAATAAATAATAAAACCGGACAAGTGCAAGCTGGACCTCACCCACCGAGGGTTTCGTAGGTATGTAGGAACATGATAAATATTACCAAAAGTTTTAGCAAAGCACAATAAGAATCGGTCACCCATCCAATTTCTGATAGCACGTAGGGTTTCCTAACCTCTATGATTGACTTCGTACTTATTATAAGCACGATTTTTTTTATGATTCCATTGCAAATAAATAAATAACTAATGCTGGACAAATCACACAACATCATCTAGCCCCAAGCTAAGCAGAAAAAATAAATAAATGTATAGTTTTTGGATTTTTCTCTGTATCTACAGTAATAAGACGAAATAACGAAATAACTTTTGGGAAACTATGTGCGTTCAAAGCTATGGAAACCAGATGGCTGATCGAATACTATTTTAAAATACATATGATATGAACTTTCGGAACACTTCTGAACACAGACTCGAGGCGAATATCTGCAGAAAAGCAAACATTTGCCCCTCGCAGTTCGAACCCGCACCCTCTAGCGCCTCGATCGGCTGGTAGAACCACGGAGGTCGTCAGTCAAATTATGTGTTTTATTTAACTAAAATGTTTTATTTGTAAATTGTTATTTATATGTGGCCTTTGGGTCCCTAATAATCAATGCTTTTTGACTTTGATTTTGATTAAAGGTTTAGGTGTTTGCTTATTACTTTGAATTATTCATTATCATCATAAAATCATTGGAAATTGCCTACAACGATCATGGGTTCTTATAATATTCGATGTTTCATCGGCCACCCAGGATCTGGGCTGGGACGTAAGTGGTCGTTCTGATAACGCGCTTTATATCTAGTTGATGCTTTTCTGTGATAAATGTAAAACTGCCGTTGCCGCAGTTACTCGACAAAAAGCATGGTAATTAATCAAAAAGAATTCAATCTCGACGCATGACACCTTGTGCTGGTCGTTGCATGCCAACGGCAAACTCGGTTCAGCCATATTGCGAAACCGACCCCAAAATTATTACAAACTATTCCAAATTTCACTTCAAAGACAATGAATAACAAAGTTTTTTTTTTAAATTGGATTAAACTCGTCGGACATTTTCATTTTCCGTTTTCGTTTCATTTCCAATTGGCATTCGACAGGTCCGGTATAAACCGCAAATAAATAGCCCAGCTATTTTGGTTGAGCTCTGTTCAGCCCGTTTTAACTATTAGTATTATTTTTATTATTATTTTATATTTACCTACTGTGGCTTTTCTTGATACATATTTAGTTTTTCCGCTTAAATAAGGGTGTTGCTATGACAGGGCATGGTTGACAAATTCTCCAAAATGATCTACCGCTGCAATCTTTTCCCAACCCATCCGGGCCGGACAGCTCGCTGTAGTAAGTCGCTTATTTCGAAATGCGTAAATTTAGGATTTAGACAGACATCAATCTAGCTGAAGTCTAAATTGGCACGTTTTTCGATTTTGATTCGTACCATGTCTTGCTCCTGCCAGATTGAATAACTATCCAGTGAAAAGGTTAGTTAGTCATTCGGCTGGCTTGTACCTAATGCTGCGATGTGGCAAAGAGCTCGTCCGACCCGGATGTGCAATGTGCGCTGTCCCCAAAGCAGGAGTTGTACCACGAGCAGTGCGACTCGGTGTGCGTGCTGTTCGCAACCATCCCCAACTTCTCCGACTTCTACGTGGAGCTGGAGGGCAACAACGAGGGCGTGGAGTGCCTGCGCCTGCTCAACGAGATCATCGCCGACTTCGACGAGATCCTCGCCGAGGACGCCTTCCGCTACATCGAGAAGATCAAGAGCACCGGCGCCACCTACATGGCGGCTTCAGGTACGCTCAACACCACGAGATTTAAGGATATAAGGATAGATGTGTGACCAAAATATTCTCAATTATCTTATTCTTTGGAGGTACGCTATCATTACAGCACGAAAAAGATCGATAATGCTAAATTATACGTCAGATACACCTTTGTATGAGAATGATAGAATTTCACAATTCTAATTAATGGTTACCGAAAGGAGTTTATGCAGTTTTGTTGCATGAATGGTTTGGTGGTGCTGGTTTGACACGTGCGTGTTGCAGGGCTGACGGCGGACACGCGCGACACGGAGGGCTTCCGGCACGTGACGGCCATGGCGGACTACGCGCTGCGCCTGCGCAAGCAGCTGCAGTATGTCAACGAGCACTCCTTCAACAGCTTCAGGATGCGGATCGGTGAGTCAATCACATTCACTCAAGATGTAGGTGGGTAACCTACTTACAAAACTGGAAACTTCTATTCCATATTTCACGGCTTTTGCTAATACGTGTAATAATAAGCATTTTTTTTAGCAAAAGACGGATCGACCATCGAAGATGTACATATGTCGGTTGTAAGGTTTTCAGTAATCCCAGACGGCCGCTCGCGCGCTTTGCGACAGGATTCTCTGATCTGAGCGAAATACGTAAATAAGGTACCTACCTACAAAAGTAGGTCCATCATATTGTTTGTACTGTGTGGTTTTGATGTGGGCACCTAACTAGACACGTACTATTTTAAACGACAGATGTATTTCATATCGTAGCCTTCCGTATCAAGTCAAGTACCCTCGTATCGGATCAGTCCATAATTATTGTCAGTTTCTCAAAATGTCAATATGTTTAATGTTGTGTCACGGCCACAGAACAGATAAAGAGGTTAGAAAGGAAATAGTACCTGATTTGTATTAGAACGCGTGTCGCCGCATGTCTCCCACTCTGCCTCTCTACTACAAGCAAGAGATCAATACGTACGCGCATTACGCACACAAATAAACCACATGCACTTAGATCGCGTGTTTGCTATTGGTTGTCAAACTAACGCAAATACTGCTCTGGACGTGCACTCACACACGTGTAATAGCAATGTATTTCTCTTATAATGTTACGGCGACCAAAAGGTCGATTAATCATATCGATAAAATTACTGTAATTCTGTTAATTAAAGTTTTGCAATTTTTTAAGTTGCGGGTACGATACGAATTATGTGGACTTCCTAATTACATACAAATAAAATTAAATCAAAGTCAAATTAAGGGGCAACATCCGATACTGCCGCGAAATTTAAATTTTCTTTCGTTTTAAGCTAGTTGCAGCTCTGTTTTACTTCATAATAATAGAAAGAAAGAAAAAAAAGCATTTTGAATAACATAAAACGTAAAACAAAGCTACAATTTGCAAAAAAACTAAAAAGAAATTTAAAATGTGAATGCTAAGTCGAATAACATAGTATAATCTAAATAATTTATTTTGAATTACTCTGTGAAAAATGTATTTATTAGTAACCCACACTATACCTTAATACATATACAATTACATAAACATTATACAATAAAAACAAAGTTATTTTAATTGTAATATTACTGCAAATAATCATTCGTATACACATACTGAATATCGACATTGTTTACAATTAGGTACAACACTATCGACGCGCTCAGATTTCCCGGAATTAAAGCTTTGGCTCGACGCACGCGATGTTCGCAGTGAACGCAATACATTGCGTGATCGCTCACGTCGTACAAGATCGTACCCATGTATTGCAAGCAATGTATAATTTTGCATCTGAATGCGATTTTATCGTTTTTGTCTACAAACATCATAATACTTTTTCAATAATTACAAATATCACTCGTATTTTAAGGTTTTTGGACTTACCGGTGAAAAGAAATTCCTCCTCGGGCCACATTACACTCCTGACTTCTTTTCCGACACGTTATAATAGCGCAAGACGGCATAATTCTTTTTTTCCGCCGAGTTTCGAACGCTGTCACAACAAGAGCGCGATTGTTGACCGGTGATTCAAATTTCGGCTGACTTTTGCGCGTCTGCTCAAAAGTGCGGCGCGCCTGCCCCGCCCACAAGGCCCTTCTAACCTCTTTATCTGTTCTGTGGTCACGGCGCCCGCGGCGTTGTGGACGCGTGAAATAAAGAATTGCGTAGTAGGTACCTAGGCACGCAGGGTCGTCAGTCCCTGTACGATCGTTGCGGCAGCAGCGCCACACTGATTACGGCAAGTGGTTTTCCCCTTCTTCCTTTCTACTACAATAAAACCATCCTTGCCGCCCGCACCGATCCTTTGCATTATATTTAGGTATAACTCTAATCAGTTGCAATGAGACTGTGTATATAAATTTAAGCCATTTTTGAGCTAACAAGCAAATATATTAAGGTTTTCCATTAATGGATACGTCGCAATATGGATCGGACGGTGGATCTTGTTACCATACCAAGGTTAAAAGTCATAAGTATCTGCGGGTCTAGCATAGTGTTTCTTTTCTTTCCAGAAAAAGCTTAGGTAAGAGTCTAAGGAAGAATAGACAAAAGTGACATTTAAGTAAACTTGTAGCCAAAGGAAAAGCTCTGCTTCTAAACGCCATTTTTGTCCCTTGTACCCTAGACAAATGCTTTTTGGATAATAGAAAGGCCATGCGAGTCCTGCTGATGCGGTGGGCGCAAAGTTGTCCCAGTTGGTACTAAGCCGGGTGGTGGTGGCGAGTCTGAGAGCGTGTGTTGTGCAGGCATCAACATCGGGCCGGTGGTGGCGGGCGTCATCGGCGCGCGCAAGCCGCAGTACGACATCTGGGGCAACGCCGTCAACGTGGCCTCGCGCATGGACTCCACCGGCGTGCCCGACCTCATTCAGGTACCTACCCACGTGCATTCAAACTCGTGTCCCTCCGCCATTAGCGAGCCTTTGCGAGTTATGCTTCTTGCGAAATTAACATTTTTATATTATTTTCGATTTATGGATAAAGCTACTGTTGACATCTGTAGCTAAACTATTTGGAACCTTTATTTATTATGGAGATGTTGCAATGGTAGCCAGTTATCCTTGTGGGTGCAGTAGTGCATCGTTTGCGTGTGCGCAGGTCACGGAGGACGTGTACAACATCCTCAAGGCGCACGGGTACAACATGCGCTGTCGCGGCCAGGTGGAGGTCAAGGGCAAAGGAACTATGACCACCTACTTCCTGGACGACTTCGGCTTCGAGGTGGAGGAGCCCATTGAGATGAACCTCAAGCCACAAACTGTAGAGGACCCCTACGAGGTGAGTAAAGGAATACGGACCTGTTTAATAATTGCCATCACAACGTAAGGGAGCATTTGATCCTACTAATAATCTTCAATTGGTGTAGAACCCGCAGCCGTCGACCTCTGGCATGCCCCGGCCTTCCACGAGCGGCGCGGCTGCTGGCGGCAGCGGCGGCGCGGGCCCGAGCGGCAGCGGCGACGCGGGCCCGAGCGGGAGCGGCTGGGGGCTCCGCGCGCCGCCGCACCGCTACATGGACGACGACGACGATGACGCCGACTATGACGACGATGACGACGACCACTGTGCGCCGCCCCCGCCGCCAGCCGCCCGCCTCGAGACGCTGGCCGAGGGCGCACCCGGCGACGAGGGGCGCTCCACGCGCTCCTCGCTCTCACACGCCGCCCACTCGCCCCGCCCCTCGCTCTCCCGAGGTAGGTGCTACTTGCGTACCCACCGGCGTGCGTGGAAGAGGCGCTGGGATCCATCAATTAAATAAATTAATAAATAATGCTGGTCAAATCACACAGCATGATCTAGCCCCAAGCTAAGCAGAGCTTGTGTTATGGGTACTACATAACTGATATACTTAATACATTATACTACATAGATAGATATTTTTATAATAATATAGTAAAACACCTAGAACACAATATCCGCAGATATTTGTTCAGGGTGCATACAGACATTTGTCCCGAGGCGGGAATCGAACCCGCAACCCCTGGCGTCGCAGGCGGACCTTCGCCCGCTGCGCCACAGAGCTCCTCAAATTGCAGTCCTCCCTTGTCTTACAGATTTCTCGTTGCCGTCACCGACTGCGCAGGCGCCGCCGCTGCCGGAGCGCGGGCCGCCGGTCGAGGACGCGGGCCCGGCGCCCTTCGATGGGCGGGGGGAGGCGCGCGGGTCGCGCGTCAGCTTGGACGCGTCGCCGGCCGGCGTGCGCGCGCGCGTGCTCGAACACTTGGACCGGCCGCGCTCGCTGGCGGACGAGGGCGCGCTGCCGCGGCTGCTGGACCTGGTGATGTCGCGCGCCTACAGCGCCGACGGCGATGTGCCCGCCGCCTTGCCCTCGCTGCCCTTCCACCAGCGCTCCCTGCGCGACGTGCAGCGCGCCCCGCCCCGCGCCCCTCGCCGCGCACTCTCGCTGGCTGACTTCCTGTTCCGGCGACGCCGCGCCCCGCCGCCCGCCTCCAGCACCATCATCGCCAACCCGCTGCTGGTGCGTCTCGACTCACCCGACGTCGGTGCGCCCGGTGACTGCGTCTAAGCCTCCCGACATGACCGTGCTCGACCACGGAAATGGTAGAAGGCTCCAACGACAGCTCGGTGTCCCGCGTGCGCGTGTGCTCTGTGAGAGCGGACATGAAGAGCTCTAGAGGACATTTCCACACAAATGGAATACATTAGTTCAGCGGACAGATTTCTGATAACGGCCTAAACTCAATGACAATGGCGTTCGTCACAATGTTAAACGCCCGGGCGAGTTCAGTTTCTTTCGAAAACCGATTGCTCTATAGCAAAAAATCAAATGGCCTAAATCTAAAACAAACTTGATATTGGTTGTTTATATAAGTAGAATAGTATTAATAGCATTTGTGTCAAAGGTTCCATGAGTGACGCATGATTAGAGGTGCCTACCACATTTAATGTTATGAAAATGTAATGAGCAATTTCTTAGTCTCTCTATCATCAGCATCACAAGTAAGTCGGACTCTTTCTAGCGAGGAGCTCTTCATATCCCGACTGGGAACACGTTAAATTCCCATACCAAAGAAACCCAATAGTAATTTTCTTCATCTTTTTAAGATCATTACCTTTTATGGGAAATGTAACATTGACTGCATTGTTACAATATAAACGCATAATGAAATAAAATAATGTTATTGCTACTATTAGCAATAACATTATTTTATTTCATTATATTCAGTTGTTTAAGCATTATTTAGTTTCTGTAATCTGTGGTATAAGTCAGAAAACAGTACCTATCTCATATAACAATAAGTGTTTAGGCGCATTTTCGCCAGGTAGTTACGTTCTGATAGAACCTGCGTTATTTCCTGTCGAGCTTAAAACGTGTAACAAACTTAGAATGTTCCACCATAATGTAAATACTAACTGTAACCTAATAGATAGTACCTAAGACTATTTTACATAATGTAATAAAAAGGTTTCAGTGTTATTTCGTTTTTTGTTACTAGTAGCTTAGGCAGGTACGACAAAAATTATACCTAAACAAATCGTACTTAGTACAAGATTCTTCTACATAGATGCCCTAATGGGCTCAGCGGTGGTCACCTTTAACAACACAAAATAGTATAAAAACGTATTGGTCAGTTCATAATCCTCTTTTTACTATATTTGTGGTTTCCCAAATATTCTTACAATCACGCAGAAATCAAAACTCACATGTTATAAGACATATTACAAGTAAATAGTTAAATAATGCTTCTAAGACAGGTACCTACTTTAATTCTTACGAGTACATAAGTATCGTTTCAACTGTGATGTTCTTCAGTATTCCTATTGAACCTAGTTAAGTACCTATTTGTGAATCGGGTAATTAAGATAACTGTGTTTAATAAGTGTATAACATGATATTGTGATCTTTATATCTATCGATCTTTATAACGTAGGTTACCTTCGTAAAGGTATTTTAAAATGCTAAAATTTACTATAAGATTCGTTAAACGAAATCTATTTTTGATGTTGTATTTTATTTAAAAGCATATTTATAAAATTAAACTCACATTGATTGTACTTAAGACGAACATCAAGCAAAAACTTAAACTGTAAGATTTAGCATTTTGCGGTTGAACATATTATACCTACCTACATCCAAAGGCCAGTAGCCTAACACATTTATTTTAATTAAACCAAACTTGAACCAAACGCTTGATCCTAAGTAATGCTAACTAGTACCTAATTGAGGTTAGGTTGGCTGGTACTTAGCTCTAGGCGGTACTCAGACAGTGTGACCAACCCTTTGTCATCATTACTCTTAAAGGGTAGCACTTTAAGTAGGTAACAAATGAATTGACGTGTCGACAGATTATTTATTTATTTATAAGTGTTTTAATGTGCATATTTGTTATTTTAGTAACTTATACTTAGTTATTATATTACACGTTTTTCACACTTATCTTATGTCTTGTCTGATCATCATCATCAGCATATCAGCCATAGGACATCCACTGCTGGACAAAACCTCCCTCATTGAACTCGTAGTAACTCAAGTACTGCGGTTGGAAGCCGTCTGCATCCACCGCCGACCAACGGTTCTCACCAAGTCGTCTGCCCATCTTGTAGGTGAACGTCCTACACCGCGCTTGCCGATCCGTGGCCTCCACTCGAGAACTTGCGGCCCCATCGGCCATCTGTTCTGCGCGCTACATGGCCTGCCCATTGCCACTTCAACGTGCTAATCCGTTTGGCTATGTCGGTGACACAAGTTCTTCTATGTATCTCCTCATTTTTAGGGTTCCGGACCAAAATGGTAAAAAGGAACCCTTATAGAATCACTCTGTCTGTCTGTCTGTCTGTCTGTCTGTCTGTCACAGATGGATATCTCGAGAACTACTGATGCTATCGACTTGCAATTTTAAATAGTAAAAGACAACAGTTTTTTACTTATATAGCATATATAAAATTTAAAAAAATATTCTTATTTTGATTGCAGGGGGGGCGGATAGGGGATCTCAAAAATGTTAAGTGAAGTTACTAGGCCGTGTGGGGTATCATATGAAAGGTATTAATTTGTACATTAATAAACAGTTTTTAGTTTTCCTTTAAACCGTATCGTTTTTGAGTCATTTACAAAAATGTTGAAAAAACGACCGTTCCCCCCCCCTTATCTCCGAAGTTTGCAGAGATAAACCCGTGATACTTTTATAGCTAATAGAAGTGTATGTAAACTTTATAGGAAAATTATAGCGAACTCTCTAATTTGCATAGTTTTTTAGACAAGGGGGGTGGAAGGGGGGTTTTCAAAAATTTTGTGAAGTTAATAGGTGATGTGGGGTATCATATGAAAGGTATTTATTTGCACATTAATAAACAGTTTTTAGTTTTCCTTTAAGCCGTATTGTTTTTGAATTATTTACAATAATGTCAAAAAACCGACCGTTCCCCCCCCCTTATCTCCGAAGTTTGCAGAGATAAACCCGTGATACTTTTATAGCTCATAGAAGTGTATGTAAACTTAATAGGAAAATTGTAGCATACTCTCTAATTTGCATAGTTTTTTAGACAAGGGGGGTTGAAGGGGGGTTTTCAAAAATTTTGTAAAGTAAATAGGTTATGTGGGGTATCATATGAAAGGTATTCATTTGCACATTAATAAACCGTTTTTAGTTTTCCTTTAAGCCGTATTGTTTTTGAGTTATTTACAAAAATGTTGAAAAAACGACCGTTCCCCCCCCCCCTTATCTCCGAAGTTTGCAGAGATAAACCCGTGATACTTTTATAGCTAATAGAAGTGTATGTAAACTTCATAGGAAAATTATAGCGAACTCTCTAATTTGCATAGTTTTTTAGACAATGGGGGTGGAAGGGGTGTTTTCAAAATTTTTGGAAAGTTACTAGGTTATGTGGGGTATCATATGAAAGGTATTCTTTAGCACATTAATAAACAATTTTTAGTTTTCCTTTAAGTCGTATAGTTTTTGAGTTATTTACAAAAATGTTGAAAAAAATAGCGTTCCCCCCCCTTATCTCCGAAGTTTGCGGAGATAAACCTTTGAAACTTTTATTACTATTAGAAGTGTATGTAAAGATTAGAGGAAATTTATTACAATCTCTCTACATAGCATACTTTTTTAGAAATCATCGAAAGTGTAAAAAATCTACATAAGTTCCGCTATCAGACAAGAGATGGCGCTGTCAAGGTTCTCCAACAAATATAAAACCGCCTTTGTCATAAATTATATTGTATGATGGCGCGGAACCCTCGGTGCGCGAGTCCGACTCGCTCTTGCCCGGTTTTATTTTGATTCGATCCCGTAGAGTAACCCCGAGCATAGCCCTCTCCATAGCTCGTTGAGCGACTCTGAGCTTATTCATGAGGCCAATCGTGAATGACCACGTCTCGGTTACGTATGTCATCACTGGTAGGTAACATACACTGATTGAAGACTTTCGTCTTAAGGCACTGAGGAATTTTGTACGAAAAGATTCGTAGCTTCCCAAACGCTGCCCGAGTTGGATTCGACGATTGGCCTCTTTCTTGAAGTTGGACCTACCTAATTGGACTGTTTGTCCTAGGTATACGTACGCGTCGACAACTTCAAGAGCCGAGTTCTCAACCATAACTGGGGCAGGCACGACATGGACATTCGACATGGTTTTTGTCTTGTCCATGTTCATTTTAAGGCCTACCCGTTGGGAGACTCGATTGAGGCATCGAGCATCGTGCTGAGTTCTTCCATCGACTTTGCCATGACCACAATATCGTCGGCAAATCGAAGGTGACTGATGTATTCGCCGTTAATATTGATGCCCAGCCCTTTCCATTCCAGGAGCTTGAAAGCATCTTCCAAAGCGGTCGTAAACAGTTTTGGAGAGATTACGTACGTACGTCTTATGCCTCTTTTTAAGGAAATCGCCTTCGAGCTCTGTTCCTCTACTCTGACTGACATAGTGGCGTTTGTATACAAACACTTCAACACTTCGATGTACCGATAGTCAATTCGGCACCGTTGGAGAGACTCAAGCACCGCCCATGTTTCGATCGAATCGAAGGCTCATAGTCCACATACGCGAGACATAGCGGCAAGTTATACTCTTCGCTCTTCTGTATGACTTGCCGCAGCGTATGTATGTGGTCTATGGTACTGTAGCCTTTTCGGAACCCGGATTGTTCGGAAGTCTGGAATTCATCAAACCTGCGTTCGAGACGGTTCGCGATGATCCTTGAAAACAGCTTATAAACATGGCTCAAAAGCGAGATGGGTCTGTAATTCATAGACAAGGTGTTGTCACCTTTCTATGAATTAAATTATTAAGGGTTAAAGAACAGAACCACCACGACCTCGTTCCATGCTTTTGGCGTCGTACCTTCAAGCAAGGCGGAATCAAAGAGCTTCTGAAGAACTTTAATTAAGTACCGGTGATCCACCCGCTTTCAGAAGCTCTGAAGTGATTCCGTCCTCCCCCGGCGCCTTGTCGTTCTTAAGCTGCTTCAAGGCCATCCTGATCTCATACAGGCTGATGTCCTGATGATGATATCTTTGGTATAATGTCGGGTCAGTTTGGCTCTTGGGTCGTTGGCCGCATTGTAAACAGGTTTAGTGTGAATCTATCTTATCTATCTTGTCTGATAGTTTAGAAGAAAAAGAAAAGTTCTGAACAAAAAATTATTTCGTTACCTCAACACCTGTACACTGTCACATCACACCCGTGGAGGGGGAAGTTAGGAAGAATACTTCCTTAGAACACACATCTTACATTAGCATGACTTCGTACAGTAACATCTTGTGCATTTTGTTTTTAGGTAATCAATTGTACATACGACACGACACAATGAAGTCCCTTTTTCTAAATAAATGTTTTTCAGGCTGCGGCTTCTCGTTTAACTAATTTAGTAGGTACGTGAAGGTGAAATAGACCGTTTAGAATGTTTATGTTGAGCTGGATGCTGGGTACTAACGTGCGAAGCCATAATTATATTTACCTACATATAATTATGGCTTCGCTCGTTAATAATTTTTAAATAAATTTGTTAATGTTATTAACAACTTTTTGCTTAAGTAATATTTTTTTAAATAAGTTTGTAAAATTTTTAAACCAACTAGGTAGTTGGTTTAAAAAATCTAGAAGTATAATTATTCCTTGGCAAATGTTTATATGCACAAAATATACGTCTGGTAAATTTATGGAGCCGTACCTACTATACTTAGAGTAGGTAGCTTACCAATCTTATAGCGATGAATGAAAGTACCTGAGAAGTTTGTTGGAATATGATGAATGTCGTGTTCTCTACCCAGGTAGGTACCTACTCGAATATCCAGTGTTTATGTTAGTTAGACCTACTTAACAACTATGTAGGTACCTAGCAGTGCGCCCGCGCTTGGGTCGTAAACGTTTGTCAGGTAGGTAGGGAATATAAGAAATAATCTGTGCTTCCGTATCAACGATCAACAGAATCAGCACAGTTATATCTAGTAGAACTAGGTTAGTTTGATCATACATAAAACAAGATCTAGGACAGTGCTGACATAAGTCAAATCTATAAAAATGGTAAAGAAAGGCCTAGACTTTCCGTACTGATAAGAATCACAATCGGTGTTAATCATTTATACCTACACTTGTGTAATTAATTATTTGAATGGCTCTAAAGTGTAATGTGAAGAAATGCATTACGTTCATAATTTACTATTATGCAGCTAAGTACATTGGGGTAATGCTGGAGGTAATGCTTGGAGGTGTGTACAGTACATTCAGATTTTTTATAATTCTGACAAACGCAGCGAAACTTCAATGTTGGCATCTATGTGGGTGCCATTTTATTTTGCCTAAGATCCAGGCAGTTTCGTATTTTCGAGTGCGTTTCGCACCAATAAAGAAATTCAGAATGGGGTGACTTCCGGATGATTATTATTTATTTGCAAAAAAATATTATAACAGTAGATAATTGTTTTTAATAAATGATCATATGATTATCGATGTTCTAGCTGCATCTTAAGTAATTTTAGTAGAATTTTGAATAAGTACATACCTACACTACACCGTAACAAATTGGTACTTATCCCAAAAAAAAATATTCGGATTTTAAAAACCTATTCTCAACTCAAATTCAAATGCTTTATTGCATATCAATTAGCATAAATGAGAGGACATTAATTAATATAAAATGAAGTGAAATCAATTTCTTGCTGATTATATCGCAGTTATTGAACAAAATGTAGACCTCCAATCGTCTCGTCTAAATTACCCCAATCCACCTTTTGTAACAATATTTTTTTTTTTAATAATTAGGTATGTTATTTAGTAAACTTAGTAGGTAAAGTATTTTTAGGGCCGTCATTATCACCATCAAAATGCATTCCCTTGTCTAATGTAATAAATAATGCACGATCTACGTATTGTTATGTAGGTAACTATAGCTGCAACGTGTACCTATTATAACTTGGGCAGTAGGTACGTCTCAGCCACAAAACAACTAGTTTCCTGCTCCACTTGCTCCTCCGTTTCGGGTGGTACTTAGACGTAATACACGCTCCACTATTGACCGATAACAAGATGCAATTTTTTACACAAATAAAGTGTTATTTTTGGACGCTCCCGATTCGATTAATTTCCCTCTTTCACACTAGTGTAACCGTTTATCAATTTCTACACTGTAGTGTCAATATATTGATTTGACTAACAACTAGGTGCTTACTGGTACAAGCACGGACAAATGGTTAGTCGGTGATGAAATTGCATCACTTTATTTGTCAGACTAAAGATCCTCGTGACTGAATTGAATTCTGTGCAGGGTGCCTACTTGTAGCGCGTGGATGCCATGCTGGTGTGGTTGGCACGTGCGATGATGTGGTTGGAAGTTGGAAAGTTGAACGAAATTTTCATTATTTATATCTCATTGAACGTTTTCATTTGTACCTTACTCAAGAAACGGCAAAATACGAGTACTTATAAAACTTGATATGAATAAGTAAGTATTTCCTGTCCTACAACGGATAGGTCCTACTAGAAAGGAACAGTAGTGCCGTGCTACTTGGAGGCAGCCAAGGTTGACCAAAAATATTGCGTTAATTGTTAATTAAGGTCATGAAGACCGGAATGAATAGGTACATGAATTTTGTACCTGGATATAGAATTCAGTCATGCTAATTACTGAAGTAGGTAGGTACTTCCTAAAATGGTTTATCACACTGTAACAGATCTTAAATTTGTAATAAATGTGTTGTGTAGCAAAAACTGTTTCTTATTTAATAACTATTTGAATTCCCTAACAATAATCGGTATATGGAAATTCACAAAAGTAATGTAACCCTTCCTTTTGTGAAACTCTTACTCGTGACTTTGTTCGTCTCTCTGTCTTGGCTTGGAAGAGTGTTTTATCCATGATCAATCAATCAATCATTTATTTATTAAGGTTCTAACAACATTATCAAGAGGTAAGGTCTTGTAGCTTACCTCCCATGCAAGGTAAAAATCTGTGTTATTCAACCGAATTATACAACCGAACGCGTTGACCGATACATGAAACCTTTTTTGTTAGCACCGTCTTAATGAGAAAAATGAAAATGAAAAAAATGAAAAATATTTATTTATCAGCAAAAACAATATAACAAACGAACTTTTTAATCTAAAAACATAAAAGACTTATTCTAAATACCTACTTACTTAATTAAGGAGAAGTGAATAATTTTTAAATATATATTTAACAGGCATACTAATAAAATAAAGAAAATACTAGTGGTGTATAGTCTTGTAGCAAGTAATAGGATTATTATAATTGTTCTGCTGGAGAGAAACAAAAGCTGTTTACCAGTGATACCCACACTAGATAAAATCTGTATCGCAGGTATCGGTATGTTTATCAAAGCTTGTTTTACCTCGGCTTATCCAACTTTATGGCAGATTTAAAAACAATTAAACATAAATATTATATAATATACTACATAATAGGAGGGGAAGGAAGGCTTTTACCCTGCAGTGGGAAAGTAACGGCTGAAAAATAAAATAATAAATACAATAATATAAATAGATACAAGATTCCCTACAAAGATTTTAAGATATGGATACTAGTAACTCTTCAGTACGGTCGTAAGTCAGAGTAGACAACCATTTTGAAATAATATATGTTGCATTTGATGCAGAGCATTTCTTTACATCGCAAACCTTGGTAACCTTGTTGTATAAGAAGCATGACACAAACGGACAAAAACGCTTTGCAAAAGATGTGTTGACAGGTGGGAAATCAACTCTAAAAACCCTGCGTTTTAACATAATATGGTAGGTTTCACTACGAAGGACGGACCTGTGAACCATCAAGGAAGTTTTTAAAACAAAAAGTTGTCGTACAGAGAGGACGTCAATATCTCTGTAAAGATCAACCGTTGGATACCTGAAGGGTTTTTTTAACATGGTTTTCAGTACAGATCTTTGAGCTCTTTCAAGCTGTATCAAAGTGGTCTTAGAAGCACCACCCCAACACGTGATACAATACGTCAGAAGCGATTGGCAGAGGGCTAGGTAAGTTGTCCTTAGGATTTTCTGACTTGCAGAATTCCTAAGTTGTTTCATAATGTATATAATTTTTCGAGTTCTTGCGGATAAACTATTAATATGCTCTTTAAATCTGAGATGCTGATCGACTTGGATACCTAGATATTTCAGTGATTTCATTCGAACTATTTCATGACACCCACAAAAATCCGATCCCAAGCCCCAGGAGGAGTTGATACACACGTGAAGTTTTAAGAATGAGAGAGACGGCGGTGGAGATGAAGCAAGAGACTTATGAAAACAGATAAATTTCGTCTTTTCAGTATTTAATGTTAAAATATTTTTCTGAAGCCAGTTGCTAACCCTACTCATTCCACGCTCAGCGAGGCATTTAGCTTCATTCCAACTTGCTCCATGAAAAATTATAGCTGTATCGTCCGCGTAACAAACAACATCCGCATTGGCTAATCCCAAAGTATGTAAATCATTCATGTAGAGAATAAAAAGGGTAGGGCCTAAGATGCTGCCTTGTGGTACTCCGAACTTTACGTCCCGAGGTTCGCTAATCAAGCCATCAACCCTAAGACACTGTTTCCGTTCCGTGAGGTAGCATTTGACCCATTGTAATGGAATACCCCTAATTCCAGCATTTTCGAGTTTGTTTAATAGTATAGGAACAGAAACAGTGTCAAATGCCTTAGCAAGGTCCAAGAATACCCCTATGCAATTCTTATTATTGTCGAGATATGCAACGACTTTGGACATTAGAAGGGACAAAGCCCCTTCTGTTGACCGGCCTTGTCTAAAGCCAAATTGGTAATTGGACAGAATATTGTGACTTTCCAGATAAGAGATAAGACGGTTATTTACCAATTTTTCCAACAACTTTGAGAAAACTCCCAGAAGGGATATAGGACGGTAATTTTGAGGCAGATTCTTAGGCCCAACCTTGTGCAAAGGAATTAAGGTTGCAGTCTTCCAGCTGTCTGGGAATATGCCATTGACGATGCTCTTGTTAAATATTAATGTTAAGGGTAACAGTATGGCATGTTTAATTTGTTTGACAAGCAGATTAGTTATACCGTCATTACCAGGGGCTTTATGTATGTGTAAATTATCTATTAATTTTTCTACTTCTACTTCATCCGTAGGTTGCATGAAGAAAGAATTAGGACGATTTGCTTCTTGTCTTACCTCATAAGCCAGTAATTCCTGAGTGGTGTTAAGGTCTCTTAGAATGTTTTGGGCTAAAGATTCGCCCACGTTTGCAAAATAAGAGTTACAGTCGTTTAAGGCTAACTTCGGGTCAGAGTTTCCATGAGCCTGAAAAAGTTCAGTAGGCTCTCTTTTGCTCGTCTTTAAATGACAGATGTTTTTGATAGATTTCCAAAGTTGTTTCGTGTTATTTTTGTTTGATTCCAGTTCTTTACTTTCATATTCATATTTAAGTTTGCGCAGAAGATTATTACAAAAATTTCTATAGCGGGTATACACCGTACGTAGTAATTTGTCTTTTGGATTTCTTTTTGAGCGAGCATGTAGACGGTCTCGGTGTCGCATACATCGTACAATGCCCGGTGTTATCCACGGTTTTATAATTCTATTTACACGCTTTACTTTTATTTTACCTGAATATTTGCCTATTATTCGATTTAATATGTCCATAAATCTCTGAACCAAAAAGTTGAGAGGATTGATTTTGGTAAAAATATCGCATACAATATTTTGTGACCTCAAAAGGTCACCAAAAAAATAAGTCTTCAAATGGCCGAAATGTCCAAAAACCCCAAAAATGCCCTTTTTGAGCTTTAGTGACCTTTTGAGGCCTTCACCCCCTTTTCTGGTACCCCCGTACTAATGCTTTTTAAGGTACCTATAGGTACTCTTTCTTGCTCTGAACTGCTGGTATTATTATTTAATACAATTTTGTAGGCTATTATAGCGTAGGTTTTGTATTGGAGTGATGTATCTGTTAGTTGCTGTAATCTGTGGTACTAGTATTTTTACCATGCCACCAAAGGTATGTTTGTAGTACAAACTTTGAACCGTCACATCTACCCTACATTGATGATCTACCCACTAGGCTGGGTGAGTTAGGTTACTTAGTTAGGTATGTACTCACCTCCGGTACTTACACATGCCGGAGGTATCCCATAGGAGATTTTTACCTACTACATCAACGTAGAAGCAACATTCTAATGCCGACACTACTGTAATCTGAGATAAGTTTGCTGACCGTACCGCACCCACAAAACTCGTTCCAGCCGCAGACCAGTCAACACCTCAGCGTCTCACCTGATGATGCCTCGCGGAGAGGCAAAACACGTGTCGTCATATAGGTTTGAGTATGCATGCTGCACTGACAACCTAGTTCTCCCCTCCCTGCATGTGCATAATTAGCGGGCGGAAGGGCGGTTCTCATGCATCTCAGCATAAGCGGAATTAAACTACATATTTTCATTGCATAATATTGTCATGGATTTCCGCTAAGTAACGCCTGATTCTATTAATTAAATTGTAATATGCCTTTTCATTCATGTATCTGTTTATATATTATTATCTCTTAAATTATAATCTTATCCAAACAACCAAGCAAGACTGACAGTGTGACGCACAGCAAGCAAGATGTGGACTTGACTGTGTTGCAAGCTTTTAAATGAACGCATAGTGAAGAATGAACAACATTGAATGAACTAACCACATATCTATACTAACTTCAAAGCTGCCTGCCAAAGTCGTTGTCATTGTCATGTCATGTCATGATACTTGCTCTGCTGTGTGGTGGTTGTGTGTCATTTTTTGTCTATCATATTTAAACCGATTTCGCAAGTAGGTAGTTAGTTCGCAAGGTCGCAACTGCACCCGCATCACATTACTTTATTCATACTTTCAAACTACTAAAATTAAATATGGAGTGGTTGTTAAACATCAACGACATGCTGAAGGAAGACATCACTAAGATCACAAACTCGCTTATACCTCCAGGTTTCGAGGGCGATGTCAACAGCATCAGGTACTTACTTGTGCATCACCTCGCTCTCTCGCCGCGGACCCTGGCGCCGCCGATGGTGACGCATTAGTTAGTCAAGGCAGTGTCCTTTTGAGTGCTACGACTCGGAAGTTTCTCGGTCACGCTTGCACGCACGGCTGACGCTTAGGACCGCACAGAATTAAGCCTAACTAATGCTAGGCTTTATGCTCAAACCACCATAGTGACTTCCACAATTTCTTGCAGAAGACAATTTGCAATGTTTCAGGTTTTAGAATTTCTATTAAAAACCCTAGATTTTTGAAACTTCCCAATGGTTTTCAAATCACTGCCAGCCATGACAATGAATATTATGATTCAAGTTATTTTTGATGCTCTCTAAGTTTTTAATGATTTTCATGTCTAGTTAAACCAATAAATGATGCAAGTCAAGCAACATGTCACATGATCATAATGTATAGATAAAGATAAAAATATGTTTATTTATTACAAACAGTTAACAAAATTTTAAAATATTCTTAGAACTAAGTCAAAATAAGTCACCATTCAGCTTGTGCTGTGGCAAAGTAAATTAAACCACAGTGCTGGTCTTCCATGGTCACCTTGTATGTATGCTTTCTGCAGAAAACCAATGCATGGTGTTGTAGCCATACATAATATATCTTTGCTGAGCTGTGACCATTATTGGTCTGGAACTGTTAAAATAAAGTTATTGTATAAATTATAGTTGTAGCTGATGTGGTATAGAATCACTGAATACTCAAAGTTCACAGAACATACACAAAGTTCTTAGTGGCAACTAGGCATTTTGGCATAAGGATGTCCCAATTTTTGATGGAGGATAACATTTGAATGGTGAATGATCAGATTTTAATGAAATTTAAAACATTTTTTTCCTATTCAATCTGCAATCAGTGGACCTTGAGCAGGCGGGCTGAAACATAAAAGAAAATTTAAATTTTAAAATATTCTTTTACTTAAATTTACAATCTGATCTGATTAATGAAGTTTTAAGTATATTTAAAATTCATTTTGGTTTTAATATATAATTCAAACGATGACGATGGAGGATGACTCTTGAATGGATCATCTCAACACTGTCTTGCTGGGCGGTACATAGTGCATTAGACATTATGGCAATGAGCATGCAACAAAGTGGTGGATGTTCATTAATCTAATAACTAGTAGTTAAGAGCCTTCTGGGTGCTGGGCAAAGGCGTCTCCGCATGCATGGATCTTAGGCCCCCTCCCCTCCAGATAACCAATGTCCAGATGAGTTTTTCCCACCAACTTCTCTTCGTTCTGCTGCGGCGCTTTCTCGCCAGGGCGCCACTCGGTGACTCTTTTTCTCCTACTAGGTCTTTATATACATACAGATAACAGTTTTGTTTTGTACAATTGTGCCTTATTGCACAGTTAAATATGGGTGGTTAGCATCCTAGGGGCACGACACATACACCGCTGCATCCACGGCAGTAGCGGTTGCACTAGTAAAGCACTTGTCTCTTCATTGGCGATGCTGCGTTGCTGGATGAAGGGACTATAACATATCTTACAGGCGCATGCAGGACAGCCTGTCGCGCGTGGTGGACCGGCTGGGCGAGCTGTCGGCGGCCGAGCAGGGCCTCAGCAAGGTCGTCACCACGGCCGCCAAGCTGCGCGCCGCGGACAACCACACGCTCTACCTCATCAGGGACGCCGAGGCCAACAAGTGACTATCAATACTATGCTGTATACTAACTGCATTCAATAACTGTACCTCTCTCTCCTACTAGCTATAACAAACAAATGCGTCCTATCGAAATGAATGGTACCTGTTGTTGATGCTGTACATATTTTAACATATAATAATAATTTTAATACCCAGATATAAAACATTACAAAAAATAATGTTCAAAGCAAAAATATGTTATAGGCTACCAGTTACTTATCTATCGAATCAGCCGATAACACCCACTGCAGGTCTCTATTTATCTTATAAGTAAAGTTAAATATAAACATATAAAAAATTGTTCACATTATAACGGAGGTAATGATTAAAAAGCTAACGACGGATACAATATTAGTCCTATAAAACTAAATACGTTACATGCACAATGAATACGCCCTTTACACTACCCAAATCAGAATGTTTCGCATCTGGCAGGCGTGGCGCGGCGCATTGTCTGATAGTTATTGTTGGAGGTGCAAGGTCGAGCGCGCCGCAGAGCCCGGAGCCGCGTGCGCAGTGCGATCGGCGGCTCGCCTCCGCTGCGGCGACAACGGCCCGCTTTCTCCGTTGTCCCCTCGGGGCCGGGCGGACTGCACAGTCACTGCTGCTACTATACACAAATAGACAAAATGAAACCGTCCTTAGTGTTACGAGTGGATTTAATGTAATGAATAACGATTTTTATCAAGTCAGCCCTGAATATTTACCGAATGGAAATTAATTATATTACTCTTCGTATTAGTAGGTACGAACTAATCAACGATAATTAACTACGTTTCACTGTTATCAGATATAATCAATCATTCAATGAATATTTGTGTGGCCAAATATTTATGGGTCTGATTTCTCCACTAACAACATGTACCTTACAGATTTGTTTCTAGAAGACTCATAAAATGTTGCAAATGCTAAGAGATGGTTATCAATCCACCTTTGTCCTCTGCAATTTGCCATTATGTAGGTACTAACGAATGTATTGTTGATTAAAATATTCACCTTCTAGTTTATTTTAGAAGTTAACTTATTCCTTATTGAAGGAAAAACCTTATCAAACAAGTTCTACCCACAATGGTTCAATCAATCCTTGAAAAATATCTCCTCGTAACCACTCGTAACAGCAAACCTGAACCAAAATTATTTTAATCTTATCTAACCTACAATAAGTACAGTTCACCTGTCTATTTTGAATAAATTAAATTGACTCTGAAACTAGAAACGATTCTGGGCGTGGGGTCGTGTACAAGGGAACTGAATAGCCACAGGACATTCCAGATCAGAAACATGCGCGTGCCAGCAGAAATGAGCCGGTAGTAGCTGTTGCAGGCTCATGGGCAGACTACTCTAATATTTTTTTATTGATTAAGTTTTTATACGATTATAAGTTTAAAGCTTTGTTAAGTGTCAGAATGTTTAAGCGTCCAGCTTCCGACGTTTTGACTTCCGACATGTTCTGAATATTTATTTATTTATTGGAAAACTAACAGCCTACGATATAGCTGACTAAGCCGCGAGTACCTACTTGTAATCTGCGCCGCAGCAGCTGGTATTCATGCTGCACACGACGCTGAGCTGTAGAGGTCATCTCTATAATAGATGTTTAGCTCAATTTCGACGACCTCTGGCGCAGCGGGCGAAGGTCCGCCTGCTACGTAAGAGATTGGGGGTTCGATTCCCGCCTCTGGGCAAATGTCTGTACGATCTGCAGATAAATATTCAGAATGTTCTGGATGTTTATAGTTTATTATTTAAATAAATATGTAATAAAACAAATCTACCGATGTAGTAATATGTATTAAGTATATCAGTCATCTAGTAGGTACCCATAACATAAGCTCTCTTAGCTCGGGGCTAGGTAATGATGTGTGAATTTATTTAGCATTATTTATTTATTCGTTTATTTTACTTTAAAAATTTGATCGATTGGATATAGGGGACTCAACATGTACAGTTTTCATATAGCGCGAATTATGATGAATATTACAAAACGCTGTTCCCGAGGTTGCGATTTTGTCGCATGTACATAAGTCGTAGAAACATCGAGGTAGGTACGCGGGGGGCGGCGCTGACGTCGCGTGTTCCATTCTCGGCCCGCGCGCCCTGACTCATCGCCTCTCAGCAATGCTCTTATAATAACGATTCTTAAAGCTCTCAGCGAAGGATTTGATTGTGAATCTTTATTATTCAATTTACTGAATTGAGATAGGTTCCTAGGTACTTACGTTTCGTTTAACCTAACGTCAGCTCTGATAATTTATTTACTAAGATTTGGTACACCGAACATTATACATCCAGGTTAAGTTTAACTTATTTTAATGTAAGCCAACTTATATTGTTAGAATCAAAGCAACTTGTAGTAAATGTCGTGAAAGAAGCCAAAAACAAATTAACACGCTTAGGATGGCAGTTTTTGTGGCCTGTCGCCCGGGTGACGCTGACAGCGAGGTCACTGCGGAAGACCAGCGCTGTAGCAGTTTTTGTGGCCTGCCACCCGGGTGACGCTGACAGCGAGCTCTCTGCGGAAGACCAGCGCTGTAGCCGTTTTTGCCACCCGTTTAAATAAGTTTTACCCACGACGGGACGAAGAATGAACTAAATAAAAGTCAATGCTAAAATTAAAATCAAAATCACAACTAAAATGATGACATACATAATATAATTTTTATAATATCGATAGGAACGATAGTAAGGTAGTGGTTGTGTGCGCAGCGGGCGCGGCGCGGCGACGGGGCTGCTGAAGGTGGGGCGCAAGCACCTGTTCCTTCTGGACGCGGCGGGCGGCGTGCGCGAGCTGGAGCCGCTGTGCGTGCTCGACTTCTACGTGCTCGGCGAGTACCAGCGCCGCGGGCTCGGCCGCCGCCTCTTCGACCACATGCTGCAGGTGAGCTCTCTACCAGCGGGCGCGGCGCGGCGACGGGCTGCTGAAGGTGGGGCGCAAGCACCTGTTCCTTCTGGACGCGGCGGGCGGCGTGCGCGAGCTGGAGCCGCTGTGCGTGCTCGACTTCTACGTGCTCGGCGAGTACCAGCGCCGCGGGCTCGGCCGCCGCCTCTTCGACCACATGCTGCAGGTGAGCTCTCTACCAGCGGGCGCGGCGCGGCGACGGGCTGCTGAAGGTGGGGCGCAAGCACCTGTTCCTGCTGGACGCGGCGGGCGGCGTGCGCGAGCTGGAGCCGCTGTGCGTGCTCGACTTCTACGTGCTCGGCGAGTACCAGCGCCGCGGGCTCGGCCGCCGCCTCTTCGACCACATGCTGCAGGTGAGCTCTCTACCAGCGGGCGCGGCGCGGCGACGGGGCTGCTGAAGGTGGGGCGCAAGCACCTGTTCCTGCTGCAGGTGAGGTTGCACTGCCTCCGTGGCTCAGTTGCTCTGATAGCCGTCTGATACGCAGGAGGTAGCGGATTTCATTCCCGCCGCAGCAGCACAAATGTGTAATTGTTCTGCAGATATCTTTTCCGTGCCTAGGTATTTTTCTATGTATGATTATAAGTATGTACATACAAAAAAAATATTTAAGCGTTCTGTCTATCAATCATCTAGTTTCCATGGCACAAGCTTTGCTTAGTTTGAGACTAGACGGTGTTGTGTATTATATTTTTAATTTACAAGAGTATCCTGAGTTTGCGGATTTAAATCTCTCCCACTAGAGTAAGCTCGCTGAGCACTGTTGAACAAGTTATCGGCAGTGGTCTGTACGTGTTCCAGGACCAGAAAACGACGGCGCACCGGCTGGCGGTGGACGGCCCGTCCGACGACATGGAGGCCTTCCTCGCCAAGAACTACCAGGTGACCCGCCTGCTGCGTCAGACCAACAACTTCGCCGTCTCGCCGCGCTTCTTCGACGAGATCGCCGGCGACGCCAGGTACCCTTCCTCTGTGAGCCTCAGAGCTCAGCTCAGAGCTGCAGCCGCCTTCTACATGTTATACCTGGCCTGGCCTGATTCTCATCGCGTACTGCTGAAGACATAGCAGCGCGCCCACTCGCTAACCCATGCTTACACACCCTCCATTAGTAGATTGCATCATAAGAGAGCAAAATAATATTTTTACGGCGAGGGCGCTTTTTTGAATCCAGAGCGAAGTGCGGGATTCTAGAGTAGAATCCCGAGCGTAGCGAGGGATTCTTTAGTACAATCCCGAACGTAGCGAGAGATTCAAAGTAGGTACGTCGCCCGAGCCAAAAATATATTTTGCGCCCGAGTGATACACTCTACTTTTCATCACCCTCTATGAGAAAATAAAAGGTTAGAACTGACTGTTGATTTTACCATTGAGTAGGTACTCCACAAGTAGGCCAAAAACACAGATTCTGAAAAATTCTTGGCGCCTCTTGCATTTCTCCATTCAATAAAATTACCATAGGCTTTCATATATTTCTCTCGGGATTTTGCAGATAATAGATTATCCATCACATTTCTTGCGTCAGTTCTAATACTTTAAGGAGTTAATTCTATACTTTCACTGTTCTTTGACGAACTCATTTTTCAAAACAAAACCATGAATTTCTAACAATCCGTGAAAATAGACGAAAACGCGGGCTGTAGTTCGCGCGTTTTTAATTTGATTTGTTTGTTTTTTATTCAGCCGGCGGCGCGATGCGCATGGGCCGTCGTACCAGCCAGTCTTTATTCAAACAATATTTGCGTTCGATTTCTTTGGCGCTGCACACTAAGTTGTTCCAAATTCAAAAAGTGCGCGGCATAAATAATCTATAATAGATGCAAAGGCCTTACTACTACTAGGTACTACTAATATCTTGTATACTTCTTAACCGATTTTGATAAAACATGTTACAAAATCCAACCTGAACGGTAGGAAAATGGGATGATTGATTGTTCACTCACTGATTGTAATGTATTTCCTCACATAACTTTTACTGAGTAGTCCGATTTTGATAATTATTTTTATTGGAAAGGGTATATAAGAGTTAATATCTAAAATAAGGTAATCAAAAATTAAGCATGTAGTAATTTGCTTGTACTTTTTCGGCGGTAATTTTTTTTTTTAAGTTTTCATCCTGCGGAAATTGCAGCAGGGATTAATGATTGCCGGATGATAACGACGCGCCGCAGACATGTTAGCCGCGCCCGCGAATTTATCACGTAGCGATTCTCTGGGGCCCATTATTGTGGATTGCACGATGCACAAATACAGTGCTTTTGTGTTTAGCTCCAGAGCACCCCCACAACACTATGCCATAATACATAATACATATGGAAATAGCTAAAGTAAACCAGTCTAGATGTAGCTATGCCTGTGAGACGAACTCATGCGATCGGTCTAATCCCTCGCAAAAGATGTTTCACTTCCGTTATGTTTTGCAGCGCGGGCGGCGGCGCGGCGCCGGTCGCCTGCGCGCCCGTCGGCGGCGCCCGGCGCTACTCGGCGCCCAAGCCGCAGTCCTCCATGGCCGACGTGAGTACCGGCACGCCGCACACACGCACACACACGCACACGCCGACACTTCCTTTTAACACAGCCACTGGAACCAACCTCTTTACTCTCGGTGCTCTTTGCAGATTCTCCGATGGCAGTGACCGTCCCCTAGGTTTATTGTTTTAGCGGCAACTTGTAACTTTCGTCCGCGACTGCCCGTCGCTATAACCACGTTGCCCACCCCATAATCCATCGAGACTAACAGCTTTTCTAACAAAGAACACCATGATTTTTCTTTCATTATCTATTTAGAACTAAACACGAGATGATAATTTTGTTTTTAAAATAGTTGAGTAAGTGAGACGTGTGCCTCCCTCCGCAGGTGATCCACGGCGCGGCAAGCGGCGGCGCGCGCGCCTTCCACCGCGACGGGTAAATATAACTGCCAGCCCCGCGCCCCGCGCCCCAGCCCCCCCTGCCCCCGTAGAACGATACCACGCTGCTACTGTGTCTAGTAGCACAGTGTATACAGTGTTCCGATACAAACGGACGAAGCGCGAGCTATACCTACGCGCCTCGATCTCGGTCTCCGCTCGGTACCTAAACAGTCACGACTGTGCCGCAGTGACGAACGGAGGTGTGTTGTTTTTTTAACAATAACCGCGCGATTTTTTCACAAAAAATAAGTTCAAGTACCTACCTACGTATTTAATATGTCGAGTAGGATATATTGTGCTGTTTTTGGTTGCATGAAATCTTCAAGAACGCATCCAGAGATAACTTTTTTTAGATTACTTGGAAACTCTGAAAGCTAAGACTATAAAATAATTTTACTTACTACCCAGTAGGTAGGTACATAATGTGTGTCTTTTTAAGGGACAAGTATTTCCTTTTATCTCCCGAAAAAAAAGAATCTGGATTCTTAAGTAGAGTGAACAGAGTAATGGAAAGTGATTGACACGAGTGAAATAGGTAGTTATGCGGTTCATGATACGGTAGGTACGCTTGTGTAAAAACCTCGGGGCATGTGTGTTTCGTTTTGTTAATTTGTATAATTGAAAGTAAAGACGTGGTATTTTATTTATTATTAACTAGCTTCTGCCCGCGACTTCATCCGCGTGGAATAGTTTCTTTGGGCTAACGCTAACTCTTACCCACGACTTCGTTTACGTAGAAGGTGAAAATATAATATTTTTAAATAATACCTACGTTAAGCGTAATTTTAGGTTGGTACCTACATCACACTTTCATCAGTAAGAGTGGAACTTTAAAACATTAGGTAAATGTACTGGGTCTTATAATCTTGTATCATTTAGATTGTAGGTTATTCTAATAATTCATAACTATGTTATTTTATAGTACTTCTGCGTACACTATATATTACAATTTATCTATTCAATTCACAAAGTATTATATTTGTTTATATAAAAAAAGTATATTTACAATCACAAAACTAAATGGAAACACAAAGTAGGCAAATTTAATTAAAATGCTGGATGCGGGCAGCCCTATCGCATGTTTACGTACCGCGCGGCTGTAGGTATTTATTTCAAAAATACGGCCGAGTCAAACTACTGTATACATTACTATTCTGTGCTAGTAGTCTCTTTAGCATAATTGTTAAGTGGTCGTGCATTTTTGTAATTAGATGCAAATCACATTACAATAGTTAAGAGTTCACTTTTTATTTTGAATGCAGATGTAATATTACTTAGGTTGCTTGTTGTTAGGAGCATGTTTGTTGATTTGTTTTGTTTGCGTTACGTAGGTCCCGGCAGGCGGCGGGCGCCCTCGCGGGCCCCATGACGCCTCCGCCGCGCCGGCGCCACGCGCACGCCACGTGCTCACACAAAGCTCACTTGCCATCAGCATTGTAAAGGCCTTCGCAGGTTCCGTCGCCTCAGTCAGTGCGCACTTTTGAGCAGTGATTTCACGTAAACAGCATTCATCAAGTAGAAAACTATACTGTAACGTCATCTAACAAGCATCTGCGAAGCCTGATAAAAATAACTTATGCTTATGATGGCGACCAAGATGTCATTAATGAGTGACGCCAGCGTAATCATAAATGATGTAATGCGGTAATTGCAGACGTCCTCTATCCGTCGGACAGAACCTCTATCGCCCAATAATAACATATTTATTTTTTATTTTGTATCTTTATTGTGCGCCTATACACGCATGGCTTTTGTTGTTTGAGTATGTTCTCTTTAGTCGAAACATTTGCAATGCTTTACATTACAGGCTTAATATTTATGTTGGGGTAGGCTGACTTGCTCTAAAACGTGATTAGAAGGCTGTTTCTGACCGGGTACCTATACAGTAACCCAGTGTTCGAATACTGGGTCTTCCTCCATATGGATGGGAACAAAAAATGACAATGCCGTTGCTGCCATTAGTTAAGTCATTTGGTAGTTTAGTTAGCAGACTGAATTTTGTAGGTCTTATATTATTTTATATTAATTTAGTCCAATTTACATTGTATTTTTATGGGTATATTGTCGCGTGACGTTACACGCTGTTACGACGTAGGTACCTCGCTACAATTTATGACGTCAAGGCTCCTTAAATACTACTACTAATGCGCTTTAACTGAGTAATTTTAAAAAAACAAAAAATTATATTATATAACTAACGGACTTAATATATTTCTGAATTGAATACCTGACTATATATTGTGCTGCCAACAGTTATAGTAGGTGTTCTTAGAAAATACCTACAAGTGTATTGCTGACAGCGTAGCGACGGCGGCCGAGCCGACGGATGTTAGGTGCGGGCGCGAGCCACGGGTTATTGCAAGAACTGCCAGCCGGCCCGCGTGGCATCACATATTAATTATGATTCGGTAAAGCATTCTTAGTGATTGGTACTTGTTAGGGATAGCGGCGTTGCTATTTTTAATTGGATTGTGATATGGATCTGAATAGAACTGCAGAACGCATTTAATTATTGTACTTATGTTGCCTCGGATCGCGGAGGCAACTCCCTAAACTAATAAATAATAATATAATAAAGACGTTACATATGTATTTAATCATGCACTGTGATACAATTAATTTCTTATGTAGACTAATGAACATGTTTGTATTATAGCAATCAGTAATGAACTAAGGTTTTGACTTGTACGTGTTTCCATTATAAGTCGATAACATTCTAAAAAGCTAATGCACTCCGGTAGCTAACTAATGTTACAGGGAACAATTTTATACAGCTCGATAAATTTGCGGGATCTTGTGATTTATGTAGGTATTTTGAAGCGAGTCCGAATGCAGCTCATAACACTCGGTCTGTATCATAATGTTGGAAGCATACAATTAACAGTACGATTAAATACCTAATTACATTAAAGATATTTGTTTTGATATTTTTCACTTTCAATTTTGATGTACATATGTTACCTACTAAAATATATTATAAAAACTACAGGAAGTACTTAAGTTCAAGGTTTTAAGGATGTGCGTGGCCATCGCCGAAACTAGTGAACAGTGAGAAATACGTACGTGTCGGCACAGCTCCGGATTGAACCGGACTGTTATCAGACTAGACATCCGGGCCCCTCGAACGATCATCCAGCACCTATTTTTAAATGTTGATGAGCATTCGTCTAGTAACCTGATGCTTATGTAGTGTGAAACGCTCGTTTTATGTACACACCTAGATAACTTCTGTTTAATTCATACCGCAATTTAAAAAGTAAACACCCAAGTTATACAAAAGTAGATGCAAAGTAGCGCATAGCGCGGGTGTCCCTCTCGTGTCGGTAGCTAGTAATCTGTGCACTGACGTGTGAACTGGTTCCAAGCGAGGCGTGCGCCCCCGCCGGCGCCGCGCCCGCGCCCGTGCTGCCATCGCCCGCCCCCCCGGCGGCGGCGGGTGGGGGCGAGGCGCGGCGGCCGCAGTGGCTGGCCGTGACGCCGGTCCCCGCGCCCGCGCCGGCCCCCGCCCCCGCCGCCCCCGCGGCGCCGACGCCGGCCGGCGCGCCGACCCGCCGCGACTCGGCGCTCACCGACAAGGGTTTCTTGGACGTCAAGTTCTACCACAAGAAGCTGTGGTAGAGCGCCGACGCGCGCCCTTCCCGCGCGCCTGCATTGTAACGTCTGCCTGCGCGTGGGCACGATGGTTGATCTCGGAAGAATTAATTTTAGCAATAAGTGTTAGATTTAGATTTTTCTTTACTAAGTACCTCATAATTATGATCGACGAATCTTAATTACCGCAGGCTAACTTTATCGCTGTAAAATTCTACTCTAGTATAGTTATTGATCACCGAACCTGAGTGAGTCGAAACAAACGTAATTTTACAAATTTTACGTTTTAAGTTGACATTGAACTTTAATGGAAAATGTTTATTTTATTATTTTTAGTAAGTTTAAATCATCATCATTTCAGCCGTAGGACGTCCACTGCTGGACATAGGCCTCCCTCATGGATATCCAGTTATTGCGGTTGGAAGCGATCTGCATCCACCGTCGACCTGCGGTCTTCACCAGGTCATCATCCCATCTTGTTGGTGGACGTCCTACGCTGCGCTTGCCGGTCCGTGGCCTCCACTCGAGAACTTTTCGGCCCCATCGGCCATCTGTTCTGCGAGCTACATGGCCTGCCCATTGCCACATCAACGTGCTAATCCGTTTGGCTATATCGGTGACCCGAGCATAGCCCTCTCCATAGCTCGTTGAGCGACTCTGAGCTTATTCATGAGGCCAATCGTGAATGACCACGTCTCGGTTCCATATGTCATCACTGGTAACACACACTGATTGTAGACTTTCGTCTTAAGGCACTGAGGAATTTTGGACGAAAAGACGTTGCGTAGTTTCCCAAACGCTGCCCATCCGAGTTGGATTCGTCGATTTACCACTTTCTCGAAGTTGGACCTACCTAATTGGACTGTTTGTCCTAGGTATACATACGCGTCGACAACTTCGAGAGCCGAGTTCTCAACCATAACTGGGGCAGGCGCAACATGGACATTCGACATAATCTTCGTCTTGTCCATGTTCATTTTAAGACCTACCCGTTGGGAGACTCGGTTGAGGCCTTCGAGCATCGTGCCAAGTTCCTCCATCGACTTTGCCATGACCACAATATCGTCAGCAAACCGAAGGTGAGTCATGTATTCGCCGTTAATGTTGATGCCTCGTCCTTTCCATTCCAACAGCTTAAAGGCATCTTCCAAAGCGGTCGTAAACAGTTTCGGAAAAATAACGTCTCCCTGTCTTACGCCTCTTTTTAAGGGAATATCCTTCGAACTCTGTTCCTGTACTCGGACTGACATAGTGGCGTTTCTATACAAAGACTTCAACACTTCGATATACCGATAGTCAATTCGGCATCGTTGGAGAGACTCGAGCACCGCCCATGTTTCGATCGAATCGAAGGCTTTCTCATAGTCCACAAACGCGAGACATAGCGGCAAGTTATACTCTTCGGTCTTCTGTATCACTTGCCGCAGCGTATGAATGTGGTCTATGGTACTGTAGCCTTTTCGAAACCCGGCTTGTTCGGGATGCTGGAAGTCATCAAACCTGCGATCGAGACGATTTGTGATGACCCTTGAAAACAGCTTATAAACGTGGCTCAAAAGCGAGATCGGTCTGTAGTTCTTAAGCAAGGTGTTGTCACCTTTCTTAAAGAACAGTACCACGACGCTTTTGTTCCATGTTTTTGGCGTAATACCTTCGAGCAAGACGGAGTTGAAGAGCTTCTGAAGGACTTTAAGTATCGGTGATCCACCCGCTTTCAGAAGTTCTGAAGTGATTCCGTCTTCCCCCGGCGCCTTGTCGTTCTTAAGCTGTTTCAGGGCCATCCTGATCTCGTACAGGCTGATGTCCGGGATATCTTCGGTATAATGTCGGGTCAGCTTGGCTTCTGCCACACTGCAAACAGGTTTAGTGACCGAATCGTAGAGCTGTCCATAGAACCTTTCGACTTCCCTTAACACTTCTGCTTTACTTGACGCTATACTGCCATCTTCCCTCTTCAGCTTCGTCATCTGGCTTTGCCCAATAGACATATCTCTCGCGAACACTTTGGAGCCTTTGTTCCGCTCTATCGTATCTTTAATACGAGCTGTATTAAAGGTACGAATATCGTGCCGCAAGGATTTCCAAACTTGTCTATTGAGCTGCCTATGTGACTTAGCATCATCGGGAGACTGCAGTCGTAATGAGCGTCGTTCAGCCATAAGGTTAAGAGTGTCATCAGAGAGTTTCTGAGGTCTATTTGTACGGGGCGTCTTAAAGAACTGAGACCCCACCGTATGGACAGTTTCTACGAACCTGTTATTGATCTCGTCCACTGATGCATGTTCTTCGAGACCCAGACTATCAAAGCGATTTGAAAGTTCGAGTTGAAAGCTCTCGAGGTTTTGGATATGTGCACGAGTGGGTCGGAGCGTAGATTTCATCAGACGGGACCTTTCAAGTCTAACGTTCATAATCAATGTGCCTCTAACGATTCGGTGATCACTTCCGGTTTTCACCCTGTGAATCACAGTGACATCATTGAATACCCGTTTCTTGTTGGTCAAGATGAAATCAATCTCATTTCTCGTGGAACCATCGGGACTCATCCAGGTCCATTTCCTGTGAGGCGGTTTCTGGAAGAAAGAATTCATCATAAAGAGTCCTTCTTTCTCCAGAAAATCGGCCAGCCTCTGTCCCCTGGGGTTCCGTTGCCCATACACAAATTGCCCCACTCTCAACTCATCATCGCTTCTCTTGCCTAACTTTGCATTGAAGTCCCCCATTACAACAGTGAAGTGAGTGTTGTTCGTATGTATGGCTCTACTGATGTCCTCATACATAGACTCTACTTCTTCATCTGGGTGTGACGAGGTCGGCGCATATACCTGAACGACCTTCAGCGAATATCGCTTAGATATTCTGAGTGTTAGGTACGCGACCCTGCTCGCATATACCTGAACGACCTTCAGCGAATATCGCTTAGATATTCTGAGTGTTAGGTACGCGACCCTGCTCGACACACTGTTGATGGTGACAATGTTGTTAATGAGTGACTTGTGAACGAGAAACCCGACACCACCTTGGGACTGTTGGTCGCCCTCCCGGTAGTAGAGCAGGTTACCGGACTTAAGAGATATCGTGTCCTCGCCCTCTCTACGGGCTTCTGATAGCCCCAAAATGTCCCAGTGTAATCTACTAATTTCTTCTTCCAGCTCAACAATCTTATCGTCTGTCCTCAAAGTGCGGATGTTGTGTGTTACCAGGGCCAGTGGTCGTCGTAGGGGTTGGTAGCCGATCGTCTCCCGGGGATTCTTAGCACCCCTAGCCCCGCCGTTACCGTGGCCGCTACCGTAGCCACGACTAGCGGGGCTGCCGGGAACTCGGGGCCTGGTCCTTGGTTTCGCAATCATAAGGGGTTGTTGCCATACTCGCCACGCTTGGCAGGCGGGTTGGCGAGCGCAGTATAGGGTGTTAAAGACGCGGAAGACGCTGCTGCCCATCTTCCGAAGGCCGTAAGTTTAAATAAAAGCTTTTTTTTACTTTTAATTTATTAATGAAGTATGTAGCTCACCCACTGTGCGGTGGAGCGCAGGTTGCCCGTGTGTGCCGCGCCGCTGTTTTGGACCACGTTAATTATGCTTAGTGCGTTTATGTATGTTAGCTCAAGTGCGTGCTCTGTTGTAAATAATTCAGAAAAATTGTAAAAAGTTTGATTTTTGTGTCGATTTTATAGTTCCGTATTCTTCAAGACTAGATTCTACCCTATTAATCATAATTCTACAAATAAAACAGTCCCAGTGATAGTAAAAAAGACAAAAGTGTTTTTAGTGAAATTATTGAACACGGGCCGCGTGACCCGTGACCGACATTATAGCGTCGCGCAAAGCGTAAGTTTTGTGCTACTATTCGTTAATCTGTGATGTAGCGCATGAACTCTATGACCCCGCTGCGTAAAAAAATAAAAATAACTCACAAAAACCTAAAAATTGCATGTTTATTGTGTTGCGTTACGGGTGTGGCTGGACTGCGTACTAATATACCTACTTAGTATAGGTACGTGCTATCTTACCTTATAATATCCACTAATCGTGACTTGTTAAGGTGCATATATACTGTAAAGTGAACTTTTAACCCAGATTTCTACGTACCTAATCTCAACTAACAAGTACGATGGCTTCTCGTAATGCATGTGGGAAATGTAAGAAAATCTTGCCGAAGAGAGAATTTCTCATCTGCGTGTACTGTAAAATTAAATATGATATCGAATGTGCTGGTGTATCGTCCACACGCTTTAATATTATGGAGCCTAACAAAAAAAGTGCATGGAAATGCAGAGCATGCTTCGAATGTGAAAATAAAACCAACCTTAAATCTAGCTCGTCGCGCACTGTCGTCGGACTGCAAACCTTGCGTGCTGCTACACCTGCACCCTCCGACGTCGCAACTTGCAAGGATACTAAGAACGACACCACCATCGAAGAACTAGCCCGCGTTGCATGTTCATTATCTGACTCCATGAATGTCACTATAAGGTCTAAACCACAAAAGATTTCTGTGGCCCCTGCGATCATGGGATCGCCGTCCCTGCCATCGTCGTTGTCGCTTCCGCTAGCGTCGCCATTGTCACTGTCCTCCGAGGGCAAAGTAAACGAAACCTACGTAACGGAAGGTCGCCTCAGAGAAATATTGATGCAAGAGTTTGCCGCCGCTCTTAAAGTCCATAAAAATCAAGTGACAGCTGAACTTAAAATAATTCAAGAGCAAGTATCTGGCTTTCGTGAATCCCTTTCATTCTTCAACCAACAATTTGATGAAAACAAAGCAGATCTGACTGAAAAAACCACTACGATCCAGCAACTGAAATCAGATAATGAAAAGCTACACGGCACAGTATATGACCTTTCGAATAGACTCAATACCATGGAGGTCCACATGAGGGAATGCAACATCGAGATAAACGGAGTCCCAGAAAACCGATCAGAAAACTTGTTGGAGACGGTTACACAACTCGTTAAATCTGTCGATGGACCACTTAATGCTGGTGACATACAACTTGTGACAAGGATTGCAAAGATCAATCGTGACAATGATAAACCGCGAGCCATTGTAGCGAAACTACGTTCCCCACTCCAACGAGACAGCGTTCTGGCAGCAGTCTTCAAGCATAACAAGCTGAACAAGGACGACAAGCTCAACACTCACCACTTGGGTGTCAATGGAGCTCGGAAGCCTATTTTTGTGTCGGAACATCTGACCCCTGCTAACAAATCACTTCACGCCGCTGCTCGTAAGAGGGCAAAAGAAATGTTGTACAAATTTGTATGGACCCGCAATGGGAGGATCTATGTTCGCAAGGATGAGTACAGTCAGGCACTGATGATACGCAGTCCAGAAGGGCTGAACCAAATTAAATGGGTACTTAGATATATATTATAATTTTTATAATTTTATTTGAAGATAATTTTTCACAATGCTTGATATATATTACCAAAATATAGGTGGTTCGCGAACTAAGACTTTAACCTTGTACAACAATATTTTACAGAGTAATTTTAGTGTTATAGCCCTAACAGAGACATGGTTTAATTCGTCTATTAGTGATAAGGAATTTATTGATTCCAGATATACCGTGTATCGTAAAGATCGACCATGTAACACCGATATTTGTTCTAAGATGGACGGCGGCGGAGTCATGTTGGCAGTTTTGAGCGATATTCCATCCATTCGTGTTTATAATTGGGAAAACGATCAAGAAAACCTATGGGTCCTCATACATATAAAATGCAATAACATCATAAAAAAAATAGCCGTCTGTATAACATACTTACCACCTCCAGTTAAATTCGAGTCACTATCTAAATTTTTAAATTCGGTAGACTTCACTATAAATCAAGTCGATGACGTCATCATTTTGGGTGACTTTAACTTAAGATTTATAAATTGGATAGAGTCTGATACTAATAGATTTCATATGACGCCAAGCAACTATAACTGCAAACTAGGACACTCTCTTGTAGATTTCATATCATAGAACAATCTTTACCAAGTAAATTCTATCAGTAATTGCGACGGAGTATACCTTGATTTAGTAATAACCAATATTGAAAGCATTAAAGTAAGTAAATCAATCGAGATATTAAGTAAAGCTCAAGGCAGACATCCAAGCTTACTTATAAATGTAGATATTCCTAGCTCTTGCATTGCATCTGAACGTTCTAATCGAACGAAATATAATTTCTACAGAGCAGACTATGACAGCATTCGTTTTAAACTTGCGGAAGTTAATTGGTTTGATAAATTTAGTTCTTGTGATAATGTAAACTCAATGGTGACCGAATTTTATAGAATTTTACGATCTATTATAGATGAGTTTGTTCCTAAAAGAAGCCCAAAAAAATGTAAATACCCAACATGGTTCACTAACTCATTAATAAAACTTTTAGCTGAAAAAGAACGTATTCGAAAAAAAATTACCAAATATAAAAACCCTCTTGATGCGTACGAATATCATATTTTACGGAAACGATGTCACAAACTTTATGATATATGTTACAAAGAATATAAAAACAGGATAGAATCTGGGATTTATCAAGACGCAAAAGCATTCTGGAGCTTTATAAAAGACAAAAGAGGAGGTAGATCATCTATGCCTGCTGAAATGACACTAAATGATACAACTTCAACATCCAGCATTGAAACTTCGAATCTATTTTATACACTTCAAGCGCCCCTTCATCGTATAACTTAACTTTATCAAACAATACCTATAATAATATTGACTCATTATGTAAAATTTTTTTTTATGATCGTGAAATTCTTAAAGCTATAAAAAATATTGATGAAAAGAAAGGTGCAGGACCCGATAATATACCTCCCTTGTTTATCAAACGTTGTTGTCATGTTATTTCACTACCCCTCACTTTAATATTCAACAGATCTCTCAAAGAAGGTACCTTTCCAATTGAATGGAAAAGAGCTCGTATCATCCCTATTTTCAAAAAAGGCGATCTTAGTAATGTTCAAAATTATCGCCCAATATCTATCCTCAGTAGCTTTTCAAAATTATTCGAATCTCTAATATGTCCTATTATAAATAAACACGTAGAAAGCTCTCTAACAGATAACCAACATGGTTTTAGGCGAGGACGATCTGTAGATACTAATCTTGTACATTTTGTATCGGAGTTAATGCAAGATGTTGACAAGGGTCTTGAAGTCGATGCTGTGTATCTCGATTTTGCTAGCGCTTTTGACAAAGTAGACCATTCCGTTCTTATCAAAAAATTAGACTCCGTTGGCATCGGTGGCTCTCTCTTAAAATGGTTTAAAACATACTGCACAGTAGACCCCAGGTTGTTTCTGTAAATGGATCCCTATCAGACACCTTTTTCACACAATCAGGAGTGCCACAAGAATCACACTTGGGACCGATACTGTTTCTTTTATTTATTAATGATCTGCCTAAAACTATATCGCACTGCAAGATATCATTGTTTGCGGATGATATCAAATTATATAAAACTATTGAAAACTCCACCACTCATTCGCTCTTGCAAAAAGATCTTAATGAAATCTCAAATTGGTGTGCTACAAATCGTATGACCCTAAATGTAAAAAAATGCTACCATATTAAATTCCTCATACCAAATTAATATTGTACAACTCATTAGTGCGTAGCCAATTAGAATATGTGTCCACTGTATGGAGCCCTTTATACACTATTCACTCACAGCACATTGAAAGCATCCAGCGAGCTTTTACACGACACCTTGCTTTTTTTACTCCCAACTTTTCGTATCGAGCCCCTTATGAACAGCGCTTATCCAAATTTAAAATGACCTCTCTCTATAATCGTCGAAAGCTACTAGATCTTTGCTTCCTTCATAAAGTGATAAATGGACCTATACAATGTAATAAACTTCTTGAACGTTTCCCTCTCTATGTACCATATAAATACCCTAGGCAGGTTATACATAATATTTTTAGTACACCGCATTCTAGAACAAATATTGGTCTACAGGCACCAACTACGAGAATCTGTACACAATATAATTCTGTTAACAAGAAAATACCAGGGTTAGATATATTTAACAGTAAAATGCACTCATACAAGAACCTCTTACAGAGCCATTTTGGCTCCTCTATGAACAGAAATTGATGGATATAACTACATATTTTTTAGCATAGTTTTAACCGCCTATACTTGTATTATTTTTTTACTTTACTTTAGATTTTAATTTTAAGTTATCTTGTGTTTTTGTAATTTTTTTCTTCCTTGTATAATTTTTGTTTTTTCTAACGCACAAATGGAACATGTTATGTACACCCCAATTGTCAATTGTATCAGATTGAATACCCTGATTTTAAATGTGTTATTAATGACTTTTTAATACTTTTGATGTATGTGTACTTTTTAATAAATAAATAAATAATAAATAAATAAATATGTTATGATCGCTCTTTAGCGATAAGACCGCCGAGTTTAGTGTTTCTCTTTTTTTTGTTAATTTGTTTAGTTTAAGTGCAATAAAGCATTTTTTATCTTCTATCCATCTTTCTATGTTGTATTTAATTGTATCTTTAATAAACGCTATTTATTCCACACTGTTGTTTCACTTGGATTTCAAAAGTTATAGTATCTAGGTACAATAAATATACTTACGAATTAATGGAATCAGGCGTTACTTTGCGGAAATCCATGACAATGAAATGCAATGAAAATATTTAGTTTTAATTCCGCTTATGCTGAGATGCATGCGACGACACGTGTTTCGCCTCTCCGCGAGGCATCATCAGGTGAGACGCTGAGGTGTTGACAGGTCGCCGGCTGGAACGAAAATGTTTTTTTTTTTTTTTTCGAAATGACAAAAATGTTGTTGACCGCAGATGGCCATGACAACGTTACCGGACTATGGCGAGCGCAGAAGGCGTCCAGCCGCAAAAGTTAGGTTGGGGCAACAAGCTCAAGGGCACCACTTAGGTTCGAACCACGGCTTGGACTGTTGCCAGATTTTTGAATCTACTGAAGGTTAGCGTCTAGGTCCAAAACTGCACCTTAAGACGGAAGAATGTATTCTTCGGCCCCGCCGGCGGGACCGGTTTTTGAAAATGTGTCTAGCAGCTAATGTGGGACGGGTTGACGTCACCTCCGGGTTAGCGGCGGTGATCTCGTCAACGGACAAGCCGAGAACGTGTCTCGGTCGACGGAGGAAAGAAAATGTAGCCACAACGCAGCGGCCGCTCCTTAAATACCCCCACCACATACACATGTGTCTAACTAAACACAACAATAATGACAGATTTAAGCCTGTATTACATTACACGATATTCAGGGACCCTTACCCTAACTAAGAGTGGTGTAATAAGAGTTAGAGCGACCGGTCGGACCCGGCAAGCCTTGCTTGGTAGTTAGGGCGATTCGGGCGCCCTAACTACCGGGCCCTGAATATCGTGTAGTGTAATACAGCTTTTATACTGTTGAATGACCAAACAAATCTAGCATTAATCTCCAAAATTGTTTAGTTCAAAAGACAGGAAAAATCAATTGATATATATGTAGGTATATCAAGATAAAAATCAATTGATATATATCGGCGAGCCCTGGATTTTGCACAAGGCACTGCAAGAGGTCGGCCGGCGCGGCCCTGCTCCAGATCCTTTTATGTTCGCTATTACCTAGATTTAAAAGCAGAGTTTTATACGTTCTATTTTACCAGCTTTGCTTTTGTTTTGTTTTGGTACCAGAGTAGTCAAATGACTGATTATATATAAAAGATAAAATTGATGACGGGTTCATAGAAAACCATAAAAAATGCCATTCGGTTTAGCAAAGAACAATTATAATCTAGTTGATCTAAAACAGAAAATTAGATCGTAAATACAAGTTCTCCACTTGCAAAATTGAGGTAGGTATGCATGGAACAGTGCTAAGCAGTGCAGTGCTCTTCGGAGAGGATTGCTCACTAGGATCTGTCTATTCAAGTGCGGCTTTTGTTTAAAGTTTCCCTCCTCATTCTGAAGACAATATGTATATCGGGTAGTAGGTATATCTCAATGGGGTTCTCGGGACATCCATCTATGGTTCATGACAGAATTTTATGATCTAGGGTAAAATATGTAGCGCGTAAGAATATTGCAACTCCGCGCACCTCTCGCACGCGTCGGTTGCCTGTTCGTCTACTCTCGTAAAAGCTGGTATAGGCTTCGACGCTTGCCGGGAGTCCGGCACACACCTTCGCGATCGACGCACGCGCCACATGCTACATTTCTCTGCGCACCGGTGCCCCGCGTGTCGTCACATTTTGTCGCGTCGTAATATTAAGTTCCGTGCATGTTAATTGTTCACCCATTATTTTGTCTTACACCAATTGTTCTGGGTTATCAGGAATGTGATGAAAATGACGAAGCGGACTGTATTGTTGACAAAAATATATTAGATACGTTTACAATCCCGAACGCGAGGTCGTGCGCCAGTGGTTGGTCGTTTCGTACTGGCGGGGGGGCCCAGATTCCCTCGTCGCGATGTGTGTGCCGCTGCGCTCCCCTCTCCGCGGTCCCGGTCCGCGGTCAGCGGTCCGCGGTGTAGACTTGACTCAACATACTCCCCCCGTTGAAGTATCTTCAACAGCGGTGATAGGAAGTGGGCAAATGGTGTTGAACGCACGTCGAATCACTCCTTTGCGTGTGCGTATATCAGCAACTCTAGTGATTCCATCTTTGCCTGGAATCACCGTAACGATACGTCCAAGAGTCCACATCAATGGGTGTGCCGCTTTGTCCTTGATGACGACAAGAACTCCCTCCTTCAAATCACCTGAAGATCGATGCCATTTAGTTCGCTCTTGAAGCCATACAACATATTCATGGGAGAAGCGGTGTCAAAAATGCTGTTTTAATAAATGTATTCGACGGAATCGTTGCAGACTACTGATATTTTGATTCTGTATCTGTGAATGTGGCAGCATGATTAGAGAGCGTCCAATTAGGAAGTGAGCAGGGGTTAGTGGAGTAAGATCGGAAGGGTCATTGGAAAGTGGGGTTAGGGGTCTGGAGTTAAGAATAGCTTCAATTTCAATTAAACAGGTCGCCATTTCTTCAAAGGTTAAGTTAGTTAAGCTTAAAGTACGCCTGAGATGATGTTTGGTAGATTTGACGGCCGACTCCCATAAACCTCCGAAGTGTGGAGTATAAGCAGGAATGAACGAAAAGTTGATGGCAGGATCGATATTCTTAAGATGTAAGTCTTGAGAAAGTAGCCGAGACAGTTCATTGAAAGCGCCGACGAACGTGGTTCCATTGTCTGAAAATACATTGCGAGGCTTCCCCCTTCGAGCAATATAACGGCTCATAGCGGCCAAGAATGCCTCCTTCGTCAGGTCTGATACTAGCTCAAGGTGGAGAGCTCTTGTAGCGAGACACACAAAAACACATATAAAGCATTTTATAAGCCTGCATCCCCTTCCTTTTCGGTCAGCTATCATGATAGGTCCAGCGTAATCAACTCCGGTATCAAGAAATGGAAACTCTATATGCAGACGTTGTTCCGGTAGATTACCCATAACTGGTTGAATTGTATTTGCCTTTATCCGACAACATCTTATGCATGCATGAACTGTTTTTTTTTGCTAATCGTCTTCCTGCAATTGGCCAATAATGATGATGTATAGTTGACAGTAACAATTGCGGCCCGGCATGCTTTAATTTGATGTGAAACATGTTAAATAGTAATACGCAGAGCACATGAGAGGCCGCTAAAAGAATTGGATGCTTTACGTCGTAGTCATAAAATGAGTTTTCCAACCTACCTCCGACTCTAATGATACGTTCTGAGTCTAAAAAAGGAGATAGTGACAACAGCTTATTCTTTGCTGGTAGCGGGTTACCTGATGCAAGTAAATGGTATTCACTCGGAAATGACTCCTGTTGGCTGAATCTTAAAAGAAAGCTCAGAGAGTTATTCAATTCAGTTGAAGATAGAAATACGCCATCGGATGAGCCCTTCTTGCATCTATGTACGAATCGTAGGACGTATGCCATAACCCGTTGAATTTTGTTGAAATTTGAAAACTTAGAAATTAGTTTAGTTATAGCGCTTTCAGAAGTATCCGAAATATAACCATGAAATGATTTCACTGTGTCTGGCAGGTCTAATAATGTTTGGTCGTTTTCACCGGGAAATTTGGGCCAATATGCTGGTTTTTCAAGCAAAAAGGATGGACCCGACCACCACATAGACGAGTGCCGCAATTTTTCAGCTCTTAGGCCACGAGAAGCAAGATCTGCCGGGTTTTCTGACGATGGTACATATCGCCAATTATTTCCCGTAGTCTCCTGTATCTCCGATATACGATGACGCACAAAGGTTTTAAGTTGATTCGGAGATGTTGATAGCCAGCCTAGCACTATAGTAGAGTCGCACCAAAATACTGACTCGTCTATGTTTAATGTCAGCGATTGACATATTTTGTGATATAAACGTGCTCCTAACAGCGCTGCACAAAGTTCAAGGCGAGGCATTGTTGTAGGCTTGATGGGAGCTACCTTACATTTAGCGGTAAGTAGGTGTACATGAACGGTTCCAGCCGCGTCCAAGCTGCGGATATAAGCACACGCACCATATGCTTGCTCGGACGCGTCAGTGAAGATATGTAACTGCAAAGACATCAATGATTCACATACAACCCATCGATTTATTTGAAGGCTATTTAGCAATGGTAAAGTACCTTGAAATTCGCTCCAAGAATGTTGAATATGCTCAGGAAGAGGCTCATCCCATGAGCATTTCACCAGCCATAGTCTCTGCATAATCACCTTAGCCTCCACAACGCAAGGAACAACCAGACCGATAGGATCAAATATTTGAGATATTACCGATAAGATTTTGCGTTTTGATACCTTAGAGGTTGAATTATGTGAAGTATTTATAGAAAATGTTAACTTGTCACCCAGACATCGCCATCGAATACCCAGGGTTTTAGCTGTATCATTTTCTCCAAGATCGACGAATCCGGAACCCTGGCTACTAATAGATAGAGCTTGGAGGACTTCGCGTGAGTTTGACTGCCATTTTCTTGAGTTATAACCTGCTGAGTTTAGAGCATCGATAACAAGATGGCACTGATTAACAGTTTCTTTCACTGATGTGTTGCCTGATAAATAATCATCTACATAGAAATCATGTCCTATTGAGTATTTAGTTGAAGCATCAGGACATTCCTCCGCTAGCTGAATAAGACACCTAGTAGCTAAGAAGGCGGCTGACGCGGTTCCGTAAGTTAGAGTGTTTAATGTATATGTCTTTAAAGGTAGTGTACTTTCCTCTCTCCAAATAATCTGTTGTAGGGGTTTATGAATTTCATTTAAAAGAGTTTGCCGGTACATTTTTTCGATGTCAGCGCATACTACTATTTTATGTTGACGAAATCGTAGTAATATAGATAACAAATCGTCCTGTAATGTAGGACCGACTAATTGGATGTCGTTAAGTGATTTTCCCGATGATGTATTTGCCGAAGCATCGAAAACTACCCTTAATTTTGTAGTAGAGCTTGTCTGCTTTATGACGCCGTGGTGTGGTAGGTAGTATGAAGAGTTAGAGTGCGAATATGGATTATCATTTTTACTCATATGTCCTAGATTGGCATACTCATTCATGAATGCAACGTATGAGGTTTTAAATTGAGGATCGCGTGCAAAACGGTTTTCAAGAGACAAAAATCGTCGTTTCGCCATTGAGAACGAATCTCCCAATGTGCTAGGCGATTCTTTTAGTGGCATAGTGACCACGAAGCGTCCGTCAGCATTGCGATAAGTTGTGTCTCGAAAAATGCCCTCACAAAGTCTCTCTTCGGCGGTCAATTTGTGCTTGGGAGAAACGGAATCTAGCTCCCAAAAACGACTCATACTTTCTTGCAAGTCTTGGGCAAGCATACAAAATGAGGCTGAATATTTTTTAGGCTCATAGAAGACCCCTGAGATCAGCCAGCCTAGCCTCGATTCGAATAATGAAGGCATATTTTTACCTAATTGAATGCGGCCTGCACCAATAACATCCCAAAAAACTTCTGCTCCCACGAGAATGTCGATTGAAGATGGTTCATTGAAATGTGGATCAGCGAGAAAGATATTAGAAGGGATAGCTATATTGTTTATATCAATATGTGCGCTTGGTATTGATGTAGATATCGCAGATGAAACCAAGCATTCTATGTCAATCCTGCAATTCTCGTGAAATGATTTTAAGGTTAACGAACATGCTTGTGAACAGCTAGATGTTTGTAGATTTATACCCAAAACCTTTGAGCTAGTTTTGTAGGTACTTATCTGGAGTTTACGGGTTAATTCCTCGGTAACAAAGTTAACCGTGCTACCATTATCCAGCAGCAATCGCGCAGTATGAATATTGCCTTTGGCGTCCTCCACGCCCACAAGTGCTGTGGAAAGTAAAATTGTATGCGATTTATTAGAATGACAAGCAGAAAGTGAGATATTGGGTGCTGCTGAATCGTCTACAGTTATTTTGTCGACATGTAACAAAGTATTATGATGTTCGGGGCAGTAGCTACATGTTCCAAATCTACACTTAGATATGTGATGCCCAGAGCGAAGACAATTCAGACATACTCTAAGCTCTTTAGCCTTTTTATTGCGCAGCTCTACTGTAAGTTTTCTGAAGTCGGGACATGCGTGGAGCAGATGCTCGTGCTTGCACATAGAACAAGATGGTTTTCTAGTCATGTGTTCAGTAGTGACAAAACTTTGGTGATTAGAGTCGCTGATATTCCGGTCGCTCTTAGGCTTTGAATGCATAGATTCCTCGAGAGTTTCCAGTAAATCTGCCCTATTACTAAGAAATGTTACAAATATTTTTAAAGTTGGAGCATCAGTCAGCAGATTTCTATGCTCCTCCCATTGGCGATTCGTTATCTGATCGAGCTTGTTGGCCATAATATGTATAATGAGCGTGTCCCAATATTGAACCGGTTGATCGAGCGTGGATAATGCCCTGAGATTTTTATTTGTGACATCTATGATACTTCGTATACCTTTACTAGATTCCTTGTTGATAGATTCTACATTGAACAAGGCCTGGACATGATTGTTGACGAGCAACCTTTTGTTATCGAATCTTTCACATAGCAACTTCCAAGCAGCATCATAGTTGTCAGATTTAAAATCCAAGTTGTCAATAACGAGCAAGGCGCCGCCTTTTAAGGCTGCGCGAAGATAGTGTAGTTTATTGATTTTATCTATATCATCGTTGTTGTGTATAATTGAAAGAAATGTGTCCCTAAACTCTAACCAATCATGATAGCTTCCGGAAAATTGTGGCAAATCAATTTTGGGAAGTCTAATAGATCTGTGTTTGTGTGTATGATCACTGCAAGAGCCCACCTGAGAAGCGGAGTCTACCTCTAGCAGCTTGCGCGCGTTGCTGATTAGCTGTCGCGCGGAAGCTACCGCACCGTAGTATTGCGTCTCAAATTCTTCTCGCTCGTGATATTGCTCGTCGGGCTCGTCGACAATGGTCTCCAGCTCATTCTGTAACGCGTCGTATTTCTCATATAAGCTTTCAAATGTATTAAGACGGTATTCAATTTCAATGACTTGTAACTCACTTAATTTTTCACAAGACTTAGAAAGGTTGAGGTACGATGAGAACTGCGTAAGCTTAGCCTTGATAGATGCTCTCTTTTTTATGTAATTTTTTATATCTGACATTATTCAATCAGACGTGAGAAAGCAGCGGATAGACAAAAAGGCAAAATGTAAAATTATCAGTAAGAAACACTGCCTTTTGCAAAAATAAAGGCAAAGCCTATAATAGAAAAAGATCGTAGATTTGCATTCACAAAATGATCAGGCGTTGTTGAAAACTATCAAATAATGCTGTGTAATGCAGTGTGAGATGAAGGTTTGCATTGAGAATTCAATTAGAATTATTATGGTAATCTACAATTATATACATATAATGATAATCAATTTACAAGATAGGAAGAAGGCGTCGTTAAATTCTATAGGTATTTTAAGTTTAATAAGTTGTAAAACAATGTAATTGTAATTATAATAAGTTGTATGAAAAAAAATGTGGATACTGGATACGTATACAAATGCTATTCGTGTTAAAATAAATTTAAGGATTGAGTTGTAGGGAAATATGAATAGATCAGACGGGAAATAAGTGATGGTTTAGTAATTGGAACGCTCTTACTTTTGCACTTTCCACTCCTTGCTTCCTTTTAGTTGAAGCGGTGATTTGACAGGTCAGTACGAATCAGCTGATGACTTCTCTCACTTGTAAACCTAGGCAAACCAGGTTTGATGCAGATGGGCAGCTGTCAGGTACTTATCAGCGGAATGTAGTATGTGCGTGCACTGATGTATTGGTTCACGAAATTGCTCCTCAATTGTATTTCTTCTTCCGTTTCCCAATTCCTTTGTTGTTGTCTTCTTCTTAGCATAATTCTTCTACGGTGGAAGGACCATGTTCTGGGTTATCAGGAATGTGATGAAAATGACGAAGCGGACTGTATTGTTGACAAAAATATATTAGATACGTTTACAATCCCGAACGCCAGGTCGTGCGCCAGTGGTTGTCGTTTCGTACTGGCGGGGGGGCCCAGATTCCCTCGTCGCGATGTGTGTGCCGCTGCGCTCCCCTCTCCGCGGTCCCGGTCCGCGGTCAGCGGTCCGCGGTGTAGACTTGACTCAACACCAATACACACGTATCTAAACTAAATCAGTGTTATAGTCACTGACAAACAACCCCTACCTATATCTAAGTAAGTATAATAAGTGTAATACTCAACATAGTGTTTTAGTGATAAAACAGTGACTTTTGCGGGTTTTCTTCGCGTCCGTGGGTAACGTTATATACCTACCACGCCGCCGCCCGCACCTTTAGTATCGTTTTATGCACAATAAAAAACAAAAATCACGGAACTTTTGGTGTAAGTGACTGTGTAGTGTATTTAGTGTTACGAACTAGTTATTTTACGTGTTTAGTCGTTCTAGTGCTTAATATTACTCCCTAGAACAGTCGTGCACCTAGTTACAACAATCTACCGGCAAAGTGCCTAGTGTTTTTACCAACTTTGTTATAATTGTTACGTACTTGATCTAACACGTTTTTTCATTCTAGTTTAGATTACCTAGAATAGTCGTGCTGCAAGTCGTAACCCGAACATTTGTGTACCTACCTGTGTCGGTGTAGTGACTCTTTGTTTATCTATAACATTGCGGCTTAGAATAAAAAGCATTGAGTTACCTACGTAGAACTTTGTTTATTTTAGTATAGTGTCTCAGATATACGAGACAAGTGTTTACCGTAGGACGGTACGTACCTATTGCGTTGTGTACGAACAGTCGTGGGACTCTAGTGACGACCTGAGTTATCCAGGTACGCTAATACCTATTGTTGTGTCGGAACTTGGTGTATTGTGCATTTATAGACATGGTGCTTACAAGGTCGCGCGCAAATAGTGCGTCACGTGCTACACAGCAACCCGAGATGTACTCGTTGGCTGGTGAGCAGTCTGACGGTGCGATGCCGTCGACTTCGTATGGTGAAATCGTTGACGTGCGATCGTCAACGCCGCCGCTGGCTGGACGACCATCGTCCGCCGGCGCCTCATCTCCATCTCCACCACCGCTGTACGGGCGTGAGCTGCCTGTGTACTCGCAGATGCCACAGCACGGGCAGGCTCCACCCGTCGCCGCGCCGCAGCCACCAGTGTCAGCCGCACCCGTTGTAATGACGGACCAACAACTGGTATTCCTACTACAAGCCATGCGGTCGCTGCCGCCTACACAGGGCGCGCCGCCACCGCCGACGACGACTGTAAGTGCAAATCTTTCTAATTGTACGGCGAGATATAATGGTGCTGGCGATGTATTGGCGTTCATAGACGCTGTTCAAATTTATAAAGATTGTGTTGGCATTCATGATGATATCGCACTGAGAGGACTGCCAATGCTGCTCACAGATTTTGCCGCCACCTGGTGGCAAGGTGTTAAGCACTCCGTATTGAGTTGGCAGGAAGCTATTTCTTTACTTCGGCAAACCTTTGGTCTGCGTCTCCCACCTCACAGAGTATATAGAGAGATTTTCAGTCGGGAGCAAGGTGAAGAGCGTACTGATATCTTCGTGTGTCGCATAAGAGCCATAATCGCCCAGCTACCGCCGAACTCATTACCTGAAAATCCAGTTCAGCTTGATATGGTATATGGACTACTCCATAGAAGGATACGGGAGAGGGTAGTAAGGAGTGCCTTCGCTTCGTTCGCCGAGCTGCTCCAACAGGCTCGAGTAGTGGAGGATGTACTCGAGGAAGTATGCGTTGCTGCACCTGCAAAGAACCATACGCCTACGTCTACTGCCCCGTCACCACCATTGATTACAGGTTATGCTTCGTCGTCTTCTGCTGCTGGCCCAGCGGTGCAAAATAATGTTAGAACATCGCAAGGCAAGACTAGACCGAAATGTTCCTTTTGTAAGATGTTCGGCCATGTCAAAGATGACTGCCGCAGATTAGCGAATAAAAGTGAAGTCACTTCGGAACCTGTTAAAAGTGAACCAGATGCTGCACAGTCGGAGCAGCGCCCGTCCGTCACTTGTTTCGGATGCGGTGCGCTCGGTGTAATACGGTCAAATTGTGCAGTGTGTAAAGGAAAACGCATTGCGCCACCGCCCACGTCTTCGTTACAATCAGTGTCTGCGTGTAATACAGTGTTGGACCCGCGAGTGCGTCCGTTATTAAATATAGAAGTGTTTGGTGTTGTGAAAACCGCGTTGTTAGATACGGGAGCGAAACAATCCGTTGCTAGTGAAAATCTAACCGAACTTTTGCAGGCCAATGGCCAAGTGTTTAAGAAAGTAGAAACCGAGTTAAAATTCGCGGATGGCTCCCACCGTGTTCAGTTAGTCGAAACAGCCTTAGTTGATGTAAAGGTGCAGGGAGTTGCAATATCAACACTCTTCATGGTCTTGCCCGGCGCCACCGAGTCATTGTTAGGGATGAATTTTATACGGGACGCTGGCATGATACTTGATTTCGATAGGAATCAGTACTCCTTGCATTCTTTAGGGTTTTACGACATTCAGTATGAACGCGAGGACCGCATTGCGGTAAGTTCTGCGATTAGCCTACGCGAGTGTGAGGGTGTTCTTCTGCCACCAGCTGATAGAGAGAAGTTGGCTGAACTCCTAGAGGAAAACACTGATATCTTCAGTGCAGGGGGAGGGCCGACGCCCTTCGCTTTACACAGAATTGATACAGGGAACGCCACGCCTATCTCTACACCACCTTATCGGGTGAACCCCACTAAGAAGGAGATAATAAAGGCAGAAATCGACAAAATGCTCGAATTGGAAATTATAGAAGAAGCTGAGCCGGAATGGACTTCTCCAATCGTGTTGGTACCTAAGAAAAATGGTGAGACCAGATTTTGCGTCGATTACAGGAAATTAAACGCTGTGACGCGAACGGACAAATATCCGCTGCCTCTAATCGATGACATCTTATCTACCACGAAAAGCAATTGCGTGATGTCCACCATCGATTTAAAGTCTGGCTACTGGCAGATAGAAGTGTCCCCTGAGGACCGACATAAGACAGCATTTGTCTCGCCATTTGGCACTTTCCAGTTTCGGCGCATGCCTTTTGGTTTGAAGAATTCGCCATCGACTTTCCAGCGTTTGATGGATCGCTTTCGTGCTGGATTAGAAAATGTAAGGGTTGTGGCATATTTAGATGACATTCTGATTATTTCAGCTGACCTGGATGCCCATTTACGAGATCTCAACCAGGTATTCGAGCGTCTACGTCAATTTAATATCAAAGCAAATCGAGATAAGTGTGTTTTTGCCAGAGAGAGAGTTACCTATCTAGGTGACGTAATTACAGCCCAAGGCACTGGACACACAGCTGCTTTTCTTACATTTGCCCGCGAGTTCCGGTCTCCAGTAGATGTAGCCCATGACCTACGCACCATTGTCGATCAAGAGAATTATGTGCCTCAAATCACACCTTACTTGCGTGACTTTGTACATCACCTGCAAGAGACCAAGCGGAGAGTTGAAAGTCAGCAGGACGCCCGTAAGGATGCTGCAGACAATAATCGACGTCCCAGTCCCAATCACCAGGAGGGTGACCTCGTGCTCGTCGAAAGCCATCGTCTTAGTCAGGCCTCCAAAGGATTTACCAGCAAGTTTGCCCCGAGACGCGAAGGTCCTTATAGGATTAGTAAAATTGTTTCCCCAACCACGTATGAAGTCGTTGATAAGGATGATGCCCCTCGAGGCAAGTATCATGCTAGTCTCCTAACACCGTACGTAGGTGATTCGGACGTTGCAGTCCATAATAGGAAGAAAGGTAGACCCCGTAAATTACCGGATCCCAAGCCAGCGCCAGAGCCTTCTGCTGACTTGGAGGGGGAGGATGTAGCGCGTAAGAATATTGCAACTCCGCGCACCTCTCGCACGCGTCGGTTGCCTGTTCGTCTACTCTCGTAAAAGCTGGTATAGGCTTCGACGCTTGCCGGGAGTCCGGCACACACCTTCGCGATCGACGCACGCGCTACATGCTACATGTATCTGCGCACCGGCGCCCCGCGTGTCGTCACACCTTGTCGCGTCATATTATTAAGTTCCGTGCATGTTAATTGTTTACCCACTATTGTCTTACACCAATACACACGTATCTAAACTAAATCAGTGTAATAGTCATTTGACACAAAACCCCTACCTACAAATACCTATTTGAAATGTTGTAGTATTGAGTAGAATAAACCGTAGGTAGGTACCGTACCTGTAGTAGGCCTACTATGAGTTTCACAATCTATACCTACTCGCGCTAGCGAGAGTCGCTAGACTGTAGTTAGAAAAATGTATGAAAACTCAGTTGGTTGTGCGCACTTGTGTAGTCGACACGTATCGCGAGTTGCTCCGTTTTCATACAACATCAACATCTTGTAAAATGAATTGCGCAGCGTGTGGTGCAGCTTTAATGACGGAGTTCAGTGTAGTATCTATCTGAAGCACCTGGACTTTGGATGTGCCCAGATTACGGAAACTGGATGGAGGAAGCTGGGTGCTGACAGGAGAGCGGCATGGAAATGCTCCACGTGCAGGGGCCTGTATCCTATGCCCGCTGCCTCACCTGAGCCATTGTCTCCAGCATTGGATGAAATCCTCAGGGAAGTTCGCAATATCAAACACAAGCTTGCTGACCTACCTTCGCTAATCGAAGATGTCAAGTCCATCAAGAATGACCTGATTGAACTAAGATCAAGTAGTGATTTCATGGCAGCACGACTGGATACTTTTTCATCACAGATGGTTGAAATTGAAAGCAGGGTTTCTAAAGTCGAGAACACACAGACGATCATCAGTTCTCTCGAAAAGGATGTCACTGAATTAAAATGTAAATTATCTGCTGCTGACATGAGATCACGTCTCAATAACGTGGAAATCAAGGGAGTTCCAGTACGAAAAGACGAAAATTTATTCTCGATTGTTGAGGCTATAAGCAAAGAGACTAATTTTATGTTTCCAAAAACCCAAATTAATTACCTTTACAGAGTACCCGTGCATGGATCCAAGGATAAGTCAATTATAGTGAGCTTTATTAACAGATATGTAAAGGAAGATTTTGTTGCGGCAGCAAGGGCCCGCAAAAATCTGTCAGCCCCTGACATAGGGTTTCGTGACTCTGTTCGTCGCATCTATGTCAATGACCACCTAAACGCTGAATCGAAGGCTCTGCTTACGAAGACGAAATCCATTGCCAAGGAGAAAGGCCTGATGTATATTTGGGTGAAGTATGGAAAAATCCACATTCGAAAGAACGACACGTCACCCGTCATTGTAATCTCTCAAGAGAGCGATTTAAACAGAATAATTTAATCTGTTTTTTTGTTAGTTTTTATTTAATTGCTTTATGTAACGAGACATTGTCTCTTGGAACGGCAATTACTGCTCACTTATGTTTTTTACTTACTCTCTGTTATACTCTTAACCAATCAAATACAATATATAACCAAGTCCCATTGAATATTGTATTCACTTGCGTTGCTAAAACATTTATAGTCAATTCCGCTTTAACCGCTGTCCGGCTCTATTGCCATTTCACGCATTTATTGTTGAGGGTAGTTGTCCGCAACTATCTGTTAATTCGGTTCGCACGCACAAGTCAGCTGTGCGCTCATATTTCATTTAATCTTTATTTAGAAGTTATTTACACTTTAGCTTCGAAATTTTGCTTGCATAAAAACCATTTTAGTTATTTTTACGTGCTTGGAACCTGTGTTGGTGCGTTTATACTATTGGAATGCTTTAATATCAAACCCAATCGTAAGTTTTACATAAGTACTATTATATTAACTTTTCTGCCGTTATGTAGTGAGGACCAGTATGGGTAGCGATAAAAATAAATCTTTGAGTATCTACTACCAAAACGTCAGAGGTCTTCGTTCAAAAACTTCAACTTTTTACCGCAATACTTGTTCAAGTTCCTATGACATAATTGTATTAACCGAGACATGGCTTATGGATAGTGTGCTAAATTCTGAACTTTTTAATAATACATACATGGTGTGGCGTCGGGACCGTGACTATGAGCGAACCGGCCAGTCTAGGGGCGGGGGAGTTCTAATTGCTGGCTGCTATGTCGCTATCATATTATTTTTGCATGACAGCCAAAAATTTGGCTAAACAGAATGCTTCTTTTGAGCATTCTCAAAACCAATTAATTAAGACTCTGGAAATTATTCCAAGTCATTTAAATTAGATCATAAGACAACAGAGGAAATCTCTAGCCAGAACAAGTCAAATAATATCTTGTGTCAAAATGAAAAAGCAATAAATAAAACATTTAAAATGTATACAAAGGTTACCAACTTGGTGCACCAAAATATTCAAGGAATAAGCAGTAAATTGTTAGAGTTGGAACTATACATAAACTTGTATAATATTGATATTTTATGTATTACTGAACATTGGCTGAAAAGTCATGAGGTTATGTTCAGTTTCAACAACCATCTTGTTGGTAGCTCCTTTTGTAGATCACATGCTATTCGTGGAGGTTCTTTAGTGCTACTTAATAAACATCTTAAGTACAAAGAACGTAAAGACATTGTCTGTCTGTCTGTTGAGAGCCAAATCGAAATAGCATGTGTGGAGTTGGAGCAAGTTATTATCATAAGTGTATACAGCCCACCGTCAGCTTCGTTTGAGACATTTGAAAAAGTCATGGATGAAATCTTATTCAAAGCATCAAAGTCAAATAAAAACATAATTACATGTGGAGATTTCAATGTTAATCTCTTAGAAAATTACTCTTTTAGTACTAGATTAACATGCCTTTTTAATTCATATAACCTAAAACCATTGTTTATGGAGCCTACTAGAATAACTGAAACATCAGCTAAATGTATTGACAATATCTTTGTAAATTCTAATACAAAAATTCTCCATAAGGGCTTGATTAGCAATATAAAGTCAGACCATTTAGGCCAGCACATTCAAATTAAACAGCAACAAAAACAAAATGTAAAAAGAAAAATTACTTTTATACCTGTGACCATGCATCGATCTGAACAACTGAAATGTAAATTGAATACAAAATTTCCACCTTACTACTCAAATAACAACCCTAATGAGTCATATTGCAATTTTTTCAATGCATTTAGCAATATGTTTAATTCAATATTTACATCAAAGTCGATAATGGTCACAGATAAACATAACTTTAATGAGTGGGCAACAGTGGGTATACATAGAAGTAGACAAAAATTATATGATCTTTATAGTGAAAAACATTATAATTTTAGTGAAGAATTTAAAGAAAAGGTTAAAAATTACTCAAAAATTTTTAGAAAAGTCTGCCATATTGCTAAGTCTAATTATATAAGTTCAAAAATTAAAAATAGTGATAATAAAATTAAAGCTACTTGGAAAATAATAAACAAAGAAACTGGAAATGTGAGTAACTTTAACAACCACTTCAAATTGAATTATAATAATACCACCTACAAAAGTGATGAAGATGTAGCCCAAGCATTTGAAACATTTTTTACTGACATTCCAATTTCTACCACAAAGTCTTTAAACTCTTCTCACCTGATCGCCGAGTCCTTACTTAGCGAAAATGTACCTAAATGTGATAGTAATTTTAAATTCCAATATGTGGACAGCGGCGATATAGTTAAAGCCTTTAAAATGTTAAATGTCAAGAAAACTGCAGATCTCTGGGGTATTTCTGTAAACATTGTAAAACCATTAGTAGACACAATCGCACCTGAACTGGCTTTTATATTTAATGAATGCATTGACTGTGGCGTATTTCCTGATCTAATGAAACACAGTAAAATAATACCTTTATTCAAATCAGGTTCTAAGTCGGATCCCACTAACTTTAGGCCGATATCAGTACTGCCGACATTTAGTAAAATTTTTGAAAAGCTTATTTTAAATCAGCTATCTAAGCACTTTAACGACAACAAGTTGCTTCACTGCAAGCAATTTGGCTTTACACGCGGTCGTTCCACTACTGATGCCGGTATAGAGTTAATCTCGCATATCTATGATGCTTGGGAGAAGTCGCAAGACGCTATAGGTGTTTTTGCGACCTTTCAAAAGCATTTGACTGTGTACACCATGAAACATTGATCGGGAAATTGCGCCACTATGGTGTTAGAGATATCTCTTTAGATCTACTTAATTCTTATCTCAGTAACAGGATACAAAGAGTTGATGTTAATGGAAAACGTTCTTCGGGATCTGTAGTTACAATGGGTGTACCGCAGGGATCAATTCTTGGGCCTTTTCTATTTTTAATTTACATTAATGATCTACCTCATCTTGTCAAAAACAATCATGAGATTGTATTGTTTGCTGATGACACTTCACTTTTGTTCAAAATGAAACGACGTACCACCGATTATGACGAGGTGAATAATGCAATCTCAGAAGTTGTTAATTGGTTTAATGTCAATAACCTATTACTTAATGAAAATAAAACAAAATGCATTAGATTTACTCTCCCGAATGTAAAACAGGCTGATGCCAACATTAAATTGAAAGGTGAAAGTTTAAACCTTGTAGAAAAAACTGTATTTTTAGGCATAACTTTGGACAATAAGCTTCAATGGGGCCCGCATATAGAACAACTATCGGGTAGGCTTAGTTCTGCAGCATATGCAGTCAAAAAAATCCGCCTTCTTACAGACGTAGATACCGCTAGACTTGTTTACTTCAGCTATTTCCACAGCATTATGTCTTATGGCTTACTGCTGTGGGGATGTGCTGCAGATATAGACACCGTATTTGTGCTGCAGAAGAGGGCTATTCGTTCTATCTACAATATGGGTCCCAGAGAATCACTTCGCACTAAATTTAAAGAAATAAATATAATGACAGTAGCTTGTCAATATATTTATGAGAACCTGTTGTACACCCATAAAAATATTGCTTCGTTTAAGAAAAACAGCGACAATCACAATGTAAATACAAGAAATAAGAATAAACTCGCTGTGCCCACTACTAGGCTCCATAAGGTAAAAAAATCTTTTAAAGGGCAATGTATACGCTTCTACAACAAACTCCCAAGTGAGTTGCAGAAATTATCATTAAATAAATTCAAAAACATTATTAAACGCAATCTGTGCGATAAAGCTTATTATAAAATATCAGATTACCTAGAGGACAAAACCACTTGGGACGGAATCTGCTCCAACTCCGTCAAACGTAGCATAAGACAAAATCAAATTGTTAAATGATGACTATAACGACCGAGTTAGGTTCTTCTGTTCACTTCTTTTCCTAACTCGCGTGTCATCTGAAGTGAACAGGTTCAATTATGTGCTTTATTCTATTTATTTGTGTTGTTTTATTTTGTAAGTTGTGACGCGTCAATAAGGTCCATGCGGCCGCACTGAATAAAGTATTTTTTGAATTTGAATTTGAATTTGAATTTGTCAACAAACATATTCATGCAATCCTCCAGCCCTCATTTTTCTCTTCTGCTGAAGATATTTGGGTGACCATCTCAGCTAATCACAATAACAGGTTGCATAATAATGTTCATGTATGTTGTTTGTACCTTTGTAAGCAAAACTTAGGCAATTCTTTTTCGGATCAATTGGCCAACTACCTAGATAAACTTAATGATTTTATAATGTCTAAGCCATCTGATAAATTTTTAATACTGGGTGATTTTAATCTTAGTAGTATAATTTGGCTACAAGGATCGGATACTTACCTGTTACCTACTAATATTTGTGGAACTGCCGAAGCACTTTTAATTGATGAGATGGACACGCATAACTTACGCCAATATAATGGTATTACCAATGTATATGGAAAAATTTTAGATTTAGTTTTATCAAATGATGACGTCACTGTCTCCGAGTGTTGCGACCCCTTGGTGCCCCTTGACCCCCATCATAAGGCTTTTTTAATATATGCCAACTTCTTGAATGTACCGCTATTAAAGTCTCAGTCTTATACTAAATTCATGTACAATAAAGGTAATTATGAACAAATTAATCAAAAAATATCAGACATTGATTGGCATACCGAGTTATCTTCTAAATCAGTTGATGAAGCCCTTGACCATTTCTATTCAGTTGTTGACCAATTAAAATCCCAATTTATACCCACTAAAATTATAACTAGTAGTTCTTTTCCAAAATGGTATTCTCCTTCATTAATTAAACTCATTAAAGAAAAGTCTAAATTCCATAGGAAAATTAAAAATTATGGTATGAAGTCAGATATAGAAACATTTAAACTACTTCGGGACAGAGCCCATTCGCTTGAAGCCGAATGCTACCAAAACTACTTGAAAACCATAGAGGACAGTATAGAAAGGGAACCAAAACAGTTTTGGTCTTACATAAAAAGTCGTTCGAACTCAAATGGTATACCTACTTCACTCAATTACTTAGGTTGCACGGCATCTACTGGGAGCGAAATCTGTGAAGCCTTCTCGAAGTATTTCTACTCATCATTCCTAATACCGGATGCTAGATCCTCGTACCCTCTCCTAAACAATGATTTACTCTTACCGCATGACATATCTGACATTGAGATTTCCGTTAGTGCAATTGAAATATTGTTGCTCCAGATGGATACATCTAAGTCGGCTGGACCGGATAATATCAGTCCAGTATTTCTATCAAGTTGTGCTAAAACCGTATGCGAACCAATAGCTATAATATTTCAGAAATCGATTACGAGCGGTGTGTTCCCCACTATTTGGAAATCTGCATTTGTCTCGCCTATACATAAAAAAGGTTCGAAAAGCGATGTTACCAATTACAGGCCTATTTCCAAGCTATGTGTTATTGCTAAGATATTTGAGCGAGTTGTTTATGGACAAGTTTATTCCGCGTTACATAATACATTCAATCCATCGCAACATGGTTTCTTGAGAGGTCGCTCCACAGTTTCCAATTTAGTATTATTTAACGATTTCTTGACAGATGCCATGGACAAGGGTCACCAAGTTGATGTTGTATACACGGACTATAGCAAGGCCTTTGATAGGATTGACCACAAGTTGCTCCTATTAAAACTCCGTTCCTTTGGAATAAGAGGTAACCTTCTTAGGTGGTTTACTTCCTATATTAATAATCGTTCCCAGGCTGTCGTCATTAATAATTATATCAGTAGTTGGGTTCCTATTCCTAGCGGAGTACCACAGGGATCTCTTCTTGGTCCCCTGCTGTTCTTGATCTTTATTAACGATATATCTAATTGTTTCCTAAGTAGTCATTTATTGTGTTTTGCTGACGACATGAAAATCTTCAAAATTATTAACTCTGTTAGCGATGCTCAAGATCTTCAACTGGACCTCTGTAGACTAGATACTTATTGTGTTACTAACAAACTTGACTTAAATCCGTCTAAATGCTCTGTTGTAACTTTTAGCCGTAAAACACGCCTTTTACTAACCTCCTATTCAATTAAACAATATGCACTACCTAAAGTTAATTTAGTAAAAGATCTGGGAATATTGCATGATTCTAAACTGCTATTCGATGAACATGTTGATTGGATAGTTTCTAGGGCCTCCAAAGCTTTGGGGTTTGTTATGAGAAGTTCATCTGACTTTCATCGAGCCAAGACATTCAAAATACTATATTGTACATTTGTTAGGAGCATTCTCGAATATGCAACCCAGATTTGGAACCCTTGTTACGATAAATATATAAATAGAATTGAACGCATCCAACAAAAATTCCTCAAATACATATGCTACCGCCTTAAAATTTCATACAGTACATCTGATTACCTTAACCTTTGCAAAAAATTTCATTTTCTAACACTAACGAAGCGCCGAGAAATTGCTGACATCACATTCCTATTAAAAGTCACTTCCAATATCATCAACAGTCCTGATATTTTAAGTAGGATTGATATTAACGTCCCAGCTAAATCCACAAGATCATATCTCCCTATTTATACTCCTCTAGTCAGTACTAATTATAGACAAAATTCATTTATTTACCGTGCAAGCGTCAATTTCAACAACCTATTCAAGCAAATGGACATTGATTTATTCTGCACCAGTGTCAGTTCGGCTAGACAGCGGCTTAGCGGAGACTTCTTTGGTGACTTGACTTGATTGGATATAGTATCTATGATTTTAAGGAATTTACCTTTCTCTTAGTACCCACTGCTACTTTTGATGTATAATTCATTTTTGTTTTGTGTTTACTCTTATGTTACCGTCGATTTGCTTACAACCATTACTGTTTTACCTAATTCATTTATTATTCGTGAGAACCTCTAATTGGCTCAATGTTTGTAACTCCGTTTTTTATTATTGTATTGTAGGCTGTTGGTTTTCCAATAAATAAATAAATAAATAAATAAATAAAACTTGTACAGCGCCTCAAGCGAATACTAAGTTTGGTACTAAAATAGGCTGTAAGCTACACTACAGCGACTGTAGTTTGGGCTTAATTTGCTTAGAATTTGGTAGGTACCATTAGTTACAAATCTGCCAGATATACTACTGCAGCAACGGCAGGCGATCAGACAGAGACAACTCATGGTAGACACACTGGTTGCTTTCATTAAGTTCAGCAAAAATGAAGGTAGGTTAGGCACGCTTAAGGGACGATCAACTTCTAAGCCACTCCCTTCTGGTCTCTGACAGTAATTATATCAAGCTCTTACTAATGGAACATGGAACTTTTTATTTGTTAATCTCGACAAATGTGTTAGTGCATTTTTCTGTGTGAACCAGACGGGTACTAATAAAACCACATATGAATGTCGTAAGAAAACATTTTAATTCCATTACAATTGTTTATTTCATTGGACATTGTTCATGCGATAATCTTTGGATTGTATTACTTATATCGTATTACATATGGTAAAAGGTTAGAACTGACTGTTGATTTTACCATTGAGTAGGTACTCCACAAGTAGGCCAAAAACACAGATTCTGAAAAATTCTTGGCGCCTCTTGCATTTCTCCATTCAATAAAATTACCATAGGCTTTCATATATTTCTCTCGGGATTTTGCAGATAATAGATTATCCATCACATTTCTTGCGTCAGTTCTAATACTTTAAGGAGTTAATTCTATACTTTCACTGTTCTTTGACGAACTCATTTTTCAAAACAAAACCATGAATTTTTAACAATCCGTGAAAATAGACGAAAACGCGGGCTGTAGTTCGCGCGTTTTTAATTTGATTTCTTTGTTTTTTATTCAGCCGGCGGCGCGATGCGCATGGGCCGTCGTACCAGCCAGTCTTTATTCAAACAATATTTGCGTTCGATTTCTTTGGCGCTGCACACTAAGTTGTTCCAAATTCAAAAAGTGCGCGGCATAAATAATCTATAATAGATGCAAAGGCCTTTGTACGGTCTAACCGCACTATCCTCTCGCGTCAGCATTTTATGTTTATTGTCGTAATATCAACGGCCGCGCTCTCGTCAGTTCATGTCAGCCTCTCACACCGGGCGCGTGTCTCAATATCATTATGAATATCATTTAGTTAACAGAGTTCATGTCAGCCTCTCATACCGGGCGCGTGGCTCAAGATCAATAATCATTATCATCAATTAGCTCGTAGACTTATCTTTATGGTCCTTCGAGTACCGAAGGCGGGACCATTCGCGTGTGCGTTGGTGATATCACTGTGTTTTACCTAATTATTGGTTTACACCACTTCGACCGCCGCGTAAGTTAACCAGCCAGCATTCGGTGAGTTATCAAAGCTTATCACTATCAATCATCATCATGGCGAAGACGATGGAAGACGTCATCCAGACCCAGTATCAACTGATGGGGTCGATGGACACCCTCTTCACCAATTTTAAAAAAGATGGTCCAGATAGGAAAACGGTGCAGAATGTTAAAAAACGTCTGAGTACACTGGAATCCTATTGGCAGGACTTTCAGAGAAATCATATCAATATCAGCGGATTAGAGAATAAATCTCATCAATATTTCTCCTCAAACGCTTATCTAAGATCACAAGCTTTCTATGAAGAAGCACGAGCATATATCAGAAAGTATTTGTCCGATATTTCGGAAGAAAAATCTCTTCTGCGTCCACCAACGCCCTTAGGTACAGCAAGGGGGTCCGTGCCTTCGACTCCGGGCAACAATGCTCCTCAGCCAGGGTACGTACCTTCACCTACACCTTATCAAGACCAGGGGACGAGCAAGTCAGACGAAATGTTGCGCAAACAAACAACTAACTTTAAGGCATTTTCTCGAACCACAAACAACATTAATATCGAAATCATGTCGGATAAATGGGAATTTGAGGATGCTTTAAGAGCAATCGAAACACGTTGGTCAGCGATTGATTCTCTTCATTGGGATATTGACCTTGCGTTGAGCGGCATAAATGAGGAGTATGAAGCGACCTTCAGTAAGTACGAGAAAAAGTATCATATTATCAAGAGAGATATCAATAGGAAGATGAGTTCAATGGTGCATCGCGATAAGTCTATACCAGTCATCGACCTACCTACCTTTGGAGGTAGCTATTATCAGTGGGTGAGTTTTAAAGATCTCTTTACGGAGAGTATTCATAAAAACCCAGCCTTATCAAATGCGCAGAAAATGCAATTCCTAAAAAGTAAGGTTAAAGGAGAAGCTGAAAAGATCATCCAGCATCTGCATATCACATCAGAAAATTATCAGGTTTGTTGGGATCTTTTGAACAACAGGTATAATCATAAGAAGATGATTTTTACTTCACATATCAATCTTATCATGAACCTGCCGTTGATGCAACAGCAGACCGCCGCACAGCTAAAGAAGATCCACGACACCACCAACGAATGCTTAAACGCTATAAAAAACCTAGGCGTTGATGTATCAACCTGGGACCCCTTTCTCGTGCACATCTTGTCACAGAAACTAGACCCTGACACATACAAGGATTACGTCTTAGCTGTGAAGAACCCGAGAGAGCTACCCACCCTCCACGAATTTTTGACCTATCTTGAGACTAAGTTTACGTCATTGGAGACATCAAAGCGCAAAATAGACAACACTAAATCACCCCAGCAACAGGGGAAAGATTCATCATCATCATCAGCATACAACAAAAATCAGCAATATGGACAAAAATCGAATCCAAAAGCATATCATACAAACACAAGTTCTACTAAATGTCCTTTATGCAAATTTAATCACGCTTTATTCCAATGCAATAACTTTCTGGAATTATCGGCAGATGCAAAGCGCAATACGATAGCGAAAATCGAGCTTTGCAAGAATTGTCTATATCCACACCATGGGAAAGCCTGCTTTTCGGAGAAGCGTTGCCGCGAATGTAATGGTAATCATAATACAATTCTGCATAATGTATATTATAATAACAAATCAAAAACAAAACCACAGGTGTCAACTTCTAAGAACAATAACGCGACTCAGGCTCAAAGCGTTGCGCCTCAAAGCGTTCCGACACAAACAGACACAGCGTCAAATTATCATGCGTCATCTGATAATGATAACAAAGAGGTCTTATTAGCAACGGCGAAAATCTATGTACAAAGAGCTGATGGAACTTTTGTTATGATGCGTTGCCTTATAGATCAAGGATCTCAAACATCGATTGTTTCTGAAAACGCTGCGCAACGTCTAGGGCTACCGCGTTATCCTTGCAGGGGGGTAATAACCGGTGTGGGGTCCAAAATGAACAACTGCAAGGGTATCATGCATATCACATGTGGATCTATCCATAGCGACTACGAGCTTCAAACGGAAGTTTATATCATGAAATCACTTATCAATAATCTGCCAAACCAATCATTTCCTAAGCCTTACTGGACCTGTCTGAATAACATACCTCTCGCGGACGACACTTATCATATCAGTAGCCCAATCGATATACTTTTTGGAGCTGAGGTTTACGCGGAGATTATACAGGGTAGTATTATCAAGATGGAAAATTGCCCAATCGCGCAGGAGACTCGATTTGGGTGGATTTTAAGCGGAAACGTACACAAGAGCTATCAGTGTAACGTTATTATCAATAATACCGAGGATTTACGGAGATTCTGGACAATCGAAAGTATCCCGGAAGAGCAAAACATATCAGAAGAAGATCAAAAATGTTTGGAGTATTACGACCAAACCACAGAAAGGAAGGAAGATGGGCGTTTTACAAACGAAGAGTTAAAAATACAAACAAACGTATCAACACAAAACAAACATACTAGCGATATCATTCAAGACTTATTGCACAAGTCAAGTAGTTTTACGCGAGCTGTGCGCGTCGTGGCGTGGATACTTCGAGTGATTCGTCACAGTGACGTCACCTCAGCGTGCTTATCACTATCGGAGTTGAAAAAAGCTCATAACAAAATTATCAAAAACATTCAAGAAGTTGAGTTTTCAGAAGAAATGGCTAACTTACTAGCAAACAAACCGATATCAAATAAAAGTCGGTTACTGAATCTCTCGCCTTTTATAGATCCAGACGGATTGTTGAGGGTTGGAGGAAGGCTTCGGAACGCAAACATCAGCTACCACCGAAAACACCCTCTGATATTACCTAACAATGTCCGACTCACGTCATTATTGATCGATCAAGCTCATCAGCTAGCATTTCACGGGGGGTCTCGTCTGACTTCATCACACCTCAGACAGAGGTACTGGATTTTAGGAAGACATCTTACTGTCAAAAAGACTCTCCGTACCTGCGTCAAATGCAAACGAAAAACGGCATTATCAAACGACCAATCATCAAATTATCAACAATCGTTCATGCACTGGAAGAAGATACGGAATCAGAAAAATCCATCAATAACAAGACGCCTAAATCATAATCAACTAACATGTTAACAGCTCAAACTTAAAAGCGAGTTTATCTTACCTATCAACTATCATTAAAAAGTTGTCCTAATTAAGCAGCGTACAAGAATCATTACCAACGTAAACAACGGTAAATTTAGCAATCAACATACCAGATACGTACACAGATATCAAATCATGCCTTAACACAAAAAGAGATACCTATTTTGTGTAACATTTAAGGTCTCATTTTAAGATTATATCCGACATGAGACTATGCGTCAAGGATCCCGGCTCAAGTACTTGCCTCACACTCGTTTGTTTACTACGAGTCGATCAAATATCAACTGAACAGATATAAGCCAGGCCGATAACATAAGTCTCGGTCAAGGTTGCATAATAAAGGGAGAGGTCCATCTATGCACCTCTGCGACCATCAACATCATCATTACGTCCCTGAGATAATTGCACCGACCAATCACATCTTAAACATAACCGTTCCTATCTCTGCCATCTGGACCTCTGAAGACGTAGAAGAGAAATCCTACTTGGCAAAAATAAAAGAACATATAGATCAAATGAAGAACGAGGACCGCAGTAGGACCAGTCTGCGCGTGGAGGCGCGCGCGCTGCGGCCAGACACGCTAGCGCGCTGGCTGGCTCGCGCCTTCGCACGCTCCGGCGGCGGCCCGGGCGATAGCGGCGCAGCCTCTGTCTCAGCCGGCCGCCGCGCCGCGTGTCAGCAGTGTAATCATAGTATAATATCAGTGATGCTTGTGTTAGTGGTAGTGCAAGTGTTGATCAAATGTACAGTATAGTGAAACAAGCAAGTTTAGTGATCGTTTAGATATGGCGTCGTCGCCTATTTTTCGCGCGATCTATATCAGTGAAACTAAAATGTGGGACTTGAATAGGTTACGTTACTTTTACTTAGCTATTAGTCTTACTGACATAAATATTGTTTTATCATCATGTTATTTCTTAAGGACCTAAGTATTGTTCTATCACCATGCTATCATTAGCATTTAGTATCATCAGCGTATCATTAATCATTACTCGTATAGGTCATTATTAAGTTTGTATCAATTTAACCAGCATCTACTCTTCTCGCTGTCGGGAATATGTACGGTCTAACCGCACTATCCTCTCGCGTCAGCATTTTATGTTTATTGTCGTAATATCAACGGCCGCGCTCTCGTCAGTTCATGTCAGCCTCTCATACCGGGCGCGTGTCTCAATATCATTATGAATATCATTTAGTTAACAGAGTTCATGTCAGCCTCTCATACCGGGCGCGTGGCTCATTATCATTATCATCATTTAGCTCGTAGAGTGTTTTGGAATAAAATCCATTTATCAACTATCAACATCTTATCATTTTAAAAGGTGTAAGACCTTACAGCCTTACTACTACTAGGTACTACTAATATCTTGTATACTTCTTAACCGATTTTGATAAAACATGTTACAAAATCCAACCTGAAGGGTAGGAACATGGGATGATTGATTGTTCACTCACTGATTGTAATGTATTTCCTCACATAACTTTTACTGAGTAGTCCGATTTTGATAATTATTTTTATTGGAAAGGGTATATAAGAGTTAATAGCTAAAATAAAGTAATCAAAAATTAAGCATGTAGTAATTTGCTTGTACTTTTTCGGCGGTAATTTTTTTTTTAAGTTTTCATCCTGCGGAAATTGCAGCAGGGATTAATGATTGCCGGATGATAACGACGCGCCGCAGACATGTTAGCCGCGCCCGCGAATTTATCACGTAGCGATTCTCTGGGGCCCATTATTGTGGATTGCACGATGCACAAATACAGTGCTTTTGTGTTTAGCTCCAGAGCACCCCCACAACACTATGCCATAATACATAATACATATGGAAATAGCTAAAGTAAACCAGTCTAGATGTAGCTATGCCTGTGAGACGAACTCATGCGATCGGTCTAATCCCTCGCAAAAGATGTTTCACTTCCGTTATGTTTTGCAGCGCGGGCGGCGGCGCGGCGCCGGTCGCCTGCGCGCCCGTCGGCGGCGCCCGGCGCTACTCGGCGCCCAAGCCGCAGTCCTCCATGGCCGACGTGAGTACCGGCACGCCGCACACACGCACACACACGCACACGCCGACACTTCCTTTTAACACAGCCACTGGAACCAACCTCTTTACTCTCGGTGCTCTTTGCAGATTCTCCGATGGCAGTGACCGTCCCCTAGGTTTATTGTTTTAGCGGCAACTTGTAACTTTCGTCCGCGACTGCCCGTCGCTATAACCACGTTGCCCACCCCATAATCCATCGAGACTAACAGCTTTTCTAACAAACAACACCATGATTTTTCTTTCATTATCTATTTAGAACTAAACACGAGATGATAATTTTGTTTTTAAAATAGTTGAGTAAGTGAGACGTGTGCCTCCCTCCGCAGGTGATCCACGGCGCGGCAAGCGGCGGCGCGCGCGCCTTCCACCGCGACGGGTAAATATAACTGCCAGCCCCGCGCCCCGCGCCCCAGCCCCCCCTGCCCCCGTAGAACGATACCACGCTGCTACTGTGTCTAGTCTAGTAGTCTCTTTAGCATAATTGTTAAGTGGTCGTGCATTTTTGTAATTAGATGCAAATCACATTACAATAGTTAAGAGTTCACTTTTTATTTTGAATGCAGGTGTAATATTACTTAGGTTGCTTGTTGTTAGGAGCATGTTTGTTGATTTGTTTTAATAAATAAATAAAAATATTTTATTTCGGATTACAAGGATCCATAATTTTGTTAGTACATAGTCTTATTACTAGGGTTAGTTATATCTAATAAAATTATTACTTAAATTACCTACCTAAATTAAATCACTCTCTCCATAAAACATTTCCACAAGATTATCTAGATTATAAGACATTTTTTATCTTCTATCCATCTTTCTATGTTGTATTTAATTGTATCTTTAATAAACGCTATTTATTCCACACTGTTGTTTCACTTGGATTTCAAAAGTTATAGTAAGTATCTAGGTACAATAAATATACTTACGAATTAATGGAATCAGGCGTTACTTTGCGGAAATCCATGACAATGAAATGCAATGAAAATATTTAGTTTTAATTCCGCTTATGCTGAGATGCATGCGACGACACGTGTTTCGCCTCTCCGCGAGGCATCATCAGGTGAGACGCTGAGGTGTTGACAGGTCGCCGGCTGGAACGAAAATGTTTTTTTTTTTTTTTCGAAATGACAAAAATGTTTTTGATCGCAGATGGCCATGACAACGTTACCGGACTATGGCGAGCGCAGAAGGCGCCCAGCCGCAAAAGTTAGGTTGGGGCAACAAGCTCAAGGGCACAACTTAGGTTCGAACCACGGCTTGGACTGTTGCCAGATTTTTGAATCTACTGAAGGTTAGCGTCTAGGTGCAAAACTGCACCTTAAGACGGAAGAATGTATTCTTCGGCCCCGCCGGCGGGACCGGTTTTTGAAAATGTGTCTAGCAGCTAGCAGTAGTCGTGGGATACTTATCCCAACTTACCTGTCCGGTAGTTGTGGTATAGTATACGGGTATGCGACCCCGGCTTCCCTAGCTATTACTGTCCTATCCCTTGCCCTCCTGGGCGGTAATATCCTACATTTCCTATTTCCCACTCTAACTTACCAATCTTCCTTTTCACACCACCTATCCTTCCCTTTCCCTATTCCTACCCTCTCCGCCAATCCAACGTCTGCCGCGCGGATGGATGCATGGCTAGGGGCAAGCCTAGTCGTTAGCGTGCCACACTGCCCTGGGACCGGGCGACCCAGAATTAGGCCAGCCTTACCCTGGTATGCGGGGCTCTGCTAGGGTGGACCAACCTTTCCCTTGCTATTCGTGGGAACGCAATGGATAATCACAAAAATAATTTAATTAACCAAAATGGCGGCGATGTGGTTCGCCACCCATCACGTCTCGTTTCTCGCGGGGGCGAAAAGCGGCCCATGGAGAGCCGCTTCGCTACGTTGAATGTAAGAGGAGGAATGGATGGTAAGGTAGATGAAGTATGTCAGATGATGGACGAACGAAGCATAGATCTTCTGTGCGTGAACGAAACCAAGAGGAAAGGATGTGACACTACGGTTCATGGTCCCTACACGGCATACTGGTCGGGAGTCCCCCAAACCAGCCGAGGCTGTCAGGGAGTTGGTGTGATTCTGTCCTCTCGAATAGTTGAATGTGTGATGGAGCATGAATGTGTAAGCCCAAGAATCCTCTGGATTAGGTTAAAAGTCGGACTCACTCGCTTGTTTATCCTTGGGGTCTATGCACCGACGGATCTGCGCGGAGGTGGGTCATTAAAAGCCCAACAAGAGAGAGAGGAATTTTGGGATAGCATGAGAGAGGTCTTGAATAAATGCGCAGAAAATGAACGGATCGTGATGTTAGGGGACTTTAATGGGTGGGTTGGAGTAAAGCGTGATGGGTATGAAGGAGTTCTGGGTACGTTTGGGGACGAGAGAGTGAATGACAATGGAAGAAGCCTGCTTGAAGTATGCTTGGAATGGAATCTCTGCGTGACCAACACAATGTTTGACCACAAAAAGATCCATTTGTATACAAGAGATGAGGGTGAGTCTAGAAGTATGATTGATTTTGTAATTGTGGATGAAAGACTGAGGAAGAATGTGCTAGACACTCGGGCATACCGCGGTGTAGGCCTCGACACGGACCACTTCCTGGTCATAGCTCGAATGCGTGGCCTCTTTAAACGGTGGCGACATCGACGGGCCGAGCCTACGAGTGTTTTGGACAGAATAAAAGTGGAAAATCTACAAGAAACAGAAAAGAGAGACGAGTATGTCGAGAAACTGAAAGAAAGTTTTAAAGGCATAGAAGAGATAGGTGTGATTGAAGATTTGTGGGAAACATTTAAGAAAGGGGTCGTGAATGTTGCTATTGAGGTATGCGGGGTAGCAAAAAGAAGGAAACGAAGAAAGAACTATAATGTGTGGATGGATAAAGATGTACAAAGGGCTGTGCAAGAAAAGAAGAAAGCGTGGTTGGATTGGTTAGCAACAAAAGCTAACCAAAAAGTTCAAAAGGCAACAGATGACGAGATAAAGGAAGCAAGAACGAAGTATAAAAGATTGAAATCAGCAGCGAAAGAAGTTGTGTCTAGAAAGAAAGAAGAACGAAAGGATGATTTTGATAGGAGGCTCACTAAAGATTTCCAGTCAAACATCAAGTTTTTCTGGAAATCCATCAAAACAGCAAGAGGAAAAACTTCTACCTCGGAGCTGAGTACCATCAGGAGTCAAGATGGGAGCATTATAAAAGGAGAAAAAAGTGTGTTAAAGAGATGGAAAGAGTATTTTGAAAGTTTGTTTGAAAGAGAGGAAGTGCAGGTACAACATCCGGCACCTTCCATGGAAACTGATATAAATGTTGATGAAAGTGAGATAAGCATGGATGAAATAGTGAAAGCGTTGAAAAGTATGAGATTAGGTAAGGCTGCAGGGTATGACAGGATTACCGTCGAGATGCTGAGGGCTGGACAGGGCATAGTGGCTAGCCAGCTGTACCGCCTTTTCAATTTGTGCTGGCGAAATGGGCAAGTACCGGAAGACTGGTGCAAAGCCGTAATCGTGCCATTGTATAAGGGAAAAGGGTCACGGCAGGACTGCATAAATTACCGTGGTATAAGCCTTCTCAGCGTCGTCGGTAAATTGTATGCAAAAGTATTGATTGAAAGAGTTGTGAATGAAACAGACGAAAAAGTATGGGATGCACAAGCGGGATTTAGAAAGGGAATGGGATGTACGGATCAGGTATTTTCCTTGCGGTGCATAGCCGAAAAGTGTTTGGCTAAAAACAAGAAGGTCTATTGCGCGTTCGTGGATCTAGAAAAGGCCTATGATAGAGTGGTGAGAAATGAATTGTGGTCAGCATTGTCCGTGAACGGTGTGAGCAGTGTCCTTATACGAGCATTGCAATCCCTTTATAGGGATTCTAGTGCTTGTGTAAGGATAAACGGGGCATTCACTGAATGGTTTAATATCGAAAAAGGTGTTAGACAGGGATGTGTAGCGTCACCGTGGCTGTTTAATCTGTTCATGAACAATTGCTTGACAGATTTAAAAGATAATGAAAGTGGGTTGAGAATGAATGAGTTACTCGTCAAATGTTTTCTCTATGCTGATGACCAAGTATTACTTGCGTCTTCGGCCGAGGAGTTGCAGGAGATGGTAACTGCTATAAGTGGAGCTTTTGTTAGAAAGGGAATGAAGATGAATGTAAAGAAGACGAAAGTGATGGTGTTTGAAAGAGATGAGGCAGTGACAGACTGCAATATCGTGATTGGAAGTGAACAAATTGAACAGGTGAATGAGTTTGTGTATTTGGGTTCAAAGTTTACAAGAGATGGAAAGTGTGAGAGTGATATTGAAAGAAGAGTGAATGCAGGAAACATGGTTAATGGAGCTCTGCACTCCTTTATGAACAGTCGGAAGGTGTCTAACAAGGCTCGTTTGGCTGTGCATGAGGGAGTGTTGGTTCCGACACTCATGTACGGAAGTGAAAGTTGGGCATGGCAGAAGAAACATGAAAGCAGAATAAATGCAGTTGAGATGAGAGCGTTAAGAAGTATGATAGGAGTTAAACTGAGTGACAGGATAAGAAATAGTGAGATAAGGAAACGTTGTGGTCTGAAAGAAGATGTAGTGACGAAAATAGAGAAAGGTATGCTGAGATGGTTTGGCCATGTCGAGAGAATGAATGAAGAACGATTGACGAAAAAAGTGTATAAGGCGAGTGTGAATGAAAGTGTTGGAAGGGGTAGACCTAGGCGGACGTTTCAAGACCAAGTCAGGGACGTCTTGAAAAAAGGCCAGGTCAAGAGTACCCTAAACCGAAGAGCATGTATGAAGGGAATACTGAAAGTGGACGAAGCGAAACAAGTAGTAAGTGGCAAGAAGTGGTCTCTGCCTACCCCTACGGGAAAAAGGCGTGATTATATGTATGTATGTATGTATGTCTAGCAGCTAATGTGGGACGGGTTGACGTCACCTCGTGAAGCCGAGAACGTGTCTCGGTCGACGGAGGAAAGAAAATGTAGCCACAACGCAGCGGCCGCTCCTTAAATACCCCCACCACATACACATGTGTCTAACTAAACACAACAATAATGACAGATTTAAGCCTGTATTACATTACACGATATTCAGGGACCCTTACCCTAACTAAGAGTGGTGTAATAAGAGTTAGAGCGACCGGTCGGACCCGGCAAGCCTTGCTTGGTAGTTAGGGCGATTCGGGCGCCCTAACTACCGGGCCCTGAATATCGTGTAGTGTAATACAGCTTTTATACTGTTGAATGACCAAACAAATCTAGCATTAATCTCCAAAATTGTTTAGTTCAAAAGACAGGAAAAATCAATTGATATATGTTGTTTTGATTATGTATATCAAGATAAAAATCAATTGATATATATCGGCGAGCCCTGCATTTTGCACAAGGCACTGCAAGAGGTCGGCCGGCGCGGCCCTGCTCCAGATCCTTTTATGTTCGCTATTACCTAGATTTAAAAGCAGAGTTTTATACGTTCTATTTTACCAGCTTTGCTTTTGTTTTGTTTTGGTACCAGAGTAGTCAAATGACTGATTATATATAAAAGATAAAATTGATGACGGGTTCATAGAAAACCATAAAAAATGCCATTCGGTTTAGCAAAGAACAATTATAATCTAGTTGATCTAAAACAGAAAATTAGATCGTAAATACAAGTTCTCCACTTGCAAAATTGAGGTAGGTATGCATGGAACAGTGCTAAGCAGTGCAGTGCTCTTCGGAGAGGATTGCTCACTAGGATCTGTCTATTCAAGTGCGGCTTTTGTTTAAAGTTTCCCTCCTCATTCTGAAGACAATATGTATATCGGGTAGTAGGTATATCTCAATGGGGTTCTCGGGACATCCATCTCTGGTTCATGACAGAATTTTATGATCTAGGGCAAAATACCTATTTGAAATGTTGTAGTATTGAGTAGAATAAACCGTAGGTAGGTACCGTACTGTAGTAGGTCTACTATGGGTTTTCACAATCTATACCTACTCGCGCTAGCGAGTCGCTAGACTGTAGTTAGAAAAATGTATGAAAACTTGTACAGCGCCTCAAGCGAATACTAAGTTTGGTACTAAAATAGGCTGTGAACTACACTACAGCGACTGTAGTTTGGGCTTCATTTGCTTAGAATTTGTACCATGAGTTACAAATCTACCAGATGTCATGCTACTGCAGTAACGGCAGGCGATCTGACAGTGACAACTCCTGGTAGACACACTGGTTGCTTTCATGTAAGTTCAGCAAAAATGAAGGTAGGTAGATTCTTAATGCATAGGCTCACTACATATAGCTAGGCACGCTTAGGGGACGATCAACTTCTAAGCCACTACTTTCTGGTCTCTGACAGTAATTCTATCAAGCTCTTACTAATGGAACATGGAACTTTTTATTTGTTAATCTCGACAAATGTGTTAGTGCATTTTTCTGTGTGAACCAGAAACCTACTAATAAAACCACATATGAATGTCGTAAGAAAACATTTTAATTCCATTACAATTGTTTATTTCATTGGACATTGTTCATGCGATAATCTTTGGATTGTATTACTTATATCGTATTACATATGGGTGTGTAAGTAAGCGAGGGCTGGAGGACGTGCTGCGGAGGCACACGTGCAGAACCGACATCTTCACATCGTCTAGTTTCGACTAATACTTAAGAAGATGCCGCATCAAGGTAGCTGCATCCTTGTCTATCATCTATAGGACTGCTCTACGATAGGTACCTACTAATGGTTTACAAATACTTTGAATGCATAAAGATAATTAACAGTTGCCTTACAAGTGAAGCTTACTACTGGAAAAAAAGGCGTCGATTGATGGTAAAAAGTTTTAGGCCTTAATTTGAGTATAAATCTAGCATACCGGCCCTAGGGTTAATGGTTTAAGTACCTAGCCTTTAAAGGGGTGTGTGTGATTACATATTGGTGTCATACAATTATTTAATTATCCTCCAATAGACTAGTCGGCTGAGTCACGAGCGGTGCGGGTTCGGTCCCGGCGCGGCCGCGGCCGGCTCGCGTCGCGCTGCGGCCGCGGGCCTGCGAGCGCTTACTGAGAAACCGCGCTTGCGTCTTGTCTTGTGCATACTTTAACGTTATAATTATGTACATATGTACATATATAGTATAATCAATATCTTGTAGTATCGTTTGTCAGAAATTCATTCATTCATTTATATTCACAGTTTGCAATTACAACACATAGATACTGTCAACTAGATGGTCGTCCAAGAGCCGCGCCGCGCCTCGCAGCGCCGCTCGCCTGCGCCTAACCCGCAGCTCGTGTTCCAGCCAAGAATGCGCTGAGTAACAATGCACTGTTCATTTAATAACTATTAGGCGGTTGTCACACTGCCACGCACCACGCTGATGTTGCGTGTCGACGCACCTACTTGCGGGAGTGCAGATCTGCATCATCGTGCGAGTTTTTCACACACTCACGCGCGTAGTTGCGTTTTGTGGATTCACGGCGGCTCTGACTCATTTCATTCAAAGCTGTTCGCTAGACTGCGGGACTGTGTGCCTTGCGTCTCGCCCCGCACCTACGCGCGTGGGTGCATGTTTCTCCGCACCTACGCGCGTGATCTGCATGAACGCGCGTAGATGCATTTTCGGTGTGTTGGACCGTATTTTCTACACAAACGGAGATACTTACAAGCAACGTTAGAAGACGCATTCACGCAACATGCAGCGTGATGCGTGGCAGTGTGTGAACCGCCTTACAAGTAAGCATAGATAGCGGTACAAACGTTTATATGAAACGGCAGTCCCTGTGCGCAGGCGCACATCTCGCTCGCTCTGAACCACGTTCTTTCGTTTTGCGAACCGCGATTTAACGAAAGTATGTTTCAAGAGGGACTCGCGAGCCGCGCGCCCGGCGACAGCGCGCGCCGCGAGCGGGGCGGCTGCGCGCAGAAACTCACCGACGAATACAAAATACTTTTCAATACATTCGTTACTAAAATAGTGTCGTTTACGCGTAGGTATATTGAAAAACTTAAGTATATAATTACTTAACGAAATACATTTTGTAATATAATAATAAAGACTAGCATATTGAATGTAAGAGGAGGCGGCGCCGGCCGGCCGCGGCGGGCGGCGGGCGGCGGCCGGCGGCCGGCGCACCCCGCTTCCGCCGCTTGGGGCATTTTATTAGAATACCATTGATTTCGATTAATACAACTATACCTAATAATAAAATAAAAATATTGAGCATAATTATTATAACAATTCAAAAGCCGTATCACAGTAGGCTAAAATAAACGCTCGTGTTAAAGAAGCGCCGTTTGTACACAGATAAAATTACAATAGTTATATTCAAGAAGGAACAGCTCGCGTCGCCGAGCGAGGCGCGGCGCCGCGCCGTGTCACCCTTCACTTATAAACATTTTTCAAACTTATCGCCTTGTTCGGTTCACGTCGTTTTAGGAATCATCTTTACAAAAATGTTTACAAATAAGCTCCTTGATTCTAGTACAATATTCGTAATGTACATGTATGTAGGTATGTATGTATATATATATAGTATACTAAGGCATAACACCAAGTAAATGCAAGACACCAGTGTGTCGTAATAGGTACAGTACAGACATGCGACGGTCGCGCCGAGCACGCGGCGGGCGGCACGCGGCACGCGGCGGGCACGCGGCGGGCGGCACGCGGCACGCGGCACGCGGCGGGCGGCACGCGGCACGCGGCACGCGGCGGGCGGCCGGCAATCAATGACTAATGCGACAAGGGCAGCCTCTTCTAGTACCGAATACTTGATCACAATATTACACCTAATATTTTTGTGACACATGTTATTTCAATGAAGGGACTTTATAAGGAAGTGCTGCCAACGGTTGTCGCGCATCTTATAACATAGTATTTGGCACTGGTCGACGAGGAGCTATGTACAAGGCGAGTGGGGAGGGGGGAGGGGTGGGGGAAGGAGGGGAGGGAAGTACGAGTTCTTAGCCTACGTGAGAGTATTACATCGGTAGGGGCGCAATAAATAGTCACTCTCTTTGGTTCGACTGGCGCGGCGCGCGGCCTCTCCGCTTATCTGGAACAACACGGACGACCGCCATTAGTACGAGTTTTTAATCATATTTAATAATATTCAGTGCGGCGATGCGCCATACATAACATAAATTACAAAATAAAACAACACAAATTAATAGAATCAAGCACATTTTGAGTCGGTTCACTTTAGTTTAGATGACACGCGTCAGTGAAAGAAGCGAACAGAAGAACCTGACTCGGTCGTTATAATCATCGTTTAACAATTTTCTTTTGTCTTATGATACGTTTGACGGAGGTGGTGCCGATTCCGTCCCAAGTGGTTTTGCTGAATAAGTGTTTTGGCTCCAGGACAGATTTTGCTAACTAGTTATAGTTAGCAAAACCTGGTGCAAATCCAGGCTGTTAAGCCTGGATGGTTACTGAAACTACACTGTGTTAAAGAATTATGACATACTAGCTGTCCCGGCGAACTCTGCCGTGCTAAGGGGGACAGCCGTAAGTGCATGTCTACTAGTTTCGAGAAAATGGCGCTTAAAGTTTTCAAAATACTTTTGTCGATTACGTCTACAAAATTAACTTTTTTTTAAAACTGAAAAAAAATATATTGTAGACAAAATGGTGTAGTATTTATTTGTTAATAAATGAAAATTAGAATACCATAATAAGTACATTAAAACATCAAAAAAGTCGTTATGCTGAGAAAGCCTACTGTATTTTATAGACGAATACTTAAAATGAGCGTCGTAAGCAACACACATACCGCGCTTAAGTTAAGGGGCACTCATTTAAAGCGGTTTCGTTAAGGAAACATAATCATTAAAATTTGTTATTATATGATTAACCGCCGTAACTGCACAGCTTACGACTGTCATGTTAAGGAATACTTACTTAAAATTCATCTTTACCTCATGATAAAACGATATTTACGGTCCTTGGGGCATCAAAGGAAACAGTTTTTCTATAATGGTTGATTTTATTTGTTGTGTTATGCCTCTAGGAATTGTTTTTTGCTGCATAGCTAGAAAATTTTCAGATTTTGCTATTTTGACCTGTAGAAAATCCAGGGCCTCTGGCTTAAATTCCTCACTGTGAAGAAATTTATAATTAAGTTTGTACAAGCCTCGCTCTACCTGATCTCTGAGAGACATAATATTGCTTAAATAAACTCTAGGTTCATTTTTACGAAGCCTGTGTTGCGATGACAAATCGTCATAAGAAATGAAGTCGGATATGTCCATGATCTTCACTATGTTCTTTTTTCTCTGTCTCTGGACCGAGTCTACAAAATCATTAAAATCCTAGACCTTTTCTTTGCAATGTTAGTTCCACCTGGTGGTGAAAACTATCTGTCGACATGAACGTATTGGTTCGAAAAATTTAAGTGGGATCGGGCTCGTCCCCTGCCGGATCGCTAGCAGGACGTCGTGCAGGATCTGCAGTGCTGCGTCCAATAGCTCCAATTACGTGGGCCTGGTTGTGCTGAATGGTAGTCGGTGTGATGGTGGTGGTTGCAGGGTGCGGTAGGTCCGGCGTGGATTGCTGGGTCGTCATGGTGGTTGCCTGTACTGCGGCGGATCACGGCTGGTCCATTGCTTGTGTCGTGGGCCGGCGCGTTCACTTGGGACGGGAGTCCATTTCAGTGTCAGAAGGTAAGACCAGACTTACCTTCTTTCTCCTGCTCTTCGGGCAGTTGCATGCCTAGTGCAGTCCTCCCCAACGGACGCCGGCGAGAGGGCGGTGGCAGTGGTGGCTGGAGTGACGAAACCCTCGACAACGGTGGCACTGCGCAGGGCCCCGCTTACCTCTCCAGCTTTCCACTTTTATCCCCGGCATCAGTAGCACCCCCGTGAACGCGTAGATCGCGGGCAGGAGGTTCGGGGTCGGCTTAAAAATGCCGAGGAATATGCAGCCGGGACGTCCCTTGCTCGCTAACGCTTCAAATGGGATTAATGAGCTCGGCCTTGGTCCTTGCCCTTGGTCTAAGCCCTTGGTCTGGAGATCTTGCGCTATCTCCGCTGTTGGCGTGTCGACTGGGATAACACGAATGGCAACTTTTACCTGGCGCTCCTCGGGCTGGGCGTAACAGAACCAGCTAAATGGCTCATCCAACTCCATGAGGTATTTCTGGATGGCGCGGTATTCTTCAGCCGCCTGGTTATGAACGCCCTTGCCTGGCGTTGGTGGTGTGGCTTAGTATGCCCTTGATGGTCTTGAAATGCCGTGGCCAGCTCGGCATCTGTTCCACGACAATGGGTAGGAAGCGGGTATTCTTTGCAGCTTGAGCTGGCTCGTCAGACAAACTTACGCGGGATGGTCCTGGGCGCACAGCCTCAGAAGGGCGGTCCGTGGTTCCCTGTTGGGGCGACTGTGGTGGGCGAGCGGGTGGATATAATCATAAACAGTACCGCCGCGTGGCCGCCAGGGTCGTGTACGTCGTCGACCTCGTCGAGGAAGGTGATGGACGAGTCGACGTTGCCTTCTCTTCGGCTCGGTCTTGGTCCTGATCTTGCGGTCGATTGCCCACTTTTTCCACTCTTCAGGTGAGGGTTCTTCGCGCTTTCGACGCTGGCCGGGTGTTGAAGGCAGCGGAGCATCCAACGACTCCATGGTCAGAGGCACAGGCACGGGCGCGGGCACGGGTGTGCCGCGCAGTAGCCTCTCTTGCTCCTGGAGTTATGTCCTCAGCACTTCCGCTATGCTTGGGCTGAGCATCCCCTGTTTCCTAAGCTGCGCATAGACGTTAAGATCAACGTCGTGTGCAGCCTTAGGAGAACTTGGACGTCCTGGGAGTTGGCAGATCTTTCGCTGTCTGAGCTCGTGGGGTCGTTACGGGTAGCTCGTCCCTCAAGGTCGAGTAGGCTCGAACGACTGTTGCGGTCCGACAATTTCAGTCGCCGCTGAGTCTTGGGTGGTTCAAGCAAGTAGCCGGAGGTCGTACTCCAACGCGCGAACTTTTGGCAGACGGGCGGGGTTCGGGGGATCCCGTCTTCTGCCAACGTTCTCCTACTCCACAGTACACCACACAACACTCGGTCGCGTTTGGCGAAGGGCTGAACTCGACAGACGTATTCTAAGAATACGCTGCCTAGATCAAAAAAGGTTTTAAAAGTTCCGAGCGCGCGCGTTAGCTAACAGGTAGCGAGGTCAATACGTGCGCTTAGGCCGCTTTGACTCACAATAAATGTATTTCTTTCTCTCTCACCCCCGTACGTAACGGACAGCGTATGAGAACTTTAGTTGCGAGTTGCTTACAATAAGAGCCGTATAGTGACTGATGCGGATTAATATGTAAGCAAACAAAAACTATTTTTTGTATTACTGCTTAGCTTGAGCGTCGCAATGTATAATTACGGCGCTTATTTTAAGGATAGATCGTGCCGATAGTATTGGTATTACTTATTATTAGCGTGGTATATACACATCCAGCTATTATCATAAGGGTCACAAAATGTAGGCTGTGATTGTTACCTAATTTACCGCCGTAATTGGTAGTTACCACGCTAATGTTAGGTAAATAATTATATAATTAATAAATACTTAATGTAAGGAAAGTACTTGTCAATTAAAATGCGCATCCTTAGTGTAATGCCACTATAAGTCTTTAATGCGATTAATATAAGCACTCCATGAGTTTTTTCTATAGAACTTTAGGACAGGATAGTATATGTTCCTTTACGGCTTTAATTATAAGAAACTCAAAAAATAAATTGTAGTTACGGCGCTTAGCACAACTGAAAAAAGCCTTTACAGGCTTTATTTTGAGAAACTGTCAAAGAGAAAGTTATAGATCTCGACACGACGATTCCGAATATGGCACTAACTCAATTTTGAAAAAAATGTTGCTTACGGCGGACTCCCTTAGCACGGCAGAACTTCGTATCGCATCTACTACAACCACTATTCATATTCATTCATATTCATTTATTTGCGAAACATGAGTTACATAAGATGTCAATAGTATTAAAGTATAGTACAGTCATGATCAGCTCTTAAGCATGCAAAAAATATTATCGGCTACAATTTGATTACAATTATTTATGTCACGATTTAAATTAATATGTATATAATGTCAGAGAGGAAGTAATATTATGCACCATAAACCAAAACAAGACAATGCCAAAAAATAAAAAATAAACATGAAATAGGTATGTAATTAAAACATGATGTCAAGAAAATTTGTCCATAAAATACTCATTGACATTATAATAAGCCTTTTGTGTTAAGCATTTTTTAAGTCTTGCTTTAAAACTATTATTGTCACTTATCTCTACGATGTTATTAGGTAAGTGGTTGTATATCCGGGGTGCCATACAAAATACACTCTTATTGTACATTGCTGTCTTATTTAGTGGACATCTGATTTTAAGAACTCTTACTATTAAACTTTTTAAATAATTGCATATTGTTTCTTACAAATAAAGCTACTTCATAAATATATAATGAAGGCAATGCCAAAATATTAAGATTAATAAAATGCTCCCTACAACTATCTGTACGTTTTAGGTTACATATGGCCCTTACGCATTTCTTCTGTGCCACGAAAATGGCTTCTTTTCCGGTAGAATTGCCCCAGAATATAATACCATATCTTAGGATAGAGGCAACATAACCGTGATATGCAGTTATGACTGTAGAAGTGTTTGCTACCTTAGATAGCATGTATAAAGCGTATGAATGTTGACTTAACTTTTGACATAAACTATCAATATGTGAGTTCCAGTTTAAATTTACGTCAATGTTTATACCTAAAAACTTTGTGTTGTCAAGTTGTTTTATTTTTTGTCCTAAGTAGCTTACGTCAATATCATGAATTCTTATAGTTCTATTCCTGAATATCATCATGTTTGTTTTATTCAGATTAATCATTAAATTTATAGATGTCAACCATTTAATAATGTCACTAAGAGTATTATTTATATCATTTTCGATGTCCATTTTTGTGTTTCCGGTAAATACAACTGTGCTATCATCTGCAAACATGATTGTCTGGTGATTTGAAATTTTTGGAAGATCATTAATATACAAAATGAAGAGTAACGGGCCCAGTACGCTACCCTGTGGTACTCCAACACTGACATTTTGTACTGTTGACAAGTATTTACACTCCATCCTGGACTTTGGGTCTATTCTGGTGATTACAGTCATTTGCTTTCTATTCGTTAGATATGATGCAATAAGGTCTGAAGCATTGCCTCTTATTCCGTATGAATAGAGTTTATTAATTAAAATTGTATGGTCTACGTAGTCAAATGCCTTTGTTAGGTCCATGTACAAGGCACAAGGAGTGGATTTATTGTCTATTGATGTCATAACGGAATGTAAAAAATTAAATATAGCTTGATTAATAGATTTATTTTTTCTAAATCCCACTTGTTCGTTTGCAAAAATGTCATTTCGATCAAAATACTAAAACTACTTACAACTTGCCCTACAACTAACCTGCAACTACTAATTTACGCAACGAAAAGTAGCCTATGTCCGTCTCCATGGTCTAGTGTACTCCTATTGTTTGGGTCGGACCCAAACGTGAAGCTAAGCTGAGTAAAAGCTAAGGGTAGCTAGCTGAGGGGGTGGTGACTCCGAAGAGATATAAATGACCGAACCCGTAGAGTGTTGAAATCGCACTGCTTTATTGTTTCCACAAGTTACACGACAATTAATCTAGGTCAATGCAAACGATGCTTAAATAAATAAAGTGGAATGTACTCGAACATGTGTATGTAAGCGCTAGCTCGTACATCTTGCCAAACCAAAAAGAAAGGAAATAGAGAGCTATTATTTTAACAACAGCTAATTGATTATAATTGCACATGTGCAGAAACAACAATTAATAGAAAAGCTAAATGAAAAATGAATAACTAAATAAAAGTACTAAAGCTAATAATTGTCCATTTAAGATTAAACATTTTTAAAGTGAAGTAGTTTATATTCTAAAGAGTCAATTGTCCTCGGTGGACTGCACTATCTCGCCTAAGGATTCGCACGGTATGGGTATCGACACTGACACTGACCGCGGTGGTTTAGGAGGCGCGGTGCCTTTTGTTACACTGATATTGCCCATGCTAAGAGATTCACGTAATTCACAACACTGGCGGGGTATGTATCGCTCGTTGGTCGCAGACGCGAAGCTAGCGAGGGCGCTGGCGCGGTAAGCCGCAGCCGCGCTCACCGGAGCTCTCCGATGATGCTAGCTGCATACGACGTTTCCTTGCACTAAGAAAGGCGGCAAGGATGCCTATTACGGTTAATGCAGCGAGGATGCTATAAATGACAGAGTATTGATGTATGTCATGAATGCTGAGATCGGATTCAGACTGCCTTTTCAGGGTGTTGATCTCATTTCTTATCTGCTGATACGCTAGCTCGTGGTTTTCAGTAGTGACGTTATAGTTTAAGTTAGGTATTCTAACGACGCTGTTCAAGATAGATGTCTCTGGGGCTTCGATAGAAGAATGCATATTCACTTTTCGTAGGAAATTATTGTGAGAGTGAATCGTAAAGAAATCTCCCTTAATAGTACAACCATGACCTATATCAAGAAGGCCGGTGCTCGATAAAGTATTCATTGTCACATCAGCTGTGCAAAAAGTACGAATATTGCACTGATTGCAACACGAGTATAGCCAAGAGTTCTGTCGGTGTAATTTAATCCATTTGTTTGCACACGGTGATTGCTCATAAGTACATGGTGATGTTAATTTGCCTGAATCGATCAATGTAAGAGTACAAATGCTTTGTTGCAAATCAATGTCGTAGGTAGGTTTATCTAAAGAGCACAGTATTTTTTCTTCAGATAAATGGATGCAAGCTTGTATGTCACAGTCAGTTAAGAATAAAACTGCGTCCTTTCGTAAGTTGAAAGCTAGATATGGGTAGGTAGGTACGGAACGGTAGGATATTCCATCCTTATTCTGAGGAATGCTAATTATTTTGTCGAGTTCATAAATTTCATTGCTGACGAGTGGGATTCTTATTTCGATGATAAGATATTGCTTAAAGACTCTTGCGAATACCTTAAGTAACTTATATACATCCCGTTTCTAAGGGTAATTTTAGATCACCATGTAGCTGGGCCGATATAAAGTTGATCTGTTCTTCTAATTGCTGGGTATTTATTAGATTTGCGTCGATGCGTCGAAGCGTAGCTTCGAAACATCTCGACTGAGAATTATGACATAGCTTGGAAGATATTGACACACCGCTATAATAACCCACAACTGTTATTTACTACACATATTGAAACTTTCTTGGATCAGCCCACTATCAGCAAGCAAACGTCTTTCGAGATAAAACGTCTCTACGACACCACTACTGAATGTATTCACGCTATACATAACTTAGGTGTAGATACTAACTCCTGGGATCCAATACTAGTACATCTTTTGACGAAAAAGCTAGACAGTGACACCTACAATGCTTATAAAGAAGCACGTAAGTCACCTAGAGATTTGCCCACTCTTAACGAGCTTATGGATTTTCTCGAGAGTACCTAAGTTCATTGCTCTAGAACCTACCTCAAAGAGAGAGAAAATTAACTCAGCTAAGCCAGCTCAACAAAATCAAGGTAAGGCGAACCAAAAGCCTAACAACTATAATAACTACTATAACAGGCAGCCTTCGAGGCATCAAGTGGCCTCAACATCTACGAGCAAGTGCCCTTTATGTCATTCCGAGCACGAGCTGTACCGCTATCAGTTTATTATTCTTTCAGCGGGTGAGAGATTGAGGACGGTGAAAAAACTTTAATTATGTTTTAACTGTTCAAGCACTCAAATAATAAATGTAATTCGATTAAAAGATGTAAAGAGTGCAATTGCGAACATCATACCCAGTTACATGAAGCATGTGCCGCTGGGTCATTAAACTCTAATGCAGCCGTCACTGCCGAACAAAAATCACCTTTAGCAACAGCTTCGTCATCAAGAACGGCCAGCAACAAGCCGCACACTGCAAGTCACGTGTCTGCTGACAACGAAGAAGTTCTACTAGCTACAGTTTTAATTAAAATTAAAGCGATCGACGGTAACTACGTCACACTCCGAGCTTTACTCGACCAAGGCTCTCAGATAACATTGATATCTGAGAACGCCGCCCAGCTGTTGGGATTACCGCGACAGAAATATAGCGCTTCCGTGTCTGGCGTTGGTCTAATTTCTAAACAAAGCAAACAGCTTATTTCTCTTGAATGTATGTAAATCATTTTATGAAGACATCAGTTTTAACACTAAAGCGTGCATCATCCCGCGTGTTATAAGCGATCTACCAACCGTTACATTTACGTTTCTTTTACTAAGCGATCCTGGCCTCACATCAAACACATGGACTTAGCTGATCCAAAGTACAATGTGTCCCGTCCAATTGACATACTTTTTGACGCATGTGTTTATTCGAATGTTATCATGAGCGGGCTAGTTAAAGGTCCCTACAGCGCACCCATGGTCCAGCAAACGAAACTAGGCTGGATCTTATCTGGAAACGTGAAAACTTTTAACTGCAACATTGTCGTCAACAATTTAGCGGAGATAGCTAAATACTGGGAGATGGAAGAAATACCTAACTCACACTCAGACCTTACTCAAGAGGAGCAATATTGCGAAGAGCATTATGAAGCTACCACGAAGCGCCTTAAAGACGGTAGATATGAAGTAGCCCTATCTATGAAGGCTAATTATGAAGAAAACAAGATGTACGAGCTAGCGCTTACATACACATGTTCGAGTATATTCAACTTTATTTATTTTAGCATCGTTTTGAGATGGTCTGCATCCACTGGTCCCACAATATTTTTTTTTCTTTTCTTCGCCGAATGAACACTTAAATAATTTTTGAGCATAATAAAACTTTTAACTCTAAAGAAATTCCTAAAATAAACATTGAAACCCATAAATTTACGCAACTTAGAAAAAACACGACTTCGCTCGCACATGCGAGGCCATTAAGACGAAATTAAACAAAGGAAACAAAAACCCGGGAACATTTAAGAGATAATAATCTATAGAACGCTAATACAAGTGAAAAAGACCCGACAAGAATTAGTTTTAAAATACGTGTCATAAAAAAAATGGGGTTTTTGCAGCTTTCATGAACGTGGGAACAGACGGACGATCTAACGCACAGATGTTTGACAATGGCAAGGATCCTAGAAAGTCGATTGTTCTTGAAAACAGGGGCGTTGACTTTTAACAACTCGACAGACAATTGGTCAATGCGGACAGAACTAGATGGACAAATCACGAAGTACAGATGATTTTGGGTGTGGCATTATTTACAGATAGGTGGTTCCAACGTCTGATGGGGAGAGAAGGGTCTGATGGAGGGGATTCTTCTTAAGGTCCAGCACCGCGAGAGAGGGGACACTCAGGCACACACGGAGGACAGACAGAGGCTGGGCAGCGTGCGAAGAAGACGGGTCTAGTCTAAGCCTAGTGTACGAAATTGTAATACTAAATATTAGTGTGAATATTTTCTTATAACTGCGGAGAAGAGAAATAAATTAAAGAGTAGTAAACGAGTGTAATTAAGTGCGACTGACGAGGTGACGCAACAATTTGGTAATGTACTCTAATTCAATTTTGTAATTTGACAGGTTGTTATAGATTCACGTATTTACTTACAATATCATGTAGACTAGTTTGGCGGGGCTAGAATGGAGTAAAGATTAAAGTAAATTGCCAACAGTCGAGTCCAACAGCAGATTGCCCCTATTATGGTTTGAAGTTAATCACTTTAAGGAATGAAATAGATAAATTAACCATCTGTGAATCTAGCACAACACTATGTACATAAACATATATTCTAGTGTTATCATACAATTAAGGTGTGTGTGTGTCTTTCTCTTTCGACAGCTAGGTTAATTTGTAGATAATTACTCAGGCAATAATATTTAGTGAGTCATGTGTATATTTTAATTGTAAATGTGTACTTACATAGATTTAAATAGCCCAAGGGTTTTTTCGTTTGAATATACCGTTTTCCCTTGCTTAGTATGGCTTTTAGGAACGTGTATATTCGTTCGTGCTTTAAGATATAACCTAGTATTTTAAAGTACGATCTAAATAATCCAACAGTTTCTTTGATATCACTCAAGTTGTTTTGAGAAAAATACAAATAGTAATCTTGAGAATTAAACTGATTTTGAGTCATAATCTTTATCTTTTATTAATATAATTTTAGTACTCCTCAAAGGTGTTTAATAATGGAGAATTCACTTGAAGTTTCGAACCTTTTCTATCATTATTAATCGATCCAAAACGTGTCATCATTTATACAGCACGTGTCGAACTGAATTGAGCCTTCTCCATTAATAAATTCCCTCACATTACCTAGATAGAATAACGATTCCTATTCCAGGAAGTTAGGTTTAAGAGAACTAAGACTACTTCATTTTTATGTGGGTTCGAATCCCATTGGTTACGATATTTTGAATTGTGTTTATTGAATTTATTCTGAAACTTTGATAATTACTCTTCATTACATTGATCTAAGTCGATCAATCATCTTTCATAATAAAATACAATTAGTTAAGTTCAATAGAACGATTGCATTAAGGTATTTAGTTAAGTACTAAGATTGAGGGCATGATCACTACGCTAGTGAATAGATCCAGCGAGTTAGCAGAGACACCGAGATCCTACAAACAACGGGACGCAACGGAGAGACTAGACATAGTAAAAGTAGGGTAACTATGATATTGCGGAATGAGAGACACTAAGGTTGATTGGGCTTTTAAAATATTGACATATTTACTGACATAGTCAAGTTTGATGCAAGAACAGTACACGGTTCCAGCGTGGCGTTCCGGCAGCGATATCCCGGCACACCAATACACGCCATGTCTTACAGCTCAGCTCCCGACTTGGTTTGGCCAAACCAAAAATTAATATGAAATCAATAAATAAACAAAGTTTACACCATGGTGAGGGGCGAGCCTATGGCTCACAAAAGAACCTGTCTTTCGAGACAAGGCATTAAGCGCTTCTCAGCGATAAAAGGGAGTTGACTGTGCCCCAATAACAATGATCAAAGGCCCCCAGGGCGTAGGGTTCCCCCGTGCTAGAGGGAAATCGGTCGGTTACGATGGCCCAAAGAAGGCAAATACATACACCAGCTAATCATGCATTCTAACCTGTTCGTTAAATTATAATTCTAATTAGTCCTTTCAGGACTTCTGAGTGTTGAAGTAACGTTTATTCCACAGTTTTATTTAGGTGGGCTCATACAATACAATGAGCCTCGCGTAACCAGGTAGAATGGAATGATAGCCTGTATTGTCCACCCAACGTATTGTACTGCCCAGGTGAGTGACGCGCCTCCGCTTTCCTTGGGAATCCGCGAAATTACAGATAACATGCCAGATACCAAAGTGTCTCTTATCCTGAATATTATTTTAAAGAATTTTCTTCAAATATATTAAGTCACTAATTAACAAGCTTAGACGATCACGCCCGTGCCATCACAGTTTGCATTGACCTAGATTAGGTAATTGTCGTGTAACTTGTGGAAACAATAAAGCAGTGCGATTTCAACACTCCACGGGTTCATGACCGAACCTTCTCTTCTATCTCTTATATCTGAAGAGATATAAGAGACTGGTGGTGACTCCGAAGGGAGTCACCACCCCCTCAGCTAGCTACCCTTAGCTTTTACTCAGCTTAGCTTCACGTTTGGGTCCGACCCAAACACCTATACTAAAATTCATCCAAGTCGGTTCAGCTGTTTTGATGTGAAAAGGGAACATACAGACATACATACATTCTTACTTTCACTTTTCTATATTTATTTATTTTATTTATTTATTTACTTATGTAGGAAGGCCTACAGCTTATACAAAATCAGAACAAAAATAAAGTTAATTTTTAACCCAAGCTACAGATAGTACTAAACATACATATTAGTAGGATAGGCAATAAATAAACAGAGCCTGCACATCCCTGAGTAAAATAGTGTTTAATTTTGAAACACATTAACCTAATAAACCTGCTACTGGAAATGAAGTTGCCTGTTGGATAACATTTAACTGATTTTGGAATAGATGCTAATCATCTCCAATACAATTCTCGATTCTATAAAGTGTACAATAATTTTATAACTTGTGTAAACCTCAGTGTTGACTTTGGACAAGTTTTAAATATAATTCCATAGTAAGCCTTTACCATGCCTTACTTTACCAACAGATTCAAACTGCACTTTCTAGTGCCTATTTAATGTTTATATATTGTATAAAGGATTTTATTTCATTCATATTAAGTTAATCTGAGATTAACATGCTTTACAATGTAATTCCAAAATCGGTAAATGCAGTTCAGAATATCTTAAAAATGTATGTATAGTCTTCTAAAAACGTTTTCCTGTAACTATAACGATTAAGGTACCTGCCCTTACTGTCCCGTCTCAAAAACTCACCCTGTATGTACCCGATAGGTACATACAGGTTTACGCGCGCCGAAGTCCTAGACTTCTTCCTATACCGAGGGCCAGAACCAAACTACTGAGTAAGTCCCCATTCACGCGGGCCCTGCGTACCATCAATAGACTATGCGCAGACGAGGGTGTTGATATTTTCAATATGACGTTGCCGAAATTCACGGATACGGTTTTACTCTATTTGGGTAGAACCAATTTATAGTTATAGTGAAAAAAAACTGATTAATATTATGTTAAAGTTTAAATTTATGCATTTCTTTGTCGCTGTACGGTTTGCATACCATACAGCGATGCATGTTCCCGCGGGTCAGCACTTTACGTTATGACGTGTTTAAACGGCTAACGACAGCCAGTCGCAAACAACTGTCCTTTGGGCAACACGTCACGGCGTACACTCGCGACCACTTACTTACTTTTTACTTACATACGTACGATTAAACCGTGAAACTTAACAAACTCTTTAACTTACAACTCTACCAACAACTTATAGGATTGTGGGGGGCACACTACAACCCCTACAGTCGCTTTGGTGTTTTGTTATACTGTTATGGCAATGTAAATATGATAAGCCATAAGCCCACAAGCTCTAGTTGGATTCCAATAAGTTATAACTGTAACTTGTTGTTTACAAGGAATCAATCTGATCAATTAGTTTTTACTACTTACGATTTTTGTTGGGTGAAATGGGTTTGTTGAACCATTGTTTATCTTTTGAATTGTGAAAAAGATTACAATATAGACTATGTAATCTTTTTCTTCTTGGGCAAACCCAGAAGTAATTTTATAAGACGATCCAAATAGGTAGTTCAAAGTAGCATCCACGTGCCGGAGTCAGCCGGTCCTCGAGTTCACGTACGAACTGCTCAGGTTGATAGAAACTCATTTCAATGAAATTAACTTAAACGATAAAAACGTATCATTAATGTATTTTTTACGGAATAAATCACGTCAGAATTAACTTTAGCTCTGATAGCGGCAAATTTTACAAATGCTTTGATTAGAAATTGGAATTTGATATTAACATAAAGTTACTTAACAGTAAAACTTGCAGTGAAAGATGGATAGCAAAGGACTTCGTTGTGTGTCGCTTAACTTCAAACTCGGATAAATCCACTCTACCTTCTTAGGAGATATTTATAAAAAAGTGATAATAATCTTATTTCGATGATTTAAAAGGCAGTTTTTTTTGTTATGGCAACAGCATGGCAGAAAACAATCCTGTTTAACAAATTCAGTATTAAGACCATTAATTCTTGCAAAAACTTAATATTTAGATTGGATTTACCTTCATTTGATAAAATGTGATGCAATTTATCTATCTTTGAAAAAACTCCGTGTGGATTTATAGAATTTTGATTAAACACATCTGGATTTATCTGGATTTGAAAAAATACGATTAGAACTAGGGATGGGGTAGTGGTGAGATCGCGGTACTCTATCGACAGTCAAATTTGAGCTAACTGAATAAAACTAAATATAGTACTAGTTTTAAGTTTGCTACATTGATAAGCCTTGGTGTTCTGTCCGCATGTTGGTTTTATGGTGGTTGATCGGGTGATTAACGGAATAAAAAATAAATCAAATATTTTGTTTCAAATGTTGTCACTTAACGAACTAAGCAGCCAATGCACATTAAAAATATATTGTTAGTGACCAGGTAGGACCAACCCAACCCCAAAATAATGCGAACAAAAGTAAAATAAGCCCTAATACAAAACGAAGCTGAATGTGGTGCAAGAGACACTGTTTTGAAAATGGAACTCAGTGGGATATTTCTACAATTCTATTTTTAACTAGCTGTCGCCCGCTAGTTCGTCCGCACTGACTTTCATTTATTGATATTCCCATAGGAACCTAACGTTTTAAAAAAATATTGCAAGGCGCTTAACCCGACCGTCTCCCCTGTATAAGTAGTTAGTTTTTATTAGTATTAAGAATGTTAATAAATAGTTTATATTATTATTATTATTACATTTTTTCGGGTAGGTAAAATAAATATTTTGAATTTCAGCCAAATTGAAAAAAAAAATGAAAAATATATTTATAACAGCGAAAGAGTATACAAAACTTAGTTTAACATCTAACTTAACTAATCCAAAATTTCGCAGACAAAGTTTATATAAACACAATTACCTGTCAGTTTCCTCACAAGGCTGAGCCTGAATCGAGGAAACTTGTGCTAGATATATTATTTTACGAATTTACGCACACAGGACACAGTTAATTTCTAGTAGTATAATAAAAGAAAAACGTTACAATGCGAGTACTTACATAATTAAAAACTGTAATTTACATTTTAAAATAAGAATATATAATAAAAAAGAAAACAAAACGAAATAAAATTGTGGTCTACAATAATAAAACAAAAGAATTTCTACTAACTAACGAATTTCAAAATCTCCTCAGTTTCCTCCCTACGTTAGAGTAGCAAGCAAATTTTTTATTAAGAATTTGGTCTCAAAAATGGACTTGTTTTTAATATCACAAAATTTTGCGAACCAGTTGTAAATGTGAACTTTGAGAGAGCTCCCCAAACGTTGTGCAAACTTAGCATTTACCGAAGGGTTTGGCAGTCGGGAAACTCTACGGTGTAGGTAGTCGAGGTCAGGGGATGACAATACGGATTTATGAACTAAGAGCGATATTCTGAGCACAAAAAGTTTACGCACGCTCAAAACACCAGCAACCTTGCAAAGAGTCGAAGTGGGATATCTGTACGGCTTTTTCAACATCACCTTAAGGACCGATCGCTGCGCTCTTTCCGCCTGTATTAAAAAGGATTTAGCAGCATTGCCCCAGCACGAAATGCAGTACACTATCAGGGATTGACATAAAGCATAATAAACTGATTTAAGCACGTCGACACTAGCCACAAACCTCAAGCTGCGCATTATGCTAATAATTTTTCTAATTCTGGCCGAGAGAGGGATAATATGGTTTTTAAAAGAAAGCTTATCGTCAATGTGCACTCCAAGGTACTTTAGAACTTGTGTACGCTTTAGAGGCTCGCAAATGCATGAGTCAACATTACATGTGCTGTTATGTATCCTTAAACATGCATCTGCGGCGGGATCTGAAGCCTGAGTCTTGTGGAAACAAAGGTACACGGTTTTCTTAGCATTGAGTGTAAGAATATTTCTAACCACTTTGAGATAAGTTCCATACCATGTTTCGCAGTAGCATAAACGGCAGGCCAAGTTGCTCCGTGAAATATTGCGGCGGTATCGTCAGCGTAGCATAAGATTTCGGAATTTAAAAGGGGTACATCGTGTATATCGTTAATATACAACAAAAATAATGTTGGGCCCTGAATACTTCCCTGGGGAACACCTAAACAGATTGGTCGTGGGCTACTACAATACTGTCCAATTTTAACAAGCTGACTACGATCTGTTAAATAGCTTTGGAACCAGTCGAGAGCGCGATCCCACGGACGCCGAGACCTTTCAGTTTTTCCAGAAGTATGGGAATGGAGACAGTGTCGAAGGCCTTGGCTAGATCAAGGAATATTCCGACACAGTTATATTAGTGTGATTATATAACGCGCATATAAAATAATAAGCAAAATAAATTGCAAAACACGTCTGGATATGTTTTGTAATTTGCAAAACATATCCAGACTCATTCCTGACCCAGACATTCGCATTGTAAGTTTTAAAATTAACTCCACAAGGCACTTTATATTCTAAAACTTACAATCTAATAGGACAGTTTATGTAATAAGTAATTTTATATTATATCCTTACATACTTATTAAATCCAAATTATTATGTAACAGTACCTAAAACAACAAAATAATAATATTCGATAATGGTTACCACGCACAGCACTAGTATTCAGAATTCAAAACAGCGCACGCACAGGTATAGGTAAAAGTAAAAAGTAAAAAAAAATTTTCAAACTTAACGAATTTTTGCTCTTTCCTCTTTCTTACGGCGAAGTTTTATATTAGGCCGCTTGTGGGCTTTACTTGACGACACAAATTTTAATGATAATTCCATTCCATGGGAAATGTCTAAATAATAAAAAGAATCAATAAAAAGCGGGAGGGTACGGTGCTAGGGTCGCAATTTTCGTTGACTGACGGCCATGTTGCACAAACGCAATTCGCTGATTGGCTCATAAGGACTTGGACATGGTGTTAAGAAACCTATTTAACGATACCCCACACGATGACAAAATCAAGAAAAAAAAGTTTATCCCTACCCCAATGAATAATCTTTTCGTAATTTTTCTGTAGCGTTATTATTTTATGTTCAAATGCAAAATCACAGCTTTCTAGGACTAATAATTTGTTCGCAAAGCCGCAGACAGAAAGTATAAGTAGTATAGTATAGCGGTGTACCTGTTGACGATGTTGTGCAGGTCCAAGAGCGCGGTGTCGACGGCGTCCGCCAGGTGGTGCGCGTGCGGCGCCGGCGCGGCCAGCGCGCGCGCCTCGGCCTGCAGCCGCGCCGCCGCCGAGCGCAGCCGCGCGCGCCGCGCCGCCCGCAGCCGGCCGCCCGCCGCCGCCGCGCACGCCGCGCCCAGCCGCGCCAGCCGCTCCGACGTCTGCAGCCGCCACAGCGACCCGCGCCCGCCCGCCGCGCCGCCCGCCGCCCCCGCACCCGCGCCGCATCCGCGCCGCACCTGCCCGCACCCGCACATAACACTCATCTATTTTATTTTATTAAAATTAATTATTATTTAATTATTTATCAACATCCCGTACTGCGCTCGCCAACCCGCCTGCCAAGCGTGGTGAGTATGGCAACTACCCCTCATGGAGATCCATGAGGGAGGCCTGTTCAGTAGTGGACTTTTTACGGCTGGAGTGATGAAATCCATTCGGACAGAAAACGAAATGCATAGCTCGGATGACAAAATAAGTAATTTGTAACAACATGTTCTACCTTCGCAGGCGTACAAAATTAAAGTGTGGCATGCTACAAAACAAGTTCATAAAAATACAAATAAGTATTAATTAACTGCAATAATGATGTCACTGCATGACATTCTTATCAGATTTATGAAAGGGCTTGCTGAGAATAACTCAAAAAATTAAATGACATCACTCTTAATGCAACATGGCGGTATACTCAAGATGGCGATAATGAGGATAAAGTAAACATTTTCCATTAAAGTTTAATGTCAACTTAAAACGTCTTTACACAATTTATGTGATAAAAAAGCTTGTCGCGAAATTTAAGCAGGTACTCGTATTTACATTGTATGAAAAAAAAACAATTAAATCAAGTTACAGGTACACAGGTTAATTTCGCGACAAGGTGTTCAAAAATTCTTTGAAACTGTGTTGTCCGTGATTGGGCTGCTTGGAAATCCGAGATAATATGGTTTCAATGTGTGAGTGAGACTTTGTGATGTGAAAACAGCTTTTATCATCAGTTTTAAAGAAAAATGTGACTTGCCAGATTGCGCAGTGTACTTCAGATTCTGTCGCGCCGGGTCATCTTCTAATAAACTTAGTTTTCAAAGGTAATAAAGCGATTTAATCACTGTATTGTTTAAAAAAATGTAAACATTTGTAGGGACTGAACTGTTTGTTTGCAACGCACACACACTTGGCGATGTGTTACTGATAATGACGATATTTTTCGTTGCTTCTCTTAGAGAAAGTTAGCGAAGGTATATAACAAGACTTAATATGTATTAATTGATGAGAAATCATTCTGCTCTGCTATTGGATGGGCTTGCCCGTTTGTACCTGCTAAGGGTTCGCGACGCTCCGTAAATGAAACTCGCAAGCTCTCGGGCAAAGAAAAGCAATTTATTAAAATATCATATCATAAATAAATAAATCGATCTCATACTAGATGCCGCGGTTTGTTTCTTAATTCCATATTCTAATGTAAGAATCTCAAAAGCTATTGTGATATCAGAAAAAGTGAAGCACTCCAATAACTAATTCAATTGAATTGTTAGATAAGAATGTGTATAATAGGCAGTGGGAATTGGAAAGCCTGATGCGGGTCGTACCTCGTTGGTGGTGCAGTCCAGCGTGACGCGCAGCGCCGCCAGCAGCTCGGCGTCCTCGGCGTCGTCGGCGGGCGCGGCTGCGGAGGCGGGCGCGGCGGCGGGCGCGGCGGCGGAGGCGGGCGCGGCGGCGGCAGCGGGCGCGGCGGCGGGCGCGGGCGCGGAGGCGGGCGCGGAGTCGGGCGCCGGCGCCGGCGTCGCGTAGATGGAGTGCTGCTTGCGCGGCGCCTGGGCGCGCTCCGGCGGCTTGGGGCTGAGGCGCTCGTCGCTTTCCTTGCTCTCCCACAGCTTCTTGAGGCTGGTGATGGAGCCCGTGCTGCGGCGCTTGCCCTCCTCCTCGCCGTCGGGCGCCGCGCCCTCCTCGTCCGGCGAGCGCGCGCTCTCCACCTTGCGCAGGCGCGCCTTCAGCTCGAGGATGGAGCGCGGCGGCTCCTCCTCGCGCACCTTGCGCACCACCTCCACCTTCTTCAGCTGCGCCTTCAGGTCGGCGGGCGAGGGCTCCTTGGCCCCTCCCGCGAGGGCGCCGCCGCCCCCGTACGAGGTCTTGCGCAGGTTCGCCTTGAGGTCCTGAGGCGAGACGGTGGCGGCGGCGGCGACTGCGGCAGTGGGGGGCGGCGGCGGCGCGAGGTTCAGGCCCTCGCCCAGCTCGGATACGAGCCGCGCCACGGGGTCCTGGTGGCGCGGCGGCTCGGGCGGCGGCGGCGAGGCGGGCGCGGGCGCGGGCCGATTGCGGTCGGCGCGCTCCTTGATCTCCGCGACCAGCTTCAGCTCGAGCATCTCCTTCATGGCGCGCTTGGCGTCCGCGTGGTGCGGCGGCGGCGCGGGCGGCGGCGGCGGCGGCGGGGGCGGCGGGCGCGCCTCATCGCCCGGCGGCGGCAGTTCCGGCGGCGGCGGCGGGAACTCCAGCTCGGCGAGGCGCGGCCGCGGCTTGGCTGGCGACGAGGAGGGGAAGAGGCGCGGCGCGCGCGGCGACGCAGGCGCGCCCATGCCGCCGGACGAGTTAGAGCGGATCATGAGCGGCGCGGGCGGGGGCGCGGGCGCGGAGGCGGGCGCGAGCGCGCGGCCGGTGCGCGGGGAGAGCGAGCGCGCCTCGTCGGCGGGCGCGGGCGCGGCGGGCGCGGGCGCGGCGCCGCTCTGGCGCAGCGACTCGAGGAAGGCGCCGATGCGCGCGCCCTTGGGCAGCGTGCCGTAGCGGTTGATGGCGCGCTTCACGTTCTGCACCTCGAGCGCGGCCACCTGCACGCCGACGCCAGCGCCACTCTGCACAGACACACGCTTCATGTCGCGACACACCCCCCGCCTGACGGCTGCTGTACGGCACGCAGAAGTCAATGCGGATCACATCAGAAAGTGGCGAGTCAACTTACCTTGCAAACTGTCAATTGCAACATGACTTGCTGCTTGACTTAGGTGAACTGATTATACCGGCTGGTTTAATGCACATCGTTAAGCAAATTTAATTAGCAGAAAGGAGGAGGCTTAAATCATAACAAATGGTAACCTTACTGATAATGTATGTTCCAGTATTATGGAAGGTACGTTTTATTTTTACCTTGCTTTATGTCCAAAGTTGTTTAGGTAGTTTTTTTATTATTTTATATTCCTTGCTAAGTTTTATAGAAATACAAAGTGTCCAAAAATTCGACGATAGCTTGCACCGATGAGAGGACCTGCTAGTAACCACTCGAGATAGAAAAACCTAATATATTAATTATGTTTTATATTACAGGAAAGTAATAAAGACCATTCTACGTGTCCCGATTCAACGATGAGATCGCACCGGTGGCGGAAATGCTCGTGAGTACTCGACAAAGTCAAAGACAAAATTACAGTTACAGAAACAACATTAAAACCTGAGTAAATTGACACTCGATATTGTATAATGTAAAAATAACAACTAAAAGTGGGTGGTGCTACCGCAAAAATAAGTAGTTTTACCAAATAATGGTACCTTATTAATACCTTTTGTGCGGAGTCCGACTCGCACTTGGCCGATTGTGTTTGTCTCGACAATCAAGTAGCACTACTATCGACCAAATTATAACATATGATTCCCCGACATTTTTTAAGGATAAATACCTTACGAGACATTATAGGGTTGTTAAAAATGTTTTAGACTAACGTTTTAATTTTGTTACTGTAAAGCCGGGTCCGCAGCGCCGTGTTTTCGTGTTTTCTAACATCATAACATGTTTACATAACAGAATAGGGGCGTGGCTTAACAGTTTTGTTAGCAAAAACACAAAAACATGTTTGCCGAGACAAATGGATAACATCACCCGCGTTTGCCTGCGGGGAGGGGAAGCGTCGCATTTTATGTTCGCGCTCATTGAAGCAAGACGTCATTCGTTAGTTCACTCGTTGAGGTTATGTTTTGAATAATTTTGAGTATTTAAATCTTTTGGTAGATATGTGATAAGTTACTAACTAAAATATATAGATAAAAACTAACTAAATCCACTATAGCTATTACAGCTTCTACGTCCTCTTCGTCGGAACTCATTTTTGAAATGAATTGGAATGAAACAAAAACAATAAACAAAACAGAACACACCAGACGGGCTGTTCTAAAAACATGTTTTGCTTAACATGTTATGTTAACATGTTTTGTTAGAAAATTGGCGCTGCGGACCCGGCTTAATTTTGACTTAGAGAGCAGGTTCGTCACCGGTGCGAACTCATCGTCGAATTTTGGGACACGCTGTATAAGTTATACCAATGACTCCTCCTTCCTGCTAAAGGAGCAAAATCCAGAAAATGTATCAACTCTGGTATGCCCCTCCAATAGCTTAGTGCTATTATACTTAGCGATAACAATTTCTGAGCTACAACATATACATAAGTTAATATGGCACATACACGCCAAATTCGATGTAGAATAAAATGGAATTGCTTCCAATGAGTTGATTTTTTGACTGAGTTAATAGCAATTTATATTGAAGAGAGGTCACAAGAAAGAAAGTAATTTTAGGTTAAGCATTGACATTTTCTACATCTAACTTTTCTGAAGTATAGTTCAAAATCCGTTTAGAAAATTATTCTGTAGGTACTAAATATTAGCGATGGCGTAATGTTTTTCATCTACTAGGTATATTGCTTATTCAGCAACAAATTCAACTTTGAATCCCTCAGACTCAGATATACAATATTTATGGCACTAAAATAAATAAACTGTATGTTTGCAATTGTTTAACAATAATCGACTTGACCGACACGACAGGCTGATTACGTATCTCGCGACAGATTCGCAACAGGCTTACATCTCGCGATCATCGCTGTCAAACGTGGAGTTACGCCTGTCGCGAGACACGTGACCGGGCTGCGGGTGCGACGATCAATGATGAATAAAATTAGGTCGTTACATATGAAATTGGCGTTTTGTATGACGGAAACATAAAGTCTTTATATAAAATATTTAATTAATCAAAGTATGTACCATTGATATCTATGCACTTTTTCCATCTCATAGGTAGTTCATTGACCCTTTTACTAAAAAAACCATTCGGACGGGAATCAATAAAATATTTGAAGTCGGTTTGGACTGCTCCATCGGAGTTGAATTTTTTCCCTTGCAAGTTATCCAAATTTCGAAAAATATGGTAATCTGTTGGAGCAAGGTCCGGAGAGTACGGTGGATGTCTTAGATATTCAAATTGAAGCTCCTTTAATTTGGTAGCCGTCTGTTGAGCAGTGTGTGGTCTAGCATTTTCCTGAAACAGCAGTGGCCTAGAGCGATTGACCAGCCTGGGTTGTTTAGCAGCTAGCTTTTCCATCATGGTTTGCAGTTGCTGACAATAGACATCTGCCGTAATCGTCTGGCCAGATTTAAGAAAGCTGTAGTGGACGACACCGGCACTGGTCCACCAAACGCTCGAAAGTAACTTTTTTTGAGTCAGTTTTCGCTTGGGGCATGACTTGGCTGGTTCGCCAGGGTTCAGCCATTGCGATGTGCACTTCCGATTATCGTATAGTATCTACTCTTCATCACAGGTAATGATTCAATTTAAAATCCCTTCATTATTGTGCTGGTTGAGTAATGTAACGCAGCAGTCGACGCGCGTTTGTCGATTTGCTTCACTCAATTCGTGAGGTACCCACCTTTCAAGCTTTTTCACCTTCCCAATTTGCTTCAAGTGGATTAAAATAGTTTTATCACTAACACCGCAGCCTGCAGCTAACCCGGGCGTGGTTTGCGACGGATCCGCTTTTAAAACAGCCTTCAATTCTTGATTATCAAACTTCGTCCCCGGCCGTCCCCGGGGCTTGTACTGCAGGTCGAAATTTCCAGAGCGAAAACTTTGGAACCAAAAACGCACTGTGTTTTCTTTTGCGACACCGCCGCCATACACGTCATTAATTAACTTCATGGTACATATTTTATTGTTTTGTAAGTTATTAATAAGCTTCTGGTTTTCCGAAAAATAAAAAAAATAATTAATTAATCCTTCCGAGTCGTTTCTGCAGGACTGGTGCCACGGTGGAACTCGTACTCGTAAATAACGCTGGGTGGAATAATTCTTTAAAAATATATTCTCGCCCAGCGGGTGTGCTGGCTATGATAGTTCATATAGGTTTTCATGGAAATACGCAAATGGGAGTTTCAAGATCAAGAGGCCAGGTGAAGATGGAATCAGTTTCGTGCTAATTAGGCAAAGTACATACCCCGTGTTGTGTTTTCTTCTGCCACAGTGTTAGCTCCAGCTGGCGGGTTGCAGTCTCCAGATGTTCAGGATGGATTCCATTCACGCACTTATAAGTCTGTAGGAGGCCTCCTTTCACTGTTGTGGTCGCGCGCGCGGTAATTAATTAGTAATAAATTGGGGCCGAGAGATATGTCCTCTCAGGCTGCGGTGTATATAGGAACTGAGCGAAAAATAATATGGCGGCGGCGCAAGAAGTGCGTGCGTCTGCGCTTTCTGGCTTGATTCGTAGAGATGGGACACTTCCTGTCCAGCGTAGTGTGGGGACACATACGCAGGCATAGACAAAACCAAAATTAACACAAAAAAAAGAAACAAACGCGATATTTCAAGCTTTCCATTTTTAAAATGAGTGACGCAAAGAAAAAATACAAAAGAGGAAAACCAAATGAATTATGGTTTTCGAAACACAAATGCATGAGTAAATAGCTGTATAAAGTTGAATCTGGAATTCCTAACCTGAGGAGTTATTTGAGATCAAAGTGGCCAGTACGACAAAACGCCAATTTCATATGTAACGACCTAATTATATGTATGAGGGTACCTTGTGCTGGTCGTGCAGGTGCTTGCGCTTGGCGCGGCGGCGCGCGTCGGGCGCGTCCTCCGCGTCCGCGTCGCGCTCGCCCAGCGACCCCTCCGACGACGCCTCGCGCGCGCCCCCTGCCGCACAGCACGACCCCGCTCATTGCTTACGTAACTATAGTATGATACCTTGTGCTGGTCGTGCAGGTGCTTGCGCTTGGCGCGGCGGCGCGCGTCGGGCGCGTGCTCCGCGTCCGCGTCGCGCTCGCCCAGCGACCCCTCCGACGACGCATCGCGCGCGCCCCCTGCCGCACAGCACGACCCCGCTCATTGCTTACGTAACTATAGTATGATACCTTGTGCTGGTCGTGCAGGTGCTTGCGCTTGGCGCGGCGGCGCGCGTCGGGCGCGTGCTCCGCGTCCGCGTCGCGCTCGCCCAGCGACCCCTCCGACGACGCCTCGCGCGCGCCCCCTGCCGCACAGCACGACCCCGCTCATTGCTTACGTAACTATAGTATGATACCTTGTGCTGGTCGTGCAGGTGCTTGCGCTTGGCGCGGCGGCGCGCGTCGGGCGCGTGCTCCGCGTCCGCGTCGCGCTCGCCCAGCGACCCCTCCGACGACGCATCGCGCGCGCCCCCTGCCGCACAGCACGACCCCGCTCATTGCTTACGTAACTATAGTATGATACCTTGTGCTGGTCGTGCAGGTGCTTGCGCTTGGCGCGGCGGCGCGCGTCGGGCGCGTGCTCCGCGTCCGCGTCGCGCTCGCCCAGCGACCCCTCCGACGACGCATCGCGCGCGCCCCCTGCCGCACAGCACGACCCCGCTCATTGCTTACGTAACTATAGTATGATACCTTGTGCTGGTCGTGCAGGTGCTTGCGCTTGGCGCGGCGGCGCGCGTCGGGCGCGTGCTCCGCGTCCGCGTCGCGCTCGCCCAGCGACCCCTCCGACGACGCCTCGCGCGCGCCCCCTGCCGCACAGCACGACCCCGCTCATTGCTTACGTAACTATAGTATGATACCTTGTGCTGGTCGTGCAGGTGCTTGCGCTTGGCGCGGCGGCGCGCGTCGGGCGCGTGCTCCGCGTCCGCGTCGCGCTCGCCCAGCGACCCCTCCGACGACGCCTCGCGCGCGCCCCCTGCCGCACAGCACGACCCCGCTCATTGCTTACGTAACTATAGTATGATACCTTGTGCTGGTCGTGCAGGTGCTTGCGCTTGGCGCGGCGGCGCGCGTCGGGCGCGTGCTCCGCGTCCGCGTCGCGCTCGCCCAGCGACCCCTCCGACGACGCCTCGCGCGCGCCCCCTGCCGCACAGCACGACCCCGCTCATTGCTTACGTAACTATAGTATGATACCTTGTGCTGGTCGTGCAGGTGCTTGCGCTTGGCGCGGCGGCGCGCGTCGGGCGCGTGCTCCGCGTCCGCGTCGCGCTCGCCCAGCGACCCCTCCGACGACGCATCGCGCGCGCCCCCTGCCGCACAGCACGACCCCGCTCATTGCTTACGTAACTATAGTATGATACCTTGTGCTGGTCGTGCAGGTGCTTGCGCTTGGCGCGGCGGCGCGCGTCGGGCGCGTGCTCCGCGTCCGCGTCGCGCTCGCCCAGCGACCCCTCCGACGACGCCTCGCGCGCGCCCCCTGCCGCACAGCACGACCCCGCTCATTGCTTACGTAACTATAGTATGATACCTTGTGCTGGTCGTGCAGGTGCTTGCGCTTGGCGCGGCGGCGCGCGTCGGGCGCGTGCTCCGCGTCCGCGTCGCGCTCGCCCAGCGACCCCTCCGACGACGCATCGCGCGCGCCCCCTGCCGCACAGCACGACCCCGCTCATTGCTTACGTAACTATAGTATGATACCTTGTGCTGGTCGTGCAGGTGCTTGCGCTTGGCGCGGCGGCGCGCGTCGGGCGCGTGCTCCGCGTCCGCGTCGCGCTCGCCCAGCGACCCCTCCGACGACGCATCGCGCGCGCCCCCTGCCGCACAGCACGACCCCGCTCATTGCTTACGTAACTATAGTATGATACCTTGTGCTGGTCGTGCAGGTGCTTGCGCTTGGCGCGGCGGCGCGCGTCGGGCGCGTGCTCCGCGTCCGCGTCGCGCTCGCCCAGCGACCCCTCCGACGACGCCTCGCGCGCGCCCCCTGCCGCACAGCACGACCCCGCTCATTGCTTACGTAACTATAGTATGATACCTTGTGCTGGTCGTGCAGGTGCTTGCGCTTGGCGCGGCGGCGCGCGTCGGGCGCGTGCTCCGCGTCCGCGTCGCGCTCGCCCAGCGACCCCTCCGACGACGCATCGCGCGCGCCCCCTGCCGCACAGCACGACCCCGCTCATTGCTTACGTAACTATAGTATGATACCTTGTGCTGGTCGTGCAGGTGCTTGCGCTTGGCGCGGCGGCGCGCGTCGGGCGCGTGCTCCGCGTCCGCGTCGCGCTCGCCCAGCGACCCCTCCGACGACGCCTCGCGCGCGCCCCCTGCCGCACAGCACGACCCCGCTCATTGCTTACGTAACTATAGTATGATACCTTGTGCTGGTCGTGCAGGTGCTTGCGCTTGGCGCGGCGGCGCGCGTCGGGCGCGTGCTCCGCGTCCGCGTCGCGCTCGCCCAGCGACCCCTCCGACGACGCCTCGCGCGCGCCCCCTGCCGCACAGCACAACCCCGCTCATTGCTTACGTAACACCATTCACGAGGGGGACTTCACAAACAGTGTAACGTAATGAATTAACGGTCCTTGGCGCCGCCGCCGCACTCGCGATCAACCTATTACACTCGTAATCTAGTTGATCACGTGTGGGACGGCTTCGCGTCCCTCTAGTTTCAGTAGTTCGGTTGATTAGTTCTGGGCCGAACTACTGCCACATTTTTTTCCCATTAGTTCGGTTCTGACGTCGAACCGAACTATTGGGAACCTATAGTTTCACTAGTTCGGTTGCTTAGTCCGGGGCCGAACTACTGCCACATTTTTTTCCCATTAGTTCGGTTCTGACGTCGAACCGAACTATTGGGAAGTGTTGGATAGTCCGGTTAATGATGTGCAAACTACTTTAATTCTGTCGGGCCGGTCAGCAATTTATAAGACGTTATCACGTCAAAAATTCTGAGTTTTCTAGAAATCAAACCTTTTTTTGACTAAGTAGTTAGGTACATAGTTGTATTGGCCACTTATAAATAGATAACTGTCAAGTATTGTAATAATGTATAGTATAAAAAGATTTTTATTCATCATCCCCCTTTCATTTTTCTCTTGGTATGGGCAAAAAATTGATATGGGTGTCGTTTTCGACTAACCTGGGGGGGCTTATTACGAAAATGATATTATTTTTGAAATCCAAGATGGCGGACGCAAATGTCAAACCTAAAATTTGACATGGGTAACGAATTCGACTAACTTGGGAGTGCTTGTTACGAAAATTATGTTAAGAAAACCTCGCGCTAACCTACCCTCTAGTAATAATAATATAATAATAATGGCATTAGATTTTTTTTTACTCTCAGACAACAGGGAATCGACCTGGTCAAAATCTTTGTTATACATTATGCAAGTTTTTCCGTTGTTATTGTTGATGATGCGAATAAGTCACATGGAACACATTTTAATGGAATCTTGTTTGAATAATCGAAAATATTTTTTTCGACCAGGTTACATACATTCCTGGTCAAAATTTCAATTTCTGACAATCAAAAAAACCTTTTTTTTATACTATTATTAATGAATTTAAAATCGACGCCATGGTTCCTAAGAACAGATTTCGCTATCTTTCATAGTTTCTGACTTCTCTCTACTCTGACCCATTTGTATTAATCATCCTGTAAGTATATGCAATTTCGGGTTCTAGTTCATTTAAGGGGTTTTAATACATATAAGTACGAAATTTCATGTTTCTATATTAAATATATTTTGAGTTATCAAGGAGTGAAAAGTGGCTCCAAATGGTTCGCGTAATATAACATGGTTCGTGTAATATTACACACGACTGCTGCGTCGCTGGTTCCATTTGGCTTGAAACTTGTCTGGAGACGCTGCTGCGTGTCTAGATTTAATAAGAAGTTACTTATTAAAATTTTGTTTTATTCTTTAAAAAAAAGGAAAAAAATATATTGGTTTTTTTATTTAGCTGCAACCTTAACCGTACTTGTGAGTCGTTTTCATTCTCGGTAGTTCGGTTTGACGTGATAACCGAACTAATGGGAGCAAAAGTGTGGCAGTAGTTCGGCCCCGGACTAAGCAACCGAACTTGTGAAACTATAGGTTCCCAATAGTTCGGTTCGACGTCAGAACCGAACTAATGGGAAAAAAATGTGGCAGTAGTTTGGCCCAGGACTAATCAACCGAACTACTGAAACTACAGGTTCGCGTCACGGTGTTATTAGACGAACAAACATGTACAAAAGTAACACAAACGGCACTTCAAAACCACTAGTTTCATGCCTCATTCATCCGGATAAAATTTAAAAAAAAATTACTTTGGTTAGAAACATTTTATAGTATATGGCAACAATCGTAAATTGATCTATGATGAGAACTGCACTGCGCTGCCACAATCGCCTGCAGGCGGAGCAATGAGCCGCGTCGGGCGCCGCGGGCGAGTGCGGCGGCGGCGGGGCGCTAGGCATGCGAGGCGGACGAGGGTAAAGGCATAACTAAATAGCTTTTTCCAGAACAAACCAGAATTGTTTATAAGAGAGTCCATTACAAAAACCGTGATCCAGTCTTACGAAAGATCTAACTCGACACTGCAATAATAATGATGACCAGCGACCCCCTTTCATGCCGTCGTCAGTTAATGTTATCAAATCTCAATATCTTGTGCAAAGGTTTAGATGAGCAGACATTAATTTAACTATTTATATTAACCCCCAACCAAAAAGAGGGGTTTTATACGTTTGAAATGTGTGCGTGTTTCGTGAGGGGATCCAGAGCATTATTTCCGCTATGAACAAATATTTATGCTCGAAAGTACAAACTTTCTTCAGTTCTTAGATTCAACAGTATGTACACTCCAGGGTGGTGACCAGAATAGCATGAACAGGATCCGATTGATTCGAATTGGTATCCTGTTGCTTCAATGATATCGCGAGAACAAGTAATCTCTACCTGGAGTTGGTGTTTTTTTTAAAATTTTTGATTTATACTTGTGTTGTTATGTTAAACGGGTTTTCTACTAACGTTAATTATTCGTTGGAAATAGGTTATTTATTGGTTAATTATTTATTTTATTTATTTATTTAAATAGGACATCCAACACAGGGTTACACATAATACTAAGGACTAAATGTTAATAGCCTGGTGTTCCCGTAATTACAGGACGTCACAGCATGTACAAAGTTAGAGCGACAACTGATAAAAAGTATTATTTTTTAAACAGTATTTAGAGCATATAAGAAAAATTGTAACATAAACTTTAGGTTAATAAAATTTTAAACATATCAATTATAAAGCAAGTATGAACAATTATAACATAAACTTTAGGTTAAGATCAATCATTGAAGTTAGTAGGTTAGAAAAGAAAACATTTTAATTAATTACCTCTACAACTGTATCAACAAAAAACTTAATATCTACCATGAAAACAAACATAATTGTAAAAAAAATATAAGGGAATGGCTGCAAACATTAGGTTACGAGGAAGTGGAAAATATTATAAAAGTAGTATCATAACTGACCTAAGCATACACACACACACACCTCATACGCATACGCACACACACACATACACGCACACACACACGCACACACACACACACACACACACACACACACACACACATACACTCTGTCACGCACGTATACCTACTCATTTTTCTTATTTATTTATTATTCAAATTTCTGCTATCTATATACTTAATATGTTTCTAATAAGTGTTAGTATTAGTTTGTCTGCATAAAATATACCTACTTTTGTACACACTTAATCATAATGTTTTCGTAAGTACCGAGGAAGAGCGAGGTCTCCTAGCACAGGTATATTATACATACTTAAAAGGAGCCTCATACCACTGAAATGTACATTTAAGATTAAGTTATTGAAATAAATCATTTTTCATATTTTCTTTTTTATTTTCAATTAAAATTAATAGTAAAGAAAGGAACACAATGACAATATGTTCGAGTTGGTACGTAAATATTTAAAAAATAAGTAAATTTAAAGCTGTCAGCAGCAGTCTGCGCTGACACTTGAATGAGATCGGTTGTGTGTGTCCGCGCGCTTACTTAAAGACGAAATCCTAGCAATAATGGTTTTAAAAAAGTGCCAAAAGTGTAAAAAAAACATTACAAAAAAAACACCAGGGCTCGAGTGCAGCAGATGTGAGAAGATAGTCCATGCCGATACAGTGTGCACCAAGCTCTCAAACAAGCAACTCAATACACTACGGAATACCCCCGGCATTGAATGGAGCTGCGAGGAATGCCTAAAAAACGCCTCTCGTAGATCGTCATTTGTAATTGCAGATGATGAAGACGATGAGGATGATTCCGCAGCAGAGACTGTGGTAAATGCTCAAAGTTTTGATTCACGAAAGCTAGTTCAAGACATTAGTCGTGAGCTGAAAAATACTTTTCGGGAGGAACTTTCAAACCTAGAGACGTCACTCGATTACCTCAGTGAACAAATTAACACTATGGAGCAGTCTTTAGCAAAACAAGACACCATAATAAAAAACCTTGAGCATAAAAATCAAGACCTAGTAAACAAAAACAAGAACCTAGAACTGAGAGTTTCAGTTTTAGAAAATGATATGAATATGTTTGAGCAAAAAGCACTAAAAACCTCCCTTGAGATATCTGGTATCCCATATACAACCACAAACACCATCGGAAATATCATAGAATCAGTTGCTAACAAACTTGAAGTGGACAAGAAATCTATACAATCAACACAGCGCCTACGAGGAACGAAAGATAAACCAGGAGCAATATTGGTGGAGTTAAGCTCTAAACCAGCCCAGCTTCAATGGATTACAGCAGCAAAGGCAAAAAAACTTACAGCAGGGCTTCTTATACCAGATCTACCCAGAGAAAAAACTAGCGATTGCATATATATTCGAGAAGCCTTGACAAAACATGTCAAAACCCTTTTATATCAAGCTAAATCGCAACTCGGTGCGAAGTTCCAGTTTGTTTGGTGCAAGGATGGAAAAGTATATGCAAGGAAAACCAGCAACAGCAAGATACACTACATTCGATTCATCGAGGACATCAAGCAAGCCGAAGAACAGTCGAAAACATCGTTAAAATTCTCAACTCCTATAGATAAATAGGTAGGTAGCCCCACCCTTCGATTTCTAACAAATAATTACAACCTAAGTAAATAACTTACTACGTATTATTGTGATATTTTGTTTCTCTTTAATCTCTTATAACTACTATGGACAATAAAGTTCAAGAATTGTTTAATTGTCATTCTATAAACAATTTTTTTCAACAGCTACCATCTAAAACACACATTTAACATAAGATCAATGATTAAAAACTTTACAAAACTTTTACAGGTGGTTCAAAGTTGTAGATATCCTCTCGATGCTATTGTAATAACCGAGGCTAGCATAACAGAAACCATACATAACCTTTATAATATTCCTGGCTATAATATGTACCATCAGCTGCGATGCGGAAGGAAAGGTGGTGGGATTATAATTTATGTAAAGAATCATTTAAAGTTTACACTATTCCCTAATGCGACATCGACATTTGAAAGCCTTTTTGGCACAATAAAACTATCCTCTAACCAAATCGTAGTTGTTTGTGCTATTTACAGGCCACCCTCCACGGATAAAAATAAGTTTGTAATGGAACTGGGTATGTGCTTATCAAGGTTTGATTCAAAGCAGAACATTCTTCTTATGGGTGACACTAATATCGACTTAAAAGCAGATTCAACTGTCAAGAACACTTATCTAGAAATCTTAAGCGAGCACGGGCTAATGTGTGGAATATCAGACTTCACGAGAATCGAGCCTAAACTAAATAGTATAACCAACACTTATACCACTAGTAAATCATGCATTGATCACATTTTTGCACGGTTCTCTGCAACACAACCATACACCGCGGCCCTAGACCTTGTACTGGCCGATCATCTACCGATCGGCCGAGCACTACGCGTCCTTCGCATATACAGGGTTACAGAGAACACTTAACTAACTACGAAACTTATTATAATTGCTTATCTACGGTAAAATGGTTAGACGCTTTGGATATGAATAACCCTATAGATATATTACATTTTATTCGTGATTCATTTCAAGAATCAAAAAAAGCAGCATCTTGTACAAAGAAAATATACCCAAATAAAAAATATCAACAATTTAGAGTGCCGTGGATCGACGGTAATGTCACCCGCCTATGTGAAAATCGTGATAAATTATATAAATCTATGAAATTAAATCCCAATGATCCAAAATTGAGGCTTTCCTATACTAAAATCCGAAATAAAATACATAAAATATTAGAAAACAGACGGAATAATTATTACATCAAAGAAATACAAAATAATTTCCAAAATTAAAAAAAAATATACGGCATTCTTAATCAGATGTTAGGACGAGTGACATTGTCAATCGATGATGCGATTCTGAAAGCGTTTGATGCCTAAGGTCTCTCCACAAAAAATATTGCTGACAACTTTGCCAATGGATTTGACAAGGCAGTTAAGGACATTATCCCCAACTGCAGTGTCAAACTAGTTGACGCCAACACCGACCGTAACCAAACTGAAGCTAGTATTTTATTCCAAAATGCCACTGGTGACAAGATTAACAAGCTTGTCAAAAACTTAAAGACTAGGAAAGCACCTGGATTTGATAATATCAGAGTCTCGGACATAAAACGAATGGGAGATGACCTGTACACAGTTATTGCAAAATTTATAAATTGTAGTGTACAGTCAGGAATATATCCAGACGAATTAAAAATTGGTTGTATCAGGCCTGTTTACAAAAAAGGTAAGCATAACGACTATTCTAACTACCGTCCAATAACATTGCTCTCTTCATTGGATAAAATTATAGAAAAATATGTGTGTGCTCAAATTCATAGCTTTTACAGAAAACATGAGGTTATATACAAGAACCAGTTTGGTTTCCAATCAGGAAAGAGTACAACTGATCTTCTTACAACATTCAGCGATGAAGTTTGTTCTAATCTTAACGATAGAAAGTACGTTTTGGTTCTCTTCATTGATTTTTCTCGCGCGTTTGACACACTTAACCATACACAGCTACTGCGCAAATTGGATGACTGTGGAGTAAGAGGCCCCATATTAAAATGGTGTAAAAATTATTTGGAAAATCGGGCATATACTGTTAAGATTGGCAATACACACAGCAAGTACATTCATGCAACGGAAGGCACGGCCCAAGGTTCTGTACTAGGCCCTCTTCATTTTTTAACGTATGTTAATGACATGAATAAGTGCATTAAACATAGTACCTGCTACCAGTTTGCCGATGACACATGTCTAGTTATAGCAGACAAGGATCCCCATAAAGCACTCGATCTCCTTCAGGTAGATTTAAATTTATTTAGTATGTGGTGTCATGATGCTGGTCTTGTCATAAACGTCAATAAAACTAAAATGCTAGAAATCAAATCCCCTTATATAAAAAAAAAAAATCTGCCAACATTAGTATTTCATGAGCATAACTGTTTACACAATAAAATTACCAATAGTTCATGTAAATGCCCTAAAATAGAATCTGTAGACAGTCATATGTATTTAGGGGTAATTAATAGACAACAAATTTACCTGGCAAAAACATATTGAACGTGTCTGTAGCAAATTACGCCTATTTCTTGCAAATATAACTATTTTAAAAGACCGTATACCCTTCAAAGTAAAACTCATGTTGTACAACTCATTAGCTGAATCATACATTCAATATGCACTAAGTAGCTACGGTCGATCATTTAAATCATACATTAATCAAATATATAACCTACAATTAAGAATTTTAAAAAAATAGTTTCTAAAAAAATCAAGCAACAATTCATTAATGATGATCTAGGGCTTTTTGAACATTGTAAGATATTGCCTGTGCATATACAATTTAAGTATATGCTACTCCGTCAACATTACTTTGATGAAAATTTGTGTAACGTTGTATGTCACCCTGTATACACTCGAGCTACTGCACGTAACCAACTTATTACGCCGCGCGCAAACAACGCGTACGGAGAAAGAACGGCTTACTATCTTGTACCCCGATTAGTCAACGAATTGCCTATTGATTTACATAGTAAAATAACAGGTGTTAATTTGAAAACCCAACTCAAATTGTACTATCTATCGAACCTGGATAGGCACTTTACCTAACCCAAGAATAGGAAAGATAAGCAGACGCCTACAACTTTATCATATATTATTTGTTTTTTTGTGTTTTTAATTTTTATTTGTGTTAGCATAGACTCTTGTTAATAGCATGTTTTATTTTACAAACCTTAGTGGTTTTTTATTTTTTGCTATTAAGTACTAAGAATATGTTTTTATTGTATCCTTTAAAACGATAATAAATAAAAAATAAAAAAATATTTATGGTATCATTTATACCTCCATGATCTTTGATAGTTGTTTTTTGAAGTTATGCACTGAATCTGAGATGATGTCTAGATCACTAGGTTTTGACAACATATTGTATTGCCTACAAAGCCGCGACATGACAGCATGTTGACCAAGACTCGTTCTAGAGTAGGGTACGTTAAAAAAGTTATAAGCCCGTATTCTTGGTAGTCTAGCTGGTGCAAAAATAAGAATTAAGTTGGTGAGTTCCATGCAGTCTATATTTCCATTGAAAACCTTATGTAGAAATATTTGATCGTTAATTTTTCTTCTCTTGTCAAGCGTAGTCATCCTGTAGTTTTAGAGTCTTAAATTATAGCTAGAAAGTTCCTTAGCTTTATTATCCTTATAACTTGTTAAGCTTTCGCGATTTGTTAACATATTTTTTAGTTTTAAAATTACAGGATTTTATCGCGTACCTTTTTTATTATTTTCCCGACGTTTCGAACACATTTCAGCGTTCTTGTTCGCGGGAGGACTCATTGAGTCCTCCCGCGGAAAATAATAAAAAAGGTACGCGATAAAATCCTGTAATCTATATCTGATCTGTCCTACCTCTTCGGCATAGCAAATGGCAAAGTGGACTGTCCAGAACTGCTGGAACTGCTAGGGTTACGCACTAGCAGGGCTGCATTGAGGGACCCCAACACGTTACACGTACCGCGAGTTACCACAAACTATAGGCAAAATGCATTCATTATCAGAGCAGGTAATTCTTTCAATAATTTAACAAAGGCAAACATATGTAGACATCGACATTTTTAATTTGTCAATATTAAAATTAAAGCGAATACTTAATGACAGATTCTTCAACCTAAACAGCGATGAACCTGTATAATGTATGTAAGTAAAACATAATTTTAATTGTTACTTTTATTTTTCTTTTTTACTTTATGTTATTATTTTCTTTTGGTGGTGGTATTTGTCATCTACTGACCCTTTCTTTTCTTTTTAATTTTTCACACGCCTATCTGCGGTAACTTTTATTATCCATCAGAATGTTCACGTGATAAATTCACGTTATATTGTCAACCTGTATTAGTTCCTAAGAATAGCTGTAAGTTTTCCTAAAATTGTTAAAATAAAATTAAAATTAAAAAAATTAAAACTAAAAAAAATATTATCCTTGTATGCAAAATGATACAAAAATCTATTCTGGATGCTTTCTATTCTTTTCGAGTAAACTTCGTACTGAGGGTTCCATTATAACAGAACAGTACTCAGTCAAAGGCCGGACCAAGCTATTAAAGTTTGATTCTTGTAGAGTTGTATTTAAAATCCTTGCTGTTACGTATTACAAAACCTAAGACTTTAAAGCATTAACTAAATTTAAGATGTGTGAGTCAAAGCTAAGTTTTGGGTCGATAGTTACTTGTATTATACTTGTGTCTAGTCAATATTACGAACAGATTTCGGGAAACAAACGTTTCAAAATTTGTTTATTGAGAAAGATCACTGGCCATTACCGGAGGTGTAAGTGAAGTGTCGAGTTGGATTCGATGCGGTCGGAGCGGGTCGTTACATTTAGTTCTGGAATAACAACAATTTACTTGACCAAAGAACGAGTAATACTAATCCTACAAAAAATATATAATTACATGGAATACAAAGGGTTATTTTATAATAAAATTTAAATAATAAATAATCAGTTTATCTATAAATTACCGGCGTCACGGCCGTTTTAATAGTCAATTTGAAATGTTAACTGCGCCGCAAGTTCTACGTTATAAATGTATAATGTAACATAGAAGTAATACGTACATAATATATATGGCACGCGAGTGCCGAGGCGCCGCCGCGCGCGTTAGAGCACCGCGCCGCGCGCTTTAGAGCACCGCGCCGCGCGCGTTAGAGCACCGCGCCGCGCGCGTTAGAGCACCGCGCCGCGCGCGTTAGAGCACCGCGCCGCGCGCACTTGTGTCACCTATCCAATACTATTTGATTCATTACCTAATAGGCATATTTATTCCTAGTATAGCTCATCCGTCGCCTACATAATTCATTATTAGTAAAATACAGTTGTTTCCAAAATAGAAGATCTGTCATCTAAATTGAACCACCAAGTAGAATTTGGTTCTGGCGCATCACGCGCCGTCGTCACCGCAACCAGAACCTAGGCTAGTTTTCTGCGAGGGGGATACCTAGTGTTGACATAGCTCGGCGATGAGTTTGGGGGGAGCATGATAGGTATCGGCAGGCCGATTACGTATCTAGCGACAGGTTCGCAACAGGCGCAATCCTCTCAAACGTGAATTTAGATATAGTTAACGGGTGTAGTTGTAGAGGACAGTAGCTCACAGGCGCGCGCCGCCGGCTCCTCGGCGCCCGGCGCCCGCGCCCGCGCCGCCGGCTCCTCGGCGCCCGGCGCCTCGCGGAACGAGCTGCACGACGACAGCAGGCTGCAACAACACCACACCCATGTACCATGTCCGCTCGGCGCGGCGAGAGGCGGCGCGCGGCGAGAGGCGGCGCGCGGCGAGAGGCGGCGCGCGGCGAGAGGTGGCGCGCGGCGAGAGGTGGCGCGCGGCGAGAGGTGGCGCGCCGCGCTCGGAGAGTGCGAGTTACTACTAGGGCCTCTGCCCATCGTGTTGACTGTGGCGTCTGTGGCGACTGCAGCGGCTGTGATGACAACGTTTTACATCTGCCAGGCAGCCAGTGATTTAGGCCTTGAGGGGGACTCTAGTTAGTGACTTACTACTAGAATGATTTAATTCTTCATGGATAATTAGAATCGATTTTTGACTCATTCATTCATAATCGGCGGAGTAATCGCGTAACATATATACAGAAATAAAATACAGTCAAATTAAGTACCGCCTTCTTTTGGAAGTCGGTTAAAAAATAAACAAGCATGATGAAATCATTAAAATGTAAAAAGATGCAACAACGTTGGATATTTTCAGATAGCATCATGCGCATTATGTAATTAATTTAATCCATATGTAACTGATTAAATAGATTAGTCTCAATCAAGAGGTCGAGCTCTTCCGGATCCAGCATTAGATTAAAGAATAGGATTATTTAACGCTAAGTGTGAAAAACGGGTTAAAGAATGTATAATGTGAAGTCGTGCGAACATAGAACAAGTGTTCACTCGCCACCACGCAAGGCAAGGCAAGGTCGTGGGAGCGTTTCATGTTGAAGTTTTAAATGCAACTCGAGACGCGAGCGCCGGCGCGGCCCGGCGTGGGAACAGCGGCGCGCCGCAGGTAGCGATGCTCTACACGCATTGGACACTGCGATGACGCGTTTTACTATCTGTTGGCAAGGGATTAATTTTTTTGAGGCAAATATGTAAATAAATAATGTTGTACCGTTCACACAGCACCATCTAGTGCCAAGCTAGGCAGAGCTTGTGTTATGGGTACTACATGTCATTAATATTTTTATTAGATATTTTTTATTGTACAAAGAAAAACATCCAGAACGAATATCTGCAAATCGTACAGACATTAGTCCCGAGGCGGAAGTCGAACCCGCAACCTCTTGCGTCCGTGGCGCGCCTGCGGCCGCTGAGAGAGCACCAGTGGTTGGGATCGGAGGGGTACCTGGTGCGCTTGGGCGGCGTGGGCGCCTGCTTGCCGCGCCGGTTGGTGGGGCGCCGCAGCTGCACGCCGCCGCCCGCCCGCCCTCCCGCCAGCTGCTTCTCCACCTCTGCAAAACGCGCGCATCGTCAGCGCATCGCGCCCGCGGCTGGGATCGGAGGGGTACCTGGTGCGCTTGGGCGGCGTGGGCGCCTGCTTGCCGCGCCGGTTGGTGGGGCGCCGCAGCTGCACGCCGCCGCCCGCCCGCCCTCCCGCCAGCTGCTTCTCCACCTCTGCAACACGCGCGCATCGTCAGCGCATCGCGCCCCGAGCCCCGGCGACCGACATACACACACGACAACACAATCACTGTATGCTATAAATGTGCTCCTTATGTAGTCGTCTTAGTTTAAGTCATCATCGGTAGCGATTCTGTCGTAGCACTGACTAGCTAAAGCTGATACGATCGACGTAAAACAGGCTCTGTAATCTGTGGTCAAACAAACTTAAATGACGTATTGCTATTCGATTAGTGCCGGTCTAAAATGAAAACATGAGACATTTTTTATTTTTGTTGTAATGATATTATAAGTATTTATTTTTTCAATACTTACTAATATAATATTTTAGATTAATAAATGCTATTCTATTGTATTACGTTAAACCGGTAAAAATAGATGTAAGAGGGAAATAAATAAATAAAAATGGAAATAATCGACCTAATTTTACGCTGACAGTTCTAAATTTAGAAACGTCGTGTCTCTAATTATAATAAGTTTTAGGAAGTGTAAAACAAAATGGACACTATGGTTGTATAGAATAAGACTATTCTTAGTGTACATGTAGCATACTTACTACTTAAATTGTTTACGTTTAAACTGCATGTTGTGTTTTCCTGTTAATAGACTTTCACTGATTTGCTCAGGACTTGACCTTTCAATGATTCTGATGATTTTTTGGTAATTTTAAGTGTTGAGTCGGTTGTAAAACTAAGAAAATAAAATAAAAATGCTTTCCGAGACTACCTGACATTATAAGCGGCGACGAGGGATAGCCTCGCCCATCAGTGGGCCAATTATGTGTAACAGTTACATTATTTTTTAAATGACAAATAAGTTACACGTGAATCTGAAAGCACGTACACCTGCAGTACTGGACTAGCCTCGCCCACCTGACTCTCGTCTCAGGCGCTGCCGCGTCCCGCGGACTCGTGGGACGGCAAACAGTTAGGCAGTACAAATGCTCAGCATATTATGTGAAAGACCAATGTACTGGTGTAAATAAGGATTATAAAATATCTGTTTATTTAGAGGACAAGACAGTTTCAGACGGAATCCGGTCCAATGCGATAGTACATTAAATTGTACAGTCGCGTTCATAGTAAAGGATACCCTAAGCCTTAGCGGCATCTTTATATTATATACAATTTATTTAATATTCATCTGCGAACTGTTTCCAATATGGACTTCATTCAATTGATTTGTTTGACTTAGAGTATGTGCATTGACATTTTTAAAGAGCCCGTGGATTCTTTCGACTAAGAGTATTTGAGATGAATGCATAAATAATGCTAACATTCCAGCGCATCTAGCTGCAGGTAAGTCGTGCGTTATGGGTATCTGACGATTCATACTTAAATACATATTTTTTGTAAATACTTATAAAGAAATACCCAGACTGGGGGCAAATATATATGCAGAAAGCAAACAATATGGCCGTGGGTGCCGGCAGTAGAATGTTACCCTTCCTCTCATGCCCGTGGATGCAGTAAGAGCCTACTAAGGGGTACCTCCGGAAGATGGGCAGCAGCGTCTTCCCGTGTATCAACATCGCGTACTGCGCTCGCCAACCCGCCTGCCACGCGTGGCGAGTATGGCCTACGGCTACCCCTCATGGAGATCCGCGAGCGAGGCGTGTGTGCAGCTGGCTCGAGTCACGGCTGAGACGAGGGCGAGGGCGAGGGCGAGGAGCGCGCGCGGGTAGTTACCCTCAGTGATGGAGTTGTCCTGGAACATGTGCTCGAGCGCGTGGTGGATCTCCTGGAAGCTGGGCCGGTCCTGCGGCGCCCACTGCCAGCAGGCGCGCATCAGCTCGTGCACGGGCGCCGGGCAGCCCGCCGGGCACTCCATGCGGTACCCCTGCAACAGGCAGCCAGTCACCGGACGTGCCGCTACTTTGTTACGTTCGGCGCGCGCCCAGTGGAAGCGAACGTTTGTAAACAATACTAAATATCTAAATAGAATTCCAAGCGGATGCGCAGGCGGTGACGAGCGGTGCCTCTCACCCGCTACGTTTCCGACTAGCTGCGCCCCGCGGATTATCTTGCGATTAAGGTTCTAGTCGGGTTAGGGAGGAAATACCATTCACTGATAGAGCGGTAAGTTCGGCGCGTTGTTTTAAGCAATGAAGACGCCAGCAACAATGTTGGCTGCGGAACGATCGCTAATGTTTGCTAGAAATAACCGAGTTCCTACGTGCAGCGCCGAACGAGCAATTATCTGGAAATATGAAAATAAGCCGTGTTATTGTTTGCGGGCGGCGCGGGCGGTGCGGGGGCGGCGGAGGGGGGGAGGCGGCGGGTATAAGGCGGCGCGCGGCGCGCTCTCGGCACAGTCTCGCCATGGCCGCCCCCCGCGCCCTGCTCCGCTGCCTGCCCCTGCTGCTGCTGCTGGCGGCCGCCGCCTCCGGTGAGTGCCGCTGCGGGCCGGGCGCGCTCGTCCCGTCTCCGACGCTAACGTTCCACGTTACGGTTGCAGGCAAGCACAAGAAGGTGAAGCCCAAGAAGGCGGTGTCCACCTCGACGAAGGGCATCCAGTGCTACAACTGCCTGTCCTTCGACCACCCCGGCTGCTGGGACCCCGACCACCCGGACTACGCCAACATCACCGTAACTATCCGCCCGCGCCGGCGCCTCTCGTGCGAACACTACAACAACCGCTACTAAACATGTTGCGTATCGGAAGTGCGGCTCGACCCGCCTAGCGCGTGCTTAACCTGCAGCCTCGTCAACGCACAAGAGAGGATTAAGCGTCACCGCTTTCGCGAAGACTATTAGTCCTAGAAAAGTTTTATAAAATAAAAAATAGCAACACCGAGATAACGCTACGAAAAAAAAATCAGTATAGTTTTAACAATGAACTTTTTAGGAAAACTATTAGGGTTGAGCTAGCTTTTTTAGTTTCGGAGAAATAGACGCTCAAATAGGTGGATGCGGTATTAGATGCTCTATTAATTCCTGTAAATATGTCTTGGTAAACGTAAACAATGCGATTAATTTCAGTTTCGTATGCCATACGAAACTGAAATTAACTGGAATTTCTAAACAACAGGTTAACTACAGAACCCTACATAGTGCGTGGCCCGAAACGCACGTGACTCAATTAGTGTGTGCTAACGCGCTGCGGTGGTCGGTTGCAGGTGCCCAACATCGACTGCTACATCCCCGGGATGGCGTTCCTGTGCATCGTCATCACGTCCGAGTCCGCCAAGCTGGGTGAGTGGCGGCGCGGGGCGGGGCGGGGAGGCGGGGCCGGGGGGCGGGGCCGGGCGGCGAGCTCACGGCGGCGCGTTTGTGTTGCAGTGGAGACGGGGCAGGAGATCGGGCCGGTGCGCGCGCGCACGTGCGTGCCCGCCAAGGACTTCAGCAAGAAGACGGTGTCGTACGGCATGTGCGCCAAGCTGAGCAAGGAGCTGAGCGCCTCCGAGATCTTCAGCCGCATCGGCGTGGCGCGGCCGCGCTGCTCGCTGTGCAAGAAGCACCTGTGCGTGGACGCCGCCACCTGCTAGCGCGCGCGCATGCGCACACGCCGCCGCCTGCTAGCGCGCGCGCATGCGCACACGCCGCCGCCTGCTAGCGCGCGCGCATGCGCACATTCTTTTTATGTTATTTAAATAAACTATTTAAAATAAATAGTATTTTTCTTTGGGTGTTTTGCTCGTCCTCTGCGCTTGTTGGCTCGCATGCCGATCGATCGCACTGCGAACGTTTACAATGTGCTATTCCGAGCATTGCATTAGTTTTAACTTTATCAGGGGCGAGGCCGTTGCTTTCCGCAGTGCAACCCTATGGTTAGTTCGAACGATATGAGGTTGAAATATTTAATTATTGTAAACATTTGTATCAAATTCATATTTAAGCCTTAATTGGTGATTTTGTTGGCATATTTTCATACAAAACTATAAGCCGGAAGCGCTTTGACCACTAAGCTACAGAACCTATGTCGGATACCTACTGCTGAAATTCTTTATAAGGTGATATCGGTTACAGCCCTGATACGGATTTGGACGTGGGTTCGAATCCCACCGAAATCGTAAAATTTTTGATAAGATTATTCATTTCTTTGAAATGGTCTACCTGAGTGTGGTTAAACACTATAAAAAAACCGAGCAAGAGCGAGTCGGACTCGCGCACCGAGGGTTCCGTGCCATCATACAATAAATATCTCGTATAATAATTAGTCTCGTATCCGAAAACTGATTCCGATCTTCAAGAAAATAAGACACATGAGAGATGATGCAACCAATAAAGTTGTATATTTATCATTATGCCAATCAATAATAGCTTACGGTATCACGTCTTGGGGTGGAGCAAGAAAGACAGCTCTTCTACCATTAAAACGTACTCAACGTTCAATCATAAAAGTACTCAACTTTAAACCCTTCAGATATCCCACTTTAAACCTCTACAATGATTTTGAGGTTCTATCTGTGCGTCGGTTATTTATTAAAAATATAGTACTGAGACAACATGCTGGTACACCTTCTGTAAGCTTAGGTAGAAGGTCGCATGTAATTTTTAAAGTGCCTGCTTGCAAAACCACTTTTGCGCAAGGTTTCTCGCTTTTTCTCGCCCCACTGTTGTACAACCGTATAAACAAAGTAATTATGATTAATGATAAAACGAGATATATTTGTGCAAAGGTGCTAGTCGAGTATCTTCTTAAGCTTGACTACGAAAAAACAGAGCTTCTTTTACAAATAATAAAGTAATTTATTATAATATCTCCTTTATTTTAAACATTTATTATAAAATAATCATATTTAGCTATTTTATTGTGATTTATATTATTTTATGGGCATTTATGTAAGTATTTGACTATTTTCGTCAAATTATTTTTACTTTAAAATATACATACATATATATACAGTATTGTAAAAGAAAAAAAAATATGTTATACTTATATACTTATTTATTTATTTATGAATAGGTAATACTTTATACTAGGTTACATTGTTTAAATTCTTACACTTGTAAAAATTAATATAGGATAATTAAGTTATGGTCGCAACTAACAAATTGTTTAAAGATTTTAACTGTGTTGCAAAAATTTACTATGTTAACTTACCAGCTATCCGGTACGGTGTCCGGCACGTCTATTGTCTTTTGCAGATAGCTGCTCTTAGTGCGCATTTAAACTGGTCAGTACATGTACAGGATGGGAATCGCATCTGCCTCGCCGTAACAGTCTTGTACTAGCACGGGAGGCATTAGGTTCTTTTAACTGTATGCATGCATATTGACACTAAATAAAGTTATAACACCTTCACCTTTAAAAATATATGATAACGGCGGTTTATATTTGTTGGAGAACCTTGACAGCGCCATCTCTTGTCTGATAGCGGAACTTATGTAGATTGTTTACACTTTCGATGATTTTTAAAAAAGTATGCTAATTAGTTCGTTATAATTTTCCTAATAGCAATAAAAGTTTCAAGAGGTTTATCTCCGCAAACTTCGGAGATGAAAAGGGGAGGGGGGGGGATGGTCGTTTTTTCAACATTTTTGTTATTAACTCAAAAACAATACAGCTTAAAGGAAAACTAAAAACTGTTTATTATTGTGCAAATGGTATTCATTCTTTATTTCATATGATAGCCCAAACAACCTAGTAACTTAAAAAAATTGAGATCCCCTATTTGCCCCCCTGCAATCATAATTAGAATATTTTTTAGCATTTTTATATGTGATATAACCGCTAGTTTGGTTTCGCGAAAATAATTTTTCGACCCTCATTTGGTTTGCGTTTTGGCGCGAAAAACGGCGGGCGCTCAGCGTCGGCGCTAAGTGGATACTGGCTCGGTTTTTACAATGGAGCGTATCGTGGTATTTACGCTCTGTGGAAAGGGATTGAATGAAGCTTGTCAGTACAATCATTCATAATTTAGTCTGTGTTCGGGATATACAGCGTATGTTCGCGATCGCATCACTAGTTTTTCGTTACATCACTAGTTCAACAACAAACGACCAATAGCGCACGCGCATTACTCGACATTATTTAAATTCAGTGCTGCTATTGGTTAAAAGAATGTTCCCTATCCCCATATCCTCGAATCTTGTAAAATGCCGCCATTACCTCAATATATACGATCAATGGTGGACAGAGCGAAACATCTTTTATTCAAAATATCCTTTAATTCAGCTAGATAGCACCCAGTAATAGGCTCAGTTAACATATTCAAAAACCCTAACAACCGCATTCATATACAGCGTAAAAATTATTTTCTATTAATTATTGATTTAATTTTATATAAAAAATACTTTTGTTTGTAATTCAAAATGTATTATCATATATCTACATGTTTTACGGTATATACATAGTATGTGGTATAACCTCACTATATATAACATAACATGTAGGTGTCTTAGAACAAAATATTTTTTGATCGTAATTATAAAGTTCATTTTTTATGCATTTTTTATGCATAATCTTTTTTTTAATTTGAATTTAATCGAATAAAATTATTTTTTCTTGGGCTACGTAAATTTTATTTGTTATTGTCATTGTCAACTTCATTCAGAAGGCTACAAAACAAAGAAGAAGTTGATAAACAGACAGATTCTATATGGGTTCCTTTTTACCATTTTGGTCCGGAACCCTAATTAGAAACTAAATTATAACAGCACCGTCAATAATGTACGGCTTAAATTGAATCAACGTTTTGAAGTGGGAATAACGTTCAACAATGGAGACAAGAAGGGAGGCAGTGACGTACCTTCTCCAGCATGTGGTCTACCACGTCGGCCAGGTCCACGCCGGGGTAGGGCGACATGCCGTAGGTGGCGATCTCCCACAGCAGCACGCCGAAGGCCCACACGTCGCTCTTGGTGCTGAAGGTGTTGTAGGCGAGCCCCTCGGGCGCCGTCCACTTGATGGGGAACTTGGCAGTGACGTACCTTCTCCAGCATGTGGTAGACGTCGGCCAGGTCCACGCCGGGGTAGGGCGACATGCCGTAGGTGGCGATCTCCCACAGCAGCACGCCGAAGGCCCACACGTCGCTCTTGGTGCTGAAGGTGTTGTAGGCGAGCCCCTCGGGCGCCGTCCACTTGATGGGGAACTTGGCAGTGACGTACCTTCTCCAGCATGTGGTAGACGTCGGCCAGGTCCACGCCGGGGTAGGGCGACATGCCGTAGGTGGCGATCTCCCACAGCAGCACGCCGAAGGCCCACACGTCGCTCTTGGTGCTGAAGGTGTTGTAGGCGAGCCCCTCGGGCGCCGTCCACTTGATGGGGAACTTGGCAGTGACGTACCTTCTCCAGCATGTGGTAGACGTCGGCCAGGTCCACGCCGGGGTAGGGCGACATGCCGTAGGTGGCGATCTCCCACAGCAGCACGCCGAAGGCCCACACGTCGCTCTTGGTGCTGAAGGTGTTGTAGGCGAGCCCCTCGGGCGCCGTCCACTTGATGGGGAACTTGGCAGTGACGTACCTTCTCCAGCATGTGGTAGACGTCGGCCAGGTCCACGCCGGGGTAGGGCGACATGCCGTAGGTGGCGATCTCCCACAGCAGCACGCCGAAGGCCCACACGTCGCTCTTGGTGCTGAAGGTGTTGTAGGCGAGCCCCTCGGGCGCCGTCCACTTGATGGGGAACTTGGCAGTGACGTACCTTCTCCAGCATGTGGTAGACGTCGGCCAGGTCCACGCCGGGGTAGGGCGACATGCCGTAGGTGGCGATCTCCCACAGCAGCACGCCGAAGGCCCACACGTCGCTCTTGGTGCTGAAGGTGTTGTAGGCGAGCCCCTCGGGCGCCGTCCACTTGATGGGGAACTTGGCAGTGACGTACCTTCTCCAGCATGTGGTAGACGTCGGCCAGGTCCACGCCGGGGTAGGGCGACATGCCGTAGGTGGCGATCTCCCACAGCAGCACGCCGAAGGCCCACACGTCGCTCTTGGTGCTGAAGGTGTTGTAGGCGAGCCCCTCGGGCGCCGTCCACTTGATGGGGAACTTGGCAGTGACGTACCTTCTCCAGCATGTGGTAGACGTCGGCCAGGTCCACGCCGGGGTAGGGCGACATGCCGTAGGTGGCGATCTCCCACAGCAGCACGCCGAAGGCCCACACGTCGCTCTTGGTGCTGAAGGTGTTGTAGGCGAGCCCCTCGGGCGCCGTCCACTTGATGGGGAACTTGGCGCCCGCGTGCGCCGTGTAGGTGTCGTCGCGCATGAGGCGCGCCAGCCCGAAGTCGGCCACCTTCACGAGGTGGTTCTCGCCCACGAGGCAGTTGCGCGCCGCCAGGTCGCGGTGGATGAAGGAGCGCGCCTCCAGGTGCGACATGCCGCTGGCGATCTGCGTGGCCATGTACATGAGCACGACGGCGGAGGGCGCGGCGGGCGCGGGGGCGCAGGGCGCGCCGCCCGCCGCCGCGCGCAGGAACTCCAGTAGGTTGCCGCGCGACATGAACTCCGTGATGATGTAGAAGGGCGGCTCGCGCGTGCACACGCCCAGCAGCTGTACCAGGTTGGGGTGCCGCATCTCCTTCATGATGGCCGCCTCCTCCAGGAAGTCCTTGAGCGCCATGGTGTCGTCCTTCAGCGTCTTGACGGCCACCGTGAGGTCGGTGCGCTTCCAGGTGGCCTCGTACACGTCGCCGTACTGGCCGCCGCCCAGCTTGTGCTTCATCACGATGTCGGTGCGGTCGATCTCCCAGTGGTCGGGCGGCGCCAGCGGGAACACGCTCGGCTTGGCGCGCTTGCCGGCCGGGTACAGCAGCTGCGTGATCAGCCCGTCGCCCGCCTGGCTGTGGTGGTGCACCAGCTCCGCCAGCGTGCCGAACTTGCACTCGGCGGTCACGAACACCTTGCTGTGCTCGTCCTCGTTGATGCGGTAGTGGTAGACGCGGCCCTCGTAGCGCAGCGAGATGGAGCGCTGGCCCGGGCTGGACTCGGACTCGCGCACCAGGAAGCTGCCGTTGATGCCGGAGGACAGCAGGTACTCGGCGGCGTTGCGCGAGATGGGCCCGTGGTACCACGAGTGCTTCTCCAGCGAGTTGACGGGCGTCACGTAGTTGGACGGCACCCAGCCCACGCCGCCGCCGCCCGCGTGCGCCTCGCACCACTCGCCGCTCGCGTTGTAGCTGGTGATGCGCACCTGGCTGCCTGCAACACACGCGCGCTGGTTAGCCTCCGCGCGCGCAGTCAGCCGCCCCCCCGCCCCGCAGTCAGCCGCCACCTACCCTTCTTGAGGCTCAGCTGGTTCTCGCCGGCGGCCTGGAAGTCGTACAACGCCACGAACAGCTGCGGGTCCTCCTCCTCGTGGTGCGCCAGGAGATTCTCCTTGGAAGTCCATCTGCAAACAACAGAATCCAACAATATTACATACATATCTGTTAGGTATAACCCTTTTATCTAAGCAAAATAAAAGCTAATAAATAAGGACAGGTGCGTGTTGAGCGACGCGGTATGTAAGTAAGGTTACGTAGTTAACCGTAGGAGTATGTTTTTTTTACGTTTGCCAAAACATATTGCAGGTGCAGGTGTTCAATTACTTTTCGGTTAGACTAATTGAATGAGTGGGCGAAGCGAGCTGTTCAATACATAATTGAAATGGACATTTGTTCTTAAATGACAACTAGATGTCGCCGTGTTTTTTGGTCAATATCTAGATTGCGCTATCGAAAACTCAGAGCAGCGGTATATATGTATACTAAGATTTATTTTCATGGTGACGTCAGCCGACGTCACCATGGTCCTTCGAGCTGGATTAATTTCCATTTTCTTTTTGTACCGTACGAGAAACCAGTGGGGATTCCACTGAACGTGTAAAGCACCGGCCCAGGGTTTCGGGTCGGGTGGTTGAGAGTGGCGCCGCCATATCAATCAAGTAAGAGGAGTAAGAGGAGGCAGAAGAGACACGACGCGACGGACGGATTGTTTGGGTGTCGTCACAGGAGTGACGAGGCGCGATTCGTGACGTTACTACAGCCTTAGTGACGTGGCACATCTTCGGAATGTGACAAATGGTTTGCCAGTGAAAACTGTGAGTACAATTTGTGACTTTAATTAGTTGTGTTTAAAGTTCAGCTCGGTTTAAATTTGTGGAAGAAATTGGAACAGAGAAGAACTGAAGACATTTTGTAGACTTAAAATAATTTTAAATAAGGTAGAGACTTAGAATAATTTCTCGAAAAGTGTTAAGATTGGGAACCTTTGCCCGATTTTATAGAAGTTTTATGTAAAACACTTAGAATATTTTACTTTTTCAACGTTTATTTTTGTGCATTTAGAATATTTATATTTAGATTTTTAAAAGTTTCGTTGGATTACTGAGTCATTCAAGATGCCATTATTGTGTTAAATTCAATGTCAACGCAGCTACAAGGCTTCTATTGAAAAGGCCTACGATAACTTTATAAAATCTTCAAATGACCAACTTCACACGGAATCATATTTGCAAACAATAATATAGATTAGATTAAATGGAAGGATTTTACTGCTTTGCACAAAAGGCTCTTAGCAGTAGAAAACATAGAGGAAACCGAGTACATGACGTCAAGTTGTTATGATAATTTAGAAGAAGTCTACACAGAGTATAAAACAGATTTACAGGAAGCCTTATCTCAAGTAATGTCATCTAAGGGTTCAATTCATCAGTCTTGTCCGAAGAAAAAATAAACTTGAAAGAAGTAAACAACGGGACTTTATTGAAAGAAGTAAATTTCGCTCGTTCTAAGTTTGGGCCGACCAACTAGTAGGTACTTCAGGTTTCAACAGGAAAAGAGGAAATTTTAAGGCTTCTATTTCAAGTAGCAGCACCTGTTGGCAGAGTCTAGCGGAGCGGGCGCGGGCGCTGGCGCAGAGGCGGAGGCGGGCGCGCAGGCGGGCGCAGAGGCGGAGGCGGGCGCGCAGGCGGCGGCGCCCGCCTCGCCGTCCGGCAGGTCCGGGATGTGCGGCAGCGGCCGGCTCTGCAGCAGCGCTTCTGCAACACACCGGCGCAACATAACTCCCTGCCTCGCACTCATCCAGCTAACAACTACAGGCAGGTGACAAACAACTCCTCTTTCTAAGTAAATTATAATAAAACTAACATTACTTTAGTTTGGGGGTTATAATATGAAAATATTTAATTATAATTTATTGCCCTGTGGAAACCAGATAATCGATAAATACTTATATTCATATCAAATATCTGTAGAAATCTTTACAAACATTTATCCAGAGCAGTGGGATTTGAATCCGCAACCTGTTCCCAGAGGTTGTCAAAATATAAAGAATGGTTCAGTTTGCATCAATAGCAAACTCTGCTGTCACTCACCTAATACATATAGTAAGGTTTCAACAGATTATCCATGACGTCACTGTGTATGCGAGGCAATATGCTTTATAGTAGCAAGTATATAAAAATAATGACATTGAACCTTATATTATATTTCATTTCATGTTTAATTATTCATACTCTACAGATATGTACATTGCAATTAATGAACATTAAAAACATAGAACATGACAAATAATTAAAGAAATAATGATAAATCTAGAATTTGTTACATTCAGATTGTTCGAGTTAATATCGAACACGCAGCAATTGTGCAATATAGCTGCGTTAGCAGCTAAGCGCACCTTTGCTCGCGTTTACCTAAATTCGACAGTTCGCAACTTGACATACCACCGAGAGCGCGGGCTCACCATTACCATTAACCATTTAGTTTTACCATTAATTCAGTCAGTTTAAGTGATTTCTTAATATATTTCATTTATTCGCGGATTGACTTTTACTTCAACCATAAACTCAAAAGGGTCTTGGATTTGGAGAACCACTCAAGACAAGATCCCTTTACACAGATTTTTCTTCCAATTTCATCCTTTTGCTATTCATTATTAAATATATAATATAAACTGTTGTCTTAATTATTGGGAAGTTGGGATATTTCAAGACAATTATGATCAGTATTATGACAAACAACTATTTATTTAATAAATTGCTGCAGAACCGCATGTGGCCAGTCCTTTGTTCAAAGGAATGCAGTTTGGAATCTTTCCCACCCAGCTGTCTATGGCCAGTACTGGGTGGTGTGCCTATGGAGGCCGGTGGGAGATGACAATCATGGATATTGAGAATTTTCAGGAATTAACTTCCTGAAAATTCTCAATATCATATAATATCTATTATATACATCTATAATATAAATTCATTTTATAAGAATTTAATTTCATTTTTTACGAAAATAAAAGTCTTCAATGACCCTGATCATGATGATGAACAGGGAGGAATGACTGGCTTGGCAAGTTTGTAATCGCTAGTTTGCAATAAACTGAATGTGTTTACCATTTTACTACAAGTGGAAATGTACATCACAAGCTATCTTTTGATATTGTCTGTCAACTTTTTAATCTGGTGCATAATTGTTCCTAAGCTCATGAGTCACTGACACTCCCCCACATGAACTTGCTCCCTTTCAGTCTGCGAAACACAATGTGTGACAATTTATTTAGTAGTATTTATAAACTGTGAGTTACCATTTTGAAATTCAAAATTCTTTACACCTAAAAATTGACACTCTTGACAGATTTGAAAATGCTTCTAGGGCATAATAAGATATGAACATAAGAATTTATAAATTACTTAACTTGACACTGACGGAATTGTGTAGAACCAAACACAAAAAGCCATAAAATAAAACATAATACAATAATAAATAAGACATAATAATAACACGTAATCTACACTAATAATAAGATCTGATTAATTGTTTGTTTGTCTGTATGCATTGAATAGGCTCCGAAACTACTAGACCAATTTGAAAAATCCTTTCACCATTAGAATGCTACATTATCCCTGAGCAACATAGGCTATATTTTTATCCCATATTTCCACGAAAATAGGAACATAATATACATGAACAAATATTGGTCAGTGAAAAGCTATCAATAATGAAAATATTGCACAATCAGTATGTCAATAAGTCATATACATCATATTATGACTTATTGACATACTTACATACTATTTATTGATGTGGCATTCGGTTTGGAACACCCAACATAAAAACATGCAGACTTTTTAATCTTCAATAGACAATATAGTATATACCCAGTTTGTACTACAAAATGTCCATACTACAAGACACCATAGATCAACCTCTCATGAAAGATATTATTCTGAGTGAGAAGGTATTAATAAGTTTGTTGCCTAAAAAAAAAGGTTTTTTTTTTAATATTCAGTCTCCAATTAGCTCACACAGTGGCTACATCACAGATCTACAAGACTGCTGTCCCGGCAGGCCCTGCCCCACACATACTGTAATGCATATGGTGTATATGCCCTTGTACACAATACATATTGTTATAATATGTATTTTCAGCACAACTGAATCCAAACAAGCAGTCTGTGGTGCAGTATATATTTACAGGCTTATCTATTAGCCTACATAATGCCACAAACACTACCTTCAATTTTATTAGGATGTGAATACTATAAATCACATGTCTTCATGCCATGGATTTGTATTGTTACAGATATGGAGGAAATGAACAAACATAAAGAAAAGTTTGTGTTAAACTTGATTTACTATACAAAAACTTATCAGTATAAGTATCAATTATTCAAGTATTACAGAAACTTGTAGTTAAATGAAGTGTGTCAGAGTTGTAAATTGTATGCTTGTGTCCTATGAGTGTAATGTATTGCTGCACTTTTTACAGTTGGCAAAGTTTGATGTATAGTTTGATTGAAGGATTGCCGATAATGCGGATGCGGCGGAAGGTACTGACCGCTGTGTTCGGTGAAGATGTTGGAGCCCAGCGGCGCCCGCTCCTTGGGCGGGCGCGGCTTGCGCGAGGCGCGCATGGAGGCGCCGCCGCCCGCGCCGCGCTCCTTGCCCTGCTGCGCGCCCATGCCGGTGACGACGCGGCACGCGCCCTCTCACATCACCGACACCTGCCGAGACGCCCTCGGCTCACGTCCCGCACACTACACCCAAATTTGTTTTACGTTTGCATGAATCGCTCGTTGCACCTGAACGTGCTCGCCGTGAAAGCTCACCGGATGAATAAACTCTTAAAAACAACAGCCACCGCCATTAAGTGGGACTTGGGAGGCGAGCAAGGCAGGCAGCAGCAGGAGGCAGACAGAAGGATGCAGGCAGGGGGTGCTTGTTGAGCGAAGCTTAACTTGACAGTATTTTGAGGATGACGTTTGACGCGGCGAATCAGCGATGATCATTTCATTCATTCCTCAGAGATTCATTCTGATTCTGAGCGTTGTCTATGGTTCTTAGTAGCTATTTAAAAAAATCGAGCTCTATGGCAGTTATTCTTTAGACTCTTTCTACTGATAGTGCTGCCATGCCAAATTAAAAAGATCAAGCTACATACCAACTTTTAGTGATAGCCAGCTAGCGCCATCTATTCGTTTATTCAGTCACACCTTAGTCAGAACAAGGTGTTTTGCAGTGCACTTTGGATCCGAAAGATGACGCTACGCTAATATGTAAAAGAAAAAGTTTATGGCCTACCTATGCATCTAATAATATGTATATACAGCGTCAGCAACTGGTAATCATGCTGTACGGGACGCTGCAGTGTCTAGGACATGACAGATGGATTAGGCTTGCCCAGCACCCTATACCATCCTCTCAGCTTAGTCAGCTGTTAGGTCGATAAGGAAACATCGTGAGGAAACCCGCGGCTTAGCTAGTAAGTATAGTTTTATTAATGTATCACCTCTGGTATCACATTTCTGATATCCCTATAAGCACTATTAGGTTTAAAGGAACGTAGGTAGGTATACAACGTACACACATTAAAACACCACGCACAGACATCTTATAAACTGTTTCTTTTTTACTTTGGAAAAATAAATAAGTATAGGTATTTTATGTAGGTACCCACCTATTTTATATAACGTGGATAAACTAAAATACTGACATAATGTCTGCCCTCGTTTCAATAAATGAAGTGTGTCATGGTTTTAAATTGAATGCCTGTGTCCTGTACCTAGGTAGGTATACCTAAGTAATGACTTGTATTGCTGCACTTTTTACAGTTGGCAAAGTTTGATGTGATAGATTGATTATTGCAGAAAATATTAAATTAATATTGAAAACGTAATATTTAATTTGCCGTGGGGTGCCGGCAGTAGAATGTTATCCCTCCTCTCCTACCCGTGGATGCAGTAAGAGCCTGCTAAGGGCCACCTCCGGAAGATGGGCAGCAGCGTCTTTCCGTATATCAAGATCCCGTACTGTGCTCACCAACCCGCCTGCCAAGCGTGGTGAGTATGGCAACTACCCCTCATGGAGATCCCTGAGGGAGGCCTTAGTTCAGTAGTGGACGTTGAGGTGGACTCATACAATACAATGAGCCTCGCGTAACCAGGTAGAATGGGATGATAGCCTGTATTGTCCACCCAACGTAGTGTACTGGCCAGGTGAGCGATGCGCCTCCGTTTTCCTTGGGAATCCGCGAAATTACAGATAACATGCCAGATACCAAAGTGTCTCTTATCCTGAAGAATTATTAGAATAATAGTATTAATATTAAGAATAATAGTAATAATTATTAAATATTAGAATCCATTTTACAGAATTTTCCTCAAATATATTGAGTCACTAATCAACAAGCTCAGACGATCACGCCCGTACCATCACAACGTGTCACGGCTGTAATGATGATGATGATGAATATTTAATTTAGACGAAATGTCAAGCTTGTTACGCAGTACTGATGCATGAAAGTTGCTGCCATAGCACTAACCTACTTTTCACAGTTCACATGAAGATGCATTATCAGCGTAACGTGAACGGTAAATGTGCAATTGACGTCATCGGCAAGCCACCTCGGATTTACTTAAATATAGTTTCTGTATACTTTGTTCACACTTCGAGTAAGTATCATGTCTTAAAGTAATTAAATTTATATATAACTAATTATATAATTACTTAATTAAATTGTAAAAGTTCTTTTTTTTAAAGCCACCCCGTAGCGAGGCCAACATAATTGGCGCAGACTCACGGAAATATTCTCGAACGTTCGGTCGGGTCAAGCAATCGACACAAGTGCTATCAGAAAGAGAACAAAATGCAGTAAGTTGAATCTTTCATCCTTCACTCATTTCCTAATTTCTTTTCCTTTTGTGTATTACTATAAAATTGTATTGGGAAATTCAAAATTTTTCATCCAGTTTCGGTCTATTAGGTAATAGTAGTAGGCCTAGAGTAATTGATGAAATTAGGCAGATAGATTTAGACGACATGTCTGTTGAAGATAACGCTGCGAGAATCATGGTCACTAAAATGGACATGATTTATAAGTCCTTACGGCTTGTATCGGACTTTGACGGAAACATAATTTGTGCGACCAACTTGTAGGTACTTACCTATTTTAGTACAGAGCCAGGTAGTGAGTTTCCAAATCAAGCTCTCTTTAACGGCATTTTAAATAAAGTTTCGGGGTCCGCAGCTCGATTAATTAATTCAAATATCAATCAATCAAATCAAATATATATTTATTTCTCTCACAACAAACCGTAAGACAAAATGACTATATATATGGAAAGATAAAACTTATTCTATTTGAGTCGGTTTGCAGGAGACTGCTGCCTGAGGTAGGTTAGGAAAAAACCTGTATACAGGTCACCAGGTCCCTTCACTCCCCGGATTCAAAATATAAACTATAAAATACAAGTTATTTGAATATACATAAATGTAAATTTAAAAAAATGTAATTCATTCTAACGGGATACCAGATAGGCAAGGAATTAGGAGTGCGTTAATTAATAATTTCGCAGATCATCGCGACGAGACCGCTCTCTAAAGTGACTTATCTCTTGAGACGCAAGGGTCTAGTACGCCCCAAGAATACTACGAAAGGTGCCAAAATCTTTGTAGCACCTTAATGACATACGTTTCGCTTCACGAAACAGTCGGTACGACGATCGAATTAAAACGATCGCACTACCACAAGCTTACATCGCAAGCTTTCTTACGAGGACTTAAGTTTCTTTTAGGATCTAGGATTCGTTGAATGCGTCCCGAATCTATGGAGAGGGCACTGGAATTCGTCCAGGAAGAATTAAACATGCAGGAACGCGGTGGTGGTGCACCTAATAAAAAGGAATGGCAACAGCCCGTCGTTAAGACACCACATTTAATTTGCCCCAAAATAACTTTGCCCCACGTTCTAATAACGGACCTAGATTTACACCAAATTTGAATATGCCTGGTCCATCAAGGCCAAATCCGCTTCCTTAAGGTTGGAGACCAATATATTATACCAATATATATTATTATTATTATTATAACAACAGTAAAGTGAGTTTTGTAATATCTAAGCGATATTCTGAGTGTTAGGTACGCGACCCTGCTCGACACACTGTCGATGATTTTTTTATTTATTTTTGATTTATTTACAGGACTTTTACCTTTATCAGTATGTCAGTCCCATCATACCCTAAATACTTTTTATCTAACATGCTAAGAATAATTTGAACAATAACAAAATTTTACGAAAGTTTACGGTAATGTACAGGTAAGGAAAAAGAGTCACTAATGCATAAAGATTTTAAATAAGGAAATAGCCGCCGCAGAAGTAGGCTCCGCTAAAATATTTATGTAAGTAGGTACATGATGATAATGTTGTTATTGAGTGACTTGTGAACGAGAAACCCAACTCCTCCTTGGGACTGTTGGTCGCCCTCCCGGTAGTATAGTAGGTTACCAGACTTGTGGGATATCGTGTCCTCGTGACTTCTGATAATCCCAAAATGTCTCAGTGCAACCTACTAATTTCTTCTTCCAGCTCATCAATCTTTTCGTCTGTCCTCAAAGTGCGGATGTTGTGTGTTCGAGGGCCAGTGGTCGTCGTAGGGGTGGGTAGCCGATCGTCTCCCGTGAATTCTTAGCACCCCTAGCCTATTTGTTTGTTTTATCATGGGGGTTGTTGCCATACTCCCCACGCTTGGCAGGTGGGTTGGCGAGCGCAATATAGGGTGATGAAAACATAAAAAAGACGCTGCTGCCCATCTTTCGGAGGCATCCCTCCGAATAATGTCAACATCTCTGTTCAAATGTTGATTGCTAAAAAGTTCTGTCAGGTTATTTGAGATGGTCATCAGTACATATCTCATAGTGTATTGATTTTCTTTGAATAAGGTTATATAGTTAAGTTACATACAATAAGCAAACTAAAAAGCAATCTTGACTCATAAAAATACTCTTCAATTAAAATATATACATAGTTGTAAACAATCAGATCCATGCATTGTCTGCGGGTCCAATTCAACAACGCATTCAGGGCACTGTTGCGGCTCCCCCGCTTCTGTAGCGCATCCGGAATGCTGGCCGAGGCGCGCGTCGACTCCTTCGACGCCATTTGGCGCAAAAAGACAACTTCCCTTACGTATTTCAGAACGTTATTTCAGAAAAATTTAATTGTCCTTTGATGTTCACTCAGAGAACCAAATCTGTTTCAGTTATTAAGTACTAACCTAATTTAAGTCTGATACTAACCACATGGACCCTGTTGTCTGAATAAATGAATTAAATTATTACAATTATTATTATTGTTCTCGAACAACTTAAAACAATAATAGAAATTAATAGTTATTTAAAGCTTGGGCATTAAAAACTTTTAAGCCCATGGAAGGGTTTATAATCTCACATGTTTCTTATGAACTTACTATTTCAAAATAAAAATATACTTATAACATAGGTATTGAAAATTGGGAACAATAATTGACCTTGGTCAGTAAATATCATCTTATTGGTTGTTATTTTTATAGTGTTTAGCCACACTTAGGTAGAACATTTTCAAAGAAATGAATAACCTTATCAAAAGTTTTACGGTTCCGGTGGGATTCGAACCCACGTCCGTCAAATCGATACTTGACGCTTCCTTAAGCCGGAAGTGCTTTGACCGCTAAGCTACAGAACCCATGTCGGGACCCGCTGAAATGGTTCGAATCCCACCGGAACCGTAAAATTTTTGTTAAAGTTATTCATTTCTTTGAAAATATCATCTTGTAGCGCGTAAGAATATTGCAACTCCGCGCATCTCTCGCAAGCGCCGTTTGCCTGTTCGTCTACTCTCGTACAAGCTCGTATAGGCTTCGACGCTTGCCCAGGGAGTCCGGCACAGACCTTCGCGATCGACGCACGCGCCACATGCTACATGTCTCTGCGCACCGTCGCCCCGCGTGTCGTCACATTTTGTCGCGTCGTAATATTAAGTTCCGTGCATGTTAATTGTTTACTTACTATTGTCTTACACCAATACACACGTACCTACCTAAACTAAATCAGTGTTATAGTCATTGACACAAAACACCTACCTACATCTGGCGCCCAGCGTACGGCCGTGTTCCCTAGTTACCGGTCTAAAATCTAGAAGTTTCATGTGTACTATACAAGACTGTTACTGTGTAAGACTCAACATAGTGTTTCAGTGATAAAACAGTGACTTTTGCGGGTTTTCTTCGCGTCCGTGGGTAACGTTATATACCTACCACGCCGCCGCCCGCACTGTTAGTATCGTTTTATGCACAATAAAAAACAAAAATCACGGAACTTTTGGTGTGACTGTGTAGTGTATTTAGTGTTACGAACATTGAAGTATTATTACTAGCGTATAGAATTGACACCCGCGAACAACATGTTTGCGCCATGAGTTGTTGCCGGCCGGCAACAACTCATTTAGTCGTTCGTCGACGCCCATCGCGACCGCATGCAAATAAACCCAAATTAAAAATGCCGTCTTGCGTGTTAAAAACGTGTAATTAATCAATCAACTGCGAAGAAAAAAGATAGTGGCGTGACTTATCATCGGAAAGTAAACAGAATATCAACTAAAACCAACTAAAATTAATTTTTGTACATTATTTTCTATTGTACTGACATTTTGTTTGAAAATCATAGATTATGAAAAGTGATTCGTACAGATGGGATGTGTAGGTACCTACTAAGGGTTGGCGACAAAGGTTTAACTGATTATTTTTAACTCATATTACTCGCCCTATGCCGTCTGTCTGAACAGTAACAGTAGGTACCTACTGTAGGTATCTTTTGCAATCGTCATTACTTATAAACTGAAGCTGTATTATACCTATATTGTTGTCTGAACAAATTCTTAATGTAATAGATTGACGACCTCTGTGGCGTGGTGGGCGAAGGTTCGCCTGCGATGCAGGAGGTGGGTTCGATTCCCGCCTTGGGACAAATGTTTAGTGATCGCTGCAGATATTTGTTCTGGGTGTTCAGGTCATTTTCTACGTATAATAATAAATAAATAGGTATTTATGTATTGTATTTATTATATCAGTTATCTAGTAGCCATAACAAGAGCTCTGCTTAGTTTTGGGCTAGATAATCATCATCATTTCAGCCAAAAAACGTCCACTAATGAACAAAGGCCTCCCTCATGGGTCTCCATGAGGGGTAGTTGCCATACTCACCACGCTTGGCAGGCGGGTTGGCGAGCGCAGTACGGGATGTTGGTATATGGAAAGACGCTGCTGCCCATCTTTCGGAGGTATCCCTTAGCAGGCTCTTACTGCATCCACGGGCATGAGAGGAGGGGCAGAGTGAAATAAAGTGTGGGGTCTAGTAAGTGTAAGTACCTACCTACCTATGTATGTACGTACTTGTTGGATAAAATACCAATTTATTTAAAAAAAAATGACTTTAAACGCTTAACGATTCGTTTTAATTTAATGTACTTAAATATTTTTACGTTTTGAAATATAACATTCATAGGTACCTACTGCATTAATAGCTGTCTGAAGTGTCCCTTCTGCGGTGAAAAAAATCTATTAGAGCGACATGTTGTTACACTATGTTGAACGAAACGTGTAAGCGCCACGAAATTCACGGCGCTTACGACGTTTTGGTCGCGAGAAAACTATTCTCTATTAGCGATCTAGCGCTGCATGTATTGATGGTATGGATAGACGACATTCTAATCGTGTAGCGCTGCAGCGAATACTTGTGTGCGGGGGCGAGCGCGCCCCGCGCAGGCACCCCCGCTGTCATCAAGTTGCGACACGTTTTTTGTTTGGTATAGCTACTCTAACTATTTACAACTCACTGGTTACGAACTAGTTATTTCACGTGTTTAGTCGTTCTAGTGCTTAATATTACTCCCTAGAACAGTCGTGCACCTAGTTACAACAATCTACCGGCAAAGTGCCTAGTGTTTTTACCAACTTTGTTATAATTGTTACGTACTTGATCTAACACGTTTTTTCATTCTAGTTTAGATTAACTAGAATAGTCATGCTGCAAGTCGTAACCCGAACATTTGTGTACCTACCTGTGTCGGTGTGGTGACTCTTTGTTTATTTATATTATAACATTGCGGCTTAGAATAAAAAGCATTGAGGTACCTACGTAGAACTTTGTTTATTTTAGTATAGTGTCTCAGATATACGAGACAAGTGTTTACCATAGGACGGTACGTACCTATTGCGTTGTGTACGAACAGTCGTGGGACTCTAGTGACGACCTGGGTTATCCAGGTACGCTAATACCTATTGTTGTGTCGGAACTTGGTGTATTGTGCATTTATAGACATGGTACTTACAAGATCGCGTGCAAATAGTGCGTCACGTGCTACACAGCAACCCGAGATGTACTCGTTGGCTGGTGAGCAGTCTGACGGTGCGATGCCGTCGACTTCGTATGGTGAAATCGTTGACGTGCGATCGTCAACGCCGCCGCTGGCTGGACGACCGTCGTCCGCCGGCGCCTCATCTCCATCTCCACCACCGCTGTACGGGCGTGAGCTGCCTGTGTACTCGCAGATGCCACAGCACGGGCAGGCTCCGCCCGTCGCCGCGCCGCAGCCACCAGTGTCAGCCGCACCCGTTGTAATGACGGACCAACAACTGGTATTCTTACTACAAGCCATGCGGTCGCTGCCGCCTACACAGGGCGCGCCGCCACCGCCGACGACGACTGTAAGTGCAAATCTTTCTAATTGTACGGCGAGATATAATGGTGCTGGCGATGTATTGGCGTTCATAGACGCTGTTCAAATTTATAAAGATTGTGTTGGCATTCATGATGATATCGCACTGAGAGGACTGCCAATGCTGCTCACAGATTTTGCCGCCACCTGGTGGCAAGGCGTTAAGCACTCCGTATTGAGTTGGCAGGAAGCTATTTCTTTACTTCGGCAAACCTTTAGTCCGCGTCTCCCACCTCACAGAGTATACAGAGAGATTTTCAGTCGGGAGCAAGGTGAAGAGCGTACTGATATCTTCGTGTGTCGCATAAGAGCCATAATCGCCCAGCTACCGCCGAACTCATTACCTGAAAATCCAGTTCAGCTTGATATGGTATATGGACTACTCCATAGAAGGATACGGGAGAGGGTAGTAAGGAGTGCCTTCACTTCGTTCGCCGAGCTGCTCCAACAGGCTCGAGTAGTGGAGGATGTACTCGAGGAAGTATGCGTTGCTGCACCTGCAAAGAACCATACGCCTATGTCTACTGCCCCGTCACCACCATTGATTACAAGCTATGCTTCGTCGTCTTCTGCTGCTGGCCCAGCGGTGCAAAATAATGATAGAACATCGCAAGGCAAGACTAGACCGAAATGTTCCTTTTGTAAGATGTTCGGCCATGTCAAAGATGACTGCCGCAGATTAGCGAATAAAAGTAAAGTCACTTCGGAACCTGTTAAAAGTGAACCAGATGCTGCACAGTCGGAGCAGCGCCCGTCCGTCACTTGTTTCGGATGCGGTGTGCCCGGTGTAATACGGTCAAATTGCGCAGTGTGTAAAGGAAAACGCATTGCGCCACCGCCCACGTCTTCGTTACAATCAGTGTCTGCGTGTAATACAGTGTTGAACCCGCGAGTGCGTCCGTTATTAAATATAGAAGTGTTTGGTGTTGTGAAAACCGCTTTGTTAGATACGGGAGCGAAACAATCCGTTGCTAGTGAAAATTTATCCGAACTTTTGCAGGCCAATGGCCAAGTGTTTAAGAAAGTAGAAACCGAGTTAAAATTCGCGGATGGCTCCCACCGTGTTCAGTTAGTCGAAACAGCCTTAGTTGATGTAAAGGTGCAGGGAGTTGCAATATTAACACTCTTCATGGTCTTGCCCGGCGCCACCGAGTCATTGTTAGGGATGAATTTTATACGGGACGCTGGCATGATACTTGATTTCGATAGGAATCAGTACTCCTTGCATTCTTTAGGGTTTTACGACATTCAGTATGAACGCGAGGACCGCATTGCGGTAAGTTCTGCAATTAGCCTACGCGAGTGTGAGGGTGTTCTTCTGCCACCAGCTGATAGAGAGAAGTTGGCTGAACTCCTAGAGGAAAACACTGATATCTTCAGTGCAGGGGGAGGGCCGACGCCCTTCGCTTTACACAGGATTGATACAGGGAACGCCACGCCTATCTCTACACCACCTTATCGGTTGAACCCCACTAAGAAGGAGATAATAAAAGACAAGAATCGACGTCCCAGTCCCAATCACCAGGAGGGTGACCTCGTGCTCGTCAAAAGCCATCGTCTTAGTCAGGCCTCCAAAGGATTTACCAGCAAGTTTGCCCCGAGACGCGAAGGTCCTTATAGGATTAGTAAAATTGTTTCCCCAACCACGTATGAAGTCGTTGATAAAGATGATGCCCCTCGAGGCAAGTACCATGCCAGTCTCCTAACACCGTACGTAGGTGATTCGGACGTTGCAGTCCATAATAGGAAGAAAGGTAGACCCCGTAAATTACCGGATCCCAAGCCAGCGCCAGAGCCTTCTGCTGACTTGGAGGGGGAGGATGTAGCGCGTAAAAATATTGCAACTCCGCGCATCTCTCGCAAGCGCCGTTTGCCTGTTCGTCTACTCTCGTACAAGCTCGTATAGGCTTCGACGCTTGCCCAGGAGTCCGGCACACACCTCCGCGATCGACGCACGCGCCACATGCTACATGTCTCTGCGCACCGGCGCCCCGCGTGTCGTCACATTTTGTCGCGTCGTAATATTAAGTTCCGTGCATGTTAATTGTTTACCCACTATTGTCTTACACCAATACACACGTATCTAAACTAAATCAGTGTTATAATACTTCAATGGTGTTATAGTCATTGACAAAACCCCTAACTACAATCTTAGTTTAAAATTATGAAATAATATGAAGCTTAGGTACATACTGCTGGTAGGCAATATTCATTACTGAGATAAACGTTCTACAGTAGCTAGTATATACTAGTGTAATAATAATAAATTATCTGTGACAATAGTGTTCAGATAAAACTTAACAACAAAATCTGTGATAAAAGAAAGCATTTTGTAATGTTAAGTTCATTTCTTAAGAAAGATCGTCGCTTCGTGCTGACACGGGGCACGAGCCTAGGCCTGTTTGCTAGCTGGCCGTCTTGCTAAACAACTACCTACATAAATTATGTTTTTGAACAAGTGGTTTCCAAGGTAAGTACATAATTAATTACTCACCTGAAGTCGGTGTCTGTATAAACCTATCCCTGGATTAATAGTACGTGTTTTTATTAAAACACTAAGCATTTTGTACAGGGTAATCGCCTTTTATACTGTAAAAAACTTTTAAAGAACATTACCAAGAAGCGTCGTTGGGTTTTGTTGTCACTTCTAATAAAAGCAATAATCTCAAAGATATGAGAAACTTTATCGTGAAGAACTTTATCATACTTTCTGTACTTTTAACACTTTACATTTAAACTTGCTCTTTGCCTTAATTCTTATGCTTCAACTTTGGTACCTTACTGCTCACTACCTGTCCTGCGGATATAATGGCATCTTCCCTAAAACGTTAGGTCACCACGCCGCCTTATAATACCAGCGTCTTATTGGCGGAGAATGCGAGCCTCTCATTGGTCAGATATCAGATACCAATCCAGTGACATCGGAAGTAATATTTTGTTTATTAGAACTTATTATATACGAAGGTGGATATTACTTATTGTACCGTTATTAATAGTAATAATTCAATACTCGATTATTACAACAGTTATACACATTGTTTCGCAATTCCTTGTCAATTCGTGGCAAACGGAAATACAATGTAGGTATTTACCTAAAACTTGTCTTTTATATAACTTGCCAAACAGCATACCTTTAACTTTACCTAATAACTTTAATATTATTTTTCTACCGATAATCCTCAAGAATTTTACAACATGTTTGAAGATATTATTCAAAATGCAGCAAATAAATTTATCCCCTTTATCAAAATTCCTCAACATGTTTGCGATAAGTTCAAGCCTAAGCCGTATTGGAACCCTGAACTATCAAAAGTGGTAGCCGAACGGCGGTTGGCTCTGGCTAATTTAAGACGATCTCCAACGCCTAATAATCTAGAGGTTTGGAAGGAAAAGGTTTGTACGGCTCAGAGATTAATAAGGCAGGCTAAAAATAAATCTTGGCAAGAGTTCTGTTCATCCATAGATGCGACCACTTCATCGTCACACATGTGGCGCAAAATGCGCTGGATAAAGGGTCATAATTCCAACTCTAACCGCTACACAGAAAAAGATAAGGCGGAGAAGTTACTCAGTGACCTAACACCTGACTTCGCCTGCCCACCTGATCCTCAATTTCAATCGTGCAATCTGAACTTAGAAATCGAAATTTCATTATGTGAATTGCAGAATTCTATCAAAAAATCTGTTACTGCACCTGGAGACGATGAAATATCATATTCAATGATAAAACATCTTCCTGAGATAGGTAAACGTATTTTAGTTAATTTATACAATGTTTTATTCTTTACAAGTTTTATCCCTATTCAATGGCGGCAGATTAAAATAATTCCGATACCTAAACCGGGCAGAGACTTGAGTTCAAGTTCTGCACTTAGACCGATCGCACTTATATCTTGTGTCTGTAAAATTTTACATTCTATTCTGAATAAAAGATTAGAGTAGTATTTAGAAAAACAAATGCTATTTTCCAATAAAATGGTTGGTTTTCGGAAAGGCAAATCATGTTTTGATAACCTTACACGTTTAGTCACACATATTCAAATAGGGTTGTCTAAAAACTTAATAACTGCGGCATGTTTTGTAGATATAGATAGCGCGTATAATAATGTCGACGTAACCTCCTTGTTGTCTGTCTTAGACCAGCTTGGAGTAGGTTCTAAGACTTGTTTTTACTTGTGGTCTTACTTAAAATATAGACAGCTATCCATAAAAGTGGAAGGATCTCTTTTAGTCAGATCTACAGGTCGGGGTCTGGCTCAAGGTGATCCATTATCTCCTCTTCTTTTTAATGCCGCGACGATTGACATATGCCATAAAATTAAAAACGTTGAAATTTCGCAATACGCAGATGATTTTGTTTTGTACTTCTCTAATAAATCCTTAGATTTGGCTATAAGTGAACTTCAGAAATCTTGTAGTGAACTAAGTTCCTAATTTAATAAGTTAGGCCTTTCCATTTCTTCTTCTAAAAGCAAAGTTTGTATTTTTAAGAAAGGAATATTTAGAAGCCCAATCGTTTTTAAAATTAATAACAACTCTGTATCAGTTGTAAATCACGTAAAATATTAAGGTTTATGGTTAGATTCGTCACTTAGATGGGGTAAACATATAAATGAGATTATTCAAAAAGTATCGAAGTTTATAAATTTGTCGAAAGTTTTGTCTGGTCCTGGTTGGGGTATACACCAAAAACATTTACGGCGTTTATATATGTCCATAATTCGGAGTAGGATCGATTATGTTTCATTTTTGTATGATAATAGTTGCCAAACTAATTTGTTAAAATTAGATAAAATTCAAAATCAAGCCTTACGCGTCATTGGTGGTTTTATTAGGAGTATTTCCCCATTCATGTTATGGAAAATGAGTTATGCCTTCCACCACTACGAATTCGCAGAAAATTCCTCGCTGGAAAGTTTTGGTTGAGGTCTAGATCATTTTCGAATAACACCACAAACAATTTAATCCAAGAACTGGATTTAATTAGCAATTCACGTTACTGGACCAATAAAAAACTCCCTGCACTTATTCACACATATAAGGAACTAAATTCAATGTCTGTTCACAGTAGTGACCGTCTTGAGATGTTTTCTTTGGAGACATGGGTAAGTAGCATTCAGTTACATGATGTTATTTCTAAATCAATCCCATCCATAGACCGCGCCAAAAGAACATATCGATCACCCCTACGAACACTATCGAAAATGAAAATTGGGATTTTTTTTTATTTTTTTAAATGTCTTATTAGGGTTCCGGACCAAAATGGTAAAAAGGAACCCTTATAGAATCACTCTGTCTGTCTGCCTGTCTGTCACAGATGGATATCTCGAGAACTACTGATTTTATCGACTTGCAATTTAAAATGGTAAAAGACAACAGTTTTTTACTTATATAGCATATATAAAAAAATTAAAAAATATTCTTATTTTGATTGCAGGGGGGCGGATAGGGGATCTCAAAAATTTTAAGTGAAGTTACTAGGCCGTGTGGGGTATCATATGAAAGGTATTCATTTGTACATTAATAAACAGTTTTTAGTTTTCCTTTAAACCGTATCGTTTTTGAGTTATTTACAAAAATGTTGAAAAAACGACCGTTCCCCCCCCTTATCTCCGAAGTTTGCAGAGATAAACCCGTGATACTTTAATAGCTAATAGAAGTGTATGTAAACTTTATAGGAAAATTATAGCGAACTCGCTACTTTGCATAGTTTTTTAGACAAGGGGGGTGGAAGGGGGGTTTTCAAAAATTTTGTGAAGTTAATAGGTGATGTGGGGAATCATATGAAAGGTATTCATTTGCACATTAATAAACAGTTTTTCCTGTTTTTGCCGTGGGGTGCCGGCTGTAGAATGTTGCCCCTCCTTTCTTGCCCGTGGATGCAGTAAGAATCTGCTAAGGGATGCCTTCGGAAGATGGGCAGCAGCGTCTTCCGCGTCTTTAACACCCTATACTGCGCTCGCCAACCCGCTTGCCAAGCGTGGCGAGTATGGCAATAACCCCTCATGATAATAACACAACCAAGGACCAGGCCCCGAGTCCCCGGCAGCCCCGCTAGTCGTGGCTACGGTAGCGGCCACGGTAGCGGCTAGGGGTGCTAAGAATCCCCGGGAGACGGACGGCTACCAACCCCAACGACGACCACTGGCCCTGGTAACACACAACATCCGCACTTTGAGGACAGACGAAAAGATTGTTGAGCTGGAAGAAGAAATGAGTAGGTTACACTGGGACATTTTAGGATTATCAGAAGTCCGTAGAGAGGGCGAGGACACGATATCCCTTAAGTCCGGTAATCTACTCTACTACCGGGAGGGCGACCAACAGTCCCAAGGTGGTGTCGGGTTTCTCGTTCACAAGTCACTCATTAACAACATTGTCACCATCGACAGTGTGTCGAGCAGGGTCGCATACCTAACACTCAGAATATCTAAAAGATATTCGCTGAAGGTCGTTCAGGTATATGCGCCGACCTCGTCACACCCAGATGAAGAAGTAGAGTCTATGTATGAGGACATTAGTAGGGCCATACATACAAACAAAACTCACTTCACTGTTGTTATGGGGGACTTCAATGCAAAGTTAGGCAAGAGAAGCGATGATGAGTTGAGAGTGGGGCAATTCGGGTATGGGCAACGAAACCCCAGGGGACAGAGGCTGGCCGATTTTCTGGAGAAAGAAGGACTCTTTATGATGAATTCTTTCTTCCAGAAGCCGCCTCACAGGAAATGGACCTGGATGAGTCCCGATGGTTTCACGAGAAATGAGATTGATTTCATCTTGACCAACAAGAAACGGGTATTCAATGATGTCACTGTGATTCACAGGGTGAAAACCGGAAGTGATCACCGAATCGTTAGAGGCACATTGAATATGAACGTTAGACTTGAAAGGTCTCGTCTGATGAAATCTACGCTCCGTCCCACTCGTGCACATATCCAAAACCTCGAGAGCTTTCAACTCGAACTTTCAAATCGCTTTGATTGTCTGGGTCTCGAAGAACATGCATCAGTGGACGAGATCAATAACAGGTTCGTAGAAACTGTCCATACGGTGGGGTCTCAGTTCTTTAAGACGCCCCGTACAAATAGACCTCAGAAACTCTCTGATGACACTCTTAACCTCATGGCTGAACGACGCTCATTACGACTGCAGTCTCCCAATGATGCTAAGTCACATAGGCAGCTCAATAGACAAGTTTGGAAATCCTTGCGGCACGATATTCGTACCTTTAATACAGCTCGTATTAAAGATACGATAGAGCGGAACAAAGGCTCCAAAGTGTTCGCGAGAGATATGTCTATTGGGCAAAGCCAGATGACGAAGCTGAAGAGGGAAGATGGCAGTATAGCGTCAAGTAAAGCAGAAGTGTTAAGGGAAGTCGAAAGGTTCTATGGACAGCTCTACGATTCGGTCACTAAACCTGTTTGCAGTGTGGCAGAAGACCCTAGAGCCAAGCTGACCCGACATTATACCGAAGATATCCCGGACATCAGCCTGTACGAGATCAGGATGGCCCTGAAACAGCTTAAGAACGACAAGGCGCCGGGGGAGGACGGAATCACTTCAGAGCTTCTGAAAGCGGGTGGATCACCGATACTTAAAGTCCTTCAGAAGCTCTTCAACTCCGTCTTGCTCGAAGGTATTACGCCAAAAACATGGAACAAAAGCGTCGTGGTACTGTTTTTTACGAAAGGTGACAAAACCTTGCTTACGAACTACAGACCGATCTCGCTTTTGAGCCATGTTTATAAGCTGTTTTCAAGGGTCATCACAAATCGTCTCGATCGCAGGTTTGATGACTTCCAGCGTCCCGAACAAGCCGGGTTTCGAAAAGGCTACAGTACCATAGACCACATTCATACGCTGCGGCAAGTGATACAGAAGACCGAAGAGTATAACTTGCCGCTATGTCTCGCGTTTGTGGACTATGAGAAAGCCTTCGATTCGATCGAAACATGGGCGGTGCTCGAGTCTCTCCAACGATGCCGAATTGACTATCGGTATATCGAAGTGTTGAAGCCACTATGTCAGTCCGAGTACAGGAACAGAGTTCGAAGGATATTCCCTTGAAAAGAGGCGTAAGACAGGGAGACGTTATTTCTCCGAAACTGTTTACGACCGCTTTGGAAGATGCCTTTAAGCTCTTGGAATGGAAAGGACTAGGCATCAACATTAACGGCGAATACATGACTCACCTTCGGTTTGCCGACGATATTGTGGTCATGGCAAAGTCGATGGAAGAACTCGGCACGATGCTCGAAGGCCTCAACCGAGTCTCCCAACGGGTAGGTCTTAAAATGAACATGGACAAGACGAAGATTATGTCGAATGTCCATGTTGCGCCTGCCCCAGTTATGGTTGAGAACTCGGCTCTCGAAGCTGTCGACGCGTATGTATACCTAGGACAAACAGTCCAATTAGGTAGGTCCAACTTCGAGAAAGAGGTCAATCGACGAATCCAACTCGGATGGGCAGCGTTTGGGAAACTACGCAACGTCTTTTCGTCCAAAATTCCTCAGTGCCTTAAGACGAAAGTCTACAATCAGTGTGTGTTACCAGTGATGACATATGGAACCGAGACGTGGTCATTCACGATTGGCCTCATGAATAAGCTCAGAGTCGCTCAACGAGCTATGGAGAGGGCTATGCTCGGGGTTTCTTTACGCGATCGAATCAGAAATGAGGAGATACGTAGAAGAACTCAGGTCACCGACATAGCCAAACGGATTAGCACGTTGAAGTGGCAATGGGCAGGCCATGTAGTTTGCAGAGATAAACCCGTGATACTTTTATAGCTAATAGAAGTGTATGTAAACTTCATAGGAAAATTATAGCGAACTCTCTAATTTGCATAGTTTTTTAGACAATGGGGGTGGAAGGGGTGTTTTCAAAATTTTTGGAAAGTTACTAGGTTATGTGGGGTATCATATGAAAGGTATTCTTTAGCACATTAATAAAAAATTTTTAGTTTTCCTTTAAGTCGTATAGTTTTTGAGTTATTTACAAAAATGTTGAAAAAAATAGCGTTCCCCTCCTCGTAATAAAAGTTTCAAAGGTTTATCTCCGCAAACTTCGGAGATAAGGACCTTTGAAACTTTTATTACTATTAGAAGTGTATGTAAAGATTAGAGGAAGTTTATTACAATCTCTCTACATAACAAACTTTTTTAGAAATCATCGAAAGTGTAAAAAATCTACATACGTTCCGCTATCAGACAAGAGATGGCGCTGTCAAGGTTCTCCAACAAATATAAAACCGCCTTTGTCATAAATTATATTGTATGATGGCACGGAACCCTCGGTGCGCGAGTCCGACTCGCTCTTGCCCGGTTTTATTTTTATGTGTACTTTCATAGGATCAGAAGAAAAAAAAATATTTTTCATTATTTTCTCCACTTGCTAAACGTATACAATCGAATCTTACATTTTGTTCAGACGTAAGGTATCGAAAATTAAGTTTCGCGCGTATACGCCGCGCTGATCACTGTGCGAGCGAGACGAAACTACCACTATCGCGAGTATACGTCGCCGTCGCGTCGGTCGCTCGCTCCGCACCGTTCGTTCGTCCCCCGCAGTTGATTTGCAGACAAGATTTGTTATTATTTATGAGTTTTTACGGTGGAGGATTGATTATTATTAAATGAGTAATAATTTGTTAAGAAGTAATAGAAGAAGTTTACGAATACGTAAAGTTTGGTTGAAAGTGTTGATTATTATAAAATTCAAGAAATGGAAAAGTCGTTGGGAGAAGAAGACGAAAATTCAATATGTGGTGAGTTATTCAATGTTTCTAGTATTCATTTACTATAAAAAATGTTTTACGGAAATAAGTAACGGTAATTTAATGCCATTGACCTAGTTTAACAGTCATTTTTATAAGATTTATAAGAACCTACTGGGAGTGATACCCACGTAAAGTATTGATACTGACCGTTTCGATATTTTACGTCGAGACACTAAGATAATTTTGTATCGAATGTGGCACTTTCGTTAGTTTACATTGCAATTTCAAAATGTGTTCTAATCGAAGTTGCCACATTCAATAGTTTACCACGTAAATACAGTGCATCAAAGCTGTGCATTTATTTATCTTACATAAATACAAATACAACCCAAGGTACAACCTAAGGTAAATAATTTAAAGGCGAGCGATGTAGCGCGGCGTACTAAGGTCCGCCTGCAACTCAGAAGGTTGCGGGTTCGATTCCCGCCTTTGGGACAAATGTTTGTACGATCTACAAATATTTTGTTCCGGGTGCTCTAGCTATTTTCTACGTTATTAAAATATGGGATTACCGGGTATTTATCGCGTAATTACCTTTACTTTATTCCCGACGTTTCGACCGGATTGCACCTGGTCGTGGTCGCGGGGAGACTATTTTCTACGTATCGTCCTTTAATATAAAATATCTAATGAATAGTATTAAGTAAATCAGTACTCATAACACAAACTCTGCTTAGCTTGGGTTAGATGATGCTATGTGGATTATCCAGCATTATTTATTTAATTTCGGCTACTTTTGGAAGCTAAATTCAAGACAATATCAACGTTAAAATAATATACTATTTAGTGACATAATGTGTTGCGTTCAACAGTGTGGCTAGTGATTAATGGGTACGTTTGCACGTTACCAATTTTTTGCATACCTACTTAACTACGACTTATTTTGCTTAATAATCTTTTTTTTTCAGAATCTCCGTTACCACTAAACTGTAATCTTACTGGCGCAGAATAATTGCGTCAGTAAGATTATATTATATACATTGGAAAGAATGATCCACGAAAACCTATCACCAGATGCGACATTCTCGCCTGGCATTATTGTGTCTGAACCAAGCAAAAATCTAGTCAGTGACAGTGAAGCCTCAGTTGTTTTAGATAGTATCGCAAATACGCCAGTACCATCGCCAACTGAAGATTTTGAGCCTACCCCACAAAGCTTAAATACGGAAAATGGACAACTTTCCCTAGCTATAGATGCTAATATTCAACATCACCCAAGCCCAATCATTTTGTTATATATGGACAGAATGCACAGCTGAAAGAGGAGCCAATGAAGTTTTAAGCTGCTTGATGCACTTTATAAAATGTAAAGTCGAAAAGGGTGCTAAGACGTTTTTATTTTGGTCAGATACCTGCTCGGGCTAGAACAGCAACAGAGTTGTTTACTCAATGTACATGTTAATGTCACAAAAATACAATGTGGATATAACTTACAGATCTCTTGAACAAGGCCATACCCAAAATGAAGGTGACAGTGTGCATGCCCGTATTGAACGAGAAGCTAAAGGAAAACTCATTTACACCCCGGATCAGTGGTATGCATTGGTGAGGTGGGCTAAAGTTGAGGGTAAGCTCTACAACGTTATTGAAATTACACAGGACGATATTTTTGACATGAAGGTATTATTACTGGACAAGCTATAAAAAATGGATACCGCTAATCGAAATGTATCTTGGAACAGTTTGAGAGAGATTAGGGTTAAGTAGGAAGACCCGAACTGTTTGTATTTAAAATATAATTTAAATGATGACAGTCACTTGTTGAAAACGTTACAAGGTACAAGAAAGGGTAAGAGAATACAAGAAGTGTTGAACCCGAGGCAAAATACAAAGAACTGATGTCTTTGTGTAATTCTGAGGTAGTACCTAAAGAATATCACAGGTTTTTTCCAGAACCTTAAACACGGAGATAATTTGCCTCACGAAAATGATGATTCAAACTAAATTTAAATAATTCGATCTCATTTTGGATCTCGTCTGATAAGTGATCTCAAATTGTATGTGTTCATTTTGGTTAGAAGTTTATTTTTGTTTAAATACTTTGATTGTATGTTGATTTTAGTAATTTTCAGGCCCTACAACAATCATTTAGTTTATTGTCATTCCTGTCTTTGTAATACATATTAAATTTGAAATTAATGAACTTTTATTTACTTTCCAATAATATTATCTTTTACAAAAATAATAGGAGTACAATCGAATATGCAGTTTTCTACCACGTAAACTATTGAAATTACCACTTTCGATAAAAAGGTATCGTAAAATTTCGAAGTAAACTATCGAAATGGTTAGTTTCGATAGTTTATGGGCCAGTTTGTACGACGTAAGCTATCGAAACTGAAAAATCTTAAAATCTGTTGAGTATTTCCTATTGCCGTTAATATCCAATGTTTAAGTTTAAATTAAAGCCGTTATTCTTAAATAGTTGTTGAATTGGCGCTTAACAATAAAAAGATATTACAAAAAACAACTTCAAACGGCCGTCCTGTAAAGTGGTCATTTTCAGATTCGATAGTGTACTTAGGGACAATCGATATAGTGTACATAATCTCAATTTTATTTCCTTGGACTTTTTTAATGAACAATATAATAATTATTACAGAATTTTTACCGATGGGTCAAAAGATAAAAATATGGGAGAGGCAGCTTTTTTGGACCCTAATCTTCAAATTAATTGTAAGTTTAGAATTGACTCAAATATTTCAATAATGCACATTGAATTAATTGCCATAGCTGAAGCTTTGTCATATATTAATTCAATAAATTTCGATCACTTTGTCATTTTGACAGATTCAAAAAGTTCTCTGCAACATTTGGCTCGGTGTACCTCTCATGTGAGAGGAACACCGATTGCCTATCAGATATTGGAGTCAATTTTAAAGCTGAAAGGGCTAAATTTAACAATTTAATATACAAACCCCCTTGCCGTAAGGACATTTATAAAAGAAATGTTTATAACATGTGCATCATTATTTATAATAAATTACCAGAAGAATTAAAATTATTAAATGGAATTGTATTTAGGAGAAAATTAAATAGTTGGTTGTCTGAAAATTGTTTTTATAATGTAAATGAATATTTAAATTTAATTTAATATAAAACTTGACTAATATTATTATTAAATGACTCTTAAATATTTGCACGCCTGCTTGCAGGCTGAATACTGTAACTATCCTAGCTTTAAGATCTTTTTATGTACCTACATGTATTCTTGCAAATAAATGAATGATTGATTGATTGATTGATTGAAATCTCATAATAAGAAGGTATGTTTTCAGTGGATCCCTTCTCACATCAACCTTAAAGAAAACGATGAGGTAGATTTACTCGCTAAGCAGGCAATCGGAGATGGTATTTCTTTGGGACAGCTATCCCTTTGGTCAGATTTTGTTCATTTGGTTAAAAATCAGTTTAGGGATGTTTGGCAAGAATACTTTGACGAAAGATCTTAGGAAAAAGGTATTTTGTACAGAACTATTCAACCTTAGATATCTCAGCATCCATGGATTGATACCATTTTGTATAATAGAAATGATCTAAAATGTATCCTTAGAATGCGTTCCGGACATATCCCAGCGAATAAATTCGCATTTTTAATGAAAAAGGTTCCATCACCAAATTGTAATGATTGTGACGTCATTGAAGATGTACATCATATTTTGCTGGAGTGTGTCCACAACGCATCATTTAGATCATTATGTTTTGATAAAAGATGTTTAGCACAAATAGGTGTTGTTAATAGTATATTAGCTGACCCTACTAGTGATAAATTTACCAATTTGATTGAATTGTACAAGCTAGGCTTAGTTAAGGATTAATTTAAGTTGTTTTTTGTTGTTGTGTATTTTACTTCCTTTTGTTATCTTTATTAGGCGATGTAGTCGCTTGGCGTCTAAGTCCTTAAATAAATTAAAAAAAAAATTTGAATTGAATAAAACTTCTGATCTAAAAGATATCATTGAAAGATTGATTGTATTATAAACAGTTCATTTTAATTACGTTAGGTACCATAGTGTTTATAAATAATTTGCAGGAAATATCAATAGATTAACCATAATTTTCCAAGACTTTTTCACCACGTTCTGACCAATGATAACCCACAATGCTTCGAATGACCTGTCTGCTTCTCCTTTCTTTTTCCGCGAACACCAGGTAAGTTTATAAACTCAGTTGGTATTTCCTATATTGGTACAGGTTTTCTTTAATTTATTTCACAACGCTAGCACGTACGTTAGTCAGTGGTGCGGTGTGGCACGGGCGGGGCGCGGCGGCTTCGGACTTAGGCGCGTGCCCGACACTCTTAGCTTAGTGGACTTGTTTACGTACGTAAGTATCAGTCAGTGGTGCGGTGTGGCACGGGCGGGGCGCGGCGGCTTCGGACTTAGGCGCGTGCCCGACACTCTTAGCTTAGTGGACTTGTTTACGTACGTAAGTATCAGTCAGTGGTGCGGTGTGGCACGGGCGGGGCGCGGCGGCTTCGGACTTAGGCGCGTGCCCGACACTCTTAGCTTAGTGGACTTGTTTACGTACGTAAGTATCAGTCAGTGGTGCGGTGTGGCACGGGCGGGGCGCGGCGGCTTCGGACTTAGGCGCGTGCCCGACACTCTTAGCTTAGTGGACTTGTTTACGTACGTAAGTATCAGTCAGTGGTGCGGTGTGGCACGGGCGGGGCGCGGCGGCTTCGGACTTAGGCGCGTGCCCGACACTCTTAGCTTAGTGGACTTGTTTACGTACGTAAGTATCAGTCAGTGGTGCGGTGTGGCACGGGCGGGGCGCGGCGGCTTCGGACTTAGGCGCGTGCCCGACACTCTTAGCTTAGTGGACTTGTTTACGTACGTAAGTATCAGTCAGTGGTGCGGTGTGGCACGGGCGGGGCGCGGCGGCTGCGGATTTAGGCACGTGCCTAGGGTTACCATATGACAGGCGTTTGCCGCATTTGACAGGCATTTTAAGGTTTAGACAGGCGTGCGGCTGGCATTGGTCTGAGAAAGGCATTTTTAACGCTGAAAGCTTAACTACACAGTGGTGCAATTTTCTCAAAAGTAGGGAAGTGAAGGTGACATTACAGAATTCGTGAAAATCAGCCAGTTTGTGTTCTATATTGTGGCACGCAATGCGAACGTAGAACGTATGTTTTCTCTCGTCAACGCCCAGTGGAGTAAAGAAAGAAATCGGCTGACAGTTGAATCAGTAAAAGCAATATTGATTTTTACTATAGTAACTTTCGTGACTTATTACATTCATATTAAATAGCGGGAATGTTCACGTACTTGTTATTGTTGGTGGAGGCACCAACTGTTTCGACCCTTATCGAGGGCCTTCGTCAGGGTGAACTCGGTTCGCGACCCGCCACCTCCGCGACCCGTCGTGCACGACGGGTCGGGCACGGGCGGCGCGGCGGCTATGGACGTGGGCGCGTGCCCGACACTCGTAGTGGACATGTTTACGTATGTACGTATCAGGCAGTCAGTGGTGCGATGTGGCGCGGCGGCGCGGCGGTTGTGGACGTGGGCGCGTGCCCGACACTCGTAGTGGACATGTTGTCTGAGTCCGACTGAGCTGGCCTATCGCCAGTACAACGCACGTATTAGCACATTTCAAGTTCATTGTCACCGAACACTAGATTAGTTATAAATAGGTTGGTAAGTGGTTCATATCCTCTGTTATGTTCTTTATCTTGGTACTGGCATTGATTTATTATTATTATTGATATACGAGTATCAAATGGATACTGGCACCTAGTCAATGGTAATGCTGGACTTTTCTTCCCTGTAGTGGCGATTGATAGAAGACTTATAAAAGTAGGTACTTACCTACTATTTAGTTAATAGGGACACATATTTGCACCTATGTAGGAGTAGCTGCATATAGGTACAGTGGTGGTCATCTTATTAGAAACACCTAGTCATTTGTCTTTTTTTAAGGTAACTACCTAACATTATTATAACATTTAATAGGAGGTATTTTTTTCACTACTTGACAATGTACATTGATGTCTCTAGTTTTATTACGAGCAATAATATTAGACAACTATCACGACGACACCAAAAAATAAATATCAGTGAAACAAAAAGTATCAAAATCGTTGGGACTGGCAGAATTGACAACTAATTCAAATTTTGAACATTGTATGATTTGGTTCGAAATTAGAGTCAATCGCATTGTGAATATTGCCGCCGTTTCGAACTCAACACGAAGAGTTAAATTTTTTTATTGTTTTATTAAAATGGGTAAATCTAAGAGCTGTAATGCAGCAACGAGAAAAATTATAGTGAATTTTCATTTAAAACAAAAATGGAGTTACAGATAAATCGCCGATTATTTGTAATGTTCCGTAAAGATGATAATAAACGCTCACGCACATTGTAAACTACACGGAACATCAGATAACGCCCCAAGAAAACTTCGGCCCAGGAGGGTTCCCCCTTTAAAGGATGCAATGTTATAAGAAAAGAGATATTTTCAGAATACGGTCCTCGACACGTGTCTACTAAACTAATTCGTAGACGGTTGGTTGAAGGAAAATTGTTAGAAAGGATCGCTAGAAAAGTACCACTACTGACCAGGCATCCTAGAGAAAATCGTCTAGCATTCGCTCGCAAATATGGCAGTTGGACTATTCATCAATGGAAAATAGTTTTGTTTTCAGATGAAACTAAAATAAATTTGAATAATTCCGATGGAAAACAATATCTAAGACGACCAATAAACGAGACTTTAAATAGCAAGTACTTACACTAAAAAGACAGTTAAGCACGGTGGTGGAAATGTTTTGGTGTGGGGATGTTTCTCAGGGTACGGGATAGGTCCCGTGAGAAAGATTGAAGGACAGATGGATCAATATCAGTACAAAATTATCTTAGAGGAGACAATGATTCCATATTTCGAGGAAAATTGGCAGTAAACTGGATATTTCAGCAAGACAACGACCCAAAGCACACAGCACGCAGCGTTAAAGCATTTCTCATAGAACAATCGGTGATAGGGTGGCCTGCTAATATTCCGGATTTAAATACCATATAAAATTTGTGGCACACTATAAAGACCAAACTGTCCCAGAAACATGTTACTAATATTCATGGTCTTTGAAAACATTGGAGAAGTATTCCTGTATAAACCTGTAATAAATTGGTTGAATCAAGGCCGCGTAATCGATAACAGAGGCTAGCCTACCAAATACTAATTGTCTAAGGATGTAGTTTTTATAGTATTTTTCAAAACTATTAGGGTTTTGGTGAAGGAAACATCGTGACCGAAACCCGCGGCTTAGTTAGCTTCAGACGTATTGACCTGTTCTTTCCTCTGAATAAAAGCTGACTAAGCTGAGAGGATGGTATAGGTGCTGGGCAAGCCTAATCCATCTTACAATGTCCCAGGCACTGCAGCGTCCCGTACGGCATGATTACCAGTTGACCATGCCGACGCTGTATAAATCATCTATAATAGATGCAAAGGCCTTACTTTTTAGGGTTTTGTTCAATTTAATAATGATTTAAGTAATGATTTTTTTGTGTTTTTACTTAGTTGTCCGGCTTGTTTCTCGTATTTTATTTTGATGTTATGTAAGTTTCAGTTTTGAAAAAGCATCCGTTGTTTTCTATTGTTATAATGGTTTAACAATTAAATGTAATATCCGATAAATCAATTTTAATACGCAGGAACATTAAAAATTAGTTAGAAAGGGAATTTTCAATAAATAAATAAATAATGCTGGACAAATCACACATCATCTAGCCCCAAGCTAAGCAGAGCTTGTGTTATGGGTACTAGATGACTGATATACTTAATACATTATACTACATAGATAGATATTTTTTTATCATTATATATAGAAAAACACCCAGAACACCCTGAACAAATATCTGCAGATCGTACAGACATTTGTCCCGAGGCGGGAATCGAACCCGCAACCTCTTGCGTCGCAGGCGGACCTTCGCCCGCTGCGCCACAGAGCTCGTCTAAAATATAAACCCAGGTGCTTCTAATTAGATGACCGCCACTGTACGTAGCTCGGTACTCGGTAGATACCTGCTCGATCTGACGTCATTAAGCCGTGGCTCACGATCACGGTTAGTTTTTGTTACAATTTTAGTGTGATTTTAGTAGGTACAGGTAGTTTTGTGGTTATTTTCCCGTAAAACCCAGTTTAAAGCTGAAACGCCTTTCGGCTTGTTGAGTTTTTATTAGTTATCGAAAACTAAGTAGTTACTGAGTGAACCACCAAATTCAAAGCATAAATTATCCAAATGAAACAAGGAGCTCAGGTCATGCGAAGTAATATCGCAATACCTACTAAGATACTAGAAGACGTTTCTATTAGAAAGAAGGGGACTTCTTCATCTTCTAGTTTTATTATGACAAATAACATGACCTTCCCAGACAAGACGCGTATTGCCTAAAAACGTCCCCTGGCAGCGACACAGTTATGGGTGCACCTCCTGCTTGGCCTATAATTATCTCTGCTCTGGGATGTACCTAACAAAAGTAAATGTTCGAATTCCTAATATTTGGTTGGCACCGCTCGTCGCCGTTCCCGCGTGTTCCGGCACTTTTGGCGCGAGCCCCGGCGGCGCTGCGTCTGACACGACCGGCTTCACAACAACTTGCTTGTATAATACTAATAAATAACTTTGTAGTTGTTCGCTTCAAACTTAGAATGAGCGAGATTTACCTACTATTTTGAATGACGTCTTGATTTTAACTCTGATTTTACGTAGCGATTTTTTGACTATATTGCTGGAATTCTCCAAACACTGAAACTAAATTGGACTCCTTACGTGTTTTTTTTTTCATGAAAATAGAATCGTTAGTTCAACAGTTATCCTCGAACAAAAAAGTCGATTAAGTCCATATCTAAAAATAAAAAAATATTGTCTTGGTAGTTAAGTTGGATGATCCTTTTAAGAGACATCCTCGGACAAAAATCCCCATATCTGAAATTAATTAATTACCCCCTTTATCAAAAATCCCCGGCGACCATCGGTTTATTCATTGATGCTATCTCAGTAGGTTTTATCAAAATTGGATCGTCCGTTCAAGAATTATTCTCGGACAAAGAAAATCGATAAAGCCCCATCCATATCTCAAAAACTATCCTCTAAATCAAAAATCCCCCACGACAAACGATTTGTATTCATGTAATCACCTTTTGTTTTCTCCTTCTTCTTCTTAAACCCGGCTTCACCCATTGTTGGGATAGGCCTGTTTAGAACCAGAGGCGGATTTAGAAATTTGCTGCCCGTAGGCTAACTTTTTTTCTTCCTCTACTGACCTTAGAAATTTGGAAACAATGAACTTGCAACTTTATGATTTGTACTCTATATTGTCCTCATTACATCAGCATTTCCCGTTTTTATAAAGTATGATTATGAAATTTTTATTAAATATCCGAGGTTGTTTTCCTCTGTGTATACCTATAATATTTTTTTGTTTTTCTAAGACTAAAAAAAGAAATGGTCTAAATATTCTGCCCCCTAAAATCTGCCGTCCTAGGCTCCAGCCTACTCAGTCCATTGGTAAATCCAGCACTGATGCCCGATTTTTCGCAATGCGACAATAATCATAATCATAAACTTTATTTGCAAAACATATGTTATACATAGGGTCTTAGGAACTAATTATAAGGATCAATATGTTTTACCACTTTGAAGATGGCATGCAAACATCAATAGGAGTCAGTTGGTGGCATTGAAAGGTTTTGTTTCTACGCCGGTAGTGGTTTCGTCAGGGGTTCCACAAGGTTCCACTTAGGACCTTTATCATTTATTATATTTAACAATGATTGAATCTCCTGTTTATCGTCAAATTGTCTTTTATATGCTGACGACCTAAAAATGTTCAACGTAATTTCTAATCAAAATGATTGCCTTAAGTTACAGAATGATTTAAATACCGTGTCTACCTGGTGCAGGAGAAACCAAATGTTTTTAAATATAGACAAATGTTTCGTTATCTCTTTTACTAACAAACAACACAAGATCACATATTCGTATTCCATTGATGACCTGTCTTTAAATCGATCATGTACTGCTAAAGACCTGGGTATTATATTCGACAGTAAAAGCTCTCCTTTAAACCTCATTATGATCAAAATTACCACTAGGGCTAATCAACTTCTTGGCTTTGTCCTAAGATCAGCCAAAGAAGTGAAGTGTCGAAGTGTCCTATACCTATTCTTTGCCTTGGTTAGGAGTATCTTGGAATATGGCAGTTAGGTATGGTCTCCAAATTACAAAGTTCATATTAACTCAATAGAACGAGACCAAAGAAAATGCCTTAGGTTACTTGTCTACCGGCACCAACGCGGGCGGTCTAGGTTGTGTTATGAATACAGGTTAAAAGTATATAATATTCAATCACTAGAGATTCGTCGTATATATTACGATTTAATATATCTGTACAAGATCCTCCATTCTTTATTAGTCTCGTCTGAATTACTTTCAAACATTTCATTTAACACAAAATTTAGTGCACGTAGAACCAGTCGTAGCAGTCTGTTTGCCTTACTGACATATAAAAATAATATTTCGTTTTACAACCCACTATCAAGAATGTGTCGGACTAACAACGAACTAGCAAAAGAAAACCCTAATTTAGATATATTTTGTTACAGTTTGTATAAATATATTATAACTGTTAAAGACATCCTTCATTTTAACAGCTACAATTATCCAGTAGGAGTGTTGTAACAACAATAGGATGAATAAATAATCATAAGGTAGCTATATATGTAGGTTTATTGGCTTACTTATTTTGTCTTCCAGTAATAATTAATGTTGTTTGCATTTTTTGTCTTCTTGTTTTTAATTCAGCTTCACTTAACATAAATTATATTGTAAGTTTGTTGTGTACTCATGAATTTCGATTCAAGCCAGATTATTTTCAGTTTTTTATTATTATTTTTGTATTGCTTGTTTTGTGTACCTAAATAAATAAATAAAAAATAAAATAAAATGCGCATCTAGGTCTTGGCCCCGATCTTGGTGATGTCGCCTGCCCAGCGCATAGTCTGCCTCCCTACTTTTCTTTTTCCGGTTCTAGACCTCCACTCGGCAATTTTACGGGTCCATCGTTCTTTTGTTTTATTGGCCTAACTGAGAGAGAGAGACAATAAAATCTAAATTGTGTCTTGGTTTAACTTTAATGCAAAGATTTCAATCGCTTCAATGCATACACACTAATTACACTCGCATAATGACAGGGGCATGTTTTTTTACAAGCATTTATTTAGCTTGCCCTGTACGTGTGTATGTAATTCTGTTTGTTCGCGGAATCTTGCAACTCAATTTTGAAGCAGATATCTTCAGCCAATTGAGCTGAAATTTTTTATACATGTTTTCCTTGAATGACAATGCATGGCCAGCTACGTGACGTCATTTTAAATCCAACATGGCGGAACACCCAAGATGGCGGACTACTTATTTTTAATGTATTCCTACAATATAGGTATCAAATGAAAGGGCTTGCTGAGATTAAGTGAAAAAATGACATGACGTCACTCTGAATCCAACATGGCGAAACACCCAAGATGGCGGACTACTTATTTTTAATGTGCTCCTATAATATGGGTATCAAATGAAAGGGCTTGCTGAGAATAACTCACAAAAAATTAAATGGTGTCACTTTGAATCCAATATGGCAGAATAACCAAGATGGCGGACTAGTTATTTTATTAATGCACTTTTAAAATAAGGATATCAAATAAAAGGGCTTGCTGAGAGTTACTCGAAAAAATATATGACATCTCTCTAAATCCAACACGGCAGGCCTGAGATGAACAGACTAGGAATCAACTGTCCAGTGATAACTAAAAAGTAAAAAAATATTTAAAAGTATAAAAATTACTTTAAAAAAAACAAGCTTTTATTTAAGCATACTAAAATAATAAAATAAACGTTTTCCATTAAGGTTAAAACGTCTTTACACAATTTATATATAAAAAAGCTTGTCGCGAGATATAAGCAGGTAAGTACTCGTATTTACGCTGTTTGAAAAAAAAATTTGATCTAGTTACAGGTACTTACACAGGTTAATTTCGCCACAAGCTTTTTATCACATAAATTGTGTAAAGACGTTTTAAGTTGACATTAAACTTTAATGGAAAATGTTTGTTTTATTATTTTTAGTAGGCACGTTTAACTTTTCATTTTCTCCTAGGACGGTTAGGCCAATAATTTGTCAAATAAATAAAGTTGATCTTAATCGACACTTTTCTCCAGCAAGAACACTTTTCCTGAAGGAACTAACGAAATATAAAAGCTTGCTCATAAACTGAGTCTACTTTTTCTTGTCAGACCATAGTAACTACTAGGTACTTATTTACTTGGTGGCCGAACGAGCAAACTAACTTAGTTGTAGCACGTTGTAGGTACCTACTATTGACTTCCCTCCCGATGTTTACGAGTTACACCTCGAATATAAAAACTAATTAGGTAGTTACTAGTTAGGAACAAATATATATAATCTTCGCCTCTGGGCGCTTACCGATACGAGATTATGGTATTCATGACATCATCAATAAAAACCACGAGGCTTTTGTGATGAAAAAATGTCTAAAAGACTTGTATAGTAGGTACCAGTATGTATTATAAACAAGCATTGGTACGGGGGTACCAGAAAAGGGGGCGAAGGCTTCAAAAGATCACCAAAGTTCAAAAGTGGCATTTTTGGGTTTTTGGACGTGTTTGGCCATTTGAAGGCTTTTATTTTTTTGGTGACCTTTTGAGGTCACAATGACCCCGGTCTCTGTAACCCTAGGGTCACCAAAATCAATCAGTAGGCAGGTAGGTACTACTCATTAAGACGGTGCTAACAAAAAAGGTTTCATGTAAATCGTTCAACGCGTTCGGTTGTAATCGTGTCATGCACAGACACACAGACAGACAGACATACAGCGCTATGTATAATAATAGGGAGCTTCGCCCTCTAAAATATTTCATAATTGTACGAAAAAGTACACAGGTCGGCTGTTGGCGCTGTACTGCCAAATGCGAGAGACAGTTATCATTGCATTAGTACAATGCACTTATGTCTTTTTTAAACTTTCGCGATCACGACACATTATTAACACTGTGTGAATAAAGGTAAATAACGCGATAAATACCCGGTTAAATATTGTTAAAAATAAGTATTTCGCCATCTTGGGTGTTCCGCCATATTGGATTCAGAGTAACGTCACATAGCTGACCATGCATTGTCATCCAAAGAAAACACGTAGGTATAGAAAATTTGAACTCAATTAAAAATAAATAAATGGGTTGAAGATATCTGCTTCAAAATTGAGTTGCAAGATTCCGCTAAGCAAGCTAAATAAAAGCTTGTAATAAAAACAGGATTGCTTTTGTGGACAATTAACATAAATTATTTTATATAATTTGTATTTTTCCTAATAAAACAAAATCATAACGGACATTATTATTAACAAATGCTTTGCCACTGGGATTTTCCCCAAGGGGTTGAAAAAGTTATCGTTGTCCCAGTATACAAATCGGGGTGTAAAAATCTTAATAACTAATTATAGACCTATTTCAATACTCTATCCGAAATATTTGAGAAGATGATTAATTAAAGATTAGTCAAATTCCTGGAAGATATAATCTTGTCGAAAACATATATTTAATAATTAATTTTCGATTCGATTGATTTATAATTATGTTTTCGATTCCTGTTATACAAGTATATCAGTTTTTAATCTTTCGTACACATTTTAATCGTACTACTATATAATCAGACCAGCGTGAGTTTAATTAGTGACTTCAATAACATCATGTAACATAAGATGAATTACCTTGTATTCTATTATTTAATATTTTCTATTAATATAAGCAAAAATGTAAACTTCAAAACATCAAATTATTAATCTATCACGATGTACCGTGATAGATTAATAATTTAACCAATCAAAACTATTTTCTTATTTAAAGTCCTTTAATTTAATCTTAACGTTTATCGTTTCTTTTATGTTTATATTTGACTTTTATTTATATTCATTTTCACGTTGTTATACCAAAACATTTCTCACTACTTTACCAAATCAATCCTTGAATTACAATTGTATCAAACCAATACATTTTTTAATTTATTATTATTTAATTTTTGATGTGTTTAAAGTTTTTTTGGGTCCAAGTAAAAATTCATAATGCAATTAGTTTATTTATTATTGAATCAATTTAATACAACTTTTTATTTAATACATTTTTTAACCTAGTACTTAATTTTCTTTATTACTTTTATTCAACTAATTTGAGATGTTCAATGCACTTATTATTTATTTTAATGGAAAAGTACTATTGTTATTTATTTTTATTTATGTAATTTGTGTTTTCAATAATTATTATTATCTTGATCTATAAAACGTTATTTAAACGATCAGCACTATATCTAGGCATTGCAGTGCATATCACTACTTGATTGTACATTTATAACTGATTGTAAACTATTTATGTAGGCTAGCTTGTGTAGATAGTACATATATTTTCTTTTCTATTCAACTATAACCTTATGATGATGATGATGATGGGGAAAATCTAGTGACTTTCAAACTGTTGTGTATGGTGTTTGTTGTATCTCCCCAATATCTTCCCATGAATTGCTTGGCCATTCTGATATAATATCGTATAAAGTAGTACGTCTCCACTTAAATCCCGTGTTTTTCCTTTGCCAAAGCACAATAATTATCTTTTACTTTCTGTTTTGACAGTTATATATTTGACATTATGTTATCGATCGTCCGTTCAAGATTAATCCTCGCACAAATAAAAAAGATTGAACCCACTATCCACTGCAATTATCAAGAGAGCTAGTGTTCCAACTAAAGTAATTGTTTTGCATAAAATGACTAAAATTCCTGTCAATTAAGCTTTTAAGGAATTTTTAATAAACGTGTGTTTTGAAACCTTTAGTTAATATAACGTTATTAGATCTAAACACTCTCTTATTGAATTACATACAATGAACACAATTGGTTACTTGTCCCCTTTCGTTATATTTCTTAGATTTAAAAAGTTTATTTATGATCTAAAAGGAATGTCTTAATACCAAATTAGCCAATCCTTGCTAAATAAGCCTAAACAAAATATAAAAACATATTTCTTTTCCAATTATCTCCTTTTAACCTAATTACCATTACATAATCCCTTTTTTACTCAACAAATATTAATTTAGGTGTCAAATGTGCCTTTTTTTAGTAAGACGGCAGTATTATTATATAATTTAAGCCATTCTGCGCCAGCTCGTAGACTTCTTTTTCAGAATCAGTTGAAAAAATTATATCTGTGTCATCATCATATTATGATATGATAGTGCCCTGTTGTAGATTAAGCTTGCAAAGATCATTTATGTAAATAAAGAACAGAGTAGAGCCTAAAATACTTCCTTGGAGATCCCCAGAGGACGTTAGTGAGAGGAAAGTTAGTGAGATGATGAACAGCGTCAGATTTACATTTGATATAACAGGGAGGCTTATACAAAAATAAAATGTGTACGTCGAGAACGAAGTTTAAGTCAGTCTGGCCGTGATAGATTTATGGATAAAAGTTATATATATTCCTGGCCACAGTATATAATTAATTATACCTTTATATTTATTTTTAAAATCATACAATACGGCATAATTTGTTACGCGCACAAACCAACGACAAACTGACAAACAGACAAAAAATGTTTTTTTTACGTTTTATTACATTTTCCTCATGTTATGTTCCACTTATTTATTTCCAAGAGTATTTCATGTATAGGCGCGAAAGGTTTACGATTTTATAATATGTATAGATATTTTGTCAACTTTTGAGTTCGATTTATTGCACAAAAAAAAATTCTTCAAAAGTAGTTCCATCGAACCTTATATCCAGCGTTAGTTTGTTTTTACCAGTAGGAACTTAGAATAAGGTAGGAAACACAATTTGACAATTGTTGTCAATTGTGTTTAATGAACCGAGCGCGTTGAAATCATTCCTGTTAGCGCGTGGCAAAGAGCTACGAAACTGCTACGAGGGTGCGCACACAGAGAATATGTGAGGAAATAATGTAATCCTGACGATCCTAATCAGGATAATGGAATAAATCCATCAAATTATTGTATTGTCATCAGGCCTACAAAGCTTTAATTAAATCTGACCGTTTCAAGTTGCCCAAAATCGAGTTCAAAGGAGTCGGTTACAAACATAAGTTATACAAACATACAAGTGAAGCCAAGAAAAGCGTCTTAAAAATGAAGATAGCTGACTTTATCAACGCACTTTGTTTTTGAAATGAGCAGTCAAAAAGCATAGAGTTAAAAATAATTCCTTAATTTTTTTAAGAAAAAAAACCGACTTTTTATTGTAGATTTCCTTGGGGTTCCACCATCAGATTGTGACCCGTGCGTCCACCTTGTGATCCCTGAATGGTTTTAAAATACCTATTCAACGCTACCCCACACGATGGGAAAATCAACAAAAAAAAGTTTATCCCCAAGGTGGGGATCGTTGAATAGGTATTTTAAAACCATTTAGGGGTAGTGAAAAAAAATTTTAGTTCTTTTAGCGAAAATTAAAAGCGCCATTTTAAATTTTATTTAAGAACGTCCCACATCTAAAATCTAAACTACTATCTTCACAAATCTGAAAAAAATCATGAATGTAGTTTTAGCCATGACATTTCTAAGAAACCTATAAGGGTTTTAACCTATACCTGTTTTGTTTAGGAGAAATAGTCGCTCAAATAAGTAATACGGTGTCCCAAACATACCGTAATACTTTAAGACGAAAACTCAATTCATTCCTGTTAATATGCTTTGGTAAACGTAAACAATCATACACCAACTTCTAACAACAGGTCTACGGCTAACCACGGAACTCTACATAGGGCGTGGCTTGACACGCCAGGTGCGTCTTTTTCCGTCAATTTTGAACCGATTCCTAGACAGTAGATAGACTTCCTCCATTTTGAAGTCGGTTAAAATATGATTTTCCAAACTCGTACAACAAAAGTTGTTCTGGTTGGTGGACACAACAACTCTCTCAGATTTTTAGGGTTTTTTGTTACAGATTCATGTTATGGCCGTAAAGCAGTAAGAATCTGCCAAGAGGTACGTCCTCAAGAGATGGGGAACGTCTTTCCGTGTGCGCATCCATTACTGCGTTTGCTAACCCGCCCGGCGCCTGCAAGCACGGCCGCAATATTCATGTGGGAGGCCTATGTCCATCAGTGGGCGTGGGACGCAGTCCTACGGCTGTGATGACTACACGTGGAAACCAGCAGACACAATCTACCAACATTACTTCTTATAGAATCACTTTAAATACAACGTTTAGAGCTGTTTTTCATTTTCTTTATGCAAACAAACAAACAAATACTTCAGTAGTGTAAGTGTCCATAGAGAAGAGACACTATAGAGGAAATGTCATTTATTTCGTCCAAACAACAATTTCACTAAAAAACTGCAGCGACGACTGCGTTTTGAAGGATGTACATACATATATAGTATATGTATAAAGGAAAGCTTGACATCCCTGTACTGCGCATGGATCATGATACAGTGGTTCACATGCTCGCAATCGAACCTGCTTGCAAACACACTCAGAATACCGTTGGAGCTGGCTTTGATCCGTCGCCCCAGGGATGTGCACCGCTTGCGCAAGGTGCTGTAGAAACAGTCCACTCGCGCCGCGGCGAACATCCCCAACGCGCTGCAGAATCGAGGCAGCCCCATCAACACTCTGAACGCGTTATTGTACTGAACACGTAGGGCGCTATACTGTTCTTATAGTTAAACCTGCGGGCAATCATGTTCGCTCTGACAGATAGCGCCCTCCGTTCCCTCTCAATATCTACATTGTCCTTCAAATCAGAGGTTAACCAATGTCCAAGGCACTTAAATTGGTGAACTCGCTGAAGCGATGTACCGTACAATTTGACTGTCGATATTGTCCCTGGACATTGGCGACCCCTGGCGGGAAAGACCATGCATGCGCTCTTTTTTACATTGTATCGCAAACCATGTTGATATGCATATTTCTCACAAACACCTATCATCTTCGTAAGGCCACAGACAGAGGCGCTCAGCAGGGCCATGTCAATCAGCGTAGCTAATATAGAAATGAAAAATGCAATCAAAATTTTGTCTCCGACGGGACTCGAACCCGTAACGTTCAGACGAACACCTTCAACGCAGGCTGCCTTAACCGTTCGGCCACGGAGCAATTAACCGTCGGGTCGAAAATCTTGACTGCCTTTATCGGTTTCAAACCGAGCTAATGTGAAGGAGCTGCCGTTACCAACATTAGCGTAGCTAATGTTGGTAACGGCAGCTCCTTCAACTGGCATCCAACACGAGACCTGCTGAGCTCCTCTATCAGTGTGTTCACGTATAGATTGAAAAACTTTGGCGAGGTCAAACCCCCCTGCCTCATCCCACACTCCAACCTATACGGCTCCGAGTAGACACCCGACCATCTAACGACATTTACCCGGTGTTGGTACCAAAACTTGACGATATCCAGCACTTCTCCAGGTACTTTTATGGCTTCTAATTTTTGCCACAAGATGTCGTAACTGACCAGGTCGAATGCCTGCGAGAGGTCAAGGAAGCAGGCATAGACTGGTGTTTGCCTTGTAGTATAGTATTTGACAGTTTGCTTTAGACTCAATATAGACAATAAAGTTTGTTGATAGGCCTGATCTGAATCCGAATTGGTTATCATATATCTCTAGATGCTTATCCAATTAAACACTAAGCAAACTGTCAAGATTAAATCCAGTCCAGTTCAGTCCAGTCCAGATGCTTCACGTCATTTAATTTTTCGAGTAACTCTCAGCAAGGCCTTTCATTTGATACCCATATTGTTGGAATCCATTAAAAATAACTAGTCCGCCATCTTGGGTGTCCGCCATGTTGGATTCAGAGTGACGTCATTTCATTTTTTGAGTTATTCTCAGCAAGACCTTTCATTTGATACTCATCATACAGGGGTACATTAAAAATAAGTAGTCCGCCATCTTGGGTGTTCCGCCATGTTGGATTCAGAGTGACGTCACACGTAGCTGACCATGCATTGTCATCCAAAGTAAACATGTATACAAAATTTCAGCTCGATCGGTTGAAGATATCTGCTTTAAAATTGAGTTGCAAGATTCCGCGAACAAACATAGTTACATACATATGTACATACAGGGCAAGCTAAATAAAAGCTTGTAAAAGTGTTATCTTTAACTATTTCAAATTTCAAGTCGTTAGCATCAGCAGTTCTCGAGTTATCCACTTGTGACGGACAGATAGATAGACATACAGAGTGATTTTATAAGGGTTCCTTTTTACCATTTTGGTCCAGAACCCTAAAAAAAATTAAGAAGTTTTTTCAATCGAACTAGGAGACGCAATACCTCAAGAGCATTCAAGGGAGCTAAGCGAAAATCTTTATATTGTTAGAGCACGAATACAATCCCGGCACGTTAGCGCCAAAACCTATAATGTTTATACAGGTTTGATATAACCTTACATGGCCGACATTCAATTAGCCATTACTACTGCACGTGCAATACTGGTAACAGAACAGTTGCGTACCTACACGTGATGCGCATTGTGTGGTTTTTAACCTATGCGAGGCATAACCCAGTTGCGAGACGACCTCCAGCCATGGACTTCAAAACATTTCAGTTAGACCGAGTTAGATAAATAAGCACTGTAAACATATTTGAACAATGATAATAAATAAAACGATTTCCACTGATTGTTACTACTTTTTTTTTACTATATTATATATAACTAAATAATTAAATACATATACACGACTATTATTTAGCAAGGTTATCTCTGAGTGGATTCATTCAAAGGGAATTAATATTAATAATTAAAATAAAATTAACTCTTATATATAAACACCTATAGCACATACAATAACAAACATAACAAATCACCACTGTCTTTAACTTCTGTGTTTTAATTGCCCATAAAAATAAATCTAATTATGTACTTATATAGGCTAAAAAGAAATAATTTTTTGCCCCAAAATGTATGTGAAACCAGATATTTCAATCTAGGATAGCAGCTAAAATAGTAATTCCACAGGTATACGGCCATAGTAGCAAAGGGTCAGGTCAAGGTGTACAACAGTTTAAAAACTTTTTTCCCGTTGGCCGGCACTTCCGGTTTTGGGCCCAACATGAATGGTCTCCTTTGTGATGCATTACGTAGGTATTTGCGAAGGTGTTTTTTATAAACATGATATTAATCCTTATCTTAATAAATACGTTATTCATTAAAAGTATTTAATTTAAAACAAAATTGCCCGTTACATCATTTTATTTCAATGAATATCTTAGAAGGTATCGCAGTTTTAAAATAACGTCGCAGCAAAATAATGATCAAGTAGGAACTGCGCGCGCATTTATGATGTGTGGCTCAGACGCGTGGTCGGCTTCTTACGGAGGTTATGCTCAACGAACAACGTTTTAAATTTTTTTTCGGACATTATCGTCGTATAGTACTTTATAGATAAACTAGCTTTTGCCCGCGACTTCGTCCGCGTTGAAGTCATAAAACGTAAAATCAGGCGTCCGTCACTCGCTCAAGGCCACGCGTTAAATGCCTACCGCTCTGTACATCGCAGGAGTTGCAAGTAGGGATGTCCGATACCATCAAAGTATCGATACCTGCTCATATCAGTAGTACTCATATCGTTTTACGATACTACTCATATAAGTAACCATAAAGTATCGATACCTAGTTATAACGATAGGTTTTAGTATTTTTTTAGGAATAATGAAAAAATAGTTTTTCGTTTTTATTATTATTAACGTACATATGACAACCGTCTTTTTATTTGTTTGAGAACTCTATCGTTTATGAACTGATTATTACTATATTGGATTAACGGGTATTTATCGCGTAATTACCTTTATTATTATCCTGACGTTTCGAACATCGAAAGGTATCCATCATTTTAAAAAACTAAATTATATTTGAGCAACCAATAAAAATAGCTGTTTTATTTCACCACATTCGTTTTATTATAAAAATCTCATCGTAGAAGCGCAACCCTAGCCCTAGCGATGCCGCGTCACAGATTACTTGCAAGTAGGTGAGGCGGGTGAGCAAAGCAATCTCAACGATTTTGTAGGCTATTATAGCGTAGGTATTTTCGCTTTTGTATTGGAGTGATGTATCTGTTAGTTTCTGTAATCTGTGGTAAAATCCCCTTTTTCACGCAGAGCCACTTTGATTCGAAAATATAAATCCCATTTATTCCCTATCCCGTGGGAATTTTGAAAAATCCCTTCTTAGTGCACCTCTAGGATACTCAAGGTATATGTGTGCCAAATTTCAAGTCTTTAGGTCCAGTGGTTTAGGCTGTGCGTTGATATATCAGTCAGTCAGTCAGTCAGTCAGTGAGTCAGTCAGGACTTTGAATTTTATATATACTTATAGATAAGTTTTGAAGAAGAAGAAAAACATTTATTTACCACACGCACGATACAATACAACCACAAAGAAAATAAAATGATAATTACAAAATGTAAACAAAGAACACACAAAAATATAAACAGACGGACGGTAAAACAACATCAAACTCAAACAAACAATAAAACCGTATACATCCCTACTGATATATAAAAGTGAATACGTATGTAAGTTTTAAGCGGTGGTTGTAGCACCTAGGTGCCATACGAGGTTCGCCGGGACCCCTAGTGCTTCATAATTGTACGGAAAAGTACACAGGTCGGCTGTTGGTGCTGTACTGTCAAAGGCGAGAGACAGTTATCATTTTTACATTAGCATGCATTTATGCAAAAGCACTCATGTGTTTCGGAATGCTTATGACCTTATTTCCCCTCTGTTAGTTGGATATGAAGGTGCTCGATCTAATTGTCACATAATATTTTTTAATTTATTAATAATAAGGTCCTAAAATATAATACCTTACAGACGAATAGAATAGAATAGAATACGCTTTATTGAAACAACATAAAACATAGGTACATACACTTTATAAATTAACATCATCATTATCATTTCAGCCGTCAAACATCCACTACTAAATACAGGCCTCCCCAATGGATCTCCATGAGGGGTAGTTGCCATACTCACCACGCTTGGCAGGCGGGTTGGCGAGCGCAGTACGGGATATTGATACACGGTAAGATGCTGCTGCCCATCTTCCGGAGGTATCCTCTAGCAGGCTCTTACTGCATCCACAGGCATGAGAGGAGGGGTAACATTCTACTGCCGGCACCCCACGGCCTATAGTTAACATTAATTTTATAAAATACAAACTAACCTAAGGAGATTTTTTCGTATTCGCATCCCTATAGCGCCGGCACAGGACTCCTGCAGGCGAGCAATCGGGAGCGAGGAACACGTCCTTGTACTTCGCGGGTACGCGTACACAAGAATCAACAATCAAAAAATACTTTATTCAGTGCGGCCGCATGGACCTTATTGACGCGTCACAAATTACAAAATAAAACAACACAAATAAATAGAATAAAGCCAGTGAGTTGTAAATAGTTAGAGTAGCTATACCAAACAAAAAACGTGTCGCAACTTGACAGCGGGGGTGCCTGCGCGGGGCGCGCTCGCCCCCGCACACAAGTATTCGCTGCAGCGCTACACGATTAGAATGTCGTCTATCCATACCATCAATACATGCAGCGCTAGATCGCTAATAGAGAATAGTTTTCTCGCGACCAAAACGTCGTAAGCGCCGTGAATTTCGTGGCGCTTACACGTTTCGTTCAACATAGTGTAACAACATGTCGCTCTAATAGATTTTTTTCACCGCAGAAGGGACACTTCAGACAGCTATTAATGCAGTTATGTTAATGCAGTAGGTACCTATGAATATTATATTTCAAAACGTAAAAATATTTAAGTACATTAAATTAAAACGAATCGTTAAGCGTTTAAAGTAATTTTTTTTTAATAAATTAGTATTTTATCCAACAAGTAAGTACATAGGTAGGTAGGTACTTACACTAACTAGACCCCACACTTTATTTCACTCTGCCCCTCCTCTCATGCCCGTGGATGCAGTAAGAGCCTGCAAAGGGATACCTCCGAAAGATGGGCAGCAGCGTCTTTCCATATACCAACATCCCGTACTGCGCTCGCCAACCCGCCTGCCAAGCGTGGTGAGTATGGCAACTACCCCTCATGGAGATCCATGAGGGAGGCCTTTGTTCATTAGTGGACGTTTTTTGGCTGAAATGATGATGATTATCTAGCCCAAAACTAAGCAGAGCTCTTGTTATGGCTACTAGATAACTGATATAATAAATACAATACATAAATACCTATTTATTTATTATTATACGTAGAAAATGACCTGAACACCCAGAACAAATATCTGCAGCGATCACTAAACATTTGTCCCAAGGCGGGAATCGAACCCACCTCCTGCATCGCAGGCGAACCTTCGCCCACCACGCCACAGAGGTCGTCAATCTATTACATTAAGAATTTGTTCAGACAACAATATAGGTATAATACAGCTTCAGTTTATAAGTAATGACGATTGCAAAAGATACCTACAGTAGGTACCTAGAGTACCTACTGTTACTGATCAGACAGACGGCATAGGGCGAGTAATATGAGTTAAAAATAATCAGTTAAACCTTTGTCGCCAACACATCCGATCTGTACGAATCACTTTTTATAATCTATGATTTTCAAACAAAATGTCAGTACAATAGAAAATAATGTACAAAAATTAATTTTAGTTGGTTTTAGTTGATATTCTGTTTACTTTTCGATGATAAGTCACGCCACTATCTTTTTTCTTCGCAGTTGATTGATTAATTACACGTTTTTAACACGCAAGACGGCATTTTTAATTTGGGTTTATTCGCATGCGGTCGCGATGGGCGTCGACGAACGACTAAATATGGACTAAATGAGTTGTTGCCGGCCGGCAACAACTCATGGCGCAAACTTGTTGTTCGCGGGTGTCAATTCTATACGCTAGTAATAATACTTCAATGAATAAAGCACATAATTGAATCTGTTCACTTCAGATGACACGCGAGTTAGGAAAAAAAGTGAACAGAAGAACCTAACTCGGTCAACAATTTTATTTTGTCTCATGTTACGTTTGACGGAGTTGGAGCAGATTCCTTCCCAAGTGGTTTTGTCCTCTAGGTAATCTGATATTTTATAATAAGCTTTATTGCACAGATTGCGTTTGATAATGTTTTTGAATTTATTCAATGATAACTTCTGCAACTCACTTGGGAGTTTGTTGTAGAAGCGTATACATTGTCCTTTAAAAGATATTTTCACCTTATGGAGCCTAGTAGTGGGCACAGCGAGTTTATTCTTATTTCTTGTATTTACATTGTGATTGTCGCTGTTTTTCTTAAACGAAGCAATATTTTTATGGGTGTACAACAGGTTCTCATAAATATATTGACAAGCTACTGTCATTATATTTATTTCTTTAAATTTAGTGCGAAGTGATTCTCTGGGACCCATATTGTAGATAGAACGAATAGCCCTCTTCTGCAGCACAAATACGGTGTCTATATCTGCAGCACATCCCCACAGTAGTAAGCCATAAAACATAATGCTGTGGAAATAGCTGAAGTAAACAAGTCTAGCGGTATCAACGTCTGTAAGAAGGCGGATTTTTTTGACTGCATATGCTGCAGAACTAAGCCTACCCGATAGTTGTTCTATGTGTGGGCCCCATTGAAGCTTATTGTCTAAAGTTATGCCTAAAAATACAGTTTTTTCTACAAGGTTTAAACTTTCACCTTTTATTTTAATCTTGGCATCAGCCTGTTTTACATTAGGGAGAGTAAATCTAATGCATTTTGTTTTATTTTCATTAAGTAATAGGTTATTGACATTAAACACATTAACAACTTTTGAGATTGCATTATTCACCTCGTCTCGGTGGTACGTCGTTTCATTTTGAAAAAAAGTGAAGTGTCATCAGCAAACAATACAAACTCATGATTGTTTTTGACAAGATGAGGTAGATCATTAATGTAAATAAAAATTAGAAAAGGCCCAAGAATTTACCCCTGCGGTACACCCATTGTAACTACAGATCCCGAAGAACGTTTTCCATTAACATCAAAACACTTACGTCGAAACTAGCCGCACTCCGCAGTTTCACCCGCGTAGTTCCCGTTCCCGTGGGAATGCAGAAATACAATATAGGCTATATTACTCAGGAATAATGTAGCATTCTAATAGTGAAAGAATTTTACAGATAAATAGGTCAATCTTTGATTCAATGCATACAAACAAACAATCAAAATCTTTCCTCTTTATTATTAGTGTAGATGTAGATATTATATCAAAACTATACGACTAAAAGGAAAACTAAAACTGTGTAAATACTTCAAAAAATCATTAATGTAGTTTTAACCATGAACTTAAAACGAAAACTATGAGGATTAAGCTAGCTTTCTTAGTTTAGGAGGAATCACAGAAAAGAGAATTTTTAATAATTCTGTGGGAGAAATAGTCGCTCAAATGAGTGAAGCGCTTTCCTGTTTGGGAAAGCGCTTAACGCGCTAACGGAGTACTTTAAAACTACACCAACTTTTAACAACATGTCTACGGTTAACTTCAAAACCCTACATAGCTGTAGGGTTTCGAAGTGTGGCTAACGTGGCCCGACACGCACCTGGCCTAATTTTTATCCTACTTGACTGCTCCTTATTGCAGATTTTAAATTACCGCTGCTATCTATGTAATGCAATCTGAACCGTTGAGCGAATGCAATGTCTCCTAGTGTATAGTGGGGTAAATCAGAGAAATCGATCCGTGAACCAGGTCCAGCGACGTTGAGGCTTTTTGTGGAAGAAGCTGTTGCAAACACTCGTAGTCTAGTCTGGCGGAAAGCAAACTGTAAAGGTCGAGCCAGAGCATAAGGTTAGGTCAAATTTATAAAAACAACTAAATATACATTAATCAACTTTTATTTATCTCATCAGCTATTGACGCAACAAAAAATCCGCTTAGCACCTACTTATGTAAGTGTTCCTACCTACCTATGTTACTTGCTTATGTAGGTAAATATTAATTTAATTTTGTATGGTGATGTTTAAACAAGCAGTGATAATAGTTAAGTATGTAAGTAAGGTAGGTACCGACTTTAATCTTTCCTAAAACTAGATAACATTTGTACTTTTTAGTTTGCAAATAGCAGTCTTTTGGTATAATCTACCTAGTTTATTGGTATAATCTACGTGCTGATAACACTGCTATTGTATCACCTATGTCATCTGTGATAGAACTCTGCTATACCCGTTCGAACAGCACTATGGCCACGGTGAGGTGGAGACCGCGCGGCGGGGGGCGCGGGGGCGCGGGGGCGCGCTCTGACTGACGACACGGGCAGAGTACCGAGAGTACCTTTCTCATACTATTAACAACATTGAAATCACAAAATGTCATATTCATACACACGCATTTTACCTACAACGAGTAGGTAGTATGTTCTTAGGTGGCCCGTACCTACACACTCGCATGGGCACCTCGCCAAATTACTCGCTGCTCATTTTTCTTCTAGTGAATTGTATGCTCAACTACAAAATTCATTAAGTAACATGAAAATGGAATTCAATAAAATTGTTTTAAATTCCCTAATTAGCTAGACGCTCTGCTCTAGGTAATGCTAGGAGTCAATTTAATAACCTAGTTACTGAGTGGTTGTCATAATCGTTGATACTAATAATCTGTCAAGTAATTTGATATATTCAACAGATGAAAAGGAATTGAAAGTATTGAATAATATAAGAGGCATTGACGATTGAGCTTTGCGAAGTGCCTTGTAGCGACCACGGTCCGACTGCGAAGCCTCCGCTAGCCAGCGCCATGCGCCAGCACAGAACTATTTGTGTGTATAGCCAGATTGTATGGCTACCAGTTGGTGTTTCACCTTAGATTATCCCATAAAATAAAGTACCTTTGAAAAAAAGTACCTTGTTGCCTATTGTAAAAATAAAATAATCAATTTACTTACACATGAGTACCTACATAATCACAACCTTGTTCACAACACCAGGAAATATTTTGTCTACTACGTGGGTTTACATAATATAAAGGTATAGATACCCATCCTATTCGTTCATGTAAAAAGCAGGGGAGACCGAGGTAAGTTGAAAAATAGGAGAGTTGGAACAACATAAATTTCTCGGTACCTAACTAATAAATAACCGTTAGCGAGATGGCAGCATCGCACGTATGATCCATTCTTGACGCGTTATCTGATGCAATGTGCGCCGGCGGCCGGCCTGACGCTTTGAGTTCTACGACAACGCGCATATGATACATTCTTGATGCGTTATCTGATGCAATGTGCGCCGGCGGCCGGCCTGACGCTTTGAGTTCTACGACAACGCGCATATGATACATTCTTGATGCGTTATCTGATGCAATGTGCGCCGGCGGCCGGCCTGACGCTTTGAGTTCTACGACAACGCGCATATGATACATTCTTGATGCGTTATCTGATGCAATGTGCGCCGGCGGCCGGCCTGACGCTTTGAGTTCTACGACAACGCGCATATGATACATTCTTGATGCGTTATCTGATGCAATGTGCGCCGGCGGCCGGCCTGACGCTTTGAGTTCTACGACAACGCGCATATGATACATTCTTGATGCGTTATCTGATGCAATGTGCGCCAGCGGCCGGCCTGACGCTTTGAGTTCTACAACATCGCGCATACGATACATTCTTGACGCGTTATCTGACGCAATGTGCGCCGGCGGCCGGCCTGACGCTTTAAGTTCTACAACATCGCGCATATGATACATTCTTGAGGCGTTATCTGATGCAATGTGCGCCGGCGGCCGGCCTGACGCTTTGAGTTCTACGACAACGCGCATATGATACATTCTTGATGCGTTATCTGATGCAATGTGCGCCGGCGGCCGGCCTGACGCTTTGAGTTCTACGACAACGCGCATATGATACATTCTTGATGCGTTATCTGATGCAATGTGCGCCAGCGGCCGGCCTGACGCTTTGAGTTCTACAACATCGCGCATACGATACATTCTTGACGCGTTATCTGACGCAATGTGCGCCGGCGGCCGGCCTGACGCTTTAAGTTCTACAACATCGCGCATATGATACATTCTTGAGGCGTTATCTGACGTAATGTGCGCCGGCGGCCGACCTGACGCTTTGAGTTCTACAACATCGCGCGTAAGATACATTCTTGACACATTATCTGATGCAAAGTGCGCCGGCCCCCGGCCTGATAAAATAACACCAAAGTTTTATTAGTGTAAACGAAAAAAATCTTGGTTTGACATACTGAAAGTTGATTGACATAGAAAGAAAGGTTAGAACACAATGTTTATCTTTTTTTTTTCTTAATAAAGTTTATTTTATTCGCCCACATGCACGTTTTAATTAAATTTCCATCATATGATCAGCAAATTCATCACTATTTCAACCTCACTTGACCCCTGCTCCAACTTACCTCACTGCTAGGAGAGTTAAAACGCGGGGAGTTGTTTCAGCTTTTTTCAATTTGATCATGGATGCTGATTACTTTTACTTATTTCTTGGCCCGCATAGAGCACAGAACTGGCTATGTAAGTTTGTAAGTTTTATAGAGGTGACTTTTGTTGGCTGAGATATCCAAGGTTATACAAAAATCGTTTCAACTCTCCTCGGACTCGCTAGGTTATTCACTACATGGTATCGACAAGACTAAGTAGAAATGTTAGTAGCAATACTTGTTTGTAATAATATAATACTTATAGGGAATATACCTACACATTAAGTACCGCGTAAGGACACGCTTTATTTTAAATTGATAAATATTAAAAACAAAATTGCCTTATAACAAAATAACAGATAGTCATAGTATTTACATGAATGTGTAAGACAATAAATTATTATACTACTAAAACATAACCCTGTAATCTTCTTTCAACATAATATTCAAATCACGACGATAAAACGCGAATAGTTATGTAGTTGGTACCTATTCTGGTTGAGCAAATATTTTACAAGTTGAGCTCATATTTGTTACGTAGCCCCCGAGGGCGCGCGCCCGGCGCGGCGCGGGCGGGGCGGGCGGCGCGGGCGGGGCGGGCGGCGCGGGCGGGGCGGGCGGCGCGGGCCTACCCCGGCAGCGGCGCCTCTTGGTAGAAGTCCGGCTCGTCGTCATCATCTATCTCTTTCTGCGCCCCATCAAGCTGCAAGAAGAAAATGGTCAAAATTGAATTGAATCAGTTTCGTTGTTCAGCTAGGATACAGCAGCTTAGTATGCCGTGGGGTGCCGGCAGTAGAATGTTGCACCTCCTCTCTTGCTTGTAGATGCAGTAAGAGCCTGCTAAGAGCTACCTCTGAAAGATGGGCAGCAGCGTCATTCCGTGTACCAACATCCCATACTGCGCTCGCCAACCCGCCTGCCAAGCGTGGTGAGTATGGCAACTGCCCCTTATGGACATCCAGGTCCCTCCTGGATGTCCATAAGGCAGGCGGGTTGGCGAGCGCAGTATGGGATGTTGGTACACGGAATGACCTGCGTTCAGTAGTGGACGTTGTACGGCTGATATGATGATTATGACAAGTAGCTTATGAAAAGGTTCAACTGTAGATGGATGTATCGTGGACGGCGTGGCGCGGCGGCGCACTCACCGCCCGCAGCTGCGCCGGCGTGAACCAGCGCGCCAGCGACATGCGCAGCGGCACCATGCACACCAGGAAGAAGGGCAGCGCCAGCGACGCCGGCGACGCCTTCACCAGGTACAGCAGCGCCAGCCCCGAGAACTGCACGCACGTGAACACGTGCATGCGCGCCGTCGGCACCTGCGCACAACACACCGCTACTGAGCGAACGAAGAGAAGAAGAGAGCGAGACGCGCATCCTACTTGAATATTTACTGTTCGCCAGCAGATTAAGTACTATAATTTACCACGTCCTCAAAAAAAACCGGCCAAGAGCCAGTCGGAATCGCGCACCGACGGTTCCGTGCTATCATACAATATAGAGGTAATATAAATGATAAAAGACGTTTTATATTTGTTGGAGATCCTTGACAGTGTCATCTTTTGTCTGATAGCGGAAGTTATGTAGATTTTTTATACTTTCGATGATTTCTAAAAAACTATGAAAATTGGAGAGTTCGTTATAATTTTAGGTAGGTTTTTAACTTTCCTGTAATCTTTGCATACACTTCTATTATCTGCACATGTTTCAGTGGTTTATCTCCGAAAATTTCGGAGATAAGGGGGGACGGTATTTTTTAATTATTTTTTCAACATTTAAAACTATACGACTTAAAGAAAAACTAATTACCTTATACCATTTTAAATTGCAAGTCAGAAGCATCGGTGTAGTTCTCCAAAGATTTAAAACTCATGATATCCATCTGACAGACAGACAGACAAGGTCACACTATACGAGTCCTTATTTATCATTTAGGTCCAGAACCGTAATAATGGTGTCCGTGAAACAGTATTTTGAGGTGGTTTGCATCGTATGTTGAAAACAGGTCTCAGATGGTTGTGTTAGGCAATTATAATTCTAAGTGGATGGATGTCCCTAGCGGTGTTCCCCATTCCTACTTCCATCACTCTCAAGTTTTAACTTTTGCCGATGACATGATAATGAAAACTATTACCTGTCCAAATGATGTTGCTCTTCTCCAAGAACATTTGAATCGTCTTGATTCTTTCTGCCTTGATAATAAGCTTGACCTTAATGCAGCTAAATGTAGTGTCATAACATTTACCCAAAAACAAATATTGTTGTATCCGACTATTTTTTAAAGGGTCAATTACTGCAAAGGGTAGATGAAGTCAGAGATCTTGGAGTGATCATGGATCATAAGTTAATTTTTGACTCACATATAACATCCATAGTCAAAAAAGCGTCTAGGGCATTAGCATTTATAATGCGTTCTTCGAAAAACTTTAGTAACATTAAAACTATAAAAATTCTGTATTACACATACATATGTAAGATGCCATCTAGAATATGCTTCCCAGCTATGGAACCCATCTTATCAAATTTATATAGACAGAATATAACGAATTCAAAGAAAGTTCCTACGTTTTCTTAATTTTAAATTGAAGAAATATGAACCTGACTATCAACTTAACTGTGCCAAACAACATCTCATCCTTTTAGCCTTACGAAGGAATTTTAGCGATATAGCTTACTTGTCCAAAATTATTACTTCTTTGATAGATTGTCCAGCTCTTCTTAGTAAAATAAATTTAAATGCACCAATGCGCACTTTAAGAAAAAATCAACCCTTTCATCTTCCCTCTGTTTCGACTAACTATCGACAAAATTCTTTTATCTACCGTTCGAGTAAGCAGTTAAACTTGCTAAGTGACGAAAGTGACCTTGACGTTTTTCTCATTAGTAACCAATCTCTTAAAAATAAGCTAAGTAATAACTTCTTTAATAAATGCAATAATGTTATTAATTGTAAGATTAAAATAACTAATTTAATTTAACTTTACCCCATAACCCATTTACCCCAACCTACTTTTATAGACAATTTTATTTGGCAACTTAAATACATTGCTACATTATTTATGAATAGATAGTGGTGATCGTGAGTGCTGTTGAACTAATCTGTTTTTTGTTTTATATTTCGCTATAGTTTGTTAACAAGTAATATTATAATTCTATGTCTTAACCGTTTCTAGCTGTGGAGACCTTTAAATGGCTTCATAAACTGTTTTACCTTGTTACTATTTAAGCATCATTATGCCGATGGTCTTCCTCATATAAATTAATAAATAAATAAACAATTTATATTTACGACACGAATACGGTTCGGCTACCGTAGATCGATTTAGAATGCAATGCGTGGAGTAGCAGATATTCACCCGTTTGACGTAGGGCACGGGCGGGTGGTGCTTGACCGGCTTGAGCAGCAGCAGCAGGCGGTCCCACAGCTGGATGCCGGCCAGCGCCGAGATGCCCATGTACAGGAACACGCCGAACAGCACCGCCATCGGCACCAGCCGCAGCCACCGCGCGCCCGCCACCGACGCGCCCACCAGCACCGCCACCACCAGCCCCGTCAGCCGCTGTTCTGCAAGTCACGCAACACGTCAGTCTCAGAGGACGCGCCTCCTCCGCGCGTCCCGCAGTGCGTACCTTTGACGTGCTCGATGTGCGGCTTGTCGCCGGGCGCGTGCGTGGTGGACATGACGGTGAGCGGGGCCACGTGGCTCACGGAGCGCACGGTGGCCACGCACTGCCACGGAGCGCCGAACAGCCCCCACGCGCAGTTCAGTGCGTACCTTTGACGTGCTCGATGTGCGGCTTGTCGCCGGGCGCGTGCGTGGTGGACATGACGGTGAGCGGGGCCACGTGGCTCACGGAGCGCACGGTGGCCACGCACTGCCACGGAGCGCCGAACAGCCCCCACGCGCAGTTCAGTGCGTACCTTTGACGTGCTCGATGTGCGGCTTGTCGCCGGGCGCGTGCGTGGTGGACATGACGGTGAGCGGGGCCACGTGGCTCACGGAGCGCACGGTGGCCACGCACTGCCACGGAGCGCCGAACAGCCCCCACGCGCAGTTCAGTGCGTACCTTTGACGTGCTCGATGTGCGGCTTGTCGCCGGGCGCGTGCGTGGTGGACATGACGGTGAGCGCGGCCACGTGGCTCACGGAGCGCACGGTGGCCACGCACTGCCACGGAGCGCCGAACAGCCCGCACGCGCAGTTCACCGCGGACATCACCACCACGTCCATGTGGAAGCCGCTGCCCTTCGCCAGCTTGCGCTCCGGCTTGTCCACGATCAACCTGCCGCACGGACCGATACATACATCACAGCCGGACGCGAGTACGTCGCGATCCACCTTCGCTACCGCACCGAGTGCAAGTAATCATAATATTAATAATAACTAAAATGAATAAGACAAAATAACAGACGTAAATAACATAACGAAGGTTCTAAGATTTAGAACTTAGGACAGAAAATATAATTTATAATTGAGATGGACTAACTCAGCGATATGCGTCTCCATGAAGACGATGATGTAGACCATGAGCGCGGGCAGCAGCATGGCGGCGGCGGCCAGCGGCGGCAGCGAAGCGCCCGCCAGCGGCACGAGCCAGGGCCGCGGCGCCGTGGGGCTCAGGCCCTCAGGCACGCGCAGGGTGTCCGTGTACACCGGCGTCAGCGCCGCCACGCCCACCATCACCACGATCGCGATCGGCACGCCGAAGTCGCCGAGGGCGCGCCGTGCCTGCAACCGACACTCGTCCCGTTACCTCTCCGGGCCCAGTAAAAAACAGCTGCCAGCGCAACGCATGCCCGACCCAACTATCACATCGCATTTCAACTATTCAATTAGATCTATACGCTATACATTTAAGGGCACTATCTCACAGTATAAGGATTTTTTTATATTTTTTTTTAATAACTATGTCGTAAAGTGTATCTGATATGTTTGGTCCGCTAGAGAGATGTTCGCGTCGGGCGGAGCACTGCGCGCGCGGAGCGGTCGGCAGGCGGTGGTACTCACCCCGCGGCCGAGGATCTTGCCGTTGCGGAAGAGGCGCAGGTAGTAGGCGATCGTGAAGGTGGCCAGCGTCAGCATCGTGCACCACAGCGCCGTGTTCGGCTGCGGGCCCAGCGCTGCACACACCACACCCGCTCTTAGAGAGCTTAAACACTCACTTACATCAACAAACACAACAAAGAAGGCCAGCCTTCATGCATAGTTTCCATGTAAAGATACGCAACGCATCTGATTCATTAAAACCAAGAACAACAAGTCTGGTCATAATTTTATTAGAACAAGAATGTCTAATATAATTAGCCCACGAGTCCTAAATTCTTTTATAAAAGACTCTAAAGGAATGCCTGCATGGCCTGGGTAGAAATAAGAATATAAAAAAGCCTCACGGTCTAGCAGTGCAGCCACGGTGCTGTTAGAAGAGAGCGTGGAGTTGGCGACGAGAGTGGCGTTGGAAGCAAGGGTGGAGTTGGCAGTGAGGGTGGAGTTGGCGGCAAGGGTGGAGTTGTTATCAGTGCAGTTGACGCAATAGTCGGCACCGAGCGGGTGCTTGCGATAGGTAGCCAGCGTGGCCGTGATCGGCTCCGAGATGAAGATCAGCGAGATCAGGAACGCGAATATATCCTCCGTGAACCTGCAACATCGCGGACAAGCAAGACGTGTCGCAGAGTGATTAGCGATCCTCAACAAAGATAGTTACTTTGAAATTCTTTAAAAAATATGAAAATAACAACGATTTTTAACAACGTGACTAATATAGCTTTAGGACAAGATTTGCCCACAGAAGAGGCAGTTCTTCAGCTAGCATTGATAAGCACAGCAAACGTAAATCTATTGATATTTTTTCTAGACCTATCCAAGGCGTTCGACACAGTTTCTGTCCCTCTTTTATATTCCAAATTTTAAAATGTTGTCCTTATCTCAGAGGCCCTGCCTGAGGTGCCGTTATAAATTGGCTTCGATTTGAGTCTTTTCACCCTCAACTTTACAAAAACTAATTATCGAAACCGATAAGTCAACCTTCCACTTCTTTATCGATTCGTCCACATTCTTGTATAAATTCCCTTACAAACAAGTTACTGCTCCTGTAAACCACTTGAACGTACATCCTGCATCAAATATCTTAGTATAACTATAGATAGTAACTGCGAACTGGAATTCTTATATTACTCAATAAGTAGCTCGCACACGAAAACATATCTTCGTATTTAAAATACTTCGCTCTATTGTGGATCAAGAGGCACTTTAAACTTTACACTTTGCTTTGTCACAGTCTATTTTCATAATCTGTATTACAGCTTGAGAGGGTCGGCTAAATCTGTCATGATAAAGCTAGAAAGATCGCAGAGAGCTATTCTAAAGGGTTATCCGGAAACCTTACGGCTTTCCTACTTCTGAACTGTTTTTTTTAAGTATGATACTCACAGTAAGACAGTTATTTATATATATATTTATTAATATATTTTAATAAATGCATCAGTTCAAATAAATAAAGTTTAAGGTCTGCGCCTACACCTGCGTACTCTGTGGATACAGTCAGTGGTTTGTCAATCCCCACATGAGCCTTAGGATCGCTGTCCACATCGACTGCTGGACACAGGCCTCCCTCGTGGCCCTCCAAGATCATGTCGGGTTCGTTGCCGTACTCACCACGCTTGGCATTGTTTGTCAATCCCCACATGAGCCTTAGGATCGCTGTCCACATCGACTGCTGGACACAGGCCTCCCTCGTGGCCCTCCAAGATCATGACGGGTTCGTTGCCGTACTCACCACGCTTGGCATTGTTTGTCAATCCCCACATGAGCCTTAGGATCGCTGTCCACATCGACTGCTGGACACAGGCCTCCCTCGTGGCCCTCCAAGATCATGTCGGGTTCGTTGCCGTACTCACCACGCTTGGCATTGTTTGTCAATCCCCACATGAGCCTTAGGATCGCTGTCCACATCGACTGCTGGACACAGGCCTCCCTCGTGGCCCTCCAAGATCATGTCGGGTTCGTTGCCGTACTCACCACGCTTGGCATTGTTTGTCAATCCCCACATGAGCCTTAGGATCGCTGTCCACATCGACTGCTGGACACAGGCCTCCCTCGTGGCCCTCCAAGATCATGACGGGTTCGTTGCCGTACTCACCACGCTTGGCATTGTTTGTCAATCCCCACATGAGCCTTAGGATCGCTGTCCACATCGACTGCTGGACACAGGCCTCCCTCGTGGCCCTCCAAGATCATGACGGGTTCGTTGCCGTACTCACCACGCTTGGCATTGTTTGTCAATCCCCACATGAGCCTTAGGATCGCTGTCCACATCGACTGCTGGGCACAGGCCTCCCTCGTGGATCTGCGAGATCATGACGGGTTCATTGCCGTACTCACCACGCTTGGCATTGTTTGTCAATCCCCACATGAGCCTTAGGATCGCTGTCCACATCGACTGCTGGGCACAGGCCTCCCTCGTGGATATGCGAGATCATGACGGGTTCGTTGCCGTACTCACCACGCTTGGCATTGTTTGTCAAAATTTAGTTATTTTTCGTTCGTTTTATAAATAAGAAGGAGCGGAAGGTCAACCGTGTAACAAATGATAGGGGCTACCTGGTGATCTTCTTGACGGCGACACTGCCCTCGAACGCGGCGACGGCGAGCGCGATGATCAGCATCCAAAAGCCGGCGAACATGCGCGCCGCCAGGAAGTCCAGCTCGTAGGCGCGGCAGAAGGCGGCCAGCGACTCGTCCAGCAGCAGCAGCGGGCCCGTGGCGCCCGTGATCATCATGGGCTGCCCCGCCGCCAACGCGAACACCACTCCGCCCAGGCTCGTGAACACCTGCACACGCGCGCACTGTACTACCCCTCGACCTCACGCACGACGACTACCATACCACACACGTACCTAACTGTGATACGTTCTATGTCATTGCTGACTTGCAGATCATTTCAATTTTCAATGGTCTCGAGATGGTACCCGACTTAAGGTTTCGCCGTCATATCGTAAATACATGCGCCAATCGTTGTCAAATATGGGTATCAAATGAATAGCCTTGCTGAGAGTTACTCAAAAAATTAAATAACATCACTCTAAAACCAACATGGCGGACTAATTCGAAAAATTTAATAACGTCTCTCTAAATCCAATATGGCAGAATATCCAAGATGGCGGACTAGTTATTATATTAATGCACTTTTACAATATGGATATCAAAATAAAAGGGCTTGCTGAGAGTTACTCGAAAAATTACATGACATCACTCTAAATCCAACATGGCGGGCATGGGATGAACAGACAAGAAACCAACTGTCCAGTGACAACTAAAAAGTAAAAAATAAACTGGAGTAAAAAAGTTTTATACTTTTAATTTATTTGATACTAGCTTTTGCCCGCGAATTCGTCCGCGTGGAATAGTTACTTTGGGCACACTAACTTTAACCCGTGACTCCGTTTACGTACTCGTAGATGGTGAAAATATTATTAACATACATATAACCGGATATTTATCGCGTAAATTACCTTTGTTATTTCCCGACGTATCGCTTGGATTGCACCAAGTATGGTCCCGGGAAGACTAGTCTAGACTAGACTGTAACTGTCATCTGACTAGTAAAGTAACTGTAACTGTAGTCTGACTAGTAAAGGTAATTTACGCGATAAATATCCGGTTATATTTATGTTAATAATGTGTAGTGATGGCGAACGTAAAAATATTAGGGGGCGAAGGCCCCTATTATATATATAGTGTTATAAATATATATCGGGAAATAATAGGATTACAACCGAACGCGTTGACTGATTTACGTGAAACCTTTTTTGTTAGCACTGTCTTAGTGAGAAAGGGGTACTGATTGATATTGGTACCTAGGGTCACAGGGACTGGAATTATTGTGACCTCGAAAGTCACCAAAGGTCAAAAATGGCATTTTTCGGAAACCTTCGCCCCTTTTCATAGATCCCCCGTATCAATGCTTGTTTTTAAATAATACCTTACGTTAAGCGTTATTTTAGGTACCTACATCACGCTTTTATCAGTAAGAGTAGAACTTTAAAACGTAAGGTAAAAGTACTGGGTCTTATAATCTTATATCATGTAGATTGTAGGTTATTCTAAAAACTCAAAACTATGTTATTTTTAGTACCTACTTCTGCATACACTGTATTTTTAGTTTTGTTTTCTTCCGGCAGAAGTAGATATTGATTTTAACCAGAACCAGATCTCGATATGGCAACATATCATAAAATAACATTATAACATATGACCCGTGCGAAAAACAATCTTTTCGTAAACCTATTCCTACGTGCTTAAATGTTTGCCCCTGGGCCTTATTAATTGTTACCGCAAACGATACCTTCACCGGAAATTTAATTAGGTATTTATAAGTTAAAAGGCGAATCCGTTGGTATCATAGGAGATGCGAGGTATCAGCACTGTTTGCCCAACTGCTGGACCAGTCAAAACTGTAGCACTAATCACGTTTTTGCGAAGAAATTTTACTTGGAGTCTACTTGGTTACGTTGCATAAATTTGGTTGTTTAAGGTTTCTTAGCAACACAATTGGAGTGCCAATTATTAACTTGAGTGAATTTGGGGGTAGGCGCTCGGATTTAAAGATCATTATTTTGCTGCGATGTTATTTTAAAACTGCGATAAAATATCCCCTAAGATATTCTTTGAAATTAAATGATGTAAAAGGCAATTTTGTTTAAAATTAATAGAATAAATGAATAGCGTATTTATTTTGATAAGGATTTATGGGTAAGGACCAAATTCTTTGCATCGTTGGACAACGGAAATCACACTGGAATGTGTCACACAGGAAAAAAAAGTCGCACAATAAAATTGTAAAGGCACGTGTACAAGGTTTGAAGATGTACATCAGTAAAAAATAAAAATAATTTTAAATCATGTGTTTTTAATATAAAGCATGATAAAACCAAAACCTTCAAAACATCTCTCAAAATCTGCTACAATACATATAAAAATGCCTCTAAGTCATTATCAGTTTTTTCACATTTATCACATTTACATTTGCTTCATAATTTTCCTTTGGTTTTCCTATGTCATTTATTAAATACTTTTTTTCTGAATTCAACTTCACTAGACAGAGTCCGTCAATCCTCATCACTTTTTTCTTTTAAATTTGATTCAACCTGTGTCTCTTCAAACTCAGGCTTCCTTCCATTGTTGTCTCATATCTTTTTTTTCATCTTCGTTCTTATCAGATTTTTTTTTCTTCGATTTAGTTCTCTCCGCATTCTTTCGTTGCTTTTGTATAAATTTTTCAGGATTTGTTTTTTTAAATTTTTGCGATATTTCCGACATCTTTCTGCCGAGGATAATGGCATCTAAAAAACAAAACAATGTTTAACTTTACAATTCCAGCATAATACATTGATTTAAACTTGCATGATTTTCACACATTATTATAACAAAAGGAGACTTAATCGCGTCCAAAAAGGTGTTTATTTCATTATCTCGACGTTTCGGACGTGATGTTACGTCCTTGGTCTCAGGGAATCCCTTCGAGACCATGGACGTAACAACGTAACGAGCTTAAATGGGTCATTGTACGCATCAAAACAAACAACTTTATATAGAAATATATGTTTCATTAAAAGTATCCAGTAGGTATCCAGAGGTATGAGTATGCCACGGTTTCAAGTAAATCTGACCATAAAATAAACTCACAATCAGTTTTTTTCTCTTTATTTGTTAGACTAAATAGAGAATAAAATGATGTGTACGCACCTTAACGAATTTCCGTTGTGACACGTAGCACACTTTCGTGTCACTTGTCGCACAATGGAGCCAAAATACTTCACGACCTACCCTAAAATGTTTTACACTCAACAAACTAAACGAGTAACACTAGTAAATTTTGGTGTATTTCAGCAGTGTACTATTATAGTTCGCACTTAATTATTCGCAAGCAGAGAAATCGTGATAGAAAGCAATAAAATTACATAGCAAAGTCACACAATTTTAACGCTACGCGGAGCTTCCACCGACACGATGCTCAATTGTCAGTAAAAAAAGATAGTGGCACTATCGGAGTTTTGCTTGAGAGTTCGGAGTCAGTGTTGCCATTAAAATAGTTTAAGAATCTACTGGCTTAACTTTGTAAATTCCGTGTTATGTCGTCGCACAACTGGAGGTTGCACAATGGAAGGATATTTAGGACATACAATAAATACCCCCTAAATTTTCAATTATGAAGGATATCCTTATGAAACTATAACTGTTTCTTAGCAAAACCTAAGACTATACTTACATACAAATAAACTGTATAAGTTAGGACGTTCGTATTTTTAAAACAAAATCAATATATTATCCACAAAGCAGAGTTGGGACATATTAATTTTCTATGGGATCATTAACAAAGATAAAAAATAATATTTATTAATAAAATGTTTATTAATTATTTTGAAAATCAATTAGTTTATAAAGATTAGGTTTAATAAGAACTGTTATTTGGCGTGTTTTTTACTCAATGAAGTAACAATAAATATTTTATTTTTAATTAGAGAAGAGGTGGACACTAAAGTGTGACAGCATTTGCAAAGAATTTGGTCCTTACCCTTATATCATCTTTATAAAAACACCTTTGCAAATACCTAATGCATTATTTTAGAACAAATTAGGTTAGCATAAAAAAGTTATAGTGAGCCAACTTTAAGAGATAGATATATGTATGCTGTCGCTGATTTTTTTAGATCTTTTAAGAGGGAACAATTCTGTCATACATGATTTTTACGAAACTTTAACTGTTTACGCAGCGCACGCAGCAAAAGCTCTCAAAAAAAAAACCTTGATTTTTAAACATTCTTCATTGGTACTCTGCTGCTATTAGTCTTAGCGTGATGCTATATAGCTTATAGCCTTCCTCGATAAATGGGCTATTTAACGCTGAAATATTTTTTTTAAAAACGGACCAGTAGTTCTTGAGATTAGCGCGTTCAAGCAAACAAACAAACTTTTCAGCTTTATAATATTAGTATAGAATAAACAAAACCGCACAACGCTTGAAGTTTCGTATTTAGACCTTAATAGGTAGAACCTCAGATAAAGCCAATGTCGAATTACTTTTTACAAACATAACATGAGTATACCTACTTAATTTCTGAATACAAATACTCGACTTAAGATTTTGAGGTAGAGATGCCAAAATCGTTATATCATTAACACTAAACATTAACATTTATCCATAAGTTCATAACATATACGTGGAAACTGTTTCTATCTTTAGTTTAGCCACAATGTTTGTACAACTTTACGTAATAACAAGCTTTTTGTTTTCCAAATAAATAAATTAAAATGATATTGGAGCGTGTCCTTCGACTCTTCGTGGATCGCATCGTCGGAAATGTGTTTGAACCGACAACTCGAGAACCCCTGTATTATTAGATCACATTGAAACCTTTAAACAAAGTTGAGTAGTGGAGAAGCATGTGCGGCGTGCGGAAGGTGGTACTCACGAGGGTCTCGGAGATGCCGATGAGGCCGTGCGTCTTGTCGCTGAGCAGGCCGCCGAACGTGATGGCCGAGGACAGCGCCGCGAAGTACATGAAGATGGCGGCCGCCGCGCACTGCCCGTTCAGCCCGTCGCGGAAGTCCGACAGGTAGTGCGGGTAGCGGCGCCGCATGTCGCGCACCACGCCTGTCGACATAGCGCACGGTCAGCGTGCGTCCGTCCCCGGCCCGAGGGCCGCGCGGAGAGGTACTCACCGCCGAAGAGTCTGCCGGTGCGCGACAGGGGGTCGTCGGGCGGCGCCCGGGGCAGCGCGCTCTCCGCCGCCAGCAGCGCGCGCTTGTCGGGCGGCGGCAGCGCCAGCGTCTGCGCCGGCTCGGGCCGCAGCGAGAGCTTGCGGCGGCGCAGCCCCTCGCTGCGCGCGCGCAGGTCGCTAAGCGGCAGCAGGTCGCTGCGCTGCCAGTCGCCGCGCGGCATCACGATGGCCTCGTCGAAGAAATCGTCGATCGCTTCGAGCAGGAGGTCAGGACGCGAGGCGCGGAAGGCGGTCGCGTGGAAGGCGGGGTCGGACAGCAGCGTGCCCATGCAGCGGCCAAGCTCGCGACGGCGCACCGCGTCCTCCGGGTCGGCGGAGCGCGGCTCCAGCACCACGAACAGGAAGCGCACCGGCAGCGGCACGGCCGTCAGCCGCGGCATCGGCGCGGCCGTCGCCAGGCGCAGCAGCGCCACCACGCGCCGCTCCAGGCCGCCCACGGCGCCCACCAGCGCGGCCGCCACCTCGGCGCCGGCCGGGATGCGCCGCAGCAGCGCCTCGTTGCGCGGCGCCAGCGCCTCGCCCAGCGCCTCGAGCCGCGAGCTGCGCCGCCGCCTCCGCTCCTCGGAGCCCTGCGCACGAGAGGAAGGCTCAGCGCGGGGATCGCATGCCGTCGCGCTTCCCGCGGTCGCAGATGCCTGCGATCACTCCGACTGCAGGTAATCGACTCGCTCATGCACGATGAACACGAAACGCACGCGATGCTCCGGCGGTCGAGCGAGGTGAGCAATTTATGTCATAAAGTTATCGGATACACATGCACACGACATGACATGAACGAATGGCCCGATCGGATCATTCATAAAATCGGGATAAGCGCATTCTCTACTCTGCATGACACAACGAGGCATAGCCCTAGGCCGGCTCGCGACGATTACTAAACGGCAATAAAATAAAATAAATAAATTAGCTAATTGCATTTAAAGGTTCACGAGTAGCTTCGTGTATACCTTAATTACCGCGAATCTAAACAAATCAGATGGCACATGAGATCTCGGGCGCAGTGAGGCGCCCTCCGCTCCGCTCGCGGCGCGGCTGAGCTAGCTTCTGGGCTAGATCGAATAAAAAAAAAAATTTTGGTTCTATTCCGATTCGGTTTTTTTTATCTATTTATTTATTTATTTTGAAGGAAAACCAACATCACGATATATATGAGAAGTAACATAGTTAAAAATAAAACAAATCAAAGCCAACAGAAAGTAATACTTAATAATGGAACCCTATTACGAATACAAATCAATAAAAAAGCGTTAATAAGAGACAGAATAGGATAAACCTACAGTTAATTTAATTAAAAGGCTTAATTTAATCTATTCCACTTACCATTTCTTTGTTATTTATTATAAGCTGTTTGTTTTCCAAGCATCAATAAAATAAAAAAATAAAATAAAATAATACGCCGCCTAGCGGAGTGAACACTGGAGCAAAAGAGATCTAGGTCAAATTTGCCAGATATTTAATTAAATTGGTCGCCAGCTCGCAAAAGAAAGGAATTCTATCTATAATAATTAGTACCTATATTGGAATATGTAAAGAGGATTGAATCTGGGAGTTCTAACGGGAACATTAATACTGATTTTGTCGAGAAGTTCAGGACAACATACAAGGTTCTGCAGAAATGGCTTTCATGTTCTGGTAATTTAGGGCAATGTCAAAGGTTTCTTCTTTATTTTTCTTATATAACCAAAAAGTTATTTTTTAAATTACAGGCGGTGAACGTACATGCGGAATGATGGAATATTTTGAAAAACACGCACTCACAACGGTCTAGTTAAAATTAGTGAATCGGGCGATACTGGAAGAGTTTAAGTTCTTTTAACTTCCTAGATAATATCGCTAGGAAGTGGGAGCATTCCGAGATGCACAAAACAGTGACGTGATATGAACCAGCATTTAAGTGCGAGCGGATGAGGGTGGAAGTACCGCCAGCAGCAGCCGCGTCGCGGGCGCGGCGGAGTGGCGGCGCGGCGCGAGCGCAGGCGCGGGCGCGGGTGCGGACGCGGGTGCGGACGCGGGTGCGGACGCGGGCGCATCGCCCGGACACGACGGCGCCGGCGCCGGCAGGGAGACGCGCGCGCCGCGCCCCGCCGACCGCTCCCACTGCCACGCACGCACACACCGTCACTATACTTCATTATGCCATTCGATGCTACCACTATACATGGCACATTCAAAGATTTCATTTTATATTTCGTAAAATAAAAATCCTAAGTAGTTTATTATAATAGATCTCCTACATATTAGACCTCGCTATTGCTAAACGATACTTAAAGAAGTGCTGTTCAAGATAGTCAAATAACTATAAATCAGGAAATTAACATAAATTAGTTTAGTTAAGTACAAGACTAGCAAAAATGTATAAATCACTAGCTGTCCCGGCGAACTTTGTACCACTACTACTACTACTCTACTACTGCTACACTAAAAACGTGTAACACTGTTACTCGTCGGGAATCGCAAAAAATAACTCCCAATGAGTCAACCTTTAAATTTTTAACATGTCTTCCCTACGAATCGCGCACATACATTATGGTTTGTCTGTCCGATCTAAGGGGTAACAGAGGGTTAAAGATTAATTCATATTTAACCACGAAACTATACATGATAGTTTACATAATAGTTACTCTTTAATTTTCTTTTCTGAAAGACTTGATCCTCTTAACTCAACAAGTACATTACCTAGTAAAAAAACGTGTGAAAATCCATTCGGTACTTTTTGAGTTTAAGCGAAGGAGTAGGTGACTAATCATCAAATGCCTGTACGTATAGAGGCTGTAGATTTGAGTATTGGTTTTGATTTCACCTCGATACCTCTACACGTTCTCAAGATAAAGGGTCTTAACAGACAGACAGCAAAGTGGTCCTATAAGTGTTCCGTTTTTTCCTTTTAAGGTAATCCTAAAAAAAATACAAACGACTTGAGAACCTCCTCCTTTTTTGAAGTCGGTTAAAGAGTGCCCGAATTAGACTAAATCTCATATAATAATATTATCAGTATAAAATGTACAAATGAATGCAAGGGACCAGGTGAGCTGCGAACTGCCGGGTATTTAAGTAGGTAATCGAATCAGCGACACCCGCTATCGGCAGACGATCCCGCGTCAGGCGCCGCCGCCGCGCCTCGCTTACATCCATGTCAGATAATGTTGTCAGCGAATGACTAGTTTACAACAACCCATTCCAATAATTGGTCTTTCATTTTGTATTTTACTCATTGCCTTCTTAGCCGTTATATCAGAATCAATAAAATAATATACGATTATTTCCAGCATCACTAAACAAATTAAATGGTGTACGGACAATCTAACGATATCTTATAGCTAGACACGGCGTCCACAAGCACTTAAGTCATTTTGACAAAAAAATGACTTAAGTGCTTGTGGACGCCGGGTCTAGATAGGTACCCTTACTAAAATTTTATTGGAAATTTGTTTCAATAGAAAGGTATTTTTCTTACTAAAGGTTACAGAATCTGCACCCAGAACATTTAAAAGCCTTGCCAGGTCTCAAGATGCTTTCCTCCAACACGGGCCAGCGCGCGGGCGGCCTGGAGCCCTGGCTATCGCATTGGCCTTGGGCGTTCGGTCGCGCACCGCATCGTTCCGGCCGACAATACGCGCTAAATGCCATTATCGAAGCTGACTCTTGATAAAACTTTACTATCTGACAGAAAAGATTAACAAGTTTCTACGATACGTTTTGATAATCTTGAATTTTTTTATCTTCTTTTTTATCTTTAGGTAGATTTGGATTTGAGTACAAACTATGTAGGTACAAAGGTTTTACGCTCAGGCTAAAATACCTACTTACTTTCATAGAAATAATAAAACTAGTTAAGTACTCACGACTCTCGAGTTGTCATGTTCTTTGTCTGTCAGCCAGTACCAAGTAAGTTAGGTACCTACTTTGCCTATGATGATTTACACACCGACCGCCAACGTAAAATTTGGATAAATAGAAAAATAAATAAATAATATAAATACTTAATACTCAAAGAAAATGTTACTTAATAGTACTTACATGTCTTTAATGTTCTTTAATTTCTGATACCCTAATATAAATATAAAACCGGCCAAGAGCGAGTCTACTCGCGCACTGAGGGTTCCGTGCCATCATACAGTAAAATATGTAGCGGTTTATATTTGTTGGAAAACTATGACAGCACCATATCTTGTCCGATAGCGGAACTTATGCGGTTTTTTTTTAAACTTTCGATGTTTTATAAGAAACTATGCTACTTAGAGTTTTTTATAATTTTTCAGTAATCCTTACATACACTTGTATCAACTATAAAAGCTTCAGTTGGTTGCGATCTTCGACTTTCCGCCCCCATTGCAATCGTAATAAGAATGTTTTTCAACAATTTGTATATGATATTTTAGTGAATATATGTTATATTAATGAATATATGCTATATTAGTGAATACCTAAGCGTTGTCTCCATCGTTAGCATTGTCACCGATATATCCATTCCTCATTTCAAGCCCCAATATAGCATTAACAGTTCTCAAGATATCTAACTGTGAAAGACAGACAGACAAAGTCACACCATAAGGATTCCTTTTTAACATTTTGGCCCGGAACCCTAAAAATTATAGCGGAGTAAAAATTATGTTACGTTACCTATTCTTCTTTCGTTGGTCCTGGCATGTCTAGTTTTTAGAATTACCAGAAGGTATTTTCCGTTTACATAAAAGAAGTCTGAAGAATATTTCTTCAAAATTCTAGTGTGATTCTAGTTAAAACACAACGAACAAAGTTAATAGCTTATTAGGGTAACAGCTCATTACGGATCAATTTGGGTAACTACTCTTACAGATGCCGCTCGCGATGCATAACGCACGTTCAGTTAAACATATTATTGTTTTACAAGTAAACCAATCTACTCTCTTCACTTAGGACGGCTGCCAACATCGCGCTGACCACGTGGACAGCCATCTTATTTCATTCAATCATTCGCTAAAGAGTACCTATATAACCAGTGTAAGATATTTGCACACAATATTTAAACACAATAAAAACATTTCCATTTATAAGTTCTTGGTGAAGGTGGATCATATACCTATAACAAAGATTGTACTCTCACATACAAAAAACATAAACATGCGGGTGTCGGGGCGTCCTGGTTACCTGGAGGCTGGCGCGCGACACGCGGTGCAGGGAGAGGCTGCGCGAGTCGTCGAGCAGGTGCGTGTGCGGGCACGACAGCGCCTGCAGCAGCGCGGGCAGCGGCGCCGGCGCGGCCGTCGCCAGCGCGCGCGCCGCGCCCGCCAGGTCGCGCGCCGGCACGTCCAGCAGCACGCAGCCTTCGCCGAGCCGCCGCCGCAGCTCCAGCAGCGAGCCCAGCTCCAGCGCCGCCACGTGCGGGCGGCCCCAGCGCCCCGCCTCCGCCTCCACGTCCTCCTCGTACTTGATCCAGCGCGCCGCCTCGCGCCACACGGCGTCGCCCTCCTCCTCGCCCTCCTCCAGCTCCGACAGCTGCACGAACAGCGGCGCGTCCGGCGCCCCGCCCCCTGCGCCCCGCCACTGCACGTGCCGCTCCGACTCCTGCGAACGACGCCGTCCCGCATCAGACCGCTCACGCGGCGCTATGTATATTTTAAGATATGGCGTGGCAGATCTCGTAGATCGATTATATTTCGAAAGTTATCTTCGCACCGGTCCTACGGTCATCCCTAAGGTGTCGACGAAAACTCATTATCTGCGTTTCTCTAAGGGTAACGATGGTGGTGTTACCGATCTATAGATAGATAGATAGAAAACTCTTTATTCCACACCACATTAAAATAACATAAACAATTTTAAAATAAGGTAAACACAACAAAGGGCGGCATTATTGCTATGAGCGATCTCTTCCAGGCAACCTTGAGATGGACAGAAAAATGAAGGAGGCTTTATCGTGGCGTAAAATTTAAAGAGAGTAAAGAAATAAAACTAATATGAATAAGTTAGTAAATAGATTTAGATTGGGTACAAAGGTATTTTACCCGAATATTTTTTGAAAATAGGCAGAGATTTTGCACTTCTGATGTTCAGGGGGAGAGCGTTCCACAGACGAATAGCTTGCACAGTAAAGGATTTCTCATAGAAGAAGTTGAGTGAGAAATAATGTACAAGGTCAGAGTTTCAGAGGAGCGCAAGGAACGGGAATGGGAGTCTGAGAGAAACTCGAAATTCTCTTATGAGGTAGTATGGACTAGGTGGAAGGAAAATAATACTGTGAAGAAAGGATAGAGAGTGAGTATTCCCGCGATACCGGATAGACAACCACTTCAGCTTTCTGCGATATTCAGATACGTGGTCATATTTGATGCAGAAGTTCTGAAGGCGCTCGATTCTGTTCAATTGGTTCAACTTCTTCAGTGAGATCCGGATAGCATACATCGGCATAGTCAAGGATAAGGAGTAGGAGGGATTGGACAAGAGGACAAGTCTGCTGCTTCATTGAGGCGACTTCGTAATTTCTCTCAACTACCACTAAAAGTTGAGAGAAATTACGAAGTCGCCTCAATGAAGCAGCAGACGCAAACATCTTACGGCTCAGCTCGGCCAACTGCGGGACCCAAGTCATCTCATCATCCAAGATTAAGCCCAGGTTTTTGATGGACTTTCTGGTAGGTATGGGAACCCCATCAAAGGTGATAGGCAGTAGAGTGGACATATCAATTCTGGGAATTATTTTGGGACTACCGATAATGATGACTTGATTCTTCTTTGGGTTCACCATAAGTCCTACGTCATGGGCCTGCGGTACACCGGCAGTCACATCACAACATAACAACCTTTCATCAAAGCGGATGCGCTGTCGGCGACCAAACAGGTAACTATGAAACCAGTCAGTGACGGTCGGAGATACGTTAAGAGAGCGTAGCACTGCAAGCAGAATGTCAAAATCAACATTGTTAAACGCGTTGCTAAAATCAAGCAATGACAACACTGTCACAAGTCCACTGTCCATACCTTGACAAATGTCATCCGTGATTTTTGTGAGGGCAGTAACGGTACTGTGAGCATGACGGAAACCGGACTGGAGAGGTTTCATGAGACAATTTTTAGAGAGGAATACATTGAGTTGATTATGAACAAGGCGCTCAAGCACCTTGGAGAGATCTATTTAAAGCGGCTACCTGTGAGTGCTGAGCGGTGCGGTCCGGGGCCGCATCACCACCTGCAACAAGGGTTACGTTTCGTGAGCGTCAGGGCCGGTGGGCGCGGCAGCGGCGCGGCTCGACACTTACCCGCGTACGGCGGCGGCGCGACGCGCTCCGGCTCCGCCTGCAAGCACACAGGATACGGTCAAGTTACGGGCGGGTTCCGAACGCTCGCTCCTCCGTCTGGGAGCGAGCGAGCCGGCCGGGCCCCTCGGTCGCCCGCGCCGGCGGCCTGGAGGACCTCGCGGCGGAAGGTCACACACTGTGCGGCCCCTATGGAGTATCGTCGGAATGACGATCGAACAAACAACTGACGACTATTATTTATGTTGATGATTATTTGCGTAGGTGGAACCAACCTACGCATTAATTATTAATTTGGAAGCGATCAAACACCAAATATGCTTCCTGCATAACTAAAAGTAGAGATGTACTGAGGCCAGGTATGCACCGTATGCATCGCATTATGACACCTAGGCTCTTAAATTTGTTGACTCCGAAGCATACTTATCATACGCAACGCGTTACACGTATCCCACGCAACGTTCTGCTCAACGTACGTAGGCTCAGTGTATGTTTACTTGAAGCATTATTGACGTTTTCAAATGATATATCAACGATCTTCCATTTCCAGCGTCCAAACTTGGAATGTCCTCCACATTTTGAATTGTGGAGGAAAATAAAAACTTAAAAATTAAAATAGGAAAACTAAAAGAGAGATAGAGTATTTTAAGAGAACAGAGAGAAAGAATAATATTATTGTGTTGGGCTAAGAAGAAATAAAAAATCTTCCTACGAATTAATACAAAAGCTAAATAAAATTGTAGGTACATCAGGATTTAAATATCAACATAGAAGAGTATGAAGTCAACAAAATTCATCGCCTAGGGATTAAAAACAGAGAGGGTTGTAAACCGAGACCAGTACTGTGCTCGTTTATAAATAACAGAAAAAAACGAAATCATTAAAAATAAAAAGAACTTTAAAACAATATACATTACTGAGGACTATCCGAAGGAAGTACTGGAAAAAAGAAAGGATTTGCAAGTGAAGTTAAGAGAAAAGAGGAAATACAGCGTACTTGAAATACGATAAATTAATAGTTAAAGAGAACAACCACAATCAAGAAAAAAGGAAAAGGGGACCATCTGTTTCACCCTCCTCTTATAACAACCAACAAAAAAGCAACATACCCTAGACACAATCAAATCAAACATAACAAACGCTTTTGACATAATAATCTAGATCCAGCTCTCTTTCGAATATACCTAATACAAATAAAAACCAATAGCAACTAAAGAACGGCAAACGGACAAACCCAACCAAAGAAACTACAAATATGGGAACAAGAAATCATCAAGCCCTCCAAGGGTTGTGGTCTCTTTCCCCTACGAGTAACAGTCGACTCGTAGGGGAAAAGACCACAACCCTCCAATACAAAATACCAACAAACATAAAAAATCAGTAATATATAAATCGCTTCCCTTAATGTACTCACCCTGAGAACAGAAGAAAATCTTATGGAATTAACATACGCTCTAAAACAAATCAAGTGGGACATCGTTGGTCTGAGTGAAGTGAGAAGAATGGGCGAAAGTATTACTTCCAATCCAGACTACTTACTATACCACATAGAAGAGACACAAGGCCACCATGGGGTAGGATTTATCATCAAAAAGCATATGGCAAAGTAAGTAGAAGAATTAATTGGAATCACATAGCGATAATGAACGTGAAACTACCGGGATACTAAAACCCATGGTCTATCGTACAAGTTTATTCACCGACAGAGCAATAAAATCTGGAAACAATAAATACTTTTTACCATGATCTAAACGAGGCTATTCAAGGACACGCACATAAAAACGTTATAGTGATGGGATACAACAGTAGCCAAATCGGAGTAAGACACCCAGGAGAAAACACAATGATATCTTCAATGACATAGTAATCACCGAAACCATTCCCCAACAATGGACTGAGTCCAGTATCATCCTATTGTATAAGAAAAGGGATAAATAGGTACTACATTGGTGATTATCGCTCTATTAGCCTTATGTCCAACGTATATAAAATTTTCGCTAAGATAGTTTTAAAAAGGATTAAAAAGAACTTAGATGAACATCAACCGATCGAGGAGTTTTAGAGAAATATTATGAATACCAGCTTACATACTACATCGCATTTATTGACTATAGTAAAGCATTTGATTCTCTACAACATGAAAGAATATGGGAGGCACTACTAGAACAAGGTATTGAAAAGAAATACAGCAGACTATTAAAAAACGTAAACAGGCACAGCACAGCAAGAATTCAATTCGAATAGAAAAGCGCTGATTTCAAAGTGGAAAAAGGCGTTAGACAAGGAGCTTCCCTATCCCCGAAACTATTTTCCGCAGTTCTGGAATATTCAAAAGGCTTAATTGAGAACATCTAGGAATTAAAGCAGACGGCGTATTTCTGTCCCATCTGGGATTTGCAGACGATATAGTGCTACTGGCAAAAATATCGGAAGGCTTAAACACCATTTTATATAAGACCTTGCGACAGAAATTAAGAGAGTTGGGCTGACACCAACATACCATACAAGTAGGGAACACAATGATTGACTATACTGACGAGTACATCTATCTGGGACAACTTATTACTCAAAAAGAACCTATGCAAAAAGAAGTGGAGAGAAGAACTGCAATATACAAATTCTGGGAATTATTTTGGGACTACCGCTACAGCTGGAAGAGATACTGGAACTTGAGAGAAGCCATGAAAGACAAAAAGCTTCATACAAACATAAAAAGTAAATTGTTCAACACCTGCATACTACCCGTTCTTACGTACGGCTGCCAATCATGGGCTTTAAATCAAGAGATTTTGCACAAACAACTTGCCAATATGCAATGGAAAGGAGCACGCTAAATGTCAAAAAGTCGGACAGATTGAAAAACCTTGTCATTATAAACAAAACAAAAACTACAGATGTAACAATAAAAATCAAAAGATTAAAAGGGAGATGGGCTGGCCACGTAATAAGAGGACACGACAAATGGCGCAAAAGAGTGACACGATGGTACCCCATAAGAAATCAAAATGAAGAGAGGCAGACCTCATGAAAGGTGGGATGATGTCATCAGACAAGTGGCAGGAGCCATGTGGAACAGAGTAGCACAAGAAAGGAAAGAATGGAAAAGGTTGGAGGAGGCCTTTGCCGACTGGCAAACAGATATTTTTACACTGCCGCCATGTAAACCATCCCTTACAGCTTGTTGTTGTCGATCGAGATATGCCTATACTTAGTACTTAGAAAATTGTGCTCAGAAGTTGTAGGTCAATGGTTTATACACATTCATGCATCTCACAGCCACACTACACACTTACACTACACATTTACTTACACTATGCGATTTTTGTTCGTAGTTTAGTTTACATGTACCTATGTTATCTTGTTAATATTTTTTGTTTGTAACATCATTGCTTACCTACCTACCCTAATTTAATTTAGTAAGTGCTATTAGACTCGATTTGGTTTATGAATAGTACATATTATGCAGTGTAATAAAAAACAATAATGTAACTGTGAGTTTAAGATAATAAATAAAATAAAATAAAATAAAAATAAATAAGATCTAGGAAAGATATAAGTATAACACAACAACAGATATTAGTATAAATAGTTTTAAGTCCAGTGTTAGTTTTTTTTAAGTTTAAATTATTGTAAAAAGATCTGAATAAAAGGCTATATTATTATTATTATATATTAATGATCTAACGGAAATACCATCTACTTTTGCTCGAGTTTGTTCTACCGGAAAGTGTAGAGTAGTCGCTGCTCGTACCACGCGTACGTGCAGAGCCTGCCTTATGCCGATGCCGTTGCGGCCCGTTCAGTTGACAAATACTAGCTTGGTGTTTAACATTACTAACTCGTCATCGTGTATCACACGATTACGAGTCGCATGCAGCGCTTAGCCGGGTGATCCGTCAATGTTAGTCGACTTTTAAATCATTTTGTATGTATTATATTAACGTGAAACGTGCCACTTCATTGTACTAACATGGATGTGACGCATACTAAAATCCATGACTTTATTATACCTGGCCTGATGTAAGTACCGATTTTACGGAATCATTTAAAATTTCAGCAATTTTCAACGAAATGATCCGATTTAGAGCTTTTACTCAATCGAAGACCACGTGATACCCTTTGAAATGGATTAATATGGACTATTCAGCAGTCACACACACATTATTCACGTTCTGTAATGACGATAAACGGTTCGTATTGAATGGCGGAAGAACCGGGACTAGACGTGTTCCGACATTGAGTCTCCCGTCGCGGGCGGTCTGTCCCGGGGAACGACCGGCGCGCCGAGCGGGGTCGGTCAATGTCAGCCGGCGCTGCTGCAAAGGGTTGTATTCGGACCCAAAGCACACCCAAAGGCCGCACACAAATTTTACGAAAGAAAAAGAACATAGTTGAATTTAATAAAGCACATAATTTGAATTCGTGCGCTTCACAAAACTTTTTTTAATATCCTTATTCATATTTGTCAATCTTAAAAAACAAGATTGAATTATTTTACAATTTGTTTTGATGGATGTGTGGGTGATGGACGCTCGGCCGTCATTCACGCCTTAACTGCACAATGGAACGGGCTGTAATTTTGCATAAGTGCCTAGATGTAGGTACTTGTAGTCTCGAACCGAGAAAACCTTACCTAGCTTACAATAGATCACCCGAAAAAGATAAACTAGGTATTGATCTTTACATGTACTTATTTCACACTCACTATTACATGAACTAGTAACACATATCACACTAATCGTAAGCCTCATAGGGTCTTGTGATCACATGGTTTCGGCAGAATATCAGCCTATCTACTCTCGAGTGGTAAGGCATTTATGCTGAGCCGAGACCTTTTTGCTGCTGTAACACAGCCCTTTCCTCATTAAGTTTTTATTATTTAGTATTTGTATGTTAAGTTTAAATTTGTAATTTTTTTTAAGTAAATAATGTAAGCTTTGTACTGCAGCAGCGAATAAAGGAATGTCTATGTCTATGTCTATGTCTACATGTAAAAAGGTGTTTATTTCTTTATTTACCGTAGACCTTTAACCACAGGTCTACGGTGAACTACGGAACCCTACATAGCGCATGGCCCGACACGCACCTAGCCTAATTTGTTAATATATTTGTATATTATTTTGTTTAATTTGTACCTATAATAAATGAATGTAGTTAATGTTTAGAACTTATTTCTTTGATTTGTGGATGTCCGTTTTTCTTATTGCTCAAAAAATGTAAGTCGTTTGGCTAGAGTTTAAGTCCTTTATTGGCTAGTGCTAAGATAATGTAAGTCCTTTATTGGCTAGTGCTGAGTTAATGTAAGTCCTTTATTGGCTAGTGTTAAGTTAGCGCATACGAGTAAGTTTTGAACTGTTTAATTAGCAACTGTGGATTTTGTTTCATAAATAAAATGAAATGGGCTGGAAAATTGGGGTTTTCTTTACATTAAAGGTTTTTTTAAACATAATTAGTATAATATAGTTATAAAGGGGTAGGGCTTAATATTCCTTTTATAAGTAATATTAGAGAAGATACGTGTAAAAAAAATATGGTATGAAGCCCGTGTAGTCGAATACATACCTACACTTACCAAAATTATTATTATGGATTACCTCTAATAATCATAACTCTGTAAGTAGGCACCTAACATAATACGATTAAAGTCATAAAGTGCATAGTTTATAATATGGACGGGAGCGGTGAGTAGAGCGACACTGACCTGTTGCGGTTCCTTGTGGGCGAGGGTCATGGCGCGGCAGGTGCGCGCGCGCGGCGTGTCGAGCGGCGACTGGCGCGCGCCGCGCCGCTGACGTCACGCCGCGCCTGCGCCCCGCGCCGCGCCGCGCCCCTACATTACACTATCGCACAATAAAGCTAGCTTTTTAAAGCTACTTAACGAAGGTTGATTAAAGCCCCAGGTATGACTGTAATATTATTATCAACCACATAGGCTGAGACAAACGTGATTTAATATTCGTCGAGATATATTAGGTCGAGATATGATAGGAAAATTATAATATTTTGTCCTGAAACTTTTTGATGACATCTTTTGCGGGCGGTAAAACCGATCGGACGAGAGGACGCTTCGAGGTGTGCGAGCTAGTGCGACTGCCCTAGTACTAACTCGCACTAGTTAACTAGGGGCGACTGCCCTTCGTCCATCGTGCCCATACTGTCGCTGTGGCGACTAGGGCTTCTATGGTGACTATGGGTCACGATTGCTGCCTAGACTCATATTAGCGTTTATCGCTTGTATTGTATGGGGTTTGTGGAGGGCGGTCCATGTGAGCCCTCCACCGCGGGCTCGCGGGGGAGCGAGCGGCGCGGCGCCCGAGCCCCGCGCGCCGCCCGGCCTCGGCTGGCCCTGAACAATAACCTGATTCAGTTAAGAATTGTCTTTATTTTGGGCCAAGAATCATTAGAGACTGTAGAGTCTATGTAGAGCGACGAATACAAATACAATCTATGCATACTGAGGAGTAGTCCTCTCCCGCGGGCCCGCGGTGGAGGGCCCGCATGGACCGCCCTCCACAAACCCCATGCAATACAAGCGACATACGCTAATATGAGTCTAGGCAGCAATCTTTATAACCTTAGTCAAATCATAGGCCTATCAAACGGCATAAGATAAGATAGGATATAAATTAGGCCAGGTGCGTGTCGGGTAGGCCTCGTGCTATGTTGGGTTCCGTATTAATACGTTACTGTGACATCTGTCAGATTTGTAGCTCATGGTAGGTACCAAATTCTAAGCAAATGAAGCCCAAACTACAGTCGCTGTATAGTTTACAGCTTATTTTAGTACCAAACTATCCGCTAGAGGCGCTGTACAAGTTTTCACACCTTTTTTTTACTGCAATCGCTTGCGAGTACAGATTGTGAAACGTATGGTAATATCTACAGGTACTCATAGAATTTTCGGTTTAAAGTATTTTCTTTAAAGTATTCCGGTAAGTTTGATGAATAGAAACAGTCACGTATTAACTTGGATCTACAAAAGGTATTCGATATCGAAACCGTATCGATTCCAATCGTACTAACTCTTCGTGAAAACGTCGGAATCAGGGGTGATGCACGTATGTGGTTCCAGGACTACCTATCCAGTAGACTACTTATCCAGTAGACTACCTATCCAGTAGACCACTTATCCAGTAGACTACCTATCCAGTAGACTACCTATCCAGTAGAAACCAATGTGTTAGGGTCGGAAATTACTCGAGCAACTTTAATTTGAGCACATGTGGAGTTCCGCAGGGCAGCACGTTGAGTCCTACCTTGTTTTTGGTCTACAGATGGAGATTCAGATGTTTGCGGATGACACGTTGTACTTTTCCACAGTAGCAACTAGGAAAACACAAGACAACTGGCCGAGAAAGGTATGTCATTCGTAACTACATGGCTTGAGGATAGCCTACTAGCGCCCAACAACAGAAAACAACGTATCTCTGTTTTAGTAAAACTAAAGCATCCTCGCCAAGCAATCTCCAGCTGCGTATTCATACCTATCCGTGCAATAGCTCTAGTAACGCCCAGCAACTACAATGTGCGCTTGCACAAGCATCAGACGGTAAGTATTTAGGGGTTAGCATTGACGATAAATAGAACTGGAACAAGCACATCATAACATTAGCTAAAAGAATAAGAAAATTAATGTATATACATATTTAAAAGCCTACGAATAGTCGCTGGTGATCTGATAGCACACTTTTGATTCTTACCTATAAGGCACTAGCGGAACGTGTGATCACGTACTGCATTTGCTCTTGGGGTTCAGCAGCCAAAACTCACCTGTTTAAACTCGAGAGAGCTCAACGGATGTGCTCAAGGTGCTGCTTCACCTACCATTTAGGCGCCCAACACATTCACTGTACGAAAAAGCTGGTTTTCTATCTGTACAAAAACTGTTTGTGTACCAAATCATGCGAAAGTACCACAAAACCATCCCACGCGCGACCCAACAAATAAGAGGAGAGAGCCATGTCCTCTACCATTTGTAAAAAGTAAATTGGCCCAACAACATTATACCAATGTGGCACCTAGACTATAATAATAAAACAAAATGCACTATACAAAGCTAAATATGTATTTATTATTTACTATCTAACTACCAAATTAAGGCTAAAATTAATCTTTGGCTTAAAGATCTGAGTTACGATGACGTAGAAAAATTATTTAATATATTAAAGTACCTAATATATATAATAAGTCTATATTAATACGTTAGAACACGTACACAACCACACATGCGCGCTAAAACACATAAACCCTCACATACCGACACTCTCAATACTCGTACACGCGCGCTGACACACTAAATATAGAGCACAACAATATCATCACTAACCACTAATATAATATTAGACATAGACATAGACATTGTTTTTATTCACACAGCGACATAGAAAATACATAAGTACTTGCAACAAAGGTTAAAATAAAAACACGAAACACATACTAATTAAGAAACATACACAAAGTAAAGTACCTAAACTGAAAAAAAAGCATGTGCAGTGCCCGCCATGTGCTGTGTGAAAAGCCACGAGCTCAGCTTAATGCTGCGGTAAATCCACAGCGCTCATTTTCAGCTCAAGGCTTTGTTGACGAAGGAACCGGAAACTGATGCACCACATTCTAAATTGTCAAATAATAGAAAATGAATTAATAAAATAAAATAAAATTAAAAAAAAATCTTACTTGTGCCGGCTATACACAAAATAAAAGCTTACGTTATATAAACAAACACAGAAACCAATATTTTTATATATGATGTAATTGCATAATCCTACCACAGTCGTATAATAATGAAAAAGTATGAATTTGTTTAATTATTAACGATATTTTCCAAAGTAGCACTTTGTTTTTTTATATTTTTTAATCCTTTAATAAATAAATAAATATATATATATATATATATATATATTAATAACTATATTATAATAAGTAGGTAGGCACATAAACAGTAAAAACAATCTAAAACAGGAATAAGTTAGTGTCAACTCTGATCATGCACCTGTCGGTCTATTAAAAGTTTTTTGTACTGAATTTTAAAATTTTGTATACTTTGAAGCGTAAGTAATGGAGGCGGTAACGAGTTCCAGCACTTCGTAGCAGAAAAACGAAAACTACCTCGGAAAGCCGCAGTACCATGGCGAGGTGTACGGAGCAGGAGGGAGGACTTGGCGGCGGCGTATCTGTTATATATATTATATTATATTATAAAGACGAAAGTCTGTTTGGGTGGAGGTTTGTTACCTCTTCACGCAAAAACTAGGCTACGGATTGAGCTGAAATTTTGCACACGTATAGACCATGACCAGGTTTAACACATAGGCTTTTTATCCGGCTACAACGTATGCGAAACGGCGGGCACAAGCTAGTTTGTTATATATTAGCTTGTTTTTGTTTTTTTTGTAACAGTTGTTTTACATAGAATTGCGAGGGAACTGACTCCCAACACACAGCTTACGCTAATTTGGGATTCAGGGCTTGCTTTGTTACCTACCACCTTGTTGTTACAATAAAGAATTTTTATATAAAACAACTTAGCAAAACAGCCCATCAGTGTGTGTAAAGTGTATTTCGAAATGGATGTGTTGAGAAAAAATATTACAAGCAAAATCTATAAAAATATTGCTAGCTGTAAAATTTAAGGGGGTGCAGTCTGTGTGAAGCGCAAGCGCAGTAGAACATTAGACGTCGTAGCACTTACGTAGCCAGTATCTTAGCACGATTTCTGTAGCCCGTCTGCGTAGCGCGTCGTAACACTCCAGTTTGCGTAAGTGAAGTAGAGTCGACGCCTGCACGGCGCGGCACCGCACCGTTGTTGCGTCGCGTCGGCGAAGCTGGCGGCTGTGTGGGCCGACAAGCGGACCAACTCGCCCCGTCTATTCCTTCCTAAGGACAGATGTCCAATGCGGCCGGGCGCCAATCTGGTTCAAGTGCGGAGTGCCAGGGCAAAGTCCCAGCTTTAAAAAAAAAATCCGAGCACGAACGATACGTCCATTCGGTTCGAGAGCAAAGAGGAGTTAGGTACCGACTTTACGGCTCAACGCCAACATATATTATTATTATACTTCACACATAAGGGCTTGGTTCTGGAATGTAATATTATGTTTCTATAATATTATGTTGGAGTTTATTGTATAACAATTTTTAACTTACACAATTATGACATTGATACAATAAAATTATGTGATAAAATCAGTCGTTTTAAAATTATAATTATTGCTGACAAACAAGAATAAGAAGAAGTATTTCTATTCGAAGATTAATATTACAAAGCTCCAAAAAATAATAAAATGCAATTCATCTCAGCCGTAAAACGTCAAATACTGAACACAGGCCTCCCTATGGATCTCCGTGAGGGGCACTTGCCAAACTGAACACACTTGGCAGGCGGGTTGGCGAGCGCAGTACGGGATGTTGGTAGGTGCACGGAAAGACGCTGCTGCCCATCTTGCGAAGTATCCCTTAGCAGGCTCTTACTGCATCCATGGGCATGAGAAGAGGGGCAACATTTTACTTCCGACACCCCAAAAAAATCTCATCTACATAAACTAGTCTCGCTACACTTTTCTTTTTTTTACTCTGACGAGCTCTGTGGCGCAGCGGGCGAAGGTCCGCCTGCGCTGCAAGGGGTTGCGGGTTCGATTCCCGCCTCGGGACAAATGTCTGTACGATCTGCAGATATTTGTTCAGGGTGTTCTGGGTGTTTTTCTATATATAATAAAAATATCTATCTATGTAGTATAATGTATTAAGTATATCAGTCATCTAGTACCCATAACACAAGCTCTGCTTAGCTTGGGGCTAGATGATGCTGTGTGATTTGTCCAGCATTATTTATTTATTTTATTTATTTATTTTTTACTCTTAACTCCATAAGGTATGAAATCGCGTTAATGTAAGAACATCGATTTTTGAATTTTGACATAACTCAGAGGACAGTAAAGTTCAAAATGTAAGTAAAAGTTACTGTATTTAGTCGCTTTAGTAGTCTCGTGGGGAGATTTATTTTGTGACGTATGAGCAAGATTTGGCGAAAAAATAATCGAACTTTTGGTTAGTTATACAAATATGGTCTACATTTATTTTAAGATACGGTTGAAAATGTAATAGAGATTACAAAGATACAACGACATTAGATTCAGTTTTTTTTATTAAAAATCAAAGATTTATTTAGACAATGTTTTAGATCCCAAATTATGAAAACAACTAAAATAAACAAATTTTGTTTATTATTCCATTAAAATAACAGTCACATCTGAAACGTTATACATACATACATACAAATACAAATAATGTTTATTGATCAAAAATCATTGGTACAGTTCAGTATGAGGCCCTGGCTCCCGAACTAGCGTTAGCTGTGTGTCAGGAGACAGTTTCTTCTCACAGTATAAAGTTCTTAATTAATGGATTAGTTAAATTTATATAGACATTGATCTAATGAAAACAAAAACTTATTTTTATAATGTAATAATTGTGTATGATATAGGTACTTATATTATATTATAAATTTATCAAATAAACTACGTTTTTACAAATTCATAAAAATTATATACAATATTATAAATTTAATAACAACATTCATTAGTATTAATAATTACATAATTTAAAGTAGTAGATTTTCCGTGTCATTGTAGTTTAAAATTATCAATAAAGATTTTATTTTATATTTTGTGTTTAAAATATAGAACCTTGGGGCCTGGTAAACAAGATGTTGTTTTTGCGAATCTACATCGGATCCCTGTACAGGAAAGTGTTCCCGTCCTTTGTATGAGGTAGGAATGCAGGGTACAGTTCGTTTATGGTGTCTTTTAATACTGAGGTATATGAACAATTTGCGAACAGACAAAACATTAGCCCTTTCATACACAGGTATCGTTGGGTGTCTAAATGGGAGGTATAGCACAACCTTAAGCGATGCACGTTGAGCTCTTTCAACCTCCAATAGACGCGCTTACAAGCTGTAGCCCAGCAGCATGTACAGTGTGCGTAATTATTTAAACACATAGTGTTGCCAGCTGATAAAGGCAATGCAACTGTGATAGTGAATACCGCAGATTATGAGTCGAAGATTGTACATTTACTTAATGACGTTAATACCTACAAAAAAGTCACTTACAATCCGACTCCTAGGGTTACTACTAAGGTGATCAAGTTGCTACAGAGCTTTAAAGATGAGGAACTGCTGGTGCGCCTTCGTCCACACAACCCCACAACGCCAAAGATATACGGCTTACCAAAGATCCACAAGCCAAACTGGCCCCTCAGACCCATAGTGAGCCAGTTAGATGCACCTACTTACAAAATGTTGCGTCAATTAGCTTCGGTGCTGCAAACATTGACAGGGAAATCTGAAAGCTATGTGAAGGATTCAAGACACTTCGTCCAACTGATCTCAGACATACACATAGAACCACCGGAGATCATGGTCAGCTTTGATGTATCGTCGTTGTTCACCAATGTGCCAGTCGAAGACGCAATGAACGTAATTGCCGATCGAATTAATGCTGCTGACCTGCCCACGGCATATATTGAGTGGACAAGCTATTGTCTAAAGAGCGGCTATTTTGTATGGAAAGGCGACCATTTCATACAAGTGGACGGGGTGGCAATGGGTTCTCCTATCGCGCCGGTAGTAGCCAATATTTTCATGGAGCATTTTGAGGAAAAAGCCATAACAACTGCATGCACTAAACCTCGATATTGGTGGCGGTGGCGGTATGTGGATGACGTATTTTCCATTGTAAGAGAGGATGAGCTGACAGACTTGCTAAAACACCTAAACTCGGTACATCCAAAAATACAATTTACTACTGAAAGGGAAACAGATGGAACCTTACCATTTTTGGATGTACGAGTTACCCGGGACTCGAAAGGTCGTCTCTCATACTCAGTGTATAGGAAACCCACTCACACAGATCTGTACCTACGTGCTGACTCCCATCATCATCCCTCACACCTTCTCTCCGTGCTCAGAACGTTGATCAATCGGGCCCTTAGTTTATGTGATCAGCAACACGTACAAGGTGAACTGGACCATGTAAAGACAGTATTGGAGAGAAATGGGTACTGCTGGCAAAAATGTTCTCGGATGATGTATGCGGATGAGCGCAGGCGAGCTCCAAACGTAGAACGGTCTCCCGTGTTTCTACCTTTCATACAGGGGGTAACAGACAAAATTGGGTACTTTTTACGCCGGAAATACAATATCAAGCCTGTATTTCGGCCATCGAGCCAGATAAGACAGCTCCTGAGGACACCGAAAGACCGGGACCCCCTGAGTGTTTCTGGGGTGTACAGTATACCGTGTGACTGTGGCAAAAGTTATATTGGGGAAACTCGACGAAACCTTGCCACCAGACTGACTGAACACATTCGTAGTGTGAAAAAGCTGGAAACTGAGAAATCAGCAGTCGCAGAACATGCTCTTTCTCAGGACTCGGTTCACTACATACGGTTTGACAAGGCTTCGGTCCTAGCCAGAGAGAAGTTCTTTGTCCCCCGAAAAATTCGTGAAGCGATTGAAATAAGCCGGCATCCGAATTTCATATTTTTAGTTTTAAAATTACAGGATTTTATCGCGTACCTTTTTTATTATTTTCCCGACGTTTCGAACACATTTCAGCGTTCTTGGTCGCGGAAGGACTCAGACTCAGGACGGACGTCCGACGTAAATAACTCAAAAACGATACGGCTTAAAGGAAAAATAAAAACTGTTTAATAATGTGCAAATGAATACCTTTCATATGATACCCCACACGACCTAGTAACTTCACAAAAATTTTTAAAACCCCCCTTCCATCTCCCTTGCCTAAAAAACTATGCAAATTAGAGAGTTTGCTATAATTTTTCTATAAAGTTTACATACATTTTTTTCACTATTGGCTTTAAAGGTTTCACGGGTTTATCACTGCAAACTTCGGAGATAAGGGGGGGAACGGTCGTTTTTTCAACATTTTGGTTAATAATTCAAAAATGGTACAGCTTAGAGGAAAAATAAAAACTGTTTAATAATATGCAAATTACCTTTTATATGACCCCACACGACCTAGTAACTTAACTTAAAAACATTGGGATCCCCTATCCGCCCCCCTGCATTTTCATTTAAACTATACAAGTAAAAGAGTATTATCTTAAACCATTTCAAATTTCAAGTCGTTAGAATTAGTAGTTCTCGAGGTATCCACTGGTGACGGACAGACAGACAGAGAGAGTGATTCCATAAGGGTTCCTTTTTATCATTTTGGTCCGGAACCCTAAAAAGAACACAAGAACATAGTGTCTTCTCCATAATAGAAAAGTGCCGTTGGATTCTTATATATAATTTGTTTTGTAAAACTATGTCAAATTAAAATTGCTTATTAGCCATCTTGGCTAGATTGTAATACTATTAGGGTACAATTACTATATTTTTGTGCACTAAACAATTAAAAAAAAAAGTTATCGATTTGCCAGTTACATAATCGCTTTCACTGAGACAGGTGCTCCAGAGAAATATCCTATTATGTGCTGATGACGCGTGTAAAAATTAATTAAAAATCACTAATCTATTAAAATATGTATACATAACGTTCCGGATGTCACTGTTATTCTGATGGAATAATAAATGAAATTCATATATTATAGATGTTTTTCATAATTTGGGATCGAGAACGAAATAATAATAATTCTTCGATCGTCTATCGTCGTATCTTTGTAATCTCTATTACATTTACAACCTTATTTCGAAACATATATAGACCATATTTGCGTAACTAAACACAAATTCGATAATTTTTTCGCCAACTCTTGCGAAAGCGATTATGTAACTGACAAATCGATTACTGAAGTAGTTTTTATAAACTTTTTTCATCCATATAACCCAAAAAGTACCAGAAAGTCCGTACCTCAATTATTCCAAGGTCCGGACGCAGTGTCACATACTCTTTGCTGTCCGTGTACCGAATGCCAAAAAACTTAATCAAATGCTTTCAAATGTCCACCAATGTCGATTTGTAAGGAAACGTATTGAAAGCTAAAATTTTAATGATAAATAACAAAATCTAAATGACTGTACGAGTACGTTAACTGCAATGGAGAGGGATTTACATCAATTGTAAGTGATAATGTGCTTACAGCAGCTTCTACGGAACTGGTTCAGTTGAACTGGTCTTGCAGCCATGCAGCGTCCCCTGCCGGACAAGCCTCCCTCACTGATCACTACCTACTTGATTCTGAGGGGTTGTTGCCATACACACCACGATTGGCAGGCGGGTTGGCGAGTGCAGTACAGGATGTTGATACAAGGTAAGACGTTGCTGCCCATCTTCCGGAGGTATCCCGTGGCTGATTCTTACTGCATCCCCGGGAAAGCGAGGCGGGGCAACATTCTATTGTCGGCAGCGTTTATATATATACCTAGGTATTATATAGGCTAGTTTTTGAACGTTCAAGTGTACATTTACACAATATATTGTTTTATCGTACGTGACGTTTGTTATCGACGATGGCGCACATGCAGTTGTACGACTGAGGTCACGGACTCGGTAGTGCCTGGGGGCGCGGCGATAGCAGCGCCTAGTCCCCGGGCAAGCCGTCATTTGATTTGACTGACGTTGGTAGTTCCTTCTTTTCGGCTGCCTGTGATGGTGCGTGTCTCTCGTTACAGCTGCGGCGGGTCGGCGGCTGCGCGGGCGCCGGGCGGCGCGCGCGGGCGGCCGCAGGACGGTCACTCACTTATATGCCTACCTATACAAACATTACTACCTCCTTATTAAAAGTTTCAGAGGTTTATCTCCGCAAACTTCTCAAACACACAAGGGGGTGGCCCCCTTGTCTAAATAACTATGCAAATTAGAGAGTTTGCTATAATTTTTCTATAAAGTTTACATACACTTCTGTTAGCTATGAAAGTTTCACGGGTTTATCTCTGCAAACTTCGGAGATAAGGGGAGGAACGGTCGTTTTTTCAACATTTTTGTGAATAACTCAAAAACAATACGGCTTAAAGGAAAAATAAAAACTGTTTAATAATGTGCAAATGAATACCTATCATAAGATACCCCACATAACCTAGTAACTTCACAAAAAAATTGAAAAATTTGGAAAACTAGACCTAGATCCTCTTTCATTCATTTCTGTGATCGACCTCTTGTGCACCGCGAGCGCAGCTGAATCAATAATGACTCGCTCAATTGACATCGCTGGAATTGCTCCACATATTTCGCATTAATTCGGAAATACGAGTTGAAACATAATCCTAAACATAGTCTTAAAACATATAAGATGTGTTTTCTGATCGCTTCTTAACACAATCGATCAGATTCGTTTATGTGCTTATTTCCTATTAACTTGAGATTCAATCATGAATCAATAAATACTTTATTCAGTGCGGCCGCATGGACCTTATTGACGCTTATTACCTAAGTATCTCTATTTGCTATTGTGTGCTGACGTGTCTAGGTTTTGTAATTAGAAACTACTAGTGACCCGCCCCTGCTTCGTTTAGGTGTACACGGATGAACCAAATAGCGATCATTTTGTAAGTATAATGAGTTAAAAAAATATGATTTTCCAAAGTCGCAAACGAAAGTTATTAAGGTTGGTGGTCACAACAACCCTGCCGGATTTTCGGGTTTTTTGTGGCAGGTCTTACACATGGAAACCAGGCATGACACAATTTACCAACACTGCTTCTTCAAGAATGTCTTAACGACAATCACTTCATCAGACAATGGTTCGATATTACTCTCGAAAAGTTGTCGTACGTGTGAACACCCTCCGCCGCCGCGCCCGTAAATACTTTGTGAGAAATACTTTGTAAATACTTTTTTTTTATTCTTTCGCGCTAGAGTTGTAATTTCGCTATAACTCGTAAGATATTCATTCAATATCTCGTAAGAGATAATAATGTAACACATAATTTAAAATTTTACTGATTATTTTATATAATAAAATAAATAAACTCTGAACCGTGTACTCAAATTACATAGTTTAAAGGGCAAATATGTATTTTATGAACTAACTAAGATGTAAAAAAACTCATTCAGATATATATTATTCAAAACGTGTTGGTTAAAACGGCTTCGCAAATAATGCATACTTTTTAATCAAAATTAAAATAATAAAAATTACTATGAGGTCACTATGAGGTATCCATAAGATGTAGACATAATAATGTTGTCGGTGACTTTTTTGTAGACCTTTATAAGAAGAACAATTCTACAATACATCACAAGCACGATAACTTCAATCATAATCATAATGCGTAGTGGGGAGGAGAGGAAAGCCTAACAGACAGACAGACAGGTACACGCGGGAAGCGACTTCAATCTATAAGTAGAATGAGTTGTCAGCGTTGTTAGTCCACATGTCATCTCATCTGCCAAACCTAACAGACAGACAGACAGGTAGACGCGGGAAGCGACTTCAATCTATAAGTAGAATGAGTTGTCAGCGTTGTTAGTCCACATGTCATCTCATCTGCCAAACCTAACAGACAGACAGACAGGTAGACGCGGGAAGCGACTTCAATCTATAAGTAGAATGAGTTGTCAGCGTTGTTAGTCCACATGTCATCTCATCTGCCAAACCTAACAGACAGACAGACAGATAGACGCGGGAAGCGACTTCAATCTATAAGTAGAATGAGTTGTCAGCGTTGTTAGTCCACATGTCATCTCATCTGCCAAACCTAACAGACAGACAGACAGATAGACGCGGGAAGCGACTTCAATCTATAAGTAGAATGAGTTGTCAGCGTTGTTAGTCCACATGTCATCTCATCTGCCAAACCTAACAGACAGACAGACAGATAGACGCGGGAAGCGACTTCAATCTATAAGTAGAATGAGTTGTCAGCGTTGTTAGTCCACATGTCATCTCATCTGCCAAACCTAACAGACAGACAGACAGATAGACGCGGGAAGCGACTTCAATCTATAAGTAGAATGAGTTGTCAGCGTTGTTAGTCCACATGTCATCTCATCTGCCAAACCTAACAGACAGACAGACAGGTAGACGCGGGAAGCGACTTCAATCTATAAGTAGAATGAGTTGTCAGCGGTGTTAGTCCACATGTCATCTCATCTGCCAAACCTAACAGACAGACACAGACAGATAGACGCGGGAAGCGACTTCAATCTATAAGTAGAATGAGTTGTCAGCGGTGTTAGTCCACATGTCATCTCATCTGCCAAACCCTCAGCCAAACCTAACAGACAGACAGACAGATAGACGCGGGAAGCGACTTCAATCTATAAGTAGAATGAGTTGACAGCGGTGTTAGTCCACATGTCACCTCATCTGCCAAACCCCAGCGAACGTCTGTTTCAGATGCGTGTGGAGAGCGCGACACACGCCCAAGCTCGTCGCCGCTTCGGTAAGTAGGTCTTCTATATAATCTAATCTAGACAGCCTGCTAGATCCCACTGCTGGGCAAAGCCCTCCCTTCTCCTCTTCCACTTATCCCGGTCTAGGGCTTCTGTCCGCCAATCTGTGCAATGCGCATCCAGTTCGTCCCGCCATCTCCGCCTGGGCCGACCACGAGACCTCTTTGTGCTTTGTGGGACCCACTGTGTGGTAATTTTGGCCCACAAGTTATTTCTCACGTGATACACGTGTCCAGCCCAGTCCCACTTCAATTTGGTAGATTTGTGGTTGACATCCGTAATTTTTGTCTTAGAGCGTAGTATGGTGTTTCTTATCCGGTCAGTCAATTTGAATCCCAGTATACTACACTCCATTTCTGTCTGGCAGACCCCGAGTTTGGACTTTTGAAGATTAGTCAGAGACCAGATTTGTGCACCATAATTAAGGGTAGGAATAACGCACATGTCCATGAGCCGTCTTTTTAGGACAAGGGGAAGGTTCCCTTCATAAGGTCCTTCATGGCCCAATAGCTCCTCCAGGCGTTTTCAGTACGGCGGGTAATTTTTTTCTCCTGATTCGCATGGAAGGAAACTCTCTGGCCAAGGTAAATGTACTCATTGACATAATTATGCTATCTCCCCACCTCCAACCTGTAAATCGTTTGGTGCTGTTGGTCTTTGACTGTTTCTTCGTGAGTCCTTGCGGCATTAAGGACTTCAGTAAATTTAAATTAATTAGGCCAGGTGCGTGTCGGGCCACGCGCTATCTAGGGTTTCGTAGTTAACCGCAGACCTGTTGAGACGGCAAGTTTGCGTGGGGTGCGGCGTTCGGGGTTGTTTAGCCCCCACTACACGCAGGTAGGTAGGTAGGTAGGTAGGTAGGGTCCTGAAAGGGTTGAAATCAAACAGATGATGTGAATTTACCCTTTACTGTCCTTTAAACATTGATAAACAAAAAAATAACTTTAAACACTGAGAGTTAAATATCACCGTCACTGGCCTGAGCGTTAAAGGGGTAGACGGGCGGCAGCTTCGTTCTTCTCCAGGTATGACTTGGCTCCGTGTTCCAGGATACGCCTTCGCCGATGAGGTATGAGGTCTGAAGCGGTGATTTGCGGCAAGCGGTAGGTGTAGCAGGTATGTAAGTACAGCAGTAGGCCGTAGATGGTCTACCGTGCCTGGTAGGGAAGCCGGGGGTAGACCCGAGCTTCTTTTAGAGGTGTAGTGGAATCCTGGGATCAATGGATAAGCCTTAGAGATTGTTCCAGAACTAGCTGTCCGCCAACCGTTTCTGCCAACGTCGTGATTGCGTTGTGGACTATTTCTCTGAAAATAGCTTAACAGTTATAGTTTTCCTAGAAAGTTCATGGTTAATACTTGTGTTCTATTATCCTTCTGGCTCTAACGTGTCCTGTATGTATCTACTATCTACTTGTGTTGTGTTGCTACTATCTGACTGAAAATAGCTTATATATAGCGTACATAGTGTGGAGCGTACCTATTATTTACCGCTATTATCTCCACAAAGCGTTAGGGTCAATCATAAATATGAAACTTCTCTAACAAACATGGGCACTATTACTTAAGGGTGACATGCATAGTTATTTTGGAGGCCCTTAGTATTGTTAGATATTCTCAGCTTTTTAACTAACAGTAATTTCTTAACTAAAATCAAACTATTATATACTTTTATAATCATATCATATTATTTAATAAAAAGCATATTAATTTAAATGTGTTATAAATGTCTTTGACATCTCTTCAGCGCTCAAAGCTCGGAGTCTGCCAAAGGGCGATGGAGCGTAGTATTCTAGGTATTAAATTAACAGAAAGCATAACCACCACACTGCGCTCCATGACAAATATCGTCGATGCTGTCAATAAATCTGCTAAACTGAAGTGGGACTGGGCCGGACATGTGTGTCGCATGTCGGAAGAAATGTGGGCAAAGATAGCCACCGAGTGGGTCCCACATGCGGTACAACGACCGCGCGGCCGGCCCAGGCGCAGGTGGCGGGATGAGCTGGACATGTACTGTGCTGACTGGTCGACCAACGCCTTGGACCGGGAAGTATGGAATGAGGGAAGGGAGGCCTTTACCCAGCAGTGGGATCCTACAGGCTGATTACATTAGATTAGATTAGTGTTATATAACATGCGAATAAGAAAGGTTCTGGTGCTGCAGGTGCGCGGAGCGGCTGAGTGCGCACTCGCGCAGCGGCCGCGCGTCGCCTGGGCGGGGGAAGGGGGACGGCCGAGGGGAGGGGGCGACGCGCGCTTACTTCCGGGCGCGGCCGCCGCCCGCGCCCCTGCTCCTGTGCGCGCCCCCCGCCCCCGCCCCCGCCGCCTGCCGTCCCGCGCCCCCCTCGCCGCCCGCGCCCCTGCTCCTGTGCGCGCCCCCCGCCCCTGCCCCCGCCGCCTGCCGCCCCGCGCCCCCTCGCCGCCCGCGCCGCTGCATCAGGTACTGCCGCTGTCCACGAACCGATATGGAGAATGTCTCTGCATTACAATACAGAGTAAGTACAGCTTACGTTTAATCCAGGACAGTTTTAAAGTTATTTAAAGCAATTTTAGAGGAATAGTAGAGGAATCGAGCTTTTTCATGCAGAAAATACTAGTTGTTCGCCGCGAACTTAAACTAACCAAATTGTGTATATATTATTATTATTGTTTAATATTATATATATATATTTATCACCGCGGCATTGCAATTGTTATAGGTAGAGCTAACCGCTTAACATCAGGTGGGTCTTCGGATTGTCTCGTCATTTAGAAGTATAAAAAATATAGGTACAATAATAAGTAATACAAAAATTACTTATATAAAATGTTACTGACAGGAAATAAAGTTAACCAAGTGATAAATAGGAGTTCATCTCTAGCTTTTAATGGGCATGATTTAGCTTTTCTGATTTCAACCGGCAGAGCATTCCATAGCCGTATTGCTAGCACAGTGAAAGAATTATCATTAGAAATTGAAGAGTAAAGAGGAGTACTGGAGGCGCTGAAGTTTGTCTAGAAGGGCCTCTGTCATATTGGAGTAGTAGATGTCGGCGTAGTCAATTAAAGGGATCAAAAGAGATTGAGAAAAGATTGAGTAAATTTCATAGCCTCCGCAATGAGGCAGCTGATGCAAACATCTTTCTACTTGTTCGTTCAGATAAGGTGCCAATGGCGGCTCCCTATCTATAAGTACACCAAAGTGTTTAACTGTGCCGCTGAAAGATATATATCGTGATACCATCAAATACAACTTGGGAAAGAGTGGACTAGTCAATCTTTGTAATCATTCGCGAACTACCAACGATAATTGGTAGACTTGAGTTTTCGAAGGATTTAATTTGAGTCCAAAAGTTGTAGCCCACTCTAAAATACGCTTCAAGCCATTATTTATGATGCGGACTGCTCGATTCAAGTTGCTAACATGTGCCTGAGTATAAATCTGGAGATCATCTGCTGTGGTAGGACGAAGATAGTGATAAAAAAATAAGATTAATAAAGATGGAAAAAGAGGTGACTGAATGCCGCCCTGAGCACACCGGCAGGCAACTCAGACCAGGAAAAGTAAACCTCGTCCACCCGAATGCGTTGCCGGCGACCAAACAGGTAACTCAACTCAGACCAGGAAAAGTAAACCTCGTCCACCCGAATGCGTTGCCGGCGACCAAACAGGTAACTCAACTCAGACCAGGAAAAGTAAACCTCTTCCACCCGAATGCGTTGCCGGCGACCAAACAGGTAACTCAACTCAGACCAGGAAAAGTAAACCTCGTCCACCCGAATGCGTTGCCGGCGACCAAACAGGTAACTCAACTCAGACCAGGAAAAGTAAACCTCGTCCACCCGAATGCGTTGCCGGCGACCAAACAGGTAACTCAACTCAGACCAGGAAAAGTAAACCTCGTCCACCCGAATGCGTTGCCGGCGACCAAACAGGTAACTCAACTCAGAGACCGCTTTTAGTTATTACTAATCCGAAGACGAAGACCGTCCATCGGTGCGCGCTGATAGATGTAATCGGCGACTCGAAGGTGCAATAGACGCTGGTGATATGCAGTCTGCGGTGGCCGAAATGAAGGTACTCTTTGCCAACATGTCTACAAAGCACGAAGAGCAATTTAATTCGCTTAAATCTACAGTTGAAGCATTTAGGTCAGAAATTAGTGATCTTGCGGCATCTATTGAATTTTTTACTCAAAAATACGAGTCCTTTGAAACTAAAATTTCTCAATTAGAGACAGAAAGAAGAGAAAATAAAAAGCAAATTCAATTGCTGGAGAGTAAGGTAGAAACTCTTGTAAATCGGTCTCGGATCTTCAAACCTAGAACTCCGTAATGTGCCTAGACTTCACCAAAACGGAGATAAGGCACATTTATTTGAATTGATTTTCAACCTTAGTAATTCGCTAAACCTGAAAATAAATGGCAAGATATATCTGACATCTATAGAGGTAGAGTGGTCAAAAATTGAAACCAACAAACCGATCGTTGTCGAGTTCGTTTGTAAAATGAAAGAGCAAATGTTGCTTAACTCCATAAGAAGTTTGAACAAAGGCAAAAAACAGGCTTTAAGTTGGATGACGCTAATATAGCTGCTGACGTTTATATATGCAAATTACAAGAAATTATAAATAAAAATACTATTTCTATAGTCTGACTATAGACTGGAGTATTTCCCAATGCGTTTAAAAAATCTGTTATTTGTCCTATTTATAAATCTGGTGACAAGAATCTTGTGTCTAACTATCGTCCAATATCCTTACTTCCAACACTCGCAAACATTTTGGAAAAGATAATTAATAAAATACTTGTTCTTGTTAAGTATTTGGAATCTAAGAAGTTAATTTCGGACAATCAGTATGGGTTTAGATCTGGCCATCTTATTTTAAGTAAAGTTGAAATGTTATTAAAAATGTACATGTAAATCAGATCCTAAGCAAGAGCCCGGTTTCCTAGGCCACAGCGTCTGCTTCTCCAGGATACAGGGAGACAATGTTATTTTAGACATAAGGTTTTTGCAAAATAAATACATATCATTTCATTTCAACTATGAAATCAGTCAATAGTCGTCTGAGATAAATATTAAAAGAGCGAAGTATACGCAATATAATATAATATAGTATATTAATACTTCCAAACAGCTAGAGGAAATGCTATCCGATATATGTAGAGTAAGCGAGGAAATAGGACTAGAACTTAACACATCAAAGACAAAGCTAGCAACTAACAGCACTAAAAACCCTATCTCAATAAACCAAAACCAACTAGAATATGTAGAGAGCTATGTCTATCTTGGCAAAACAATATCATTCAACAAGAAGAGACACAAAGAAGAAGTCGAGAGAAGGATAAACATGACATGGAACAAATTTTGGAGCCATAAAGAAATCCTTAAATCAAATTAAGAGTGCGGCCGCGGCCTATAATTCGGTGAGACGTTACACCACTTCGCTCTCGACAAATAATTGCTTAAAAAAGTTAAAAGCTGTTAAGTTATTAGTTTCTAGTGGAAATCAGTTTAACTTTTCTACCAGTGACAAAGTGGTGTCATCAAGTCATTGATCATATCACCGTATAAAGTTTTACAAACAAATTATAAAGTTTAACCGACGGTTATTTGTAAAAACTCGACAGTTACCGTGTATATTGTGCAGTGAGTCATACGCCAACCGCTCAGCGCGCACCAAACGTAAATTGCTGCAGTACTGCTAAGTAATCTGTGGCACGGTCGCAGCACAGCTGACTTACTAAAGGTGCCTACTTACCGTGTTTCGTTTGCCTTGACGGATATTTCTGCTTCTACAACATGGTAATTAATTGCGCAGCCTGTACGAAGACGATTAGAGCAACCCAACATATAAAATGCATAAAATGATCCAGTAGCTTTCATCCACTATGTGTAAATCTCTCCGATATTAAGAAATTATCTGAGGAAGTTAAATCAAACTGGATATGTTTCCTATGCCAACCAAAGGCGGCAAGAAATGACAATACGCCCGTGCGTGCGACTGCCACACATTGCGACGATCCTACCACTAATCGGGATGTCCCTCGGAAGCTAACGGTACCTGAAAAATCTCCGTCCACTGCTCAAAATGATACCGACTCGTTGAGTATATTGGCGTCAGAGATGAGACTACTCCGCGAAGATGTCGGGGACATAAAATCACAGATGAAACTGCTCACAGATCACATTGAAAAATGCAACTCCCGCTTAGACGACTACTCGGACAGACTATGTGTCTTGGAAGAACGCACCTCAGTAATAGTCTCCCTACAAAACACCATCTCTATCTTACGGGAACAACAAAGCTCGAGTGCCCAGGCGTTACTAAAAAATGAACTGGAAATATCTGGTATTGAGGAATCGCAAAATGAAAATCCAAGACAGATAGTCAAAGCTATATCTGAAAAAATTGGCTACCAGATTGAGGAGGATGACCTGGACTATTCAATAAGAGTAGGTCCCAGGCAGCGCCGAGGAGAATATCAGCCGTCGCCGACCAAAGATCCATCCAGGCCCCAGCCCCGACCTCTAGTTGTCAGGTTCCTTCGTCGATACCAGCGTGATGACTTCCTCAAACTAGGGAAGGCCAAGAGAAAACTTTGCAGCTCAGATATAGTCGACTTCGGATCGCGACAAAACATCTACATCAACGAGAGACTTACATATGAAAATAGGCAGTTATTTCGAGCAGCCCGCCACCGCTGTAAAGACTTCGGTTTTAAGTACTGTTGGGTCAGGAATGGCTCAATCTACGTCCGTAAGCAGGAAGGAAACCCACCTATCCATATTAAATCTATGGACGAACTGCTTGCCCGTGTTTTCGCTTCTCCTACTGACTAACATCCTCGTCATAATAGTTAAATTAAATAAATGTTTATCTAAGGCTTTTCATACACAAACCAAAACCTTTTTCCATTTATCTATGAAAGTGGTATTGGGTTTACCTTCTCATAGATACTTATTAGGTAAGATTTTAATAACATATTTAATAACTAATATGTTAATTTTTAAAACGACTTTAGGGGACGTTTTGGCTTTGTTTTGGTCTAAAAGTAATAAATGGCATGATATTGTATGTCATACAAACACTCGAACGCATACTGTAAATGTCAGCCTTCTACATACATACAAATCTATTCACAACATAACAAGCAAGAACAACACATCAAATTTGGTTATAATTTCCAAAGCCGACTGGAGATTTGGGGGGGGAGGGGGGGAGGGGGGGGGAGTGGGGGAGGGGGGAGGGGGGGGAAGTGGGGGGAGGGGGATACCCCCCTGTACCATCCCCCCCCCAAGCAAACCCATGGTTATGGAGATAACCATGGTCAAAGTTTTTAGGTTAGAATAACGATTTCCATTATGGATTTAAGGATGGGGAGGGGGCGGAGACGGGGAAGGGGGGAGGGGCTACCCCCTGTTACATCCCCACCCCGCGGAGTTATAAAAAAAACCTAATAACCTACTGTTTCTCCATCTCGGTTCTGCCGCAGCAGTGTTTTTGGGTGGTTATAAAAAAAAAACCTAATAACCTACTGTTTCTCCATATAGGTTCTGCCGCAGCAGTGTTTTTGGGTGGTTATAAAAAAAAAACCTAATAACCTACTGTTTCTCCATCTCGGTTCTGCCGCAGCAGTGTTTTTGGGTGGTTATAAAAAAAAACCTAATAACCTACTGTTTCGCCATCTCGGTTCTGCCACAGCAGTGTTTTTGGGTGGTTATAAAAAAAACCTAATAACCTACTGTTTCTCCATCTCGGTTCTGCCACAGCAGTGTTTTTGGGTGGTTATAAAAAAAAACCTAATAACCTACTGTTTCTCCATCTCGGTTCTGCCACAGCAGTGTTTTTGGGTGGTTATAAAAAAAAAACCTAATAACCTACTGTTTCTCCATCTCGGTTCTGCCACAGCAGTGTTTTTGGGTGGTTATAAAAAAAAAACCTAATAACCTACTGTTTCGCCATCTCGGTTCTGCCACAGCAGTGTTTTTGGGTGGTTATAAAAAAAAAACCTAATAACCTACTGTTTCTCCATCTCGGTTCTGCCACAGCAGTGTTTTTGGGTGGTTATAAAAAAAAACCTAATAACCTACTGTTTCTCCATCTCGGTTCTGCCACAGCAGTGTTTTTGGGTGGTTATAAAAAAAAAACCTAATAACCTACTGTTTCGCCATCTCGGTTCTGCCACAGCAGTGTTTTTGGGTGGTTATAAAAAAAAAACCTAATAACCTACTGTTTCTCCATCTCGGTTCTGTCACAGGCAGTGTTTTTATTTTATACATTTCCTAAATAGCTTCGGAGTTGTATTTAGGAAGAACTAGTTTAGCCTTGGCAAAACTAGTTTGCCTCAAGCCAAAAAAGAAGAAGAAGAAACATAATGGCGTCGCTTCGCATTCCGTTCAGAGCAGTGTAAAGCGTAACATTGCGTATTTATTATACACCAATGATAATTGTGAAAATTTAAAAATATTTAAGTAAAAGAACATGACTTAAAATGGAATAAAATACAACTCGACTGTGTTAACGAAACGTAAAGTGTCGACTTTCTCGTCTGACATGACAATTAGTTGTCAAATTGAAGTGGTGATTGTGTGTTATTTCCCAGTTTGTATGAAAACTAAAAATAAATATATCTCGTGAACCGTAAATTTGCTTAACCTGAGACTTTGCAAAACGCTTTCTTTTGGTGAGTACTATCTACAAAAAAAATATGGACTTTCAACTCGCCAGTCGGCCTTGGAAAGTATATCCTCAAATTTTGTGTACCTATCAATAATCTCGAGTGAGTTTGTGTGTGCAAAAATGTTTTTATTTTTAAGTAAAATAGGGAATGAAACGATATCAAAATTAATCATTAGTTTTTATATAATACTAAGCAGTTTTTTCGAGCATGCAAATATGCAATACGACACCTTCTACACTCTGATTTACTCTATACAAGCACAACAATTCAAGCCTCACTCACACATACACGACACGCACATAATCAATCATAAGAGCAGTTTCGCAACTACCCAATCTATTAACGTTGGCAATAAAATGACAGACTTCCTTTTGAAATTACCAAAACTCAATTTTTTAACTTTTAAGCATGGTTTTATTTAGTGTTTCTAAGGATATTGATGAAACCGTAACTATTGACTGTCATACTCACAAATCTTTAGAAAGTTGTAAAAAATATTTCACTGGAAAGCTTTTTAATTTTAAAATACTTTCTTTCAACATAAGGAGTTTACAACGTAATTTCGACGACTTTACAGTGGCCTTGAAACGTCTTGACTCAGATGTGGACGTAATCGTACTAACCGAGTGTTGGCTCTCAGATGCATCTGTAATCACGCCTTTGCCTGGCTACAACGCCTATCGCTCTGAGGTACAGCTGAATAAAAATGTAGGCGTAGTAATCTATGTTAAACATTCCCACGCAGCCTCACATATCCATGCCTCACTGAATGACGCCGACTGCTTATTATTAACCCTAGACAGTAATACTGCAGTACTGGGAATTTATCGTTCTCCCTCCACAGTATCACTAGACTCATTCATGAACTCGCTGGACAGCTCGTTAGTCAGCCTAAGAAGTAAGTCTAACATAATAGTTGCTGGTGACATGAATATAGACATATGCTGTCAAATGTCAAATCAAGCCTCCGACTATCTTTGCGTTATGGCATCCCATGGTCTCCTACCAGTTATAACAAAGCCGACAAGAGGCCAGTCTTGTCTCGATCATATATTTATAAAGTCTCATGCAATCTCTTGCGGTCATGTTTGCGAGTCTTCCATTACTGACCATGACATCACTTTGGCTGGGCTACTCTTACCCAAACAAAATACTCTTGTACCCCGCTTTCGCCCAAAACTTGATATAGACGCTGCTGCATCCGAACTTTCATGCACAGACTGGTCCCTTGTTACCAACGAACAAAGTGTTGACACTGCAATCTCCACTTTTTATGACCTGGTTAATAAAAGCATCAAAAAACACACAAGGAAAGTCAAAATCGGCCGTAACATGGTAAGTATCAAACCTTGGATAACACCTGCGCTTATCAGGTGTACCAGACATCGAGATAAGTTGCACAAAGAATCACGGTTACATCCTAAGGACTCAAATCGACGACAAGTGTACACGAGGTACAGAAATTTCTGTAACAACTTGCTACGGAACACTAAGTCTGAGTACAACAGCCGACTTATAGAAGAGAACAAACATAATCCAAAGCTAGGTACTCTGGAAATCTATAAAAGGCATCTGTTATAATTCCTGTCGTAGTAATGACCTAACAGAACTCCTTAAAACACGTCCAACAACCAAAGAGTCACTCAGTCACTGTAATAGTCATTTTGTAAATGTAGGAAAAATGCTTGCGAACAATATTCTGGATAAGTTACAATCAAATGAAGAATTATTAATAAATAACTTCAAATCATGCAATCGGATCGTCGATTCCATGTTTCTTTGTCCCACTGATCCTAGTGAAGTTCAAGGAATAATCTGCTCTCTCAAACAAGATAGTTCACCAGGCATTGACCTTATTACTGTGCCCTTGATTAACAAATGTGTGTCATTTTTCGTTACTCCCCTGACTCACATAATTAACCTTAGCTTAAAAACAGGACTATTTCCGGACTGCTGGAAAGCTGCTGCGGTGTCTCCCATCTTTAAGAGTGGCCTAAAAAATATCCCAGATAATTATAGACCCATAGCACTTCTTAGTATCCTTTCCAAAATTCTTGAAAAAGTAGTTAACACTCGTTTAGTAAAATATTTAGAAAATAAAAAGATTATCTCCGAAAGACAGTTTGGTTTTAGAAAGGGCAGATCGACCGAAGACGCTGTCTTCTTACTAGCGGAACTAGCTTCTACTTACACGGACAGAGGGGAATGCTGCATCGGCGTGTTTCAAGATCTAGCAAAAGCTTTTGACACCGTCTCGGTCGGTCTGCTACTGAAGAAACTCGAATGTATTGGCGTAAGAGGGATCCCTCTCACATGGTTCAGGAGCTACCTAACAAACCGGAAACAATGTGTAAAAGCAAACGACATCTACAGCGAGCTACTTCCTATTGATTACGGTGTCCCGCAAGGTAGCATACTTGGCCCGACCCTATTTATCCTATATATAAACGACATCTTACAAACAGAAATTGAAAATGGTGAAATGGTTGCATATGCGGACGACACCGCAGTTTTATTTCATGGAGAGAGTTGGAAACAAGCGTTCTCACTGTCAGAAAAAGGACTATCTACCATCAGTAAAGCTCTCGATCACAGTCTTCTTACCTTAAACGTCAAAAAGACGAAATACATAACTTTTTCGAAAACTGCCGCTGCAAGTCACCACTATGTCGCTAAGGATGTACTCATGTACTCAGGACTGCCAACTATCATGCATCTATACCTCAATCGACAGAACTACCTCAATTAAATACCTGGGCGTCACTATCGACGAACACCTATCCCATAAACCACATCTGACAGATCTCTCAAACCGTGTCAGAAGACTAATTTTCATTATGAAAATGCTCCGGGACTACTCCACGCGATATTTTAAAGCTGGTCTACACTTCTCTATGCCAGTCGATCATACAATACTGCATTTCTGTGTGGGGTAGTGCGGGAAAGAGCTACTTCATTCAACTAGAAAGAGCCCAGCGGGCACTTTTAAAAGTTGCCTTCAAAAAGAACTTCCGTTTCCCTACTGATGATCTGTACAGGGAGGTAAGGGTTCTTCGCGTCCGACAGCTATACGTTTTAAGTGCTACCACTAAAACTCACAGACGCATTAGATCTCGCCCTGACTACGAGACTATAATTACGAGACGCACCTACAGGATACCTCTCCCAACTGTCCAGTCGCTGATGGCTAGACGAAATCCCTCTTTCTCCCTACCTCAAACCTACAACAAAGTGTGTCAGTTGTTAGATATAAATAACTGCAGTAACTACGCCTGTAAAAAAGCTGTAAAGGAATGGTTGCTCACACTGACTTATTGCGACACAGAACAACTTATCTAGCCCTCTTAATCTTTCCACATATGTCAATACCACACCACGCTCTCACAAACACACACACATACTCACACACAAACACACATACTCACACACAAACACAAGCACGCGCACACATACACATTCACCCATCACACATACACATACTAATTCACACAATCTCACCACCAGATAGATGCTCTTTTAATACCCATGTTAATACCACTACGCTAAAATATATTTCTTTTTTATATAATTTTTTTCTTTTTCATACAAACAATCACAATCATTATTTTGTCACTTAGTCTAAGTTTTGTAACGCGCCACTCAAATGTTTATTAATATTCCACGTCGTCCTGTTAACGCGCACTCTGATTCCCAAGATACAAGCTTTTAGCTTAGTTTGGGTGTCAACGGTAATCTTATATCTGATCTGTATCTTGTGTTTTAATGTAACTGCGCTGTATAATTTGTTTTCTTTTTGGTAATAAATATGATTTATGATAAATATTCCAGTAAAATATAAAAAAATTGTAATGGACACTAACTTACTCCCTTGCTTAGCTTATGGATCACAAACCTGGATCTACAATGAAAACACCAGACAAAAAATACAGACAACACAACGATCTATGGAACGAAGCATACTGAACATCAGGCTACAAGATAGACAAAGTTGCAAAGATATAAGAGAAAAAAACAAAAGTGATAGATGCATTAACATATACCCAAACACAAAAGTGGAAATGGGCCGGCCACTTGGCGCGCCAGCAAGACGACAGATGGGCCCGAAGAACGACGGCGTGGACTGGGCCGACAGGAAAAAGAGCCAGAGGCCGCCCTCAAGAAAGAATGAATGAATGAATGAATGATTATAACTTTATTGTACACCATAAAATAAATAACAGTAGAAGATAAGATACTTAACTAAATGCACAATGGGCGGCCTTATCGCTAAAAGCGATTTCTTAAAGATGGGCCGATGAAATAAAAAAAGTAGCGGGGACGCACTGGATGGAAAAAGCAGAAGACAGAGACGCATGGAAAAGTATGGAGGAGGCCTTTACCCGAAAGGGGCCTTAACTTATATATTTTGTTTGTTAACTTCATCATAATCTAATACCCAACTGTTTTATAAGTTATTGAAATAAAAGGCTTTTTATTTATTTATTTATATATTAATAGCCTGTATAGGCTAGAAGCGCAAAATCAACATTATTAAAAACATTGCTGATATCCAGCAATGACAGTTCAATAAATCGGGTCATCTGCAGCTTTTTATTCTTTACGCTGCGGGTAAGAGCCTATTTACCCTAGCTTCTACTCTAAAAGCCACCACTTTTAGGTCACGGGCTATCGCCCAGATGCCTTCCTGGCTTCAGGTGGTCCATCTGCGGTTTTTTGTTTGATTCGTGTGCTCCAGCTTCGCTCCTTCAGGGAGTCGTGTGCGTGCGTGACGCAACAATTCGCGTGATCGCGGGTGGCGTGCTGGACCCAATGAGCTTCAGTTGTAGACCGTCACGCCAAACGCGGTCGAAGGACTTTTTCACGTCAAGGAAGACTCTGCTAGTGGAACGGCCGCAGTTCAGCTCGTAGGTGAGGTGGTGCAGAATTCGCATGAGCTGTAGCGTCTTAGAGTGTTTTCTGCGAAAGCCAAACTACTTGGGTCTTGTTTCGATATAAGGGCTTAGTCTACGCAACAGCAGACGCTCGAACAGTTTTGCCATGGTTGGGACAAGCGTGTTGGGATGGTAGCTTTCTGGTAGTAGGCGGTCTTTCCCCGGTTGGAAGGACTATAACTTTGCCGGCTTTCCACTGGTCCGGAAAATGGCCTGTTCGCAGGATCCCGTTAAAGAGTTTTGTCAGTGCAGTCACCCCCCTTCGTGGAAGTTGTCGGAGAGCAGTATTGGGGAGACAATCTTAGCCTGGTGCCTTTCTTCTGAGTAGACGAAGAACAGCTTCCCGTACTTCGGCAGAGGATATAAAATATTATCCGCGTAGTGGAGGTGGCTGGTTGGTCAGGAACTCCTGTGGCTTCGTTTGTACGTGTTGGTCGTTTATTTCGTCTTGGGCATCATCTCGAACGGGATAAGCAGTGAACTACTCCTCTAAGTGAGCTGCAAGGATCAGCTCGGTCTGCTGGAGCGAACTGCCTCTGACCCTGTGCTTTAAGTAGTGGATAGGTTGCGATCGGTGCGTTAATGAGCTGACGATTGAGAGCATGTAAGCTGGTTTCGTAGTCTGCAGCATGGTTCCTTTCGTCCCATGATGCACCTCGCCAGGCTTCTATTTCAACCGAGATTTCTGCAGTCAATTTGTTGAGTTCGGCTTTTGCTGTCGGACAGCCGCTCGCGCACCCCGCTGCGGTGTACATGCCAGCTGGAGGGCGCGGGCTGCGGTATACATGCCAGCTGGAGGGCGCGGGGATGCCACCTGCAAAGCGCCTCCGGAACCTGGGCCTTGAAATATAAATATTTCGTCAACACATAAAAAAAAAGTTTATTTCAGACATTGTACAGATAACGAAGAACACATACATAGTCCATATATGAAACATAGTAACTGTTTGTACCAGATCATTTCAAAATCTAGGTTTCATACTTAGACAGAGCACTAATTTTAAATCCGCATACGTCATAAGAATCTTGTACAATGCCCTCGTGCGGAGTCATCTAGAGACGAATATGGAAAAACCTTAAGCTTGAAAAAATACAAAATAATTACTTACATGTTTTTTGTATCTAAAGCAGTACGGGCAAAGCAGTATCTCTAATACCCGCTGATGTACCCGAGTCTGTTTGTAATAGGTATGGTCGGCTACTGTAGACTCTCGGTAAGGAGAAACCTAGCGCTGGTATTTTATAGGGTTATCAAAATAATGCGATTACGTGAAAATTATAAATATTTTCTTATTTTAAACCAGACACGTATACGCACTACTCGTGTATGTTTCTCTACGCGATACGCAATTTTTCAAAATGGTACCACAGCAGTGAGTGAAAATCTGAGGACCCACCAATTATATTTTAGGCGCACATTCTTGCACAAGCCTAGCTTTCTGCCTATGCACTATATCTCCTCACTCTCCGACCATTAATTTAGAATTTTCCTGCTGGAACAACGTTACCCCAGCAGGAATCTGTTTTTCCTTTTTTTTCGAAAACCACAAGACGCACTTATTTTCTATGCGGCGCATACTTATAAGCATATGAAGCACAAATTTTGTGTTCCATTTATATCACTCTAGGAGCCTCTTTCCTGCTGGGGTAACTTACACAAATAACGGTGTCGGTTAGTCCTTACAGCTAATGTACCACTGCAATAGCGGCATTATTAATGATTCGCAAGCCCAATCATGCTGTACGCATTGGACAGCCCGCATAATACAGTATCTTATTTAAAGGAAAAGAAAATATCACGAAATCGACGACGAATACAGAGTTTATTGCGCGAGTTAGTCGACAACCTATCGATAGGGCAACGCCGCCGCCGCACGCCGCCGCGGCCAAGCATCCCCGCACCCGCTCCCGCGCCCGCTGTCGCGCCCGCGCCGTCTCTCGTCGAGCGCAGCACGAGTGTCCGCCAGGCACGCTCTGCGCCGCCGCTCAGAACTGCGTCCTCTCCGTCTGATTCAAGGTAAAATGTTAGGTAATGTAACGCTTACACAGCACTTAGGACGACGACTTTGATGTTTATTGCAGATGCATGGTGCGCTGGGCGCTCGGCGTGCGCGCGCTGCGAGACGCGCACGTGCGGCTCGTGCAGCGGCAGCTGCGTCAGCTGCGCCGCCTCAACGCCGCGGTAGACGCCGCGTCCGCCGCGTTCATCGCACCACACAACGCCGCGGTGGATGCCGCCGCCGCCACGCTCACCGCATCACACGACTCCGCGGTGGATGCCGCCGCCGCCACGCTCACCGCACCACACAGGCACAAAGTTCTCTGAAAACGAAGCTCGCTTCCTTCTTACACCTTATGCGCATACTAACATTATTCTGTAAAAAAATCTTGTATTTTTTATAGGCAGAAAAGAACCCAATGGTAAATAAATTAACTAAGTTGCCTTAGTAACAAAATTTATTTTGTTAACTTATTTATAACTGGCCCTCGTGGTTCACCCACTTATGGCCTATTATTTGAATATATCGCACCCCTAGAACAAGACAGCGCTAAGTCGAAAAACTACTTTGTTCAGAATCAACGAAAAACCGTTATCTGCTTTTGTATCGAAGTTATTGACAAAATCTTGAGTGTTTCATGTAGCGTATCTAATGTAAATCAATATTATATTGTTTATTTCCCTTAAGAAACGTCGAGCAAGCGATTATATACATTTTTCGTTTTAAATCTCTATTTTATAATTATCTCATGAAATAAAAATTAACTATTTTGAGATACGTCCTTCTTGTTGAATGATTCTGATATAGTGCTCTATTATTTTACCATCTATTGGTTAAGTGTAAATAAATAATAAGGGCGTATTTGATCTGTTATCAGGAATTTTACTGTTGTTAGTAAAATAAAAGACAAAAAACTACGAAAATCAGCATCTTTATTAAAGTTTGTTTAACAATCAAAAGTTTAATAATCAACATCGTCATTCAAGAACCGTAGTTTGGTTTTGGCTATAGTGATTATTATATCATGAAACAACACAGGCAGGCACGAAATAACAAAACAATCTAGAAAAAATAAAGCAGAGTTAACACAATTAAAGAAGATGGGAAGGAAATACTAAGTTTCACCGTATGATAAGTATTTACTACATACTACTGACTGTGTACAATGTTATACTGTTAGGTAAAAAATGCTTTACAATCTTTATCATCTTGGTAACCTACGATAATCTTATTATTTTTATTTAAATGTTAAATTAAACAATAAAATATTAATTGACTTAAATATCATAGAATCTACCAGGTAGGTACTAATCAAAACAAAACGTCTTTAAATCTGTTATCTAAGATGACACTTAAAACTTAGTTATAACTTTTTATTCAGTTCTGTATTAACTTCTTTAGGTATCCGTCTTTATAAGTAATATGTCTTTTATAATGAATGACATAGAGGTATTATAAAACAATTATAATAATCACAATGTTATAAAGACGATCTATTTGACGAGCTCTGTGGCGCAGCGGGCGAAGGTCCGCCTGCGACGCAAGGGGTTGCGGGTTCGATTCCCGCCTCGGGACAAATGTCTGTACGATCTGCAGATATTTGTTCAGGGTGTTCTGGGTGTTTATAAATAATAAAAATATCTATCTATGTATACTACTCAAAACAAAATAAGGGCCACCACTTATTTTCGGTATATTTTTTTTCGACCAGGTTTTTTTGCTTTGTATTTCTTTTAATTCGATAAAACAATGTTTTTTTTAATTAAATTTAATGGATTTTAATAATTTTATACAAAAAATACTTAATCTTAGGATGATTTTGGTTTTTATCACTTTTTAAAGCTGTTTACACTTTACAATAGGATTAAGTTGTAGACTTAACGCACAGCAGAGTTGTTTACTTTTGAGGTGTTTAATAACGGGTATGTCCTCCCCTTTTCAAAACACATTCTTGAAGCCTCAATGGCATGCTCTCAATAAGATGACGGACATTTTCCTCTGGGATCTCCTCCCAGCACCTTTTCAACAATTGAATCAACTGTTGCTGGCTGTGCACATCCTCTTCAGCTGCCTGGACTCGGCTTTTTAATTGGTCCCAAAGGTGTTCAATGGGATTCAGGTCAGGGCTGTTCGCAGGCCATGGCAAAACCTGAATATTGGCTTCCTCCAAAATAGAGATGGTCGCCCAGGCTGTGTGCGGTCGTGCATTATCCTGCATCAGGATGAAACCGTCAACCACTTGTTGTGAAAATGGGATGACATATGGCCTGACTACCCGTTCGATGTAACTCTGGGAGGTTACAGTGCCTTCATTCAGAAAAACAAGGTCAGTTTTGCCTTCTAACCTAATCCCGCCCCAGACCAAGACATTGGGGCCACCATACCTGTCACGTTCGTGAATGCAAGGATCAGAAAGTCGTTCTCCGCTTCTTCTCCACACTCGCATACGTCGATCGTCACTAGAAAACTTCACTTTACACTCATCCGTAAAAAGCACCTTACGCCATTCCCCAATGCCCCATTCGAGATGTTGACGCGCAAACATTAATCGATTTGCACGATGAGTCCCGGTCAGTTTAGTGCGGGTTACTGGCCTTCGTGAACGTTGCTGGTCTTCATGCAAACGATTCCTAATGGTCTGGTTGCTGACAATGGTACTAGTAGTCCGGCGTAATCGGTTTTGTAATGCGCGCGCTGTCACAGTACGATTACGTCGCGCAGTAAGTCGCACGTACCGGTCTTCATGGGCAGTGGTAGCGCGAATTCTTCGAGAGCCACGACGCCGGGATACACTCCCAGTCTCCTGATGCCAGTTCCAAAGATTTTGTATAGCCCTTCGCGAACATCCCAGCTGTAAAGCCACGGCACGTTGCGACTGACCAGCCTCTATCATTGTTACGGCTCTGATAGCAGACGCATTGTCCAAATGGCGTCGAATTCTTGGCATTTTACGGTTAAATGATTAAATTACACTCTTAATGTCCGAAAACAACCGTCGTTGTCAGTAGACTTGCGTTAAACTGATCTGAAATCAAATCACAAAATAAACTGAACTCTACCCACTTCACGATATTCCAGAGATCAATTTTTTTTTACCATAACGTTAACACCAATATCCCTAGTACTTGACTGTTATCGTTAACTAGACCCTTGAGAACATAGTGGCATTCATAAAAAATAATTCGATCAACGAAGGTCAGCAAAAAATCGTCTCAAAACAAAAATACTCAGGTGGCCCTTATTTTGTTTTGAGGAGTATAGTATAATGTATTAAGTATATCAGTCATCTAGTACCCATAACACAAGCTCTGCTTAGCTTGGGGCTAGATGATGCTGTGTGATTTGTCCAGCATTATTTATTTATTTATTTATAAAGATCAACAAGTACCTTCTTTTTAAAATATGAGGTATAAAATGTAGAAAAACCTTGATCTTTGTAGCGCCTTGTACGATTTCGGACGCACACCACATCGCCACAAGGTGATCTGACGTTCAGCGATCTGTTTTGAGGGGTTTGATACAGAAACATACGCCTTACTTGTATTCCGCAATCGCTTAGCAATGTTGGATTTCCAGCCGCTAGGATTTTGTTTCTTCTTTTTTTTTAGCTGCGGATCGTTGGTGGTCTCGGTGACACTTGCAACAAAAGGTTGTGTCTTTATGGCTGGATTGAGTTAAAATAGTGTTGCTGGGTGAGCTGCTGCTGCTACTGGAGCTTGATGATAATGAACTCGACTCTGTTGAGGAGCTCGAGCAGGAAGTAGTAGAAACTCTTCTAGTAACTACAGGAGGCCGAGTTTTTTGTTTAGCAGGGAGAGAGAAAGTGGGATCTGTATCTGAATCGTCTATGAAATCACTTTTATCTCTTGGACCAGCTAATGTACCAACCGGTATTTCTGTTACCTTTCTATTTTCTGACGAAAGATTTTATGATTCTGCAACGACTAATGCTTCAACCGCTGGTGATGAAATGACTGATGCCGCCACACTGGAAAGTTCAGAATCATTTTCCATATAAATTTCTTGGACAGCTAACTCGTCCTCTATTATGGTTGCCCCAATTGCCTTTTCGAGCATCAGCAGGCCGCGACCCTTCATTATCTGCCATAAAATGAGTGAAATCTAAATTAATTCAAAAACAGAGCATTATCTCAAACATGTTTTATTTTATCCTATTACAATAAGAAAAATACTGCTTAAAAATACTTTTCTTTTAATATACAACTATAGTAAGAATTCAAAGTACTCAGAATTCATTTTTAATAATTTTTGAATAAACTATGGTACATTTTAAATGTGCCATCAATAGGGCGTTATCTAATAAATTTTCACCTATTTCAAACAATAGGGAACTATTTTGGAATAATAAAAAAAACTAACATACCTTCGTCAATAATACTGCCATATTTCGGAATACTGTTAAAACGCCAACCAGGAACATTCTCCAACACGGGATTATCACGAAATAACTCGCAGAAAATGTCTGAATAACTTCAAAAACACTTGATTATTCCAAAATAATTTGGCTTTGCGTAAGCGCAATACGGTTTGTTTTGATGGTGGCCTTGTTGCAACTAGACATAAATTCGTGTTCGTGGTATGACCTTTGACTCGTCGATTCACTAAGAGCGACGCACAGTGCCATCTCTTGAGCGTCTGTGCGAATATAAATAAGCCTGTCTTAGTGGTATACGCGTTAAAACTTCGCGGATTCAAATATACAATAAAGTCGATTTTGAGATTTTTCGAGATAATTCCGTCTTGTTCTAGGTGTGCGATATAACCCTGTATATTTAGCTTTTATTTCATATATCCGAACTTTATTTACCTACATCACAATAATATTAGTTTAATGTGTTGTAAAACAACTAGTGTTTAAGTGTTGCACCTTTAAAACACTACTATAACATCCGCTTCGTTGGTTGTGGCGGTTGTAGATTGAAAGACACTTACTGGGGCGTTATAATCATTTAATTGTATAAGTGAAGAGACAGACAATTACACACATTACTAGAGTCAACACTGAACAATATAAGTTTTACAGTCACTTAGGCGGTTATCACACTGCCACGCACCACGCTGCATGTTGCGCGTCGACGCAGATCTGCATCATCGTGCGGGTTTTTCACGCACTCACGCGCGTTGCTGCGTTTTGTGGATTCACGGCGGCTCTGACTCATTTCATTCGAAGCTGTTCACTAGACTGCGGGACTCGGTGTGCCATTCCTTGCGTCTCACCCCGCACCTACGCGTGGGGATGCATGATGCTCCGCGCTTGAGCGCGTGATCTGCATGAACGCGCGTAGATACATTTTCTGTGTGTTGGACTGTGCGTGTTTTCTATACAAAGGGAAATACTTACAAGCAACGTTAGAAGACGCATTCACGTAACATGCAGCGTGGTGCGTGTTATAGTCCTAGTTCCTAGTTCTTACGCTAATGTCATTTTTTCATTTGGAAACTTTTATACTATACTGTTATATGCTGTTCTTAAGGTTTTAATAATATATAACAAAAACCCACAATTTTTCTGGTCATTTATTAAAAATAAAAAAAGAGAAGGAGGTACCTATCCTTCTCCCATGTACGTTCAAGATAAAAGTGCATCAAAAGGCGATAAAATCTGCGAACTTTTCGCGGAAAACTTTTCTTCCGTTTATTCCACTGATTCCCCAGACACCTCAACTCCTTCATCCCTCTCTACGAATACTCTCTCTGATGCCTTTACAACCCTCTGCTCACTTCATATATGTTACGAGGATATTGAAAAAGGACTCAAACAACTAGACATCGGAAAAGGAGCTGGATATGACGGCATACCCCCGATTTTTTTCAAAAAGTGTGCCCTTTCACTCTCTGCTCCATTGTACACTATCTGTAACTCTTCTCTTTATAAAGGAATATTTCCAGATATATGGAAAGACGCTAAAATAGTCCCAATTTTTAAATCAGGTGATAAAAATAATGTAACCAATTACAGGCCAATATCAATATTATCAGTTCTTGGAAAAGTGTTTGAAAAAATAGTTACACAACATTTGTCCTGGCATTTGAAACAAATCATCACAGAATCTCAGCACGGATTTATGAAGGCACGCTCAACCACTACCAATTTACTAAGCTACTCTTCAGAGCTTACTAAGTCTGTAGACAACAGAATCCCTGTTGATGCCATTTATACTGATTTCAGTAAGGCGTTCGATAAAATTGATCACAATTTATTAGTACGAAAACTTTCCAGACTAGGTATATCGGGAAACTTTCTAAAGTGGATTACTTCGTACCTTAACAACAGACGTCTGAGAGTAAACATAAGTGGCTATCAGTCTCAACCTTTCTATGCCAGCTCTGGGGTTCCTCAAGGATCTCATTTAGGACCAATGTTATTCAACGCTTACATAAATGACATCACAACATGTTTTCAGAACTCTAAAATATTTTTATACGCTGACGATATGAAGATCATCAAACCTATGTATTCTGACACACCTTGACACAGATTCACTCCAAGAAGACCTGGACAGACTATCTTACTGGTCAATACATAATGGTATGCCACTAAACGTCAAAAAATGCTTTCACATACACTTCAGTCGTAACAAAAATCCAATAAAAACCAAATATTTCTTGAACAATTCTGAACTAGCTACAGTAGACGATATTCGTGATTTAGGTGTTACTTTTGATTCTGCCCTAAAGTTTGACACACATATCTTAAAGACTACTACCAAATGCTTTAAAACTCTAGGGTTTGTTATAAGAAACAGCAAAGAATTCAAAAAATCATCAACTAAAATTAAACTATTCAACACTTTAGTCAGACCCGTACTAGAATACTGTAGTCCGATATGGAATCCTAACTATGAAATATATTCCAAACGTATCGAAAGCGTTCAGAGACGTTTCTTGTATCATGTCTCATATGGTGATAACCAAGCCAAAAAAATTAATAGCTACGACAGTAGATTGAAGCACTACCACATGAACCTGTTATCGTCGCGAAGAACAATGCTAGACTTAGTATTTTTACATAAATTAAATAACGGAAATATAGACTGCTCGGCATTATTAGGTGTTCTTCAAGTACACGCTCCCTCTCGATTACCAAGAAAAAGTGCCTACAACTTATTTTCCACTATATACTCCAAAACTAATTTAGGGAAATATTCACCTTTGCCAAGGCTCTGTAGGTATTATAACTCTATCTCAAAAAGTGATGATGTCGATATGGCAGAACCATTGTCGAAAGGAGACGGTAACTGCTGGGCCCTAAATGTAACTAGTTGATTTATGGTTTAAAAATATGGGCATATTTTTCCATCCTTAAATACCAAAAATCAGCCTATTTCTCTTTATAAGGGGCTAGATGATGCTGTGTGATTTGTCTAGCATTATTTATATTTATATATTTATATTTATGGAAACTGAGCATTATGAAAAACAAGATTTTAAGATTTCACTACATAATCGATTAAATGAAATATCGATTTGAGTTAATGCGATTACACAATTTAAAAAAAGAATCACTCTTGCTCTATTCGTGGCGACAAACCAAAAAAAAAAAAAAGAAATAATTACGTTAAAATAAATATTTAAAACTATTTTAGCTCATAAAACATATATTTTAAATTGTAATTGAATTGAATGTAAGTGAATTGAAACATGATTGCTTAATTAAATAAAATCGATTCTTATTTCTTTGTCTGTGCGCTGACACTGACAGCTGCCGTGCGTGTCAAATAATCTATGGATATTGATCACTCGTTTTTGCAACTTGTGTGTCTTGTGTAAATTTTAACCTTTTTTTGTATTATTTTTCTTTATGCTCAACCAGCTTTAAAGCAATGGTGCTTTATTGTTAAAAATCTTGTCGAATAAACAGACGTTGGCAAAGTGGTGGAATATCTTTCCTGTCACACACGCCATTAAATAAAGAAGAAGAAGAAGAAGATCACTCGTTTCGTATTTTTCGTCTTGTGCGTATGCGTTTTGAGTGTTTTTTCTCCATAATAACTTGTTTTTTCGCCGACCACTGCTTTGTTTTACGGATTCTGACCCTGCATAACCTGGACAACCCCTGCTTTCAATCTGGACTGGATCTCGCTTACACGTCTGACTTGGAATTGTTACTTTGGATTTTACTGCTGGCATATTATTATGGACTGGATATTGACGCTATGGATCGCTGTGTAAACTGTGGAATAGCGACTAGTCGCTGTAATGCACTAGGCAGACGATCCCTAAACGATGAGACTACTCTGCAAGTGATTCAACAATGGCTTGCACCTCAGACTGTAAATAGTAGTGACTATTGTTTGCCAAGCATGCTGGGACTTGGCTCAAAGCAGACATAATGATGAAGAAAGACAACTTGGCCACCGTAATGTTTGTCTTCGCTGTGGACATTCTCTGGCCTCAGCACGATTTACTCATTTACTCCACACCGGCTCCACTTGTGAACTGAGAATATATAATGTAATACGAGAGTGGATTATACCTCGAGCTGTAAGTTAAATAACATTAATGTTTCTTAAATCATTATGTATATTTTTTATACTCAAAAGGATTTGTCCTATTGTATATGTATAATGATTATCCACTCAGTTGGGGAATTCCAGACACAATAAATAATCTGTTGTTATCCAGTGGCATAGGACCACTTGCTAGCTGAGGCATTAATGATTCTGTATGGTTTGCAGGTACCAGAAGAAGGTCGCATATGTCATACTTGTTGGGTGGCTGCAGACAGAGCTGCTGTCCATATGATCTCAGGACCATCAACTTCATCTCAAGGAATAGCCCCTGAAGAAATACAACATCCACTTACAGAGCCTCCTGATGAAATACAACCGCAGGCACAAGATCTTCCCAGTGTGCCCACAATTGAAGGTGTCAATAATAATAACCAACCGGAGCCCACTATTGTATTACCAGAATACATGAGAGCTATCGAAACAGAGAATAGGTGCTTCATTGAAGGATGCCGGAGGATGGAGAGGTACAGAGTTCCACTTTCTACCAGGAAAATGCTGCTTAACCGATACAAATATTATATCCCTGAAAATAATCGCCTTTGTGATCAACATTTGGTTATTGAAGCTTGGGATTTCCTAGATAGTTTGAGATCTACAGACTTTTACTGCCAAGCATATCCAGGACATGTTGTCTTTAAAGAAGTTGTAGATACCGGATTATAAACACTTATTATACGGATTATAAAAACATATTTTAGTCTACAGCTCTCGCAGAGGAAGGGAAGCAATACTAAAACATTATTGTAACTGTATCATAGGCAGACAAACTGTAGGCTGCTGCACCCATATTATGTCCATTATATGGTACCTCAGCTGGGCGAGGTACCAAGACCACATAGCACCACCTGCACAATTCTTAGATGATATTTTAATTATTATAGAAGACGAATAAAATAAATAACTAAACAAAAATGTTTTATTAATTTTTAACATCCTCCCTATAAATCCACCTTTCTATAGTCTTCTAGTAATATACTTAGATCACAAGCTGGAGGAACAGTGGGCATGGGCGAGCTAGTGCTGGCGTACCTAAATGGATTGTGGGCTGCGGCTTGCGCGACTTGCTGTACCCCTATACACCAGCGGCCCCGCTAGCTGTCGTCTATTTTGTGGCCTAAATGTAACTGCTAATGTTAAAATATCCTTTGCAGTTCAGAAATCAGCTGTTTGTTACATAACCTCACTTTAACTAAACCCCTAATTTATTTGGCTCTCAGATTGTCAAAAAACAGAATTTTTTGTGTAGGTCTACTAAGTATTAAGCTATTAATTGACACCATTTTCATCTTATTACATCCTGGCCCAAATTTGTATGTAATCATTTCCATCTCCTTTAAAAAGAAACTGTGTCATATACTTTACCAGTAGTATTGTAATGTAATATTAAATAGACAGCTGCTATAATAAAAAATATTATTTCATTTTTCTTTTCCATATCTCTTTTTTTTTTGTTTGACAATTATTTTGATCTTGTTTAGTTGGTGTTGTACCTAGAACAGTAGGTACGTACGTTCTATACCTACCAGTTGTTCAACTGTAATATGGTACCGTTTTATAGTTATATCACTAGATATTAAATGTTAATTTATTTTTTTATTTTTATTTATTTATTAAGGACTCCCAACATAAGTAACACAATAGAAACAAGGTAACATGCTTAATATTAAAATGTCTAGTGCACTTATAATTACAGGGTGTCACTGCATGTACTGTAAATTATTATTCGACTAAACTAAACAACAAACAATATTCATGTGCGCCACGGTAGGTGGGTAATAGTTACAAACAGTAGGTAAATTATTTTAAACAATTCAGCATAGGTTGATTATATCTAAAAAAAAAGAGACAAAACAAAGAAGATAAACAGAAGGTAGAAAAATCTAGATTATTTTTTAATTTTTTTTGGCAAAATAATCTTACTTAAACAATTTTTAAATTTTGCTAGCCTGTCAGAAATGTCGAGGTCATCGCTCTTTGAAAGAGTGTTATAGTGCCTAAAGAGTCTTGGGAGAGTGCAGTGTCTACCAAGGTTAGTCCTAGAATATTGGGTGGTAAAAAGATTATACGAGCATTTCCTAGGTAATCGAGTTGGTGCATAGATAGACAATTGTTCAATAAGCTCAGGAGAGTCAATGTTTCCATTGAACAATTTGTGAAGGAACACCAGATCTAGGTATGTTCTGCGACTCGTTAGTTCATGCATGTTATAGTGTTGAAGTCTGTCTTTATAGCTGGGCAATTTTTTTGCATTGTTGTCACCATATGAAACGTGGTATAGGAAACGTCTTTGTACACTTTTATCCTGCCTAATGTCAATGTACCTAATCGTAGGTACCTACCATACTAATTTTTATTTAAATAAGATCTTGCATAATATTATAAAAGCTATAATAAAACATATATTGTAGTATTATAGATATATAAATTATATTTGTTAGAAAGTTATTTACCTATATCTAATGTTGTACCTACACACCAGTTAATTATTAAAACTCTTAAATAATGTTGTTTTAAATAAGTAATAATATATTTACAAAATATAAAAACAGTACACTTTACATTTCTTGTATAAGTATTCGTAATTTTGAATTTGAAAGACTTGTTATTTTTTGTTAACTTATTATTTGTCATACATTCTCGTAAAATTATCTTGTTATATGCCTATAATGTTGCAAAATTTGTATTCTTGCATGCTGTGACATCCTGTAAGTGGAGGAACACATTGTCATAAGTTAAATTAGTTATAAGTTTATATTTTATTGTGATTCTTTTGTTGGGTGTCCATAAATAAATAAATAAATGGTTACAATAAATATTTTGAACTTTGAACTTCTGTTTAATGAAATCTCTACGTTAGACTAGGTAGTATGGTCTTAGACTATAGCCTGCTCTGAAAGGAGCGAAAAAATAAATCAATGAAATCTTAAATTTGTTGTGGGTAGTTCATCAATTATTCCGTAAACGACACTGACCTACCACCTCACCATTCGTGCTATATTCAAAAGCAAGTGCGTCGTAAATGCAAAGCAGTCTTGCACCGTCTTTGAGGTTGTAAAAATTTTTGAAAATCATGTTCGAAGGCGAAGAAATAGCATTTAGTGAGATTGAAATATGCACATACAGGCATTTACAGGCAGTTGCAAAGAAAATGGGCCTCCCATCATACTTCAAAGTAAGTTGATCACACTAATTCACAGAAAACTTTCCATGTGCTAAGCTTGTACGAAAAACTTTGTGAAAACTATTATAAACTCAATCGCTGGTGATATTCCGTTGAAAACATTAAGTAGGTATGAATGTTTGAATTGTCTTCTACATCATGTTTTATGTAAAAGAATGTTACATTCCTTAAATTAAAATTCCCAATAAATACCCATAACTTTTTGGCCAACAGAAAGTCCATCTCATAGAGATGATTCGAGCCAAAAAGTATTGCTCAGAGACACATCAAAAGATGATAGTGGATCGCGTCAAGATGGAACGTAAAGTGAACGCCCAGGCCAAGAAGAAAAAGCCTTTCAGACTTCAGGTTTGTAGATTTCGGATGAAAACTATTATAAACTCAATCGCTGGTGATATTCCGTTGAAAACATTAAGTATGAATGTTTGAATTGTCTTCTACATCATGTTTTATGTAAAAGAATGTTACATTCCTTAAATTAAAATTCCCAATAAATACCCATAACTTTTTGGCCAACAGAAAGTCCATCTCATAGAGATGATTCGAGCCAAAAAGTATTGCTCAGAGACACATCAAAAGATGATAGTGGATCGCGTCAAGATGGAACGTAAAGTGAACGCCCAGGCCAAGAAGAAAAAGCCTTTCAGACTTCAGGTTTGTAGATTTCGGATTTTAAAATCCAGGTTAGTACATTACCTACTGAAAAATATTCTAAACCACTGGCCTATGGTCCAGTGCTGACATAGGACTCCGAGGTCCTATCTTCAGCTTGCTGCATCCAGAAACTAGCAGGAACCATTTGCCAATCAACTCATTTACCCTATCTGTTCTATGATAGATGTGACCAGCACACTGCCACTTACTTCACCTTGCTTATCCTAGGTCAATGACTTTGGTCCTCACCGGACACTTTGGCTAGTTATGATGGATAAAGACTTTATTCAAGTAAATTATTAATTGATTTATAATTATGTACAAAAGCTGTGGGGTGCTGGCAGAAAGTTTGCCCCTCCTTTCTTACCTGTGGATGCAGTAAGAAGCAGCAGCACCTTACCTTCCATGTATCAACATCCCAAACTGCACTTGCCAACCTGCCTGCAAAGCATGGTGAGTATGGCAACAACCTCTCTTGATCATAGGAGATCAAGGAGGGAGGCCTATGTCCATCAGTGGATGCCCTGCTGCCGGCTGAGATGATGAAACAAGATATAGAAACAGAAGTCAAATGCAAGCTGCTTATATGGTCTAATATCATTCACTCACATTACACAGGGTACAGAAATACCATCAACAAGCAACGGTCAATCACCACCCATCTCCCTGACTCCGAAGCACATTGACCAATGTCAATCCAGTCCGGACATGTCCCAAACTATAATGAAGTACCAGCCCGGGCCCAACATACTGCGCACTGGGTCTTCTACATTGCAGCCACTGAAGAGAGGAAATGACAGTGACAGGGTTTTAAGAAGCTCTCTGAAGAACTCTTTGAAGAGGCCAAATTACAGGTAAGATTCTAATTCTGGTGTCAAAGTAAATAAGTGGTTATTGTTTAACCCCTCAAGTGAGTCAACTTTTTTATTTTTTATTTTATAGAAATGAATTTTACGGAAGCACCACATAATAATATGTTATAAATCATACACCATTGGATTCGTACTGAAATTTACTACACGTTTATGTATTTTACAAAACATAAAATAACTAACCTGATTTAATTTATGTACACCCGTCAGTACACTAAGCGCGCGGAGCGTTCAAACCTTATGGAGACCCGTCGGTACACTAAGCGCGCGGAGCGTCCAAGCCTCACGGAGAGCCGGCGCTCCATGAAGCGCGGCGCGGGGGTTAAAGCACAAGCTATGTTGTGGTCAATTTACAATTTATCCAAGTAAATTGAATAAATCACATAATTGAAATTGTTCACTTTAGGAAACTTTTTGTTACCAAGTGAGGAAATGAAATAAAGAGGAAACAAAGTAAAGAAGAAACTTCACTCTTTCACTTCTTGGTGGGGTGTAGTTCTGATAAGGTAGCACTGACCTGCTTGGGGGTGAGTTGTGCATTGTCCCCCATGACACTACCTAGAGCCTAGCCCAACTCCTTGAAATACCAGAGAAGGATTATGGGCTGTTAGCAGCATTCCATGAGCATCCCCCAAGGAGATGCAGATGTCACAGAAGAAGGATGTCCATGAGCTCGTGTGGTCTTGTTTTTGATCTGGTGTCATTTTGAGGCAGTGCACTGTAGAATTTTTTTTTGGTTGTGGCCATAGAGTAACATATATAAAGGGAGATAGAGGTAACAGTAATTAAACGATGCAACGCCATCCGACGGTAATTGACTGCAACTTATCGTAACTTCCGTGGCTCAGCGGGACAGTAATCGGCTGAAAAGCAGGAGGTCAGGGTTCAATCCCCGCTGGCTGGAAAATGTTTTTGTTTTTACCTGTATACCTATTACTACTTTTCCTAAAAGTAGGTGGCTTAAATAGCGTAGGCAAAATATCAATAAAACATAATGTTTTATTCAAACATTTATTTATTCAAATTTTCAAACATTTTTTTTTCTTTTTCTTGCATATTCTTGCGCAAGATTTTGAAAAATATCGTCACTGTTAACAGTCTCCCTATTGCGACCTTTTAATATATTGTTAGTGTCTTTACACCAATTGTGTAAAAAAAATCGACAAGCTAAATCAAACATGAAGTCCACATTATCTTTTTTATGTTTTTCACAATTAATGAAATTGGTATTAATTTCTATATACAAAACTGTTTTAGTTACATTCTTTATATTATAACTTTGCGTTTGTTTCTTTAAAACCCACATTAATACATCTTGTATTTCAGAAAACATTTTTATCAACTTATCTGTTGGGTAACCTAAGTATTTCTTTTTTTTATCATATTCCCTGGCTCGAATGTAGTCATTATCTTTATTGTAAAGATCGTTTTTACAAGACACACAGTTTTTAAACACATTAATTTTTGTTCTTCTTAAAAGGTAACCAGTTACATATTCTAGTTGTCCTAAAACCACTGGACTTTCTTTTTTTAAATTGAAATCTACAAAAATATTTTCGTTCATATACGATAGATCTATATTTTGAGGGATGTTGTTCATTTGATTACTTTTAAACAGTTCTTTCATTGACTTAAACATTATTTTACAATTATCTCGTTCACAGTTAGAACCAGGCGAATGCATCCCTGTTAAATTGCTGATTAACAGAGATGCAAACGCTACTTCAAAACCAGCTGGAGTAGGGCTTATGTTTCGGTAGCCATGACTCCGAATGCTTCCGAAGAAATTCTCAAGTGGGTCCTGGTTGAAATGTCTCATCCATATTGATTTGATATTATATTTAAAAAACAAAACATCCCTCAAATATTCTGCGTTATTTACTGTATGTAACCAGTTACTAACAGATGGAATGGTAACCTCTTGATTATTTTTTAAAAATCTAATTGATTTTAAAACATCTCTTGCATTTGCCCATGTAGTACTGTGACTTGAGTTTGGTGTTACTGATCGCAATAATGGCTTTCCACTTCTTTTCCTTGAGTTGACTTGGCTTCCATTAAAAGAGTCAAATAAATTGTCAAAGAAGAGTATTACGTCCGCAGTCTGCTGGCATTCCATTGGCAATATATGTTTATCTGGAACATTAAAAAAATTGCATTATAAAATAAAAAGTCAATATAAAAAGTCAGTATGGTTTGGCTATTGTGCAGCTAGCAAGCCCTGCAAATATTTCTATTCAATGCAACTACTCTACTGCTAGTCTTTTTTGATTAACCATAACATAAAATATTATTATATGAAAATTACCTGCTAAATAACCAATTGTGCTTGCAACTTTTTGACTAAAAATTTGTGTAGCAAGCTTCACCTTCATCTTGCATTTTTCGGGGTTAATGTGATCCTCTGTCAGATTTTTTATCAATTTTATGCCTGAATAGGAAGGGTTTTCTTCATGTAGTTTTATTATATGTTCCCATTTTGCTATTTTGATAGCTCCATTAATTGTGCATTTTAAATTCTTATCTAAAAGATTATTTCTAATGCCTTTAATCAGATGCGGCGGATCGTACAGCGGTATAATTTCTTCATCATCTATTTCGAAGATGTCTCTTTTAAGTTCTTCTCCTTTTCTTAAATATTTTGCTTTGGTTTCGGCAATTAAATATCTGATGCAACTTACATTGGCAGCTCCCTGATCACACACTGTAGCCAAAACCCGCAAACCCACCCTGTTTAATTTTCTGATAACAGTTTTAATTAACATGGCCAGTTCTGCCTTTTTCGTGCTGCCAGAGCAAAATGTGTATGCCACAGGTTGTTTGTAGTTTCTTAAAACTCCCCTTATCATAAAAACCAATGCATGATCTGCAATTTTATTCTGGTTGTCTGCGCCATTAGTAACAAAACCTGAAATTTGGTCTTTTCTTTGGTTGTATTGAAAATGAGGTGATATCGCCATTTCGTCAAATAACAATATGCACAACTTGTCATCAGGTTTCAGCTTGTTGATTTTCTTCCGCATCACAATAAATAACTTTTCATTGATTCCTGCCCTTAAATCCGCTCGCTTTATTAATCTGCTTAATGTTAGTGGAGAGGGCAGCACAAATATTTTACTGAGTAGCCTGTAGCACCTTGGTCCCTGTTTATAAATGCTCAGTGCCATGATTTTTTCTTTTTCTGTGAATCTTCTACCCATCTTGTTCTTTGTAATTTCTCTAAATTGCATTGCCACAAATATAGCTGCCAGGCTCGTAAAGTTTTTCAAACTATTTTGAAAAGTGTTATTTTCTGATAATTTTAATGCCTTCTTCAAATGTGTTGCGTAACTTTCTTTTTTTCTGGTTTCTTTCTTTAGCATTTGTAACAAACTTGCTTTGTTGTCAACAAATCTGATCCCTGCAATTAATTTATTTAAATGTCAGTCATCAATGCAATTTTAATAAGTATAAAAGATGCCTGTGAAGATAATCTACATATTAAATATACACTGCCGGCCAAAAGTTTGAGACCACCTACATCTAAGTAGCAAAATTAAATAAAACTCAAAATATAAATCAAGAGGTTTAGATATTAATTAAAATGCTTATTTACTAATACACATTCATCAAGAAGAAAAAAAAATCAAGAAATATCAACCATTTACGTTAAAAATGACGTTCATATTTAATAAAATCATTAAACGGATTTTTCGTCAAAAAAGCCTCCCTTGCATTTTATAACTTTTTTCACTAGTCTCGGCATACGAGCAATCAATTTATCAATTGTATCTTGTGAGATATTGTTCCAGCTTTCTTGTAAAGCCTTCCACATGTCTTCTTGTGAGGAGGGACAACAACTGCGCACATTTCTGTCAAGCTCTTCCCACAATAGCTCAATGGGGTTGAGATCCGGACTCTGAGGGGGCCACACCATGTTTTTTAACACCCTTTCTGTTTTTTTATGTTCTAAATAACCCCTGCATAATTTTGAACTATGTTTAGGATCATTATCTTGTTGGAAAAAAAATCCATTTCCAATTAATCTTAAACCAGACGGAACGGCATTTTGCTGTAGTATTCGTTTATAATGCTCCTTTTTCATGATTCCTTCGACTCGTACCAAATCTCCGGTTCCATGGCCCGAGAAGCATCCCCAGACCATAATGGAACCACCACCATGCTTAACTGTTGGCACCACACAATCTGGCATCATCTTTTCCTCGGCGGTACGTCGAACAAAAATTCGTCGTTTTGAACCAAATATTTCAAACTTGGATTCATCTGTCCAAAGAACTTCTTTAAAGTCTTCTTCAGTCCAGTCTCGATGGGTAAGGGCCCACTGCATCCGTTTCTTTTTGTTTTGTGGCCTTAGTAGTGGTTTTCGAACGGCGACGCGACCAAATAACTTAGCATCTCTCAATCGTCTTTTTACTGTAGTCAATGACACAGGTTCTGATCGGGATTTGTTCACTTCTGCGCGGATTTCTGGTGCGGTTAGGCGTCTATTCCGCTTGCTGGTAACAACGATGAAATTATCCTCGCTAGAAGTGGTAGCTCTCGGTCTCCCCGATCGCGAACGATCTTGATTACTGCCAGTCTCCTTGTATCGGGTTATTGCGTTATGAACACAAGTCTTCGACAACTTAAGTTGAGAGGCAATCGCACGTTCAGATTTGCCTTCGCCGTGTAAAACAACTATGGCAGAACGAGTTTCAGTGCTAATTTCGCGCACTTTTCCCATTTTAAGATGTCTTCACTGTAACAACGACGAGCTCAGACTAGTTAAGATAATGAAAAATTTACTCCATCAAAACTCAGGTAAAAAATATGTTTAAGGAAGCTAAAATAATCCGGAAGTACGGTTACCGCAAAACAAAACCAAAATAATTAGAAATGAGCAGGCCATAAAAAATATAACAATGACTCTATCACCTGGTAAGCGCGCGGTACTCATTTATGTTTTGAAACAATAGACCTTTAAATGATGATAACTTAAAAATATACAATAAAAATTACTCTCAGAAATTCTTTGATAACAATAGAATACGCAGGTGTTCAAATTAGCTCTTTATCATGTGTACTTTTGAAATATTTTGGTGGTTACAAAGATTTTTACAAGTGGTCTCAAACTTTTGGCCGGTAGTGTATATTTTTAAAAGTTGTAAAAGAAAAGAAAAATATTAATTATTTAATATTACATTTGCAAATCTGTGACAATTTGTGACTATCTATACACTACTATTATGACTTAAGCTAAATCACCTTTAGAAGTAGTAGCAGCTGTGGGATTCAAATTTCGGGTGGTGGCATCAATGGATTGCAATACTTCTAAATTACTGGCTGCAGGTAAATCCTTTAAATTACTGACTTCAGGGAAAACTTCCAAATCACTGCCTGCAGGATCTATGTTTGTAATGTCTCTCATCGCCACCTTCTTCATTTGACTCCCTGTTAAAATTAATAATGGGAATCAATAAACAGTTAAAATATTTCACTTTGAAAATTAACGTGAGATATACTTGTGAAAAATGAATAGTTTAAAATAAATAATAAGTGCTACATTGTTTGTTAGTAATTTATTTCACTTAAATACTTCATTGATTTATATACATTATTTGTAGTCAATAGACTATTATGTACTTATTACACTTTAAAACCATAATATCATATATATCTACTATTGTCAAATTCAAAACTCAATTCAAAAGAATGTGTAGAAAATTCTGATAATATTTAAAATAATAAATTACCATGCATGTGTAAAGTTGGAATGGCTATATTAGATAGCATTCTAGTCCGTGTCAAATATTTTTCTTCAAAGTGATAATGGCATATTTTTCTATTTTTTAAAACAAACTCCGGATCTAATGAAGTAATAGTACTTCCAACAGCATTCACCCAAGTAAGAAATCTTTCTTTCTCTTTTCTTGGATTAGGAAATGCATGCAGCACAACATTGTCAGTACCTGCAAATATTAAAATAGATTATTAGAAACTATACATCTCATCATAGTAATAAAAATAAAATAGGGTCTCTCAGATCTCTTGGTATCTAGTATTTACGATACCTTGGGGATTTTAACGGTGATAGTCGGGTACCTCCAAACATTAATACTTTTAATATTATAAATGCGAAAGTTTCAGGATCTAGGATGGATTTTTGATACTTCTTCACGCCCTAGAAACGGATTTGGCTGAAACTTGAAATAAACCTATACGAATAACACACTGGTAGGTACAACGCGAGCGAAGCCTCGGGCAGATACTAGTAAAGAATAGATGAAGAGATAGACTGTTATATTTTGATGAGAACTTACGAGATTTACCATTGTGGAACACAACACTTCCTAGCAGAACAAGCCATTTCCTCCGGTATCGACAATATCCAAATCGTCAGGCACAAAAACAGTGTCCAAAGCGTTTTACGAGGGTCAAAATTTGTCAGCGGGGTCATCGGAGTCCAAGGGAAAAGCAAAAGTAGAAGATAATTATTAGTAAAATCACAAAACACGGACACACAGCACAGCAAACGAGACTGAACTTCGCCAAGGCAATTTATTTACGTTCCGTTACTGTCAATAAGTGAGTGAACAGAAAATAATAATTGGTCAAATGCCAGGACTGTGAATGAGCCCTTATGAATAAGCCCCTATTAATATTGAGAAATAATTACCTAGACATTCATTATTTTATTTTTAGATCTAGTTTACAGTAAATTTAAAAATGCTGGTATAGTAATCTAAATTCCTTTTATGCGTGAAAATGAACGCAAAAGTTACCCAAATGCTGCCATATGAAATAGTAATACCATCACAAAATAATAAACTATAGTGCACGTGTCGACATCTAGAGGTAATTGACTCAACTATTAATACCTCTCAAAATCATAATGTATGGGAGTGAAATGACCCTGGTTGTGGCAACCCTAGCGAGTAACAGCTGTTCCATATCAAATATTAGTTTTTATTGATTTTATACTATAAATATGCAGACTTTTCCAATTAAGTCGTATAAAAATAACGTTTTAATAATGTACATTTAGTATAAATCGGTAGAAACTGTGTATTGTGAATGTAATTGGTCATCTAAAATTCCGTAGTTTTATCGTTGTGAATTTTAAAAATTTGCTGTTTTTGTGCATTGTAAGGGTGCTGTGCTAACACGGAGGACTGTTTTACATCGGAATACTATTTCTAACATAATTCTCAAAGCCACGAAAGTAAGTACGACCCTTCCAAAGTATTACAAAAATGCAGGCCTTGCTGGAACTAAAAAAAATCAAGGAGCAATGTCAACAATTATCCCTGGAGAGAGAGGATAATGAACAGATTCTCTTAGATACACTTAATAGTAATAAAAAGCTTAGGAGTGAACTATCAGCGTTACACAGAAAATATGACCGTTGTTCAGGAATGCAACAGAATGAAATTTAAAGAAATTGTAATGTATACATTCCCCTATAGTAATAGTTTGCCACAGTCAGAAAATAACACTAGATTTAAGCTAAATATGCTTTTGCATACAATATCTTGCAATAATCCTATTCATGTGATTGACACTAACTCTATTGTTAGTAATATTGCTTCGTTTAAGAAAAACAGCAACAATCACAATGTAAATACAAGAAATAAGAATAAACTCGCTGTGCCCACTACTAGGCTCCTTAAGGTGAAAATATCTTTTAAAGGGCAATGTATACGCTTCTACAACAAACTCCTAAGTGAGTTGCAGAAGTTATCATTGAATAAATTCAAAAACATTATCAAACGCAATCTGTGCAATAAAGCTTATTATAAAATATGAGATTACCTAGAGGACAAAACCACTTGGGACGGAATCTGCTCCGTCAAACGTCACATAAGGCAAAATAACATTTTTAAATGATGACTATAACGACCGAGTTAGGTTCTTCTGTTCACTTCTTTTCCTAACTTGCGTGTCATCTGAAGTGAACAGATTCAATTATGTGCTTTATTCTATTTATTTGTGTTGTTTTATTTTGTAATTTGTGACGCGTCAATGAGGTCCATGCGGCCGCACTGAATAAAGTATTTTTTGATTCTTTTCTTCTTTTTTTTTTTTTTTTTTTTTTTATTCATCTTTTTATACGGGACTTTGAGTCAATTGATTGACTATGTCAGCCCCATGAATACAAAACAATAGTAAACAGACAAATCAAATTTACGAAAAAATCATTTGACGACCTTTGTGGCGCTGCAGGCGAAGGTCCGCCTGCGACGCAAGTGGTTGCGGGTTCTATTCCGCCTAGGGACAAATGTCTGTACGATCTGCAGACATTTGTTCAGGTATAATAAAATATATCTATCCAAAAAATTACATGTGTTATCTGTTTCCTCAGTTTCAAAACACAGATAGGATTATTTACTTAAACTTGATACTGTAATAAGATCTTGCACAGTGCTTTCTAGTCCCAAAGTATATTATTTTAGGAGTGGGATATGTGGTTAAATACAATTTACCTTGCAGATTTTTCTACAAACCACTTCTTTGCCTGCTACAAGACAGGAATAGTGCTGAACGTTCAATCCATCTCACACAAGCTCTGCCTTTGTGTTATAGGATCCAGATTTTCACAGAATGCTTATATTTTTATTTTCTTGTTACATAATTAATATAAGTAAATGTAATTTTGTATTTATTGCATACATTACGTTTATTATCCCAACGTTTTGACTAGATTGCACTCGTCATAGTCAGAGGCACAATCAATCAGCCATAATCAATCCAGATGATGAAGGTCATTCAATTAAAAAAATAAATTAAAAGTAGAAAAACTTTTTAACAAACAAGCTTTTATTTATACGTACCCACTAAAAATAATAAAATAAATATTTTCCATTAAAGTTTAATGTCAACTTAAATCGTCTTTACACAATATATGTAATAAAAAAGCTTGTGAGATTAACCTGTGTACCTGTAACTTGATCTAATTGATTTAATTTTTTTTTCAAACAATGTAAATACTAGTACCTACTTGCATAAATCTCGCGACAAGCTTTTTTATTACATACTAGGTGTCCCGGCGGACTTCGTATCGCACCTACTACAACCACTACTTACAACTACCCTACAACTACTAATTTAGGTATGCAACGAAAAAGTAGCTTATGCCCGTCTCCATGGTCTAATCTACTCCTATACTAAAATTCATCCAAATCGGTTCTGCGGTTTTGACGTGAAAACATACATACATTTCAATTTTGTAATTAATAGGGAAGTAGGGATGTACGGTTTTATTTTTTTGTTTGGGTTTGATGTTGTTTTGTCGTCCGCCTGTTTATAGTATTATTTTCCTGTCTCTTTCTCTCCGTGGTCGTGAATTCACACAGGGCCCCAACTGAAAACCAGCGTAGCATCTGAGCCTGGCCAGGTGCTACACAATGCTGAGTTGGGGACCCATTACCCGCGCCACATCCTCTTCTTCCTGCCCGTATTGTAATGTTTTATATTTTTGTGTTCTTTGTTTATATTGTGGTTGTATTGTATAGTGCATGTGGTAAAAATGTTTTTCTTCTTCTTCAAAACTAACTTATTACCAATTTATTCATCTAAAAAGTATTATACGATGATAATATGTGTTGAAAAACAAATTTAAAAAGTACATCGTTGAGCACAACCGTTCCGTAAGGTAAGGAGCCGACTACGCGTCTGTCTGAGCCGCACATCACAAAGCGCGCGCAGTTCCTACTCGATCATTATTTTGCTGCGATGTTATTTTAAAACTGCAATATCTCCTAAGATATTTATTGAAATCAAATGATGTAAAGGCAATTTAGTTTTAAATTAAATACTTGCATTGTGATAAAGATAGATGATGATAAGAGAAAGATGAGCAATGAATAACGTATTTATTTCATGATCATCATCATCATTTCATCCGTAAAACGAACACAGGCCTCCTTCGTGGATATCCATGAGGGGTAGTTGCCATACTCACCACGCTTGGCAGGCGGGTTGGCGAGCGCAGTACGGGATGTTGATACACGGAATGACGCTGCTGATTATCCTCCGGAGGTATCCCTTAGCAGGCTCTCACTGCATCCACGGGCATGAGAGGAGGGGGTAAAATTCTAAAAGATAAAGAAGATACGTTTATTTTGTCACACAATTTACAATTATTACACACAAATTTAATTATTAATATTAAAAAATAAACTAAACAATAATATAACTTTTTGTGAATGAGATAACAGTATTTATCCATGTAAATGAACTAACCAAAATAAATAATATATGAACTGAAACAATGAATAAAATAAAATGAACGAAAATGATCACGAAATGCAGCCGTTCTGTGCTTCGGACATATCAACCGGGTGGATAGACGGACGTGGTGCTTTGAGAAATGATGTTTCTCAAATAGGTAACAAATCAATCAATAGCTGTTGGTTCCTGATGACACCAAAAAGCAGAGTGGCGAAATGGAGAGTTCGGCAGGACGACATATTGAGGAGACCATTGGCATTTATGTAAGGCGAGATGTAGACACGTCGAGGGCAGTCACTAAATGATTGTGTGTTTAGTGACTGCCTTTTGACTCGCACGAAAAAAATAACTCAATACAAATATATAATATAATACAAATATAATATAATAATATATTTTATAATAAAGTATTGGATAAAGAAAATGTAGATAGGGTAAATTCATTTAAATGGATCAAAAAGCAACCGTTAACACCAGGGCTAGAATCATCAATCTATGCTATACAAGATCAAGCAGTAGTAACTAGGCAGCATGAAAGAGATATCCTGAAAAGAGCAGTGGACGGTAGATGCAGGCTCTGTATAGCAAAAGATGAGACCACGCAACATATCATATCTGGGTGTGAAAAACTAGCAGGTACTTACTATACTAGAAGGCATAATAACATCGTGCAATATGTTCACTGGACGCTAGCAAAAAAACATAATTTTGAAGTTTCGAATCTTTGGTGGCAGGAAAATTTAACACAACCTCAAGTTATAGAAAACAACACAGCTAAACTCATGTGGGAAATACCAGTACAGACAGATATTACAATTATACACAATAGACCTGACATTATATACGTAAATAAAATAGAAAATAAAACATATTTAATAGATATAACTGTACCATCTGACTACAACATTGGGGCAAAAGAAATTGAGAAATTAAGTAAATATCACGCATTAAAAGTAGAAATCACCAGGCTTTGGAAAACACCAACCGAAGTCATACCTATTGTTGTCGGAGCTACAGGTATGATAGCTAAAAGTTTACACAGGTATTGTGACAAGCTAGACTCACACATCAATATTAACATAATGCAGAAACAAGCAGCCATTCATACAGTCACAATATTAAGCAAAGTTCTTGGGGATACAGTTTTTGTCAATCGGGGGGGAAATAACGAACATCAGGGGGGACCTGAGCAATCTTTTCCTTGAGGGTCTCAAGGCGGATGCTCAGTAAAACCGAGTCAAAAGCTCGAGTAGAAAGGAATTTCACAAACTATTTTATATATATAATACAAAACGCCTGAATTCGTTTTTGTTATCCTATTCCTCGACGTGTCTACATCTCGCCTTACATACATTTTATTTTATTTGGACAGTATGAGTGAGTCGCATAGTTTTATCCTTAGGTCGACACTTATATATTCGCGCATACGGTACAACACGGATATACGGTACAACACGGATATACGGTAAAAGCAAGTTTTTATCTTTTGCAGAATTTAGTTTTTGAAACGTAACGAACTATCCATAATAAGACCGAGATTTCTGGATTCTTCGACGTGCTCAATAGGAATTCCATTCAAAATCAGCCTGGGATCCTGGGATGCAATACAGGTTCTCTGTCATTTGGATCCTATTATTTGAAATTTAGATTTTAAAGGGTTAAGAATCAAACTGTTAGATTTACACCAATTATCTATACGTGCCAAATCAGCATTGATTACATCCACATCAAAGTCAACGGTGGCGGGCTTTATTGACTTGTAAAGTTGAAGGTCGTCTGCGTTAATATGATAGTTACAATGTTTTATATTATTAATTAAATCAGAACAATAGAGGATAAAGAGTGTGGGGCCTAGAATAGACCCCTGTGGAACACCACGAGTAACAGGTAATATTGAAGAAAAACAGCTTTGCCCATCTGGTTTTTTTGTTTCCACTGATTGGGAACGATTTGACAAAAAGCTTGCAAACCATTTTTTGCAGAGCTGTTGATGCCATAGTATGATAACTTTGAAATCAAAAGGGGAATGTCTATCGTGTCAAATGCACGGGAAAAATCAAGCAGTGACAAAATGGTTCCTTCGCCAGCATCTTGAGCAGTCAAAATATCATGGACAACATCCATTGAGGCAGTTGTAGTGCTTCGACCTCGACGAAAACCAGACTGTTTTGCTGGCAATATATTATTACATTGTAAATAATTATAAAGCTGCGAGTTGACAACTTTCTCTAAAACTTGGACAAACACGGAAGGATGCTAACAGGCCGCAGCTCGGGTAGACTTTGAGGGTTGGTCTCTTTCGGTATAGGCTTGACAGTAGCTCTTTTCCAAGCTGTAGGGAAAGTCTCAGTTATTATAGACTTTTGTATTTATTGAAAACAATTACATCTATTATTACAGGATATGACCTAATACAATAGAATAGTCCACATTATACATATATATTATCAGGCAAAATAATTAATTAGTCAAAAACACAATAAGCAAAATAATTCAGTAACTTGTTGACAATAGCTGTAATAATTCCTAGTGTCTGAAGGAGAGTTAGCAGGATCATATCCAAGGACAAACCATCACAGCCCATAGCGTTTGTGGAAAATGAGGTTATAATTTTACCGATTTCATATTCACCCACTGTATGCAAAGTGAAAGTGGATGGCCCATGACGATTTTGCTCAAAATACCTTTCTACCGACGGGTTACTATTTTGATTACCAGGAAGAGTAAGAAAGTGATTGTTTATAATGTTTGCATCGCTAAGATGTGCCGACAAAGAAGACGTTCTTTGTTTGAAGTTGGCAACATTGTTTTTATGTGTTTCTACTGCCGGCACCCCACGGCATACATATAAATACCCACGACAAATATCTGCAGAACAATTACTAACATTAGTCCCGCTACGGGAACTCGTCCCACTGCGTCGCGGAGGTCTTCGTAATAATGTTTCAAACAGCACAGGATTCTAAATTCCCCTATAATAAATTACAGGATTATGGAACAGAACAACTGCGTGATCGATGTGGTTAACGCCAAGAATCCTCTGCAAGAGATCCATCAAGAGAGAGTGCAGGAGATCCACGAGAGATACCAGAGCGTCAATGCGGCTATACAGAAGCAGAGACCCGCTGGGCATGCTGTCGTGCACAGCTGTGGCAGGCAGCTGGCGCCGCTGTCTAGCAGTGCTGTGAGTAATGTACACTAGTTCATACATTTCAAATGTTTCTATAAAATTATTTATAATTAATTAAGGACACAGGTGGACTTACAGCCTAAGCCAAAACATCCAAGAGCTATTAAAATTATATGTAATGAAAAGTAATTAAATAATAATTTTATATAAATAATGATTAAACAAAACAAAGAATCATACCTAAACAGTTTAATTTAAATGTCGTTACATAATAATGATAAAATATAAAATAAATTGTGATAATTATGTCAAACAAAATATATATAAGGCAAAAAGAATTTAAAAAAATAAAAATTATCTGTGAAGCTTATGCACACTGTCAGCGAATATATCAGCATCATCGATCGCCGGTCCCCCGAGGCAGCCGCGCCGGTCCCCCGAGGCAGCCGCGCCGGTCCCCCGAGGCAGCCGCGCCGGTCCCCCGAGGCAGCCGCGCCGGTCCCCCGAGGCAGCCGCGCCGGTCCCCCGAGGCAGCCGCGCCGGTCCCCCGAGGCAGCCGCGCCGGTCCCCCGAGGCAGCCGCGCCGGTCCCCCGAGGCAGCCGCGCCGGTCCCCCGAGGCAGCCGCGCGGACACGGGGCGGCGACGCGGCCTAGTAAAAGCTGTCTTCTATGTAATTGACGACCTCTGGCGCAGCGGGCGAAGGTCCGGGTTCTATTCCCACCCTGGGGACAAATGTCTATATGATATGCAAATAGAGATGGTTCAGCGTGTTCTGAATGTTCTTCTATATAAAATATTTATTACATAATAAAAATATTAACACAAATTAAAAATATCTACGTAGCATAAATGTATTAAGTCATCTAGTGCTCATAACATAAGCTCTGCTGAGCATGGGGCTAGATGATGCTGTGATAATTGTCCAGCATTAGTTATCTAACTAACATGATGCTGTGTGAATTAAAAAATAAAAATAAAATAAAATAAATTTATTCAAATAACTATTACGGCTAAGTACATGATACTTATATCTAATAATAACAAAAAATGTAACGTATTAGTTGTGTGCCTGAACTAGGTAATCCTGTTTTTCAGGCGAAACGAGGTCACAAGCAAAAATGTATAATCAAAAAGCTTACATGTACGTATTACAGATCTGTTAAGTTAATAAACAAAAATTGTCCAACATTAGTTATCTAACTAACATACCATTGAGATATAGCCTATAGTTTTTGATATATACCGTCTCCTTGACATTTCCCAGCCTAGGGATTCTATCATGAACGACGTCACGTAAATTTGCTTGCAAAGGTGAGTCAAGTCCATGAAGCGCCCTGTCTCGAGAAATAGCAGTCAAATTCTCGTCTCGCGGCCCGTGCGCGGAGCTAGTGAAGAAGCGCCTCTATACTCTCATCGAAGCGTCAGCAAGATAATAGTTTAAGGTGTCAAAAGCCGTAATATAATAATATAACTGTTAGAATAATAAGAATGACGAAAAATGTTGTCAATGGACATAATTGTAAACTGTTTAACGGGACTTGGACTCACGCACGACCGTAGCTCCAATACACCATCTACCCGCGACAGGAGGGCAGCAGGCCACTCGGAACGTCGGGACATAATGAGACAAGGTAATAACGCGATTAAGTCCCGTTAAACATAATTAATGGAATCAGGCGTTAATTTGCGGAAATCCATGACAATAAAATGCAATGAAGATATCTAGTTTGAATTCCGCTAATGCTGAGATGCAGGAGGCCTGCTAATTATGCACATGCAGGGAGAACTAGGTTGTCAGTGCAGCATGCATACCCAAACCCACACGACTGCACATGCAGGGAGAACTAGGTTGTCAGTGCAGCATGCATATGCATAATTAGCGGGCGGGAGGGTGGTGCTCATGCATCTCAGCATTAGCGGAACTAAAACTAGATTTCTTTATTGCATTTTATTCCCTTTAAACAGTTTAAAATTATATTTAAACTAACGTTTCAGATGTAAGTGCCTCTTTGTTGTTAAATGGAAAAAATAAACACCTTTGAACTGAACATTACAGAACGCAGGCCCGGAGCCGACTGAGCGCCCGCGGGAAGCGAGCGGCGCCTGCCCGCTGCAGCCTCGCGAGCGACCGCGCATAGAGAGCTACGAGACCACCGTCAACTTGCGGCGTTCTCACGGCAGCGTCGCCAAGGTCAACGCCATTATACTCAAGCCGCTGGCGAGCGCCCCGCTACCGAAGAACACTTTCGTTCGGGAGAGCTTGTTGTTACGGAGGAATGTGCAAAAGGTAAAGAACAATCTTATATCATCTTATCACGTAGGACATGGGCCCTCATGGACCTCTAACTACTGATAGTGAGGGGGCCGTTGCTATAGTCGTCACGCTTGGGGGTCCGCGAGCGTAGTACGGGATGTTGATACACGGAAAGACGCTGCCGCATATCTTCCGGGGATATTCCTTGGCAGATTCTTATTTTACCTTCCACGGGCGAGATAGGATATGCTACATTCTACTGCCAGCACCCCTAGGTATTTTGAGAGCAGTCTTGTAAAAACTTATCACTTTTGTTTCAATTGCCATATAGTCTTGCCTCATTTTAAAGGAGCAATAAAAAATGAGAGCATCATAATAGCACTGAAGCAGGCCGGGCTTGCGTTACGGGTACCAGATGGTTGAAGAGTTTCTCATCTATTATCTCAGCCGCAGCACGCTGGGCAGAGCTCTCCCTCACGGCCGAGGACTGGGCATGAGGGCCTGTTGCCATACTCACCACGCTTGGCAAGTGGGCTGACGAGCGCAGTGCGGAATGTTGATACACGGAAAGACGCTGCAGCCCATCTTCACTGTACTGTGGGATCAATGAGGGCGGCCTTCGTCCAGCAGTGGCCATCCTACGGCTGATAGATGATGATGATCATGATGATCCCAAAATAACATGCTATGTTTCTTTTAAGGTGCAACAAAGGCCAATAGCTGGTACAGTTCAAGACATTGTAGAGCGCGAGGTAGATAACCCGTCCGTAGACTCGACGAGCGCTCCAGGCGGCGCGGCGGGGGCGCGCGGGGAGCGGGCGGCGGGGGCGCGCGGGGAGCGGGCGGCGGGGGCGCGCGGGGAGCGGGCGGCGGGGGCGCGCGGGGAGCGGGCGGCGGGGGCGTGCGAGCAGCTCCGTCGGCCGGTGTACGGGAACGTGAGCGAGGAATCAGAAAGCGGTATGTATTATTTCATAAATAATAATAGAAAATTTATTTCAGGCAACAAAGAAAGCTTACAAAAGTTACTAGTGCCCATATAATAAATACTAATCGAATGAGTCGTCGACACCGGGGCGATGGCGCAGGCGCGGTGTCGCGTGGTAGCCTTTCTATGAACTTTCTGAACACGACACACTTCGGGCAAAAGTGTAAGTAAACGCGCGCTCGTGCGCTGGACGCGCCCCGGCCGCGCGACCCGGCCGCGCGACCCGGCCGCGCGACCCGGCCGCGCGGGCTGCAGCGACAGCGGCGCTGATACTTCACCACCGCTTACGAGCACGTTGCGAATACCGCGTATCTACATATTCTAAATTTTACAGGAGGAAAAAACGTTATGTTTGAACAGTTTCTGAATGTTTTTTTGACTGAACTCCTGTGACGTCTCCGACCCTACTTTATAAGTATGATAAAGATAATTAGCCTTAGCCCCTTAGATTGCAAATTAGCGTGAGGAATCCCTCGGCGCGATAATTCAATTTCGCTACTTTTGCAGATACGCGGTATTCACAAAGTGCTCATAAGCGGTATTGCAGCGCCGCAGGAGGCGCGCGCGAGGCAGGGGCGCGGCGCGGGCAGGCAGGGGCGCGGCGCGGGCAGGCCGGGGGCCCGCAGTGGACTGATATAGGAATGTCTGCCTGTGTATGATTTCTTCAGGTCACCATTACTTAAACACAAGCATTGGTGTACCAGAAAAGGGGGCGAAGGCCTCAAAAGGTCACCAAAGGTCAAAATAGTACTTTTAGACGTTTTCGGCCATTTAAAGACTTATTTTTTGGCTTTTAATACTTATTTATTATTCTCATTAAGACGGTGCTATCGAAAAGGTTTCATGTAAATCGGTCAACGCGTTCGGTTGTAATCGTCCCATACACAGACAGACAGACAGTGCTATGCATATTAGGGGGCTTCGCTCCCTAAAAATTTAAGAGGTCGGCAAAAGTTGGAGGACGATATATTGAGGGTATGATTTATATATTTATTTTATTTATTTAATGTACAAAACACGTCACAACCACTTTAAATAATGAGGTTACATAATGGTAAATGATAACTTGATTGTAACATAAACTTATGTACGTACTGCTACCTCTATAATATAAATTTATATCGAGTAAATAGAGTTTTTACAAAAAGAGGTTATTGACATAAAATAGAAAATGGGTAAATAAATTACGATTATATTTGGTAGATAAAACCTAAAACGGTAGATCTGTCACCAAAATGGAATCACCACGTAGAATCTGGTTCTGGCAATTCGGCGGGAGCCGCCGCGGCGCGCTCGCTGTGCTCGCTCGGCTCGTGCGTCGCGGTTGCATCACAATCGGAATCTTACCTAAATTAGGTAACATTTGTGAGAGGGCTATCTAGTTTTGCTGACTTATAAACAACAACAAATATGTATATTAAATAGGTTATGGCAGATTAGTGACAAATCTGAACATCGGTGTCAGAAAATGTTGCGGTTCTATAAAATATCTTCCAATTCGGCGTCGAGTTGTGAAAGCTTGGGCTGCAGAAAGATTACACCCACGCGACATCAAAGGAGCGCAATAAGCATACACCGGTTTGGGTATTTTAACCGACTGAACATTTGAACAGTTGGTTTTTTAATAGAACTATAATTTAATTTGTTCATTAATTTATTACACTGCGTTCGATGTTATAATAATCGCACCACCATCTTTCGTACCCGCATTGGGAACTCCTTCGATGCAGAGACTGTTTCAGATTATTGTAATATTGTTTATTGTTATTCCAGCGCCGTCGATGCATGTGGATGGCGCAGGCGACACGTGCGCGCCGGCCAGCGCGCTCCACTCCGAGAAGCAGTGCGCGAGCGGTGCGCCCGCGGCGTGGGAGCGGCGGGCCGCGAGCGAGCAGCCGGCGCCCGCGGCGTGGGAGCGGCGGGCCGCGAGCGAGCAGCCGGCGCCCGCGGCGTGGGAGCGGCGGGCCGCGAGCGAGCAGCCGGCGCCCGCGGCGTGGGAGCTGCGGGCCGCGAGCGAGCAGCCGGCGCCCGCGGCGTGGGAGCTGCGGGCCGCGAGCGAGCAGCCGGCGCCCGCGGCGTGGGAGCTGCGGGCCGCGAGCGAGCAGCCGGCGCCCGCGGCGTGGGAGCTGCGGGCCGCGAGCGAGCAGCCGGCGCCCGCGGCGTGGGAGCTGCGGGCCGCGAGCGAGCAGCCGGCGCCCGCGGCGTGGGAGCTGCGGGCCGCGAGCGAGCAGCCGGCGCCCGCGGCGTGGGAGCGGCGGGCCGCGAGCGAGCAGCCGGCGCCCGCGGCGTGGGAGCGGCGGGCCGCGAGCGAGCAGCCGGCGCCCGCGGCGTGGGAGCTGCGGGCCGCGAGCGAGCAGCCGGCGCCCGCGGCGTGGGAGCGGCGGGCCGCGAGCGAGCAGCCGGCGCCCGCGGCGTGGGAGCGGCGGGCCGCGAGCGAGCAGCCGGCGCCCGCGGCGTGGGAGCTGCGGGCCGCGAGCGAGCAGCCGGCGCCCGCGGCGTGGGAGCGGCGGGCCGCGAGCGAGCAGCCGGCGCCCGCGGCGTGGGAGCTGCGGGCCGCGAGCGAGCAGCCGGCGCCCGCGGCGTGGGAGCTGCGGGCCGCGAGCGAGCAGCCGGCGCCCGCGGCGTGAGTATCTCTACTCCGACCACATCCGACGTAGAATGTTTCTAAATAAACTATAAACCTTTAATAGCTTCCAAAGGGTTGGGTTTTTGGCCGAGATGGTAGTAATTTATATTGAAGGGTGCGTTAACAAATCCCCAATAATTGAAAAGTACATTGTTGATTATATAGAAACGACGAGAAAGGAATTTTTAGCTTAAGTATTGAATAAAACTTAGAGGGAGCCGCTGTCTGGACCGCCTTAAAACCCATGCCGATCCGCTAGCAAGAGCACTACTCGAGCCTTTTATGTTTGACAGTTTGTTTACAAACATTTTACATCGAATTTGGCTGAAGTATAGCTTAGCTTTCTTACTCTGTCTACTCTAGAAGCCTCAGGCGACTGTCCACAGCAGCGCACGTGGGCCACTGTGCAGGGTGACACGCCCGGGACGTCTAGACGTGTGACTTTGCCGAATTAAATAATTCATTTATTTGAATCATAATTCAAAATTTGATAACTGAATGATTCAATACGTCAAACGCCTTTAGGGTTCAACAAGTCGCGGAGGCAAAGTCGTCAGTGGGCGCGGCCTAAATGTATGCTATCTCACCTGACATAGTGTGTGTACCCGCGCGCTAGAATGAAATGCACAATCATTCATTCCTAAAACGACCGCGCAAAAATATGTGAATAGACTTTTAGCACAAGGGTTATTATAGAAAAACTTGAGTGTAATCTTTTCAAAATAACATTTTGAATAATTAAACTATGTCGGAACGGCGTTTATTTTTGAGTTTTCTTTCTCTATATATTATTTAGTTTCGTCTAAAGTTGGGCTAAAATCATTGTTAAAATACGAAAGCTTGTTTTTTTAAAATATATACTTTTTTACTGTTTGGGGTATATACAAACATAAATTATGACGAGATAAATTGATATAATTCTTAGTGGATGGTCAAACAGTGGAGTAGTTCCACGTTTGTAAGGAAAGATGGGCGCTTCGTTCAACCTTAAGGGTATGTGTCACCCTGCGCAGCGTGACAAACGTTCATTAAAAGATGAAGAGAAAGTAATCTTTTATGCATGTATCTTTTTTTGTATGTGCAAATGGCAAAATCGCGTTCGAAACCTTAGCTCCCATGCTAATCGAACAGCTTACATGTACATTAATAATCTCCACTCATTTTCTTGCGTGATTATCGGGAACGTTCACGTACTGTTTACGTTGATGTGATTTATGTCACGTACTGTTTACATTGGAGGCGCCGACGGAGGGAGTGGGTCGCGAACCGTATCCCTGATGAAGGCCCTCGATAAAGATTAAAACAGTCAGTGCCTCCTCCTGCACAACAAGTACATGAACATTGCCGACAATTAATATGAATCTTTCACACAAATCTGCTATCATTTTCTGCGCCGTTTTTTAATTAATCTTGTTTGCACCTTGTCTGACTTTCCAATAATTTTCTTTGGTTTGGTTCTTTGCTTTTTTTCCTCTTTTTATACAATTAAAAGACGCGACGAGGCCCACCTGTCGCTGAGCGGTAACCTCTGCCTAGTCGTGAGACGACTGCAGATCGTAGATCAGCGCGCGCGGGCGGCGTGGGAGCGCGCGGGGCCGGCGGGAGGCGCCGCGTCGGAGCGCGCTCCCACGCCGCGCGCCTTCCAACTACACGAGTACGAGACGAAGGTTCGAGTTTGCGAACCTAAGCAAGGGCTATCCAAGAAAACTACTTATATCTCAGGACAAAATTTAGTTTTTTATTTACGTACACGTGTTTTAAATTTACAAGTTTCGGACGTAAATCCGCCAGTTTTGTAAATGGTTACATGTATGGAGGTGGAATATTGGAGTGATCCTTACCAAATTATTATTTAAACCATCAAACTTTACGAAAATGGCAGTTTTTTTTTCTTAGGAAACTTGTAATTTTAAAACTCGTGTAAATAAAAAACTACTCTAAACATACCTCAGTGCCTTAAGACGAAAGTCTACAATCAGTGTGTGTTACCAGTGACGACACATGGAACCGAGACGTGGTCCTTCACTATTGGCCTTATGAACAAGCTCAGAGTCGCTCAACGAGCTATGGAGAGGGCTACGCTCGGGGTTTCACTACGGGATCGGATCAGAAATGAGGAGATACGTAAACTCGGGTCACCGACGTAGCCAAACGGATTAGCACGTCGAAGTGACAATGCGCAGAATGGATGGCCGATGGGGCCGTATTGTTCTCGAGTGGAGGCCACGGACCGGCAAGCGCAGCGTAGGACGTCCACCTACAAGATGGGCAGAGGACTCGGTGAGAACCGCTGGTCGGCGGTGGATGCAGACGGCTTCCGACCGCAGTACTTGGAGATCAGCGAGCGAGGCCTTCGTCCAGCAGCGGACGTGCTGCGGCTGCTGCGTTGTTGTTGCAGCCGCACACGGCCGCTGCGGGGCGCAGGCCTCGCTCGTGGACTCCATGGGGGCGGTCGCCGAGCTTGGCGAGCGCACTACGGGATGTTGGTACACGGAAAGACGCTGCTGCCCATCGTCCGGAGGTACCACTTAGCAGGCTCTCACTGCATCCATGGGTATGAGAGGACGGGTAACATTCTACTGCCGGCACCGCACGGCTGATATGATGCTGATGAAATAAAAACTGAATTTCTCCTGAGATAAGAAAAGTTGTGTTTCGGATAGTCTTTACCCTTTCCTTCAGTTGCCTCATTTGTAATTAAACTCGTGCGTATTCCGATGCGGAGCCTGCGACGCTTCCCTGCACACGTGACCACCGCTGTTCCATTCCATGACTGTGCACATGTTTGTATGTATGTCTGCTTGTCGCCTCACGCGCGCCGGCTTGCAGGGCGGCGCAGGGCGCCGGCGCCGAGGCGGGCGGTACCAGTAACCGTAAGTCCGCTTTGCTCTATCGACAGACTAATCCACTTTGCGAGTACGGGGACCACTCACGTAGTGTTATATCTTATTCTACATTTCACAGCCTTGAAATGTCCACTGATGAAATGCCCCCCTCATGGATCTCGATGAGGGGTAGTTGCCATACTCGCCACGCTTGGCAGGCGGGTTGGCGACCGCAGGAGGGGATGTCGATACACGGAAAGACGCTGCTGCCCATCTTCCGGAGGTATCCCTCAGCAGGCTCTCACTGCATCCACGGGCATGAGAGGAGGTGTAACATTACATCTTATTAAAACATATTTATCGCGTAAATTACCTTTATTATTTCCCGAAGTTTAGCTTGGATTGCACTAAGCATGGTCCCGGGAGACTAATCCTAGTGTCATATCGTCGGAGATTATTCCGACACATTTAGATGTTTCAAGAAAATCATCAAAATGTGATTGAAAGCCGTCCGCCGCGCGCGGGGACTCCTAGTTTGGGTGCCAATGTTTTTGTACATCATTCAAACTAACAAGTTTATAAAATTGAATAGTTTAGGTGACCCTCTACACCTTGCCCAGTCTAGGAGGTTACCTATTTTTTTTGTAATTGTACCCTCAGTTTTGCAATCTACATCATGCCCTTTCATTCGATACCCCACTTGGGTATATTTAACTAGAAAAGAGCTGATGATCTTCAAACGGCTGGACAGATTTTCATGAAACATGGCTAGGAACACTAAAATTATCTATGACACAAAAAAACCAAACGAAAATCGGTTCATCCGTTAGGGAGCTACGATACGACAGACAGACACACAGACAGACACGTTAAACTTGCACTCCTCTCTTTTTGCGTCGGGGGTTGAAAATAATGTAACCGTTATTATTTCATGTACGTTGTCGATAATATTTTTTCATTTTCATCTTGGCCTGTAACTGCGTTATGTCGCGAGGAATGCAAGTGGAACAGTGACGGCTGAAATACATAAATAATCAACCATTTTGCGCCCACAACAAACGCTCTGGTTACTTGAGGCTAGATGGTGCTGTGTGAAACGTTCAGAAATATTTATTTGTGTAATGTAATATTTCAGCGTACGAGCGGGTGGACGCGTCGCACCAGCCGTACGAGCGGGTGGACGCGTCCCACCAGCCGTACGAGCGGGTGGACGCGTCCCACCAGCCGTACGAGCGGGTGGACGCGTCCCACCAGCCGTACGAGCGGGTGGACGCGTCCCACCAGCCGTACGAGCGGGTGGACGCGTCCCACCAGCCGTACGAGCGGGTGGACGCGTCCCACCAGCCGTACGAGCGGGTGGACGCGTCCCACCAGCCGTACGAGCGGGTGGACGCGTCCCACCAGCCGTACGAAGGCGTTTACGACGATCCGCCACAGACAGAGGGAATGTGGGCCAATTTTGGTTGCGATGAAGGTAACTGTTCATTATTTTGATTCAATTTAAATAGTTAGTGAGGCGGCAGTAGAATGTTGCGACAGCACGCGCAGTGCGGGGCCTGCGTCCCGCGCGTGCTGCGGCCGGCGTGGCGATGACACAACCATTGTTGCCTCTCCTCTCTTGCCCGTGGATGCAGTAAGAATCTGTCAAGGAGTTTGGCAGCAGCGTCTTTCCGTGTAACAGCATCCCGTAATGCGCCATCCATTCCCCCTGACAACAACCCCCAAATGTGTTTTGTTCTTCTTTTATAAATTGACTACTCTAAGTAGCGTCTTGCTGTATCGAATAAACACTTATCGACCTCGACACGACCCTAGGGCTCCGTGGGGAGGCCTGTGCCGCGGGAGTGGGGAGGCCTGTGCCGCGGGAGTGGGGAGGCCTGTGCCGCGGGAGTGGGGAGGCCTGTGCCGCGGGAGGGGACCGCGGTGCTGCGGCTGCGGCGCACGACAATACGTGAGGTGCGACGCGCGCCGCGCCGGGTCGGCTGGCCGGCCGCCTCCCGCCGCTCACTTCACGCTAATGCGCTATTGTCTTGCTTCGTCGTACGCTTCTTGGACTACAGCGCTTACCTGTATCTATTGTGTATGCCCTTTGACAAACATTACTGTTGATGGATGTGTTTCTTGTGCTGGCCTACAGACCGGCGGGCTGGTGACGTGTCGCGCGACAGGCTCGCAACAAGCGCACATCTCGTGTCCGTCGCTGTCAAACGTCACTGTTGCTTTAGTTAACAGTGACGTTGTATATATTCCACAAGTTAATTCACGAGTGTGGTCCGGCGAGGGGGCGGGCGCCGCGCGCGCCTCCACGCGCCGCGCGACAGGCTCGCAACAAGCGCACATCTCGTGTCCGTCGCTGTCAAACGTCACTGTTCCTTGAGTTAACAGGTGTCGTTGTATATATTCCACAAGTTAATTCACGAGTGTGGTCCGGCGAGGGGGCGGGCGCCGCGCGCGCCTCCACGCGCCGCGCGACAGGCTCGCAACAAGCGCACATCTCGTGTCCGTCGCTGTCAAACGTCACTGTTGCTTTAGTTAACAGGTGTCGTTGTATATATTCCACAAGTTAATTCACGAGTGTGGTCCGGCGAGGGGGCGGGCGCCGCGCGCGCCTCCACGCGCCGCGCGACAGGCTCGCAACAAGCGCACATCTCGTGTCCGTCGCTGTCAAACGTCACTGTTGCTTTAGTTAACAGTGACGTTGTATATATTCCACAAGTTAATTCACGAGTGTGGTCCGGCGAGGGGGCGGGCGCCGCGCGCGCCTCCACGCGCCGCGCGACAGGCTCGCAACAAGCGCACATCTCGTGTCCGTCGCTGTCAAACGTCACTGTTCCTTGAGTTAACAGGTGTCGTTGTATATATTCCACAAGTTAATTCACGAGTGTGGTCCGGCGAGGGGGCGGGCGCCGCGCGCGCCTCCACGCGCCGCGCGACAGGCTCGCAACAAGCGCACATCTCGTGTCCGTCGCTGTCAAACGTCACTGTTGCTTTAGTTAACAGGTGTCGTTGTATATATTCCACAAGTTAATTCACGAGTGTGGTCCGGCGAGGGGGCGGGCGCCGCGCGCGCCTCCACGCGCCGCGCGACAGGCTCGCAACAAGCGCACATCTCGTGTCCGTCGCTGTCAAACGTCACTGTTGCTTTAGTTAACAGGTGTCGTTGTATATATTCCACAAGTTAATTCACGAGTGTGGTCCGGCGAGGGGGCGGGCGCCGCGCGCGCCTCCACGCGCCGCGCGACAGGCTCGCAACAAGCGCACATCTCGTGTCCGTCGCTGTCAAACGTCACTGTTGCTTTAGTTAACAGGTGTCGTTGTATATATTCCACAAGTTAATTCACGAGTGTGGTCCGGCGAGGGGGCGGGCGCCGCGCGCGCCTCCACGCGCCGCGCGACAGGCTCGCAACAAGCGCACATCTCGTGTCCGTCGCTGTCAAACGTCACTGTTGCTTTAGTTAACAGGTGTCGTTGTATATATTCCACAAGTTAATTCACGAGTGTGGTCCGGCGAGGGGGCGGGCGCCGCGCGCGCCTCCACGCGCCGCGCGACAGGCTCGCAACAAGCGCACATCTCGTGTCCGTCGCTGTCAAACGTCACTGTTCCTTGAGTTAACAGGTGTCGTTGTATATATTCCACAAGTTAATTCACGAGTGTGGTCCGGCGAGGGGGCGGGCGCCGCGCGCGCCTCCACGCGCCGCGCGACAGGCTCGCAACAAGCGCACATCTCGTGTCCGTCGCTGTCAAACGTCACTGTTGCTTTAGTTAACAGTGACGTTGTATATATTCCACAAGTTAATTCACGAGTGTGGTCCGGCGAGGGGGCGGGCGCCGCGCGCGCCTCCACGCGCCGCGCGACAGGCTCGCAACAAGCGCACATCTCGTGTCCGTCGCTGTCAAACGTCACTGTTCCTTGAGTTAACAGGTGTCGTTGTATATATTCCACAAGTTAATTCACGAGTGCGGTCCGGCGAGGGGGCGGGCGCCGCGCGCGCCTCCACGCGCCGCGCGACAGGCTCGCAACAAGCGCACATCTCGTGTCCGTCGCTGTCAAACGTCACTGTTGCTTTAGTTAACAGTGACGTTGTATATATTCCACAAGTTAATTCACGAGTGTGGTCCGGCGAGGGGGCGGGCGCCGCGCGCGCCTCCACGCGCCGCGCGACAGGCTCGCAACAAGCGCACATCTCGTGTCCGTCGCTGTCAAACGTCACTGTTCCTTGAGTTAACAGGTGTCGTTGTATATATTCCACAAGTTAATTCACGAGTGCGGTCCGGCGAGGGGGCGGGCGCCGCGCGCGCCTCCACGCGCCGCGCGACAGGCTCGCAACAAGCGCACATCTCGTGTCCGTCGCTGTCAAACGTCACTGTTCCTTGAGTTAACAGGTGTCGTTGTATATATTCCACAAGTTAATTCACGAGTGTGGTCCGGCGAGGGGGCGGGCGCCGCGCGCGCCTCCACGCGCCGCGCGACAGGCTCGCAACAAGCGCACATCTCGTGTCCGTCGCTGTCAAACGTCACTGTTGCTTTAGTTAACAGGTGTCGTTGTATATATTCCACAAGTTAATTCACGAGTGTGGTCCGGCGAGGGGGCGGGCGCCGCGCGCGCCTCCACGCGCCGCGCGACAGGCTCGCAACAAGCGCACATCTCGTGTCCGTCGCTGTCAAACGTCACTGTTCCTTGAGTTAACAGGTGTCGTTGTATATATTCCACAAGTTAATTCACGAGTGTGGTCCGGCGAGGGGGCGGGCGCCGCGCGCGCCTCCACGCGCCGCGCGACAGGCTCGCAACAAGCGCACATCTCGTGTCCGTCGCTGTCAAACGTCACTGTTGCTTTAGTTAACAGGTGTCGTTGTATATATTCCACAAGTTAATTCACGAGTGTGGTCCGGCGAGGGGGCGGGCGCCGCGCGCGCCTCCACGCGCCGCGCGACAGGCTCGCAACAAGCGCACATCTCGTGTCCGTCGCTGTCAAACGTCACTGTTGCTTTAGTTAACAGGTGTCGTTGTATATATTCCACAAGTTAATTCACGAGTGTGGTCCGGCGAGGGGGCGGGCGCCGCGCGCGCCTCCACGCGCCGCGCGACAGGCTCGCAACAAGCGCACATCTCGTGTCCGTCGCTGTCAAACGTCACTGTTGCTTTAGTTAACAGGTGTCGTTGTATATATTCCACAAGTTAATTCACGAGTGTGGTCCGGCGAGGGGGCGGGCGCCGCGCGCGCCTCCACGCGCCGCGCGACAGGCTCGCAACAAGCGCACATCTCGTGTCCGTCGCTGTCAAACGTCACTGTTGCTTTAGTTAACAGGTGTCGTTGTATATATTCCACAAGTTAATTCACGAGTGTGGTCCGGCGAGGGGGCGGGCGCCGCGCGCGCCTCCACGCGCCGCGCGACAGGCTCGCAACAAGCGCACATCTCGTGTCCGTCGCTGTCAAACGTCACTGTTCCTTGAGTTAACAGGTGTCGTTGTATATATTCCACAAGTTAATTCACGAGTGTGGTCCGGCGAGGGGGCGGGCGCCGCGCGCGCCTCCACGCGCCGCGCGACAGGCTCGCAACAAGCGCACATCTCGTGTCCGTCGCTGTCAAACGTCACTGTTGCTTTAGTTAACAGTGACGTTGTATATATTCCACAAGTTAATTCACGAGTGTGGTCCGGCGAGGGGGCGGGCGCCGCGCGCGCCTCCACGCGCCGCGCGACAGGCTCGCAACAAGCGCACATCTCGTGTCCGTCGCTGTCAAACGTCACTGTTCCTTGAGTTAACAGGTGTCGTTGTATATATTCCACAAGTTAATTCACGAGTGCGGTCCGGCGAGGGGGCGGGCGCCGCGCGCGCCTCCACGCGCCGCGCGACAGGCTCGCAACAAGCGCACATCTCGTGTCCGTCGCTGTCAAACGTCACTGTTCCTTGAGTTAACAGGTGTCGTTGTATATATTCCACAAGTTAATTCACGAGTGTGGTCCGGCGAGGGGGCGGGCGCCGCGCGCGCCTCCACGCGCCGCGCGACAGGCTCGCAACAAGCGCACATCTCGTGTCCGTCGCTGTCAAACGTCACTGTTGCTTTAGTTAACAGGTGTCGTTGTATATATTCCACAAGTTAATTCACGAGTGTGGTCCGGCGAGGGGGCGGGCGCCGCGCGCGCCTCCACGCGCCGCGCGACAGGCTCGCAACAAGCGCACATCTCGTGTCCGTCGCTGTCAAACGTCACTGTTCCTTGAGTTAACAGGTGTCGTTGTATATATTCCACAAGTTAATTCACGAGTGTGGTCCGGCGAGGGGGCGGGCGCCGCGCGCGCCTCCACGCGCCGCGCGACAGGCTCGCAACAAGCGCACATCTCGTGTCCGTCGCTGTCAAACGTCACTGTTGCTTTAGTTAACAGGTGTCGTTGTATATATTCCACAAGTTAATTCACGAGTGTGGTCCGGCGAGGGGGCGGGCGCCGCGCGCGCCTCCACGCGCCGCGCGACAGGCTCGCAACAAGCGCACATCTCGTGTCCGTCGCTGTCAAACGTCACTGTTCCTTGAGTTAACAGGTGTCGTTGTATATATTCCACAAGTTAATTCACGAGTGTGGTCCGGCGAGGGGGCGGGCGCCGCGCGCGCCTCCACGCGCCGCGCGACAGGCTCGCAACAAGCGCACATCTCGTGTCCGTCGCTGTCAAACGTCACTGTTGCTTTAGTTAACAGGTGTCGTTGTATATATTCCACAAGTTAATTCACGAGTGTGGTCCGGCGAGGGGGCGGGCGCCGCGCGCGCCTCCACGCGCCGCGCGACAGGCTCGCAACAAGCGCACATCTCGTGTCCGTCGCTGTCAAACGTCACTGTTCCTTGAGTTAACAGGTGTCGTTGTATATATTCCACAAGTTAATTCACGAGTGTGGTCCGGCGAGGGGGCGGGCGCCGCGCGCGCCTCCACGCGCCGCGCGACAGGCTCGCAACAAGCGCACATCTCGTGTCCGTCGCTGTCAAACGTCACTGTTGCTTTAGTTAACAGGTGTCGTTGTATATATTCCACAAGTTAATTCACGAGTGTGGTCCGGCGAGGGGGCGGGCGCCGCGCGCGCCTCCACGCGCCGCGCGACAGGCTCGCAACAAGCGCACATCTCGTGTCCGTCGCTGTCAAACGTCACTGTTCCTTGAGTTAACAGGTGTCGTTGTATATATTCCACAAGTTAATTCACGAGTGTGGTCCGGCGAGGGGGCGGGCGCCGCGCGCGCCTCCACGCGCCGCGCGACAGGCTCGCAACAAGCGCACATCTCGTGTCCGTCGCTGTCAAACGTCACTGTTGCTTTAGTTAACAGGTGTCGTTGTATATATTCCACAAGTTAATTCACGAGTGTGGTCCGGCGAGGGGGCGGGCGCCGCGCGCGCCTCCACGCGCCGCGCGACAGGCTCGCAACAAGCGCACATCTCGTGTCCGTCGCTGTCAAACGTCACTGTTGCTTTAGTTAACAGGTGTCGTTGTATATATTCCACAAGTTAATTCACGAGTGTGGTCCGGCGAGGGGGCGGGCGCCGCGCGCGCCTCCACGCGCCGCGCGACAGGCTCGCAACAAGCGCACATCTCGTGTCCGTCGCTGTCAAACGTCACTGTTCCTTGAGTTAACAGGTGTCGTTGTATATATTCCACAAGTTAATTCACGAGTGTGGTCCGGCGAGGGGGCGGGCGCCGCGCGCGCCTCCACGCGCCGCGCGACAGGCTCGCAACAAGCGCACATCTCGTGTCCGTCGCTGTCAAACGTCACTGTTGCTTTAGTTAACAGTGACGTTGTATATATTCCACAAGTTAATTCACGAGTGTGGTCCGGCGAGGGGGCGGGCGCCGCGCGCGCCTCCACGCGCCGCGCGACAGGCTCGCAACAAGCGCACATCTCGTGTCCGTCGCTGTCAAACGTCACTGTTCCTTGAGTTAACAGGTGTCGTTGTATATATTCCACAAGTTAATTCACGAGTGCGGTCCGGCGAGGGGGCGGGCGCCGCGCGCGCCTCCACGCGCCGCGCGACAGGCTCGCAACAAGCGCACATCTCGTGTCCGTCGCTGTCAAACGTCACTGTTGCTTTAGTTAACAGTGACGTTGTATATATTCCACAAGTTAATTCACGAGTGTGGTCCGGCGAGGGGGCGGGCGCCGCGCGCGCCTCCACGCGCCGCGCGACAGGCTCGCAACAAGCGCACATCTCGTGTCCGTCGCTGTCAAACGTCACTGTTCCTTGAGTTAACAGGTGTCGTTGTATATATTCCACAAGTTAATTCACGAGTGCGGTCCGGCGAGGGGGCGGGCGCCGCGCGCGCCTCCACGCGCCGCGCGACAGGCTCGCAACAAGCGCACATCTCGTGTCCGTCGCTGTCAAACGTCACTGTTCCTTGAGTTAACAGGTGTCGTTGTATATATTCCACAAGTTAATTCACGAGTGTGGTCCGGCGAGGGGGCGGGCGCCGCGCGCGCCTCCACGCGCCGCGCGACAGGCTCGCAACAAGCGCACATCTCGTGTCCGTCGCTGTCAAACGTCACTGTTGCTTTAGTTAACAGGTGTCGTTGTATATATTCCACAAGTTAATTCACGAGTGTGGTCCGGCGAGGGGGCGGGCGCCGCGCGCGCCTCCACGCGCCGCGCGACAGGCTCGCAACAAGCGCACATCTCGTGTCCGTCGCTGTCAAACGTCACTGTTCCTTGAGTTAACAGGTGTCGTTGTATATATTCCACAAGTTAATTCACGAGTGTGGTCCGGCGAGGGGGCGGGCGCCGCGCGCGCCTCCACGCGCCGCGCGACAGGCTCGCAACAAGCGCACATCTCGTGTCCGTCGCTGTCAAACGTCACTGTTGCTTTAGTTAACAGGTGTCGTTGTATATATTCCACAAGTTAATTCACGAGTGTGGTCCGGCGAGGGGGCGGGCGCCGCGCGCGCCTCCACGCGCCGCGCGACAGGCTCGCAACAAGCGCACATCTCGTGTCCGTCGCTGTCAAACGTCACTGTTGCTTTAGTTAACAGGTGTCGTTGTATATATTCCACAAGTTAATTCACGAGTGTGGTCCGGCGAGGGGGCGGGCGCCGCGCGCGCCTCCACGCGCCGCGCGACAGGCTCGCAACAAGCGCACATCTCGTGTCCGTCGCTGTCAAACGTCACTGTTGCTTTAGTTAACAGGTGTCGTTGTATATATTCCACAAGTTAATTCACGAGTGTGGTCCGGCGAGGGGGCGGGCGCCGCGCGCGCCTCCACGCGCCGCGCGACAGGCTCGCAACAAGCGCACATCTCGTGTCCGTCGCTGTCAAACGTCACTGTTGCTTTAGTTAACAGGTGTCGTTGTATATATTCCACAAGTTAATTCACGAGTGTGGTCCGGCGAGGGGGCGGGCGCCGCGCGCGCCTCCACGCGCCGCGCGACAGGCTCGCAACAAGCGCACATCTCGTGTCCGTCGCTGTCAAACGTCACTGTTCCTTGAGTTAACAGGTGTCGTTGTATATATTCCACAAGTTAATTCACGAGTGTGGTCCGGCGAGGGGGCGGGCGCCGCGCGCGCCTCCACGCGCCGCGCGACAGGCTCGCAACAAGCGCACATCTCGTGTCCGTCGCTGTCAAACGTCACTGTTGCTTTAGTTAACAGTGACGTTGTATATATTCCACAAGTTAATTCACGAGTGTGGTCCGGCGAGGGGGCGGGCGCCGCGCGCGCCTCCACGCGCCGCGCGACAGGCTCGCAACAAGCGCACATCTCGTGTCCGTCGCTGTCAAACGTCACTGTTCCTTGAGTTAACAGGTGTCGTTGTATATATTCCACAAGTTAATTCACGAGTGCGGTCCGGCGAGGGGGCGGGCGCCGCGCGCGCCTCCACGCGCCGCGCGACAGGCTCGCAACAAGCGCACATCTCGTGTCCGTCGCTGTCAAACGTCACTGTTCCTTGAGTTAACAGGTGTCGTTGTATATATTCCACAAGTTAATTCACGAGTGTGGTCCGGCGAGGGGGCGGGCGCCGCGCGCGCCTCCACGCGCCGCGCGACAGGCTCGCAACAAGCGCACATCTCGTGTCCGTCGCTGTCAAACGTCACTGTTGCTTTAGTTAACAGGTGTCGTTGTATATATTCCACAAGTTAATTCACGAGTGTGGTCCGGCGAGGGGGCGGGCGCCGCGCGCGCCTCCACGCGCCGCGCGACAGGCTCGCAACAAGCGCACATCTCGTGTCCGTCGCTGTCAAACGTCACTGTTCCTTGAGTTAACAGGTGTCGTTGTATATATTCCACAAGTTAATTCACGAGTGTGGTCCGGCGAGGGGGCGGGCGCCGCGCGCGCCTCCACGCGCCGCGCGACAGGCTCGCAACAAGCGCACATCTCGTGTCCGTCGCTGTCAAACGTCACTGTTGCTTTAGTTAACAGGTGTCGTTGTATATATTCCACAAGTTAATTCACGAGTGTGGTCCGGCGAGGGGGCGGGCGCCGCGCGCGCCTCCACGCGCCGCGCGACAGGCTCGCAACAAGCGCACATCTCGTGTCCGTCGCTGTCAAACGTCACTGTTCCTTGAGTTAACAGGTGTCGTTGTATATATTCCACAAGTTAATTCACGAGTGTGGTCCGGCGAGGGGGCGGGCGCCGCGCGCGCCTCCACGCGCCGCGCGACAGGCTCGCAACAAGCGCACATCTCGTGTCCGTCGCTGTCAAACGTCACTGTTGCTTTAGTTAACAGGTGTCGTTGTATATATTCCACAAGTTAATTCACGAGTGTGGTCCGGCGAGGGGGCGGGCGCCGCGCGCGCCTCCACGCGCCGCGCGACAGGCTCGCAACAAGCGCACATCTCGTGTCCGTCGCTGTCAAACGTCACTGTTCCTTGAGTTAACAGGTGTCGTTGTATATATTCCACAAGTTAATTCACGAGTGTGGTCCGGCGAGGGGGCGGGCGCCGCGCGCGCCTCCACGCGCCGCGCGACAGGCTCGCAACAAGCGCACATCTCGTGTCCGTCGCTGTCAAACGTCACTGTTGCTTTAGTTAACAGGTGTCGTTGTATATATTCCACAAGTTAATTCACGAGTGTGGTCCGGCGAGGGGGCGGGCGCCGCGCGCGCCTCCACGCGCCGCGCGACAGGCTCGCAACAAGCGCACATCTCGTGTCCGTCGCTGTCAAACGTCACTGTTCCTTGAGTTAACAGGTGTCGTTGTATATATTCCACAAGTTAATTCACGAGTGTGGTCCGGCGAGGGGGCGGGCGCCGCGCGCGCCTCCACGCGCCGCGCGACAGGCTCGCAACAAGCGCACATCTCGTGTCCGTCGCTGTCAAACGTCACTGTTGCTTTAGTTAACAGGTGTCGTTGTATATATTCCACAAGTTAATTCACGAGTGTGGTCCGGCGAGGGGGCGGGCGCCGCGCGCGCCTCCACGCGCCGCGCACAGGCCGCGGCCCCCTCCCTCAGCATGCTACTGTCCCTTACTGGCTGCCCCCTAGCTAACTACAGCTATGCTAATATGATAGAGAGGTAAAGGTTGTGAGGTTGTGGGGGTAACCTCTGGATCTACTGAACCGATTATTAAAGTTGTTTTACTAACAGAAAGCCACAGTACTTGTGAGTGTCGCACATAAGCTATACATTACCGGCCAACGAGGTGGGCACCGGGTCAGCTAGTTTATCATAAATTAACTAAATATAATAATATTTATGATTACTAATATTTGTCATGTCTTTATAAGTTTATTTGTTGTAGATTAATCATTTAGTCAAAAATTTCGCGTGTGTCTCTTAGAACACCGGCCATATTCTTCTTATTTGATTCTCCGGCGTAATTTATGAAGGTATCATTGTACGGACACTGGCAGAATTGTGACCGCTAGTCGCAGAAGGCAAAAAATAAGAAGAAGAATTCACGAATTGACGTATGACAGCGATGATCGCGAGATGTGCGCCTGTTGCGAACCTGTCGCGCGACACGTACACAGCCTGCCGGTCGACACACCAGGGTAAAGGCCGGCGCCTTGCAACCTGTCCGCACCTGCTGCAGCTGTAACGATTTATTTGTTTTACTTTTCAGTTTTAAGTTCGTCGACTGCGGCGCTCGACACGCCCACTGCCCCAACGCTGGGCGCAGCCGCCACCATCCCAGCGCTGGGCGCAGCCGCCACCATCCCAGCGCTGGGCGCAGCCGCCACCATCCCAGCGCTGGGCGCAGCCGCCACCATCCCAGCGCTGGGCGCAGCCGCCACCATCCCAGCGCTGGGCGCAGCCGCCACCATCCCAGCGCTGGGCGCAGCCGCCACCATCCCAGCGCTGGGCGCAGCCGCCACCATCCCAGCGCTGGGCGCAGCCGCCACCATCCCAGCGCTGGGCGCAGCCGCCACCATCCCAGCGCTGGGCGCAGCCGCCACCATCCCAGCGCTGGGCGCAGCCGCCACCATCCCAGCGCTGGGCGCAGCCGCCACCATCCCAGCGCTGGGCGCAGCCGCCACCATCCCAGCGCTGGGCGCAGCCGCCACCATCCCAGCGCTGGGCGCAGCCGCCACCATCCCAGCGCTGGGCGCAGCCGCTACCATCCCAGCGCTGGGCGCAGCCGCCACCATCCCAGCGCTGGGCGCAGCCGCCACAATCCCAGCGCTGGGCGCAGCCGCCACAATCCCAGCGCTGGGCGCGACCGCCACCGTCCTGGAGTTGGTGGAGCACGCTCTGGAGCTGATCCGTCAGGATCAGGTGAGATACCGACCGCTAGCGTCCGCAGAGCAGTACAGATTTGAAGAGCAGTATTTAGTAGTAGCACAGACCAGTATAAACAAGAAGACCTGCAATCCCATACAAAAAATCGTGACTCGAGAAATGATTACCTTCGAAGACGTTAGATGTCGCCATATGTTTTGTAAAGCTTTAAAGTACACAATTGAAAAAAACTTACTATTTTTTGTCGCAATGATAGCTACCTTTTATAATAGTACGATAGTAGCTATATAGATGGCGTTAGTATGTGAAACATGTGATGAAGTGGCGTTGCCAGCTTGCGGCGCGCGCTCAGTGCGACGTTGCCACCTTGCGGCGCGCGCTCAGTGCGACCTTGCCAGCTTGCGGCGCGCGCTCAGTGCGACGTTGCCAGCTTGCGGCGCGCGCTCAGTGCGACGTTGCCAGCTTGCGGCGCGCGCTCAGTGCGACGTTGCCAGCTTGCGGCGCGCGCTCAGTGCGACGTTGCCAGCTTGCGGCGCGCGCTCAGTGCGACCTTGCCAGCTTGCGGCGCGCGCTCAGTGCGACGTTGCCAGCTTGCGGCGCGCGCTCAGTGCGACGTTGCCAGCTTGCGGCGCGCGCTCAGTGCGACCTTGCCAGCTTGCGGCGCGCGCTCAGTGCGACCTTGCCAGCTTGCGGCGCGCGCTCAGTGCGACGTTGCCAGCTTGCGGCGCGCGCTCAGTGCGACGTTGCCAGCTTGCGGCGCGCGCTCAGTGCGACCTTGCCAGCTTGCGGCGCGCGCTCAGTGCGACGTTGCCAGCTTGCGGCGCGCGCTCAGTGCGACGTTGCCAGCTTGCGGCGCGCGCTCAGTGCGACGTTGCCAGCTTGCGGCGCGCGCTCAGTGCGACGTTGCCAGCTTGCGGCGCGCGCTCAGTGCGACGTTGCCAGCTTGCGGCGCGCACTCAGTGCGACGTTGCCAGCTTGCGGCGCGCGCTCAGTGCGACGTTGCCAGCTTGCGGCGCGCGCTCAGTGCGACGTTGCCAGCTTGCGGCGCGCGCTCAGTGCGACGTTGCCAGCTTGCGGCGCGCGCTCAGTGCGACGTTGCCAGCTGTTGCACAGTTTCTTTGAAAATGCATTTTAAAGTTTGGCACAGAATATTTATCTATACAGTATTCCAACTTCATATAAACGGACGAAGCGTGAGCTACGCGCCTCGATCTCGGCATGCGCTCGGCATGCAGACAGTCGCGACTGTACCGCAGTAATGAACGGATGGTGTGTTGTTTTTTTAACAATAACCGCGCGATTTTTTCACTATGTTCAAGTACATATTTAATATGAGGAGTAGGATATATTAACGCATCCAGAGATAACTTTTTTTAGATTACCTGGAAACTCTGAAAGGTAAGCCTATAAAATAGCACCCACCGCTGGACTTGGGGACATTTTTAACTCCCACGTTTTGTGTTTCTCATATATTTTGTATGACCATGTAATGCTTTAGACTAGTATCTGTAATGTTACATGTTGTGATTACGGAAATTGAAATTGGGCCTTAAATATAGAAAAATATCCAGAACAGCCTGATCAAATATCTACAGATCGTACAGACATTTGTTCCGAGGCGTCACGTCACGGCGGACTTCGCTCGCTGTCCCACAGAGGTCGCAGCATAAGCAGATTCTTACTGCATCCGGGCGCGATAGAAGGGGCAACATTCAACTGCCGGCACCCCACGGTCGTGCCGATCTGACTAAGCTTACATTAATAATAATAATAATAAAAATATTTTCAATGAGGTTTGACAATCGGATCTGACTAATACTATACTGGTTTAATCAGAAACGCTAAGGTGCTAAGATGATATAGTATTGGGTTCCTTGTCCAAACCTGTGTAATGACAATGCGTCAACTCCCCGCTCAAACTAAGTAAATAATATAACTAAGTATATAAGAACACTCGTAAGAAGACACGAGGGATCTCTGCTCCGGCAAAATACATACATCAGGGAATCAGACTCAAAAGCCAGCATTTTGTAAAAAAACATATAATTAGGATCACTCAAGACTAAGAGCGCTTGTAGACGTCCGTTTTTGTCAACGGATAACGGACCGTGTCAGTTCACCGGATTCGCGGTGGTGTATGGTCCATATTATAATGGAAGTGCGTACATGCACCGGACATCTGTCCGGCGTAACTTGTTCGCCGGACAGATGTCCGCACCACCGTTCGGACACGGTCCGGCGTAAGATAGAGCGGGCATCCGCGCCGGAAGTTTAACACGATACATTGTTCCAGGAGCACGCCCAAGACATCCGGCCGAGTACGGTCTAGAACGCCTCGTGATAGGCGCGGCCAGCCTGGACCTGGCACCTGGCAGCGCTGCCTCCGAGCTGGTCGCCAGCGGGTCGGCAGGCAGCCCCCTGGACCTGGCACCTGGCAGCGCTGCCTCGGAGCTGGTCGCCAGCGGGTCGGCAGGCAGCCCCCTGGACCTGGCACCTGGCAGCGCTGCCTCGGAGCTGGTCGCCAGCGGGTCGGCAGGCAGCCCCCTGGACCTGGCACCTGGCAGCGCTGCCTCGGAGCTGGTCGCCAGCGGGTCGGCAGGCAGCCCCCTGGACCTGGCACCTGGCAGCGCTGCCTCGGAGCTGGTCGCCAGCGGGTCGGCAGGCAGCCCCCTGGACCTGGCACCTGGCAGCGCTGCCTCGGAGCTGGTCGCCAGCGGGTCGGCAGGCAGCCCCCTGGACCTGGCACCTGGCAGCGCTGCCTCGGAGCTGGTCGCCAGCGGGTCGGCAGGCAGCCCCCTGGACCTGGCACCTGGCAGCGCTGCCTCGGAGCTGGTCCCCGCCGGAGTGCTGGTTGGACAGCCAGAGTTGGATAATGTCCAAATTATAGCTTATGTTAAACTTTTAGACTGAATTTTGTCCTACTAAGATGGTCTAGAATGCCTCGTGCTAGACGCGGCCTGGACCTGCCTGGACCAGTTAAAACATACATTTCTTGTTGATAAGTTAATAGTAAAGTACCTAGTAAGCCATAAATGTTGTTGATCTTAAATTCTATTATTTTTCTCGGAGACCAGATAGCTGGTTGACTGGTCCGAGTGGCTCCCAATGCCCATTTTGTAACCAACTTCAAAAGGGAGGATGGTGCATTTTCGACTGTATATTTTTTTTCTATTAAGGTATGTCCACCGATTTCTTCGTCAATTGTGGACCGATTTTAAGTAAACTTTTTTTTTATTTATAAGTATGCACTTCCAAGGTCATAAATGTGGAAGTCAGGATCTGACGGCGGAATCCCAGGGAAGTCGAGGGAATCTATCATTGAAGACGGGTTATTTTTTCTTGAAACATTAAAGAATTATTTATTTGATAGCTCTTGATATTACTAAAATATGTTATTACTAAAGCCATAAGATTTGATGCCGCTGAAAGAAGCATTATGTATGTGCCTTACAAAACTCAAAGCGAATCTTTAGAGGACATTTTCTATATAGCTCATTTTCAAATAAGTTTTCGAACAAAATCAGATGTTCCTTTTTTGTATGATCATGTTGATTCTTTGTTACTGTTATAATTGTGTTGGCTAACTACGTAAGATTGTTATTTCTGTATTCGAAAAAGTTGATTTTAATAATAAACTTGTTGGATCATTATGTTACGCCTTTCTTTTAATTATCGTCTTCTTTCGAACGAATACGAGTGAAAGAGTAAAGGTTTCTTTCCTTCTTTCCCTCACTTGGACTAAAAGTTTTCTGAAGCGAACGAATTCAGTTAGGTAGGTACCTAACTGAATTCGTTCGCTAAAAAATCGCAGAAGACATAGGTATGTCTTTTAAATAAATAAACATTTTTTATGTTATTTCAGACAACTATAATATATTAGGATATTAACACTACACCCCATTCTTCCATTCAAATACTCTCCATCCAAAGGTTGTCTGAAAGAAATCGCTTTAAGCGATAAGACCGCCCATGAAACCATTTTGTTATTCAACCAATTTACACATACATCTGAAACTTCTCAGTGAAGGTTATGGTTTTGGACAAATAATTAGGTACGATACTATAGTGCTTGCCGAAAAGCATTTTATAAGATATTGTATTAAATCTTTTAGATCCATACTAATTAGTAGTACCTTATTCTATGTTAGTAGGCAGGATCAGTCCTATACCATCATTGCTTAAGCAATGTCTCAACATTGAGCTGTCCCATTTATGGGCCATACAGGGGAAATAAGGTCATTCCAATATGCATTCCGGAACACATTAGCGCTTTGCACTAATGCAATGGCAACTGTCTCTCGCCTTTGACTTTTTGACCTGTTTACTTTTCCGTGTGCGTTACTGGGGCGGCATGTCGACTCGGATCAAGTTGAAAATTGTAGAAAAATTAGAGCGCTATACCCTGTTAATGTGCCCTAAAAATAAAATAAGTGCCTATTAAGGTTTCAGAGTTAATCGAAAAAATAAAATGCCGCTGCAGTAACGCCTGAAAACGTTACTGCAGCGGCATTATATTTTTCTATTAGCCTTAGCCAAATTTAAACCTAAAAGGTAGCTTATAAATGTGCCTGTCCTTGGCCGGCCAGCGGCATTTGTGCGTCCTGTGGTTTTTCGGTAATTCCAATTGCCGCTGCAGTAACGTTTGGCAGATTTCCATATCTCCGGAACGGCTGGACAAACAGACATGATTTTTCGTGGGCAGGTACGCTGTAATATGTGCCAATTGGTGCCCTAGTAGTTTTTCCAAAAAAATGCATTGTATATGAATTAGAAGAGTTCTTCTGAAAATCGAAAATAGCCTCTAGCTCTTGAACTACTTAAGAACGGCGCTCTGCGATTGCACTGACTGATGTGATGCCTATTAAAAATATGTATCTCCTGGCAAAATTGTGAAACCCTACATATAATTTTCGAAGAAATATATCAGTTTGAGTACTGAAAGTGGTTTACTTATTTCGAGTCTCAAATAAGGGAGTTTTAACAAGATAACAACTTCACATGATTTGCCAAAAATCAGAGCGTATATTCAAATAAACGCACACTGAATTTCAGCTTTCTACACCTTGTAATTAACCGTAAGTAATTTTTTTTTTCGAATTGACAATATAATATGTTGTTGACCGCAGATGGCCATGACAATGTTACCGGACTATGGCGAGCGCAGAAGGCGCCCAGCCGCAAACGTTAGGTTGGGGCAACAAGCTCAAGGGCACCACTTAGGTTCGAACCACGGCTTGGACTGTTGCCAGATTTTTGTATGTACTGATGGTTAATGTATTGTATTGTTAACGTCCAGGTGCAAAACTGCACCTTAAGACGGAAGAGTGTATTCTTCGGCCACGCCGGCGGGACCGGTTATTGAATGTGTGCCTAGCAGCTAATGTGGGACGGGTTGACGTCACCTCCGGGTTGGGTTTAAAGAACTTTATTATCTCAAAAGAATTTACAATTCACTTGATGAGATATTTTTAAATATTAGATTAGGGTTGTACAGAGTTAACATTAGTTTACGTCATAATAATAGTGTACAATTTACAAAACTTGTAGCTAGAAAGTTAATAAAAGTAAATATATGCGGGTATTAACAAAACAATGCCATACGAACCATATATAAATAAAAACAACGAAACATGCACATTCATACAGTTATCCGACCAAATACGAAAGGTCATTAAAAAGCGGCCGTTCAATACTTCGTGCCAACATCTTTAAATTGGTAGCTTTGTCATGTTAAAAGTTAGGTACACTTACATAAACAAATGTAATGAGCCAACCTTAAGAGATAGATATATAGTATAAACTCTTTAGGGTTAAGCTCGCCTTTGTACATGTTTGTTTCTTTACCCTTTTTGTAAATGTTTATTTGTGTGCAATAAAGAATTACAAAAAAAAATATGCTGTCGCTGACTTTTTTTTAGATCTTTTAAGGGGAAACAATTCTGTCATTCATGATTTTTGCGAAACTTTAACCGTTTACGCAGCGCACGCAGAGGAAGCTCTCAAAAGGAAAAAAAACCCGACTTTGCGACATTCTTTATTGGTACTCTGCTCCTATTAGACTTAGCGTGACGATTTTATAGCCTATAGCCTTCCTCGATAAATGGGCTATCTTACACTAAAATATTTTTTCAAATCGGACCAGTAGTTCCTGAGATTAGCGCGTTCAAGCAAACAAACTCTTCAGCTTTATAATTATCGTGATATTCGTGAAGTTTGCATGACGCATATTTCTGATTTTGGTGCAATATTAACAAGAAAATAAAAGGGCTAGATAGCCCTTTCCGGGCTAAATCATTAAACGAGTTCACCTACAGTAAAAAGTGCAAGATCTGGCCCCAAAAGGGCTAAGGTGGCAGCACTGGCGCGACTGGACAGACAGTAAACAAATTAAACTTTGCCCATGCGCACACAGCCACTATGCATTACTTTGATACGAATAGTGTTCACATTGCCTTATTTACTGTCATATTCGGTCGGTCCAACACGAGCGAGTCGGCCCCCCCTTGCGCAATAAAAGAACTGTCTATCTCCCTCACGCAATCAATTGGAAAAATATTCGGAAATCGTCTGGCTAAAGCTTATTATATTGACGTAAAATGACAAATTAAAACGGAATAAATAGACTACATTTTACGCTGACAACTCTAAACTTAGAAACGTCATATCTCTAATCTTAGTTAGTTTTAGGAAGTCCAAAACAGAATCGACACCAATATGTAATAGTAGTGATTTGTTTTAACCCCCGACGCAGATAGGGTCGTCACTGTCAGTCGGCTGTAGGGCGGCTTTTTAGGGTTCCGGACCAAAATGGTAAAAAGGAACCCTTATAGAATCACTCTGTCTGTCTGTCTGTCTGTCTGTCACACATGGATATCTCGAGAACTACTGATGCTATCGACTTGAAATTTAAAATGGTAAAAGACAACACTTTTTTACTAATATAGCACATATAAAAATGTTAAAAAATATTCTTATTTTGATTGCAGGGGGGCGGATAGGGGATCTCATAAATTTTAAGTGAAGTTACTAGGCCGTGTGGGGTATCATATGAAAGGTATTCATTTGCACATTAATAAACAGTTTTTAGTTTTTCTTTCAAACGTATCGTTTTTGAGTTATTTACAAAAATGTTGAAAAAACGACCGTTCCCCCCCCTTATCTCCGAAGTTTGCAGAGGTAACCCCGTGATACTTTTAAAGCTAATAGAAGTGTATGTAAACATTATAGGAAAATTATAGCGAACTCTCTAATTTGCTTAATTTTTTAGACAAGGGGGGCGGAAGGGGGGTTTTCAAAAATTTTGTGAAGTTAATAGGTGATATAGGGTATCATAGGAATGGTATTCATTTGCACATTAATAAACAGTTTTTAGTTTTTCTATAAGCCGTATTGTTTTTGAGTTATTTACAAAAATGTTGAAAAATTGACCGTTCCCCCCCCCCCCCCCCCCCCCTTATCTCTGAAGTTTGCAGAGATAAACCCGTGATACTTTTAAAGCTCATAGAAGTGTTTGTAAACTTTATAGGAAAATTATAGCGAACACTATAATTTGCATAGTTTTTTAGACAATGGGGGTGGAAGGGGCGTTTTTAAAATTTTTGGAAAGTTACTAGATAATGTGGGGTATCATATGAAAGGTATTCATTTGCTCATTAATAAACAGTTTTTAGTTTTCCTTTAAATTGTATAGTTTTTGAGTTATTTACAAAAATGTTGAAAAAAATAGCGTTCCCCCCCCCTTATCTCCGAAGTTTGCGAAGATAAACCTCTGAAACTATTATTGCTATTAGAAATGTATGTAAAGATTAGAGGAAATTTATTACAATCTCTCTACATAGCATACTTTTTTAGAAATCATCGAAAGTGTAAAAAATCTACATAAGTTCCGCTATCAGACAAGAGATGGCGCTGTCAAGGTTCTCCAACAAATATAAAACCGCCTTTGTCATATATTATATTGTATGGTCCTCTCCTGCCCGTGGATGCAATCTGCTAAGGGATATCTCCGAAAGATGGGCAGCAGCGTCTTTCCGTGCAAGAACATCCCGAACTGCGCTCACCAACCCGCCTGCCAAGCGTGGTGAGTATGGCAACAACCCCTCATGCACTTGGATCTCTAAGTCGATGAGGGAGGCCTATGTCCAGCAGTGGATATCTTTTTTTTTTTTTTTTTTTATTCTTTATTTATATACTTGGGAGTTTTGCCGTAGCGTGGCTATGTCACCCCCGTAATTCTACATAACAATATTTCACAACTAATAAAAATAACCTAAATCTAAAATTAATTACTTAGGTACCTACATAATTATAGCTACTTAATCTACACTCAAGGTGATCTAGTACCTACCTTCCTAACTCGCATCCTCAAATGAGGAAATATATATTCGTAACAGTTCCTTGGCTTCATCGGAAGATGGTGCAGCCAGGAAACTGTTGCACATACCTACATTAAAACTAGTTAGCCTACCGCGCGGGACTGCGCTCCGAACACACTCCACCAGCACGTGATACACGTCTTCAACTTTATTGCAATCTGTACAGTTGGGTGAGTTTGACAGCTTCATTAGGTGTTTAAATTTATTTGATGGAATATGTCCCGAGCGCAATCTTAACAAATAAACAATATTTATTCTAGTCATAGGTAACTCGTCGAACCAAGGGCAACGAGGAAGTTCGCATTGAATGGTATTATACCATACTTATACCTTTTGTTTTCGAGCGTTCATTAAAATGTTCTTTCCATTGCTGTTTACTTTTATATTTAATATTATTTAGAATTTCACTATGTACCGGTAAACAATTAAATGGTATGCCATCAGAGATAGCTAGTCGCGCGGCGGAGTCAACCACCTCGTTACCCATTATGCCTATGTGAGATGGTATCCATTGCATAACTACTGATTTTTCGGCTGCCCGCAATTTGCTAATGGTTTTCAGGATGGTAAAGGCAATCGGTAGTCCTCGGCTATCCGAGGATATACGAGCCAAGTGTGCAAGCGCACTCTTTGAGTCAGACAATATAACAAAGTTGTTATGATCAACTGATAATGCGTAAGATAACGCCTCAGAGATTGCGATAAGTTCGGAGTGCATTATCGAGAGGTTTGCATTGATTTGAAATTTAGCTTGTACGTCTAATTGAGGGTCGTAAAATGCAGCTCCTGAACCTATCGCCTCCTTCGAACCATCAGAGAAAATCACGTAGTAACTACAATAAGTCTCGTTAATAACTAGATTACACTGGTTTTTTAAAGCTACTTTATTTACAAATCTTTTAGGTGAATCTACTCCTTCTATATTTAAGCGAATATGTTCTGATAAATCATAATGTGTTAACCAAAAATCTAAAGAATACATAAGTAAGTTTTGCGAAGAAAAAATCTGATATTGTTCTAATTCCCTGTGAATATCTATTAAAATAGGTTATTTCCTCCGAGTCCAATAAGTCAGTTCGCATGTAGGTACAAGCGCATTTACAACATCAATTGTAATGTTATTCCTAAAGGACTTTGCCCTCAGCCAGAATTTGCATGCGAGGTAATACCTACGTACATATAGGGGCGGGAGGTACAACTCACTCTCCATGACATGTATAGGTGTTGATTTTATAAACCCACCTATAACGCGCATCGCTTGATTTTGGACTATATCTAGTTTTTGTAAATGATTTTTCACACTAGTATCATACAGAAAACTGCCATAATCGAGCCTACTTCGGATAATAGATATATACAAACGCCTTAGGTGTTTAGGGTGAATGCCCCAACTTCCTCCCGCCAGTACTTTAAACACATTAATGAATTTACATAATTTATCCCTAATTTCGTTTATATGTCTGCCCCACTTCATACTCCTGTCCAACCACATTCCCAAATACTTAACACTGTCCACCTGTTGTAATGAGTTATTATCTATATTTATATTTACATTAAAGTTCTTCCTACCTCGGCTAAAAATACATAATTTAGATTTCCGATAAGAAATGCTGAGACCTAAATCTTTTAATAGATTGCATAATATGTCTAATGAGTTTTGAATACTGCTGAGAGCGCAACTAAGTGATGGATTAGAGCTGTAAATAACAAAATCGTCTCCATATTGAGATACATATACTTGTTGAATGGAATGGCATATCTTGATAGTTGCAATGTTGAATAAAGTCGGAGACAATGGGTCTCCTTGGGCAATGCCCATCCCAGTAGTGCGACTAATTAATACGTTATTATCTAATTCTATAGACAGGCTTCTCTCGCGCAAAAACTCCCACAAGTATTTACAAAGAGATTTACCCACTCCTATAGAATCCAACATAGCTAGCAAACTTGTAACATTTATATAATTATACGCACCCTCTATATCTATAAAGCAGCCAACCGTAGATATTCCTTCCGTAAGACCTATTTGAATGCGAGAAACTATCCTGGACAAATTATCTAGGCACGACCTTGACCTTCTAAAGCCCGTTGTCTCATTAGATAGCAAGTTATTTTTCTCAACATACCATTCAAGCCTACGCGTTATAATGGTGTGCAATATCTTACAAACACAAGATATTAAAGATATTGGCCTAATTCCTGCTGACGCACTGTTATTATTTCCCGGCTTAGGAATAGGAATGATCCTAGCATTTTTCCATTGAAAAGGCACGAAACCGATTGATAGAAACCTATTATAAAGAACTACAAGAACTTGTTTACCTACATCCGGGAGATTAAAAATCATTGAATAAGAAATGTTATCTATGCCCGTCGCGGTGTCCGATCTTTTTATACAATTACATGATTCTTGCATTGTTATAGGGCTATTCAAATGGTCATTATTTGAGGTAAATTTCGGTTCCTCGGGTGAAACGAAGTCCGGTGCTAAACTACATAATAAGTTATGAGCCCTTTCAAAGTCTATGCTTGATTTTGCTGATTTGAATCCTTTAAGCCATCGCATACGTGTCCACATCTCGCGCGCCGAAGTTACACTGTCAATACTATCACAAAAACACTGCCACGATTTGCGCTTGGCTCGATGGATTGCTGATCGCGCTAATTTTATTTTATCTTGTAGCGTACTGTAGTTAGCCGGAGTTGAATTCTTTCTAAATCGGCCTAAAGCTAATCGCCGCTCCGCAACGCATTTTGATAACTCCGGTGACCAGTAAGGTTTTGGTTCAAACTTCTCCAGTCGAAGAGGATTACTAGGGGTTTTACTGACTGGGATGCATTCGTCAGCGGCTTGATTTAAAATGCTAACGAAAATATCATAATCACTCTGAAGATCTGGCGATTTATTTATTTACTTATTTATTTAGAAAGTCACACCAACAAAATGAACACTTAAAAAACAACTTAGGCTAAATACAATTAAATACAAGTAAAGTGACATTTCAATTAAAGGTGTAAACCACATGCAAAATAAAACAATTTCAACAAACATACATTATGATTAAAAAAAAAATTAAAAAAGAATTATGATTTGATACAAAAAAACAAATTGAACATAAGAATTTCTAAATATTATTATATTTAACTCTATTTTATACATATATTTTTTTTATTAATTGTGGATACTATGATTGAAATAACGTCAATCCAACATTTCTTTTAAAATTATGGAAGCGACCTGAAAAAACATCAACTTCAGTGTTGATTCCCAGATCACCGTCCTCATCAACAATATTTTCTACAACGTTAGGTTTGATATTGTGAATCCCATTATAAAATATAAATATCCTGTTCAGGGGAGAAAAATGTCCTATATTTGTACGGGCAGTCTGTCTTGCAAATGGAGCGTATTTGTTCCTTCTAGGTAGGGTCCTAGGAACAGAAAAGTTGACTCGTGATAGTAAATAAGAAGCATCCGTCAAATCGTTTACTAATCTAAATAGAAACATGCTGTCCAGCAGTGATCTACGATTACACAGAGATTTCATATTGAAATGACGTAGCCGATCAGTATAACTTGGTAGTTTTTTTGCTAAATTAAAGCCAAAACACAAGTGCCATAGAAATCGCTTCTGCACGCTTTCTAAGCGCTTTACATAAATGTCATAATGCGGATTCCACACGGCGCTACAATACTCGAGGGAGCTACGGACAAGCGTGTTATATAGCATGATTCTGGTGTTGGGGTTTTTGAATTCCTTGGAGTTGCGCAAAACAAAGCCCTTGATTGATGGTATTCGAGTAATTTTTCTTCAATTTTTTGCTTGTAAGTTGACCATTCCGCTTTGTTGAAGTATCTACGAGTTCTAAAAAGCGTGGAGCTTGCTATTTCTGTGCTTATTTTCAACATTATATGGTCGCTTCCCAAGTTCTCATTAGTAGGTTTCCATTCGTATCTAAGTGCTGTGTTGGCCGTAGAAAACGTGATATCCGGCGCAGTTTTCTGTAATATACCATTAACAAACTTGATACGAGTCGGACTGCCGTCGTTGAGTGAGATGAAATTGTTTTCAATCGCCGAATCGAATATTTTCCTACCTCTAGGATCTAATTTGGTAGACCAATTCGGGTGGTGGCCGTTAAATCTCCAGCAATGATCGCATTTTGACTAACTCGGGCAAAGATCCTGTCCCAATCGGCTGCAGACGTTCTAACATCAGATGGACAATAAATCGATATAACATCTTTTATATGTTGGCAATTTAATATTTTTACTTGGATCGCTTGAATGCCATTGTTAGGGTGTATGAAATCATATTCTTGAGCCTTGATTGAGTTGTGTGTCAAGATAGCTATTCCCCCGTATCCGTCGCCACGATCTTTTCTGAATATATTATAGCCACGTATGCGAAAGTCACTACCTGGGTCGAGCCATGTCTCGCTTAAGATCCCAATGTGAATTTTTTCCTGATTCAGTATTGTTTCGAAGTCAAGTATTTTCTTACGTATGCTTTGCGCGTTCCATTGAATAATGTTAATTGACTGCGTAGGGTGTCTATAATCCATATTGACTCAATAATGTGAGACAAGGCAGATCTGAGACATACTGCACTACAAATGATAATACGCTTTTCCAAACTATATCCAAACAGCCCTTTATCTTATTCTCCCAAGATACTCCAGTTTCACTGATTTTTTTTATTAGTTTTTTTATCAATATTTTCCATGAAATTTTCTCCTTGTCATCAGGGTTCTTTCTATATCTGATACCTTCCTGCGATTTATTTGAATCTTCTCCTTCTTCCCATGGTATCCATTCATTTGAATCTGAATCTTCATCTCTTTCTTGATTTATATGTTGTTTCTTGGGTTTTCTTTTGTTGTTCTTTTTAGAAGAATTTTCACCTTGTGACCCTAGGATGCTGGCATATGATTCTGGGACGAGTGGAGCTGACGAGCCTGAAGGTTGCTCCTCCGATAGTAGTATAGGTTCTTTTTCACTTACATGTACTTCCCTTCCCTTCCGCCTAAGTTCCGGAAAATCATCAGAGCGAGGAGGTTCCACCGCCAGCGGAGAAACATACATGGTTAGGGCTCTCTTGTACGAACAGTTAAGTTCTGACATCACGTCTCGAATTCTCTTCTCTTTTAAAAACACGGGGCAAGTTTTAGACATCGCCATGTGTTTTCGACCGCAGTTATTGCATTTAAATTTCCTAGTTTCGCAGTTCTGGTGCTTATCTCCACATTTAGGACAAACAGGCTTGATTGAAGGACACAACCTGGCTACATGTCCGAAACGCCAGCAGTGGGAGCATTGTGTTACAGGGTACTTGTATGTAGATATATTAACCCTAATGTCAAATAGCATCACAAAATCCGGTACATAGTTTCCCTCAAAACTGATCCTTACGGCTTCACTGTCTTCCCATCTACCATCATAAGAATTTCTGCGCTTCAATCTCTAACCCTCGATATTTTAGTGGTACTGCTAAGGCTTTGTAGGATATCCTCTTCAGATAAATCAAGGTCGATATCTTTTATAACCCCATAAGATTGTGTAATTTCAGAGGTTTTCTGACACTTCAATCCATTTTCGTTAAATGTTTTGCATGCAATCAAAGCATTTGCGCTTTCCTCATTGCTGAACTGAAGTAATACTTTGTATGAGTTGATGTATTTTACGCGTGTCACATCTTGTATTTTCTCTGACTGTAAGGCTTTGGCTAGCTTAAATTGTTTTGGTAGCTTATCAGTTCCGGTAATGCTAATCTCAATTATATTTTCTATTGGCATTGTGTTGTCTGTATGGCTGACTGTACTTTGCTCGAATAATCTTCCCTTTCTTTTTGCTATAATCCACGGCTCCTCCTCTACTTCGTCTCTAATTCTCTTCGTCGATTTTTTAGTCTTCGCACAATCCCACTCCTGTACACCAACGTCCAAGTCCATATCCACTAAACTCTCACGACTTCGAATAATTTCTTTTTGATTGTTCACCACAACACATGAGTCCTCAATCACATCCCCATCGTTTTCTTCAAGTAATGCAAATCGGTTCATCGTGATTCGTAAACAATACGCGCGCAAGGCGCGTCTAAGCAAGTAAACAACTTAACCACGCTCGGTAATAAAATCACCGCACGCGTCCGTCGATACGAGCGCCCACGCGCAACTGCAGTGGATATCTTACGGCTGTAATGATGATAATGATATTGTATGATGGCACGGAACCCTCGGTGCGCGAGTCCGACTCGCTCTTGCCCGGTTTTATTTTAAAATTGTATATATTTTTTGAGCGATTCAGTTGATACAAAACAACAATAGTATAAATTAAGCAAAATGTGCCACGATTCATAAAAATACGATTACATATTCGAGGCCCAAAAATACGATTACATATTCGAGGCCCAAAAACGAGTAAAACAAGCGTAATATAACAAGTAATATATTCTAGATCAGATATCGTCATAAACAAACAGCAAGCGGCTCTTGAGATACAAGCGTTTTAGAGACCAAGCTCACCCCCTCCCCCCGCCTCTTGCGCCATGACGGATTTGGATCTATTTGATAAGAAGGATTAAGAGGTTCTAATAATGAGATGGCTAGAAATAAATCGCTTTGCTGCGGTTACAGGATGCAATCCTGTACGAACATCGGACAGTAATAAAGCAAAGAATACCCGGTTAAATGAGTTAATAATGTGAAAGATTGAAAAAGACTAGATAAATAAATAATGCTGGATAGTAGATAGATAGCAAATGCTTTATTGCACACCTTAAATATAAAAATAACAGCAGAAAAAGGAATAAAACGCCGCGACCTCGCCTCGACTGACCAGTGAGCGACGCGCCCAAAACAGAAAGTGTTCTCTACAAAAGCAAACAGATGGAGCTGGCAAGCGGAGAGCAAGTTTGTGATGAATCACAGTTGCTGTCATTATCAAATTGTGTTTCCTACCAGTAAAAAAACTAACCCCTAGGTAATAAGGTTCAAGGGAACTATTTTTTAATGAATTCGCCTCATTAAAAAAAACAATTTCGGACATTCAAGTGAAATTCAATCATAACATAACTCCTACATGATACAGGTTGGTTATTTATGTATTTATCTTCAGAAGGTCTGCAGGGCACTGCCCTTCATTTGATCATCTTGACCTCTTGATGTGGCAGGGAAACCAACTGCAAAAATAAAAAATATTATTAAATACAGGGTGTATTAAAATAAGTGCACTAAACCGAAGGTACCTCAAGATAACAAGTTTATTTATTTATTAGGCATAGACACTCCAGGCTCCAAGCGTTCACCAGCTTTCAAGAAACTCTCACATTAGGAAGCCTTCCGGCAATTGGGGCACGTCTGACGCTGCTCCAGCTACGGCATGATGCCGGCCTGGTGGAAGCGGTGCGTGCAGGCCAGCGCCATCACCTCCTGCTCCTTCAGCATCACATCGAAGAATATGGAACACTCTTCAAAAAACCAGGCTCCAAGCAATCACCATCTCTTAGACTGAGACACTCACATTGGGTCATAATGTCCTATAAGGCAGATCTAAGACACTCACATGAGTCAACAAATGCACTCCGAGTGTGAAGGTCGCGCGTACCGTTTACTCATTAGTGCAATACAAATAAATTCTTATCTATTGATCGGTGCGTAGTTGCAGGCCCGTTTAGACGGGCCAGCCTACTTACCCAGTCGCGATAAATTCCCAACCAAGTGCTGTGGACGATTTAGATAATATTGAAGTGATGGAAAACAATTTAGAGATTGAGTCGGATGATGCTGCTGTGTTAGAAAATTGTACAAATGTAGAAGAAAGAGAGCTGGAAATTAATAGATGGAAGAGGAAGAGAGATGAAGCAAGTACCTCTTCGGAAGATGGATGGCAGAAAGCAACTCGAGGAAGGAAGACAGTCAGAAAAGAAAAAGAAACTGTAGAAGAAGAGGATTGTATTCAAATCTGTGTCACAAGTAAAAATTACCTGCCTAAACAATTCGCTCTAGCTAAGCTATTAAAAGAACACGATATTGACAATATATCCAAACTCAAATATGTCAGTAACAGTAAGATCCATATTACGTTCGACAAAAGTTCCAGTGCTGAAAAATTCCTACGGTCCGAAGCTTTTGCCCAGATGGAATGGAGATGTCTCAAAACTGCTGAGGTAGGCGTATATTATGGTGTTTTAAAGAATGTGGAAATGGATTTAGCTGAAGAAGAAATACTAAAACAGGTTTCTTCTTCGACGGAAATTATGTCAGCTAAAAGGCTTAACAAAAGAAACTCTGAAGAAAAAGGCGCTGCATGGGTGTTAAGCGAATCGGTCCGATTGGGGTTCAAAGGAGCCACTGTCCCCCCATATGTATTTATTCATAATGTTCGAATTAAAGTAAACCAATATATATTCCCCGTCACTCAGTGTGGAAGATGCTGGAAATTTGGACATACTACTAAATTCTGTCCTAGCAAGAAGATTGTTTGCCCCAAATGCACCAAAAAGCATGAGACTTGTGACTCAGAGACATTCACATGTGCTAATTGTCATGGGCCTCACATGGCGATGCAAAAAATATGTCCGATCTACAAGAAAGAGAGGAGGATTCGCGAGCTGATGTCCGAATTTGGTGTGACCTATAGGAAAGCTAGCGATATGTACGTCCCTCCAACTCCAGTATCTGAGCGTCTAGTGAGGCCCCCTATAGTGGTTGAAGATAACATCTTCGTCGAAAACGCGGAAGCACCTATGCTTATTGATAATCCAGTTGCCTCAAATCAATTTACCGGCGTCACATATGCTTCTAAAGTCAAGTCTAAGAACATTGAGACACAAAAGCCTTATTATACAGTGGAAGAAGTACAGACACACACGGAAGAACAGAAAAACCCGAGACGTACAGAAAGGCAAGAAGGTGAAATAGAACATGAATTAAGACAGGTTGAAGGACAGAATCAAGATCAAGGTCTAGGGGTCAAACGAGTACGTAAGAAGAAACAGAAAAATCGCAAACAGCCCCAACCTAGTTCTTTCAGTTGGAATGAGGAGCCGTCTGATTGTTCAGAGGAAGATCTTTTTACTCATACCCATATGGAAACGGATGGTGCAGAGAAGAGTGAAAAGGAATTTTCATTTTCGGCGTTACTTACTAAGTTGAAGGACATTATATTTCATAGTAGGTACTCCTTAGATAAGAAAATAGAAATGTCTGTTAAAATGTTTATTGATTGGGCTATAACTAAAGTCATCAGCCTTATAACGGCCAGAAACTTTTTAAGTTCTGACCATCACTATGGATAAAAGTCATATTAAAAATTTTAACGTTAACCTGATCCAATGGAACTGCCAAAGTTTAATACCTAAATCTGTACCTTTTGAGGCATTTCTTGCTCAAGAAAAAGTCCACATCGCCATTTTGAGCGAAACTTGGTTGGAGCCTGGGAGCCATTATAATATGAGCAATTATAACTGCTATCGCCTGGATAGAGCAGATTCATATGGTGGGGTAGCAATTTTAACTCACAAAAGTGTTAAGTCTCATCTTTGTTCTTCGCGTAGCATTAACCCTGGAATTGAACTAATACATATAAAAGTTTTGAACTGTCAGCACATTGAAAATGTTATCTCGTTATACTGTCCATCTTCTGTGCACACTTCTGTCACTCAAAATGACTGGGAGGTTTTTTCGATATGTAATAATAAAACTCTTCTCCTAGGAGATTTTAATGGTCACCATGTCAGCTGGTCCTATAAAACAGATAGCAGGGGCAACCAAATTATGGACGCTATGTTGGATTCTCACTTCACGTGGTTAAATGATGGCAGTCATACCCGGGTGAGACTGTCAAACGGTGTGTTACAACAATCATCACCGGATATCTCATTCACTTCTACAGACAAAAATATTAATTTTATATGGAAAACTACAAACGAGTCTCTTGGTAGTGATCACCTTATCATTAAATTGTCTTATGTTCAAAATTTTAGGTATAATGTCAGTAAAAGAAGAAACTTCAGAAAAAGTGACTGGTGTGGATATACATCGGATATTGAAGGCGCCATGTCTAATTTTCACGTGCCTGACGACCCCCAGACATTTTATGATCTATTCGTTGAAGTTATACAGAATGCTGCAAACTCGCATATCCCCTACATTAAAATACCTACAAACGTTAGTAGTAAATTTGTACCTAAACCTTTTTGGAATGCGGAGTTGTCGAAAGCAGTCACTGTACGTAGACTAGCCTTAGCGACGTTTCGACGTTGTCCCTCGCCTCGTAATTTAATTGAGCTAAAAAAGAAAATTGCAAACGCACAGAAATTGATTCGTGCTGCCAAATGCAAGGCATGGCAAAACTTTTGCACATCTGTGGACGAAACATTTTCTGCCACAGAAATGTGGCGCAAAATGAAGTGGATCAAAGGGCGTTTTTCACCAAGGCACTGTGTTGACAAAGAAAAGGCAGAAAAATTACTGTCCGATTTGACTCCTGATTTTGTTAGTCCACCTATGCCGTCTTTTATCTTTAGAAATTCGATTTTGGATACTGAAATAACATTAAATGAAGTACAAAATTGCTTAAAAAAAAATGACACTGCTCCAGGCGATGATGAGATATCGTTTTCAATGTTAAGTCATCTTCCGTTAATTGGCAAGGAAATGCTTCTTCTTTTTTACAATTGTTGCTACTCCATCAGCTTTGTTCCAGTGCAATGGCGAAACACCAAGATAGTACCTATACCTAAGCAAGGATCACCAACCGCATTACGCCCGATTTCGCTGATATCATGCATTTGCAAGGTTTTTCATTCTATACTTAATAAGCGACTCGAGTGGTACTTCGAAAAACAGACGCTATTTCCGGACGTCATGGTCGGTTTCCGCAAATCACGATCTTGCTTGGATAACCTTACTTGCCTAGTTTCTCATATCCAGAAGGGTTTCTCAAATAACCTTTTAACTATAGGTTATTTCATTGATATAAGAAACGCATATAATAATGTCAACGTGACTTCACTCGTAAAAATCCTTGAAGATTTTCAAGTTGGAACTAAACTTTGTAAGTACATATGGTCATACCTTAGTTTGAGAAAATTGCAAATATCTTCGGAAGAAAATACTTACACCAGGTGGACATGTCAGGGTTTGGCTCAAGGAGACCCGATATCTCCACTTCTTTTTAATATTGCGACTATACACATTTGCAAGAGTGTAAACAATGTGGAGATATCGCAATACGCCGATGATTTCGTTATATATAGTACAAGCGAACACGTGTCCGACGCAGTTAGTGATCTGCAAACTACATTGGGTATAATCAGTTGTTTACTAGATAATATTGGCTTAGAAATTTCACCCATCAAGAGCAAAATTTGTATTTTCAAAAAGGGTCGTTATCGTGGTGTTTTTAACTATACTTTCAATAATCAGTCGGTACAGCTTTGTGACAACGTCAAATATTTAGGATTGTGGCTTGATAGTTCGCTAAGATGGGGCAAGCACATAAACGAGACAGTGTTAAAAGTTCAGAAATGTATTAATATTCTAAAAGTACTAGCCGGATCGGGTTGGGGAGTCCGCCAAAAACATTTAGGGCGATTGTACGTTTCGGTAATTCGTAGTAGAATAGACTATGCTAGTTTCTTATATGACAATAGTTGCAAAACAAATGTTATTAAACTAGATAGGATACAAAATCAGGCCATGCGTGTATTGGGAGGTTACATACGTAGCACACCAATACATGTCATGGAAAACGACTTGTGCTTACCCCCTTTATTCATACGAAGAAGATTTCTTGCTCATAAATTCTGGCTAAAATCTAAATCATTTAAAAACAATAGATCAATTATGTATATCGATCAACTTTCATCTCAAAGTACATCTCAATTTTGGTCTCAGAGAAAATTACCGATTTTAGCATCTATTCACCCATCATTAAATTCACTTCCCATTCATTCGAGCGATAAGCCGGAGATGTTTACTCTCGGTGTGTGGGTAAACAATATCTATTTGAAAAACATAATTATCGACGAGATTCCTACCGTAGATCGCGCTAAACGTACTTATAACGAATACAGTTTGAAAACTATATGTACAGCTTTATATTAACAATAGATATAATGACTATTATCAAATCTTTACGGATGGATCTAAGGAAGGGAGTGAAGGTGGTGCCGCTTTTTTGGACCCATAGTTAAATATTTACATGAAATTTCAAGTTAGTACAAATATTTCCATTATGCATTTGGAGTTAATAGCGTTATCCGAGGCAATCTCTTATTTAAATTCTATTGAATGCAACAAATTCGTTATCTTTTGTGACTCGAAGTGTGCGTTGCAACACATAGCTCGGTGCACCTCGCACGTGCGAGGTAGCCCGATTGCTTATTCCATTTTAGAATCAATTTTTAGGCTAAAATCTCAAAATAAAACAATAGTGTTCTAATGGATTCCCTCGCATATTAACATTGAAGAGAATGATAATGTTGACATGTTGGCAAATCAGGCTCGTGCAGACGGTTTACCTTTAACAGTTATCCCGCTTTATTCCGATTACTTAAGATTTGCAAAAACCCAATGTAATAAACTATGGCAAGAATATTTCGACAAGCGATTCACCGAGAAAGGTATTTGGTATCGTACCATACAACCACAAATCTCGTCATACCCTTGGATTGATCAGTGTTTATTTAATAGATGTTTATTGGTGATGGCTCTCAGACTGCGTTCCGGGCATATACCTACAAATAAATTTGCCTTCCTAATGAAGAAAGTTAGTTCTCCCAATTGTGAAGTATGCGGCGCCGTGGAGGATGTGCATCACTTTTTGATGGAATGTGTGCGGAACGTCGCCGAGCGTAACAGATTATTTGGCAGGAGTTTTGGTTCTAATGTTGGAGATTGTAACACTATACTAGCATTACCTCTATCAGACGAAGCTCAGAAACTGTATGAACTTGCTAAAATAGGTCTTAATTTAAGAAATTAGTAATTGTATAGTTATTAATATAGTTGTGATATGTTTGACTTTTTTGATAATATTTTCTATTGTTACCTCGATTGGGCGATATGGTCGCTAAGCGACAAAGCTCTCTATTAATTAAAATAAAAAAAAATAAAAAAAAGACACTCACATGGTCGAGTACTTGGAAAGCGCCACGTCGAAGCAGATAGAGCGGTCCTCGAGACCAGGCTAACTAAGTAATCACCAGCTCTTAGTCAAAAAAACTTACATTGTGATGCTAGCTCTTATGGCAGACACTAACTTTAGGGACAGAATCTAAAAAATTACCAGCTCTCAAGATCACACTCACTTTAGGAAGCCTTCCGGCAGTTGGGGCACGTCTGGCTCTGCTTCAGCCATGGCATGATGCAGGCCTGGTGGAAGCGGTGCGTGCAGGCCAGCGCCATCACCTCCTGGTCCTTCAGCATTACGTCTAAGCAGATGAAACAGTCCTCAAGAGACCAGGTGCGTTCGCGTCTAAGGATAAGCAGTTCCATCATTAGTTTACTAGAAAAGGGAGACAGGGTCAAACAAACCGGATATTTATCGCCCGGAATGATCCCGGGAAGAATCGCGTGAGCCTTCCCGCCCCCATGCTTGGTGCAATCCTGGGAAAACGTCGGGATATAATAAAGTTAATCTACGCGATAAATTATATACCCGGTTATACATATGTATGCTAATAATGTGTTGTGATCGCGAAAGTTTAAAAAATACAAGGGTCAAATAACATCCATCTGCGATAAATCTACCCTCGCGGGGCTTGTGCATTTATTGTCTCACGCGCAGAGAGGGGGTCGTGTGCATTGTGTGAAAAGGGTAGGAAGGGGTCTTAACATTCGCGACACCACATTTCAGAACAATATTAAAATGGAAATAAAATTATTTTCAGAGCTGCTAATTTAATTTAACCATTTATATACATATGTGAAATAGCAAAATATGTAACGTCAAACTAGGGAGAGGAGAGTCTTATAAATGTGACTAGGTGGTCAAAAAATTAGGAAATTTGTGTCACATTATTCATGGATGACTAACAAGGTTTAAACAAAAATGCCGTCTAGGGACCATTATTTTAACACGTATGACAGTTTTAACCATTTTCTGACACATTTGTGTAAATAATGAATTATTAAGATATTGACAATGGGCATGTTAGTAGGGTATTAAATTAAAATAATATTAAGTGGGACAGTAAGATAATAAAAAGATTTTGCTTTTTCAAATTAATGAGTTCAGGAGTGGGGTGCTAGTAACGTCACGCTACATTTTGACATAATATATCCATTATTTTTGGATTAAATAAATAAGGAAAAATATGAGTGCAAATAGTTTTTTATCTACAAGATTATTTATGAAAATTTTGTCAAGTAGTCTAATGACATCAGTTTTAAAACATAACATTTTTGACAACATGGCAGGGCTCGAAGAGTAGGACAAGTTATGCCTACTTCTACAATATTACACCTTATAGTAAATTACAACCTATGTATGTTTCGTCGATATCCACTTATAAAAAAACAAAACGATGTTTCGTCTAGTTATAGTCAGTAATAAAAATCAACAAAGTTATAATAACATACAGAAATACTTACGGTTATTTATTGAAGATACGGGTTATAAAGTAATAATATCTAAGACCTATGGCTTATAAAACACGTCACATATTTTTGTCAATAGGACACAACACGTTTATTCCAAGGAAATGAAATTGTTCGATTTCTACGATCGCTTACGGTTTTAGGAAGGGCGTAAGACTATAGATTTGACCAACGCCGGTTCAAACTCCGTGGAAATCGTAAATTTTTGATAAGGTTTTTAATTTTCTTGAAATTACCTACCTAAGTGTGGTTAACCCTTAAGCTTGAATGTCACCTATCATGCCTTACACCTGTCCACTCGCGCGTTTCATGGCGGCGCCGCCTGATATTTGCAGACTTTTACAAGAATGACGATAATACTGAAACTAACAGGAATTTTTACTTGAAATAAAAAGTCAACTATTCGATGATAATACAGTTCTAAATGTCAACATAAATTTGATATGATTTATTATTATTTCATATTTAATTTTTTTTAATTGTTTAGCCCTGCCATGTTGTCAAAAATGTTATGTTTTAAAACTGATGTCATTAGACTACTTGACAAAATTTTCATAAATAATAAAAATCTGCCGCAGGCCGGATAAGTCGTGGGCTAAATCCACTACCGAATGGATCCCACAAGACAGGAAACGACCTCGCGGCAGACCAAGACGTCGATGGAGAGACGAACTCGACGCATACTTGGAAGACTGGACCACAGTAGCTCAAAACAGAGAAAGGTGGAAGGAAGGAAGGGAGGCCTTTGCCCTGCAGTGGGACAGTACAGGCTCTTTAATTTAATTTAATTTAAAAAAAATATATATATAAAAAAAATAAGACATGTTCATGGAAACTTAATATTTTCAGGAATATAAATAAATAAATAAATAATAATGCTGGACAATTCACACAGCATCACCTAGCCCCAAGCTAAGCAGAGCTTGTGTTATGGGTACTAGATGACTGATATACTTAATACAATATACTACATAGATAGATATTTTTTATTATATATAGAAAACATCCAGAACACCCTGAACAAATATCTGCAGGTCATACAGACATTTGTTCCAAGGCGGGATTCGAACCCGCAACCTCTTGCGTAGCAGGCGGACCTTCGCCCGCTGCGCCACAGAGGTCGTCAAAGGAATATAAGACAATTTAGGAAAAATGAGGTATGCCTATAGTAATCTTGAATTATAATGTCTAAAAACCTATGTATCTAGTTTCACTCACCTTTCTCACGAAAACTTAAACGAAAAACACAAAAACACGCATTTTTTGGTCGTACCGAACGTCTGATTTCAAAATGGCAGTACTCAATGCCAAAGACAACAAACCACACATATTATACATCAAATTAAAGAGCATATCAAAGAAAGAGAGCTTCTCTATCTTTTATATACAAGTAAATAAATGGGCAAAGCAAGAGAGAAACACTATAATGCACTTTTTGATATGTTGGTGTATACGTACAGATTTGTGCGTTATCGAGTCAACGGTAGTATCAAATCAAACGTACAAATGTGTACGTTGTTGAGAAAAAAAAAACACTATAAGAAATACAATTTATAAATTAACGTTAAACACCATGCGTATTATTTTACCCAATCTCCTCAATTTCCATGCAATTATAATTATTAGTCGCTAGACGGAAAAACAAACTTAAAACTACAGTAATAGTAAGTAACAATCTCTTACAACAACCACGTATAAACTTGCCAAAAATAAGATATTTTTTCATTATATTATTATTGTTTATCCACATCATTTATTTGTAAACTCATAAAAATACATTTTTTACTATAAAGAAATACAAAAACAAATACTCTACAGTAAAAAATATATCAAAACGGTGAATCACCGGCCGCGAAGCAAGGCTCAAGCGGTCGATGACTAGGGCTGCAGGGAGAGGAATCTCCTTACTATACGTGCCGAGTCCAGGAGTACTGCCTTTTGGATCTGGCTCTTGATCCAACTGCCTAGCGAAAGTCTCTCGAGATGTTGATCGAGACTCTTCGCTATGAGTCCGTTAACGGAAACGACTATCGGAACAATAGTCGCTGAGTCAACATCCCACATGGTGGCAATCTCGTGGGCTAAATCAAGATATTTGCTGAGCTTATCTTTCTCGGCTTTGACGAGATTGGCATCATGTGGAATGGTGACATCAACGAGTATTGCCTTCCGCTCCAACCGATCTATCAGAACGATATCAGGCTTATTCGCAAGAATAGTCCTGTCCGTAATTATAGATCGGTCCCAATAGAGCGTGGTAAGGCCATTTTCAAGAACCGGCTCTGGTGCGTATTTATAATATGGAACTTCAGGGCCCGTAAGACCATATCGAAGAGCAAGTTGCTGGTGAATGATCTTGGCTACTTGATTATGTCTGTGCAAATACTCAGAATTAGCAAGATGCGAACAACCCGAAAGTACATGCCTGAGGGACTCCCCAGGGTGGTGACATGCCCGACATATGTCAATTGTCCCATCTTTCATGATGTACTTTCGGTAATTGTTCGTCTTGATTACCTCATCCATAATAAATTATTATTAATTAATTAATTATTATTATTGTTATTATTATTGCTATTTATTATTATATTGCATTATTGTTATTGCATCTTACCGAGAACGAACAGAGGTCACGTCTAAACAACGTAGAAATTAAGGGGGTCCCGCTTTCCAACTCTGAAAATTTGTTTGACATAGTAGCAAAAATTGGAGCTCATATTCAATGCTCTATAATTCCGAAAGAACAAATTAATTACATAGCCAGAGTACCAATGCGCAATGATAGCCAGAACAAAACGATAGTTGTGGCTATTCACAGTAGGTACATCAAAGATAATTTTGTTGCTGCTGCTAAGAAGATCGTCACTACATCTGCTGATCTTGGTTACAACGGGACTAGCCGTGTCTACGTTAACGACCACCTTACACTACATAACAAGATACTGCTCAACAAAACCAAGGCAACGCACTTACAAGTTTGTGTTGTGATTTTCTCAGTGCAGCTTACTTCGCTCGCTTACCGCTACCCGCTCAAGTAAGTCAGATGACTATTCTTTATTTCGCTTACTGTCCTATCGCCTCTTTGGCTATATTTACCTTTTCTATGCCAATAAATTGCTTGCCTACGATTAATCTATTACCTGGGCATAAATTATCAAATTTTAATATTCGTTATCCTCATACGATAACGCTTACCGCATTAGTAAGTCAGATAACTGTTTTTATTTTCTACTATCTTTCTACGACACCAATTTACCTGCCAAGTAATAATCTTTTAAGTGCCCTTATATCATATAATTGTTTTCTCCGTGTTCAACTTTTGAAACCTATATTCGTTATAAAAATGCAGATAAGACCGCTTTACGACGTTCTTTGTCTCGCTTTGCATCTTATCGCCGCTATGTCATCAATATCCCGTTTTATGCTTGCAAATTACGTGTCAATTGTTAAAAATAATCACCTACTATTTATGCGTAACTTCATGTATAACTTTAAGTATTTTCTAGCTACTCGCCAGGGGGAGTCAACTTAGAACACTTGAAATGCCAACAGCATAGCATATATGGGGATAAAAAATCAGGTGAGAGGACGCTATACACCAGACAGAGACTACAAATTTTATGCTCAAGATCTTGGTGACATTAAAATGTCCCCGTAACATTTCAACTCCGGCGGTACTTGCGGTGCTGGCAGCCATTTTGTATGATTAATATCTGTCCTCACTTGAGTTTTCTTTGATTTGAAACTTTTGAAAGTTACAATGTCTTCCAAATACAGAAAGTGCGCTAAATGTCGTAATACCAACAAAGACGACAATACCAACTTGCGTTTTCATAGATTTCAACTGCCTGGAAGGTATGGGAAAACTGGTCTACTGAAGATTCATTGAAAAGCTTGCAAAATCAGCATAAATTGCTATGCAGTGATCACTTTCAAGACAGTGAATATACCGACATGTCTAGGACTCGATTAAAATGCCTTATGTGTTGAGTGCCATAATGTTGAGGCTACGAGAGGGGCAAAGTTCAACATCAGTAAAAACATCAACTTATGTTGATGTTTTCAACAAGTACAAGTAAGTTTATTTTTATCCAAATAAATAAAAATGTATACATCTTATCATATTGTGTCGCTTTCAGCATTCTGCTACACAATTCACCTAACCCACTAAAATACAATTTTCAAAAAACACAATAAGATAGATAAAGTGTAAACATTTACCTATGTAAAAAAATAAAATAAAATGCAATAAACAATATCTAGTTTTAATTCCGCTTATGCTGAGATGCAGGAGCACCGCCCTCCCGCCCGCTAATTATGCACATGCAGGGAGAACTAGCTTGTCAGTGCAGCATGCATACCCAAACCTATACGACGACACGTGTTTCGCCTCTCCGCGAGGCATCATCAGGTGACCGCTGAGATGTTGACTGGTCGGCCGCTGGAACGAAAGTGAAGCCACAACGCAGCCGTCGCTCCTTAAATACCCCCACCGCGTGACGTTGTTGCCCTACTACTACCCGAAAAAATACGTAATAATGGAGACGACACTAAATTTGTTTGGTCATTCAACAGTGTAAACGCGCTATTATTGTTGTGTTTGAGAATTTCTAACTGCTCCAACACACACAACCGGAAGCTTTTCCCACATACATGCAAAATGTTATAATTATTACTGTCGCGCAAGGAATGGCCGGTATCAATTAGATGTTTTGCGAAATGTGATTTGTCGGGATGGCCATTCCTATACGCTGCAGTATGTTCCTTATACCTAGTATCAAAATCTCGGCCCGTCTGACCCACATATACCCCGTTGCAATCGTCACAAACCAACTTGTAAACACCGGATTTTTGAGATGGTTGTAGATAGTCTTTACCGTTACACAGAGATCGAATATTGTGGTTTGTTCGGAAAGCAACGTAGATGTTATTTTTTCTAAGTATGTTAGCTATTTTATCTGAAATTGGGCCTATGTAGGTCAGACTGCCCAGATATTTGTTAATATGAGTGACGGGACATGCATACAGTAGTGAACGAACCCTATCTTTCATCTTATTTTTAATTAAATTATCTACTATTTGTTTAGAATAACCGTTTGAAATCGCAATTTGATAAATAACATTAAGTTCTTTGACATAATTATCTGCGGACAGTGGAACTGACATTAATCTATGGACGTAGCTGCGGAAGGCAGCTAGTTTATGTTGGAGAGGATGACAGGAGGCAGCAGGGATGGTTGTATCAGTATGGGTAGGTTTTCGGTAAATTTGGAAATCAAGTTTGTTATTGACTCTAGTTAAGGTTATATCCAAAAAATTAAGTGAATTTTGAGACTGTTCTGTTGGACAGGTACCACACGTCAAATCGACCTTTTTGTTAACAAGCTTAATTAGTCTCAAAATTCACTTAATTTTTTGGATATAACCTTAACTAGAGTCAATAACAAACTTGATTTCCAAATTTACCGAAAACCTACCCATACTGATACAACCATCCCTGCTGCCTCCTGTCATCCTCTCCAACATAAACTAGCTGCCTTCCGCAGCTACGTCCATAGATTAATGTCAGTTCCACTGTCCGCAGATAATTATGTCAAAGAACTTAATGTTATTTATCAAATTGCGATTTCAAACGGTTATTCTAAACAAATAGTAGATAATTTAATTAAAAATAAGATGAAAGATAGGGTTCGTTCACTACTGTATGCATGTCCCGTCACTCATATTAACAAATATCTGGGCAGTCTGACCTACATAGGCCCAATTTCAGATAAAATAGCTAACATACTTAGAAAAAATAACATCTACGTTGCTTTCCGAACAAACCACAATATTCGATCTCTGTGTAACGGTAAAGACTATCTACAACCATCTCAAAAGTCCGGTGTTTACAAGTTGGTTTGTGACGATTGCAACGGGGTATATGTGGGTCAGACGGGCCGAGATTTTGATACTAGGTATAAGGAACATACTGCAGCGTATAGGAATGGCCATCCCGACAAATCACATTTCGCAAAACATCTAATTGATACCGGCCATTCCTTGCGCGACAGTAATAATTATAACATTTTGCATGTATGTGGGAAAAGCTTCCGGTTGTGTGTGTTGGAGCAGTTAGAAATTCTCAAACACAACAATAATAGCGCGTTTACACTGTTGAATGACCAAACAAATTTAGTGTCGTCTCCATTATTACGTATTTTTTCGGGTAGTAGTAGGGCAACAACGTCACGCGGTGGGGGTATTTAAGGAGCGACGGCTGCGTTGTGGCTTCACTTTCGTTCCAGCGGCCGACCAGTCAACATCTCAGCGGTCACCTGATGATGCCTCGCGGAGAGGCGAAACACGTGTCGTCGTATAGGTTTGGGTATGCATGCTGCACTGACAAGCTAGTTCTCCCTGCATGTGCATAATTAGCGGGCGGGAGGGCGGTGCTCCTGCATCTCAGCATAAGCGGAATTAAAACTAGATATTGTTTATTGCATTTTATTGTCATGGATTTCCGCAAAGTAACGCCTGATTCCATTAATTATATTTACCTATGTACCTTGTAAGTGAAGCCACCATAGGTAGCAGGGCCACTAGTTAATTTAAAGGTATAAATCATGATTATAAAATAATGTGCCTCGGCTGTGTAGACCTGTTAGAAACTTTATTGATTTTAGTTTTTCTGTTTTCAGGAAACCCCGGAAGGAAATGTTCAAGAAGCAACTGCCGAAGATGTATCAAGACCTGTTGATTTATCGGTAGGTAGATTGGTGTATGGAGGCCATGGACTGGCAAGCACAGTGTAGCATGTCCACCTAATAGATGGGCAGATGACTTGGAGATCTATGATGGAGGCCTTTGTCCAGCTGTGGACATCCTACAGCTGATAAGATGGTGATGATGATGAGATTGGTGTTTAGTCTACATAGGAAAATACAATGTACATACCTAAAGATTTACTCAGCATCAGGAACATGATATAAATTCAAAAGATTGTTTTATTTCTAGGCACCAGCGGAAGATATTGAACATTCACTTCAGGAATCAGCTCCAAAAGATGTCACAAGACCAGATGTTATGAAGGTGTGTAAATAATTTAAAGCTCCTGGGTGTGGTTAGCTAAAGCTATGGCCTTGTATGTCTTTTCTATATCCAGCAATGGCCTTACATAGGGTGACCATGCCAATGATTTTGAATCCAAAGGCATCATCAACAAAGTTGTAAACATTCCTTTTTTAGGGTTCCGGACCAAAATGGTAAAAAGGAACCCTTATAGAATCACTCTGTCTGTCTGTCTGTCTGTCACAAATGGATATCTCAAGAACTGATGCTATCGACTTGAAATTTAAAATGGTAAAAAACAACACTTTTTTACTAATATAGCATATATAAAAATGTTAAAAAAATATTCTTATTTTGATTGCAGGGGGGCGGATAGGGGATCTCTAAAATTTTAAGTGAAGTTACTAGGCCGTGTGGGGTATCATATGAAAGGTATTCATTTGCACATTAATAAACAGTTTTTAGTTTTTCTTTAAAACGTATCGTTTTTGAGTTATTTACAAAAATGTTGAAGAAACGACCGTTCCCCCCCTTTATCTCCGAAGTTTGCTGAGATAAACCCGTGATACTTTTAAAGCTAATAGAAGTGTATGTAAACTTTATAGGAAAATTATAGCAAACTCTCTAATTAGCATAGTTTTTTGGACAAGGGGGGTGGAAGGGGAGTTTTCAAAAATGTTGTAAATAGTTAATGTGGGGTATCATATGAAAGGTATTCATTTGCACATTAATAAACAGTTTTAGTTTTTCTTTAAACTGTATTGTTTTTGAGTTATTTACAAAAATGTTGAAAAAAATAGCGTTCCCCCCCCTTATCTCCGAAGTTTGCGAAGATAAACCTCTGAAACTTTTATTGCCATTAGAAATGTATGTAAAGATTAGAGGAAATTTATTACAATCTCTCTACATAGCATACTTTTTTAGAAATCATCGAAAGTGTATAAAATCTACATAAGTTCCGCTATCAGACAAGAGATGGCGCTGTCAAGGTTCTCCTACAAATATAAAACCGCCTTTGTCATATATTATATTGTATGCTCCTCTCCTGCCCGTGGATGCAGTAAGAATCTGCTAAGGGATATCTCCGGAAGATGGGCAGCAGCATCTTTCCGTGCAAGAACATCCCGAACTGCGCTCACCAACCCGCCTGCCAAGCTTGGTGAGTATGGCAACAACCCCTCATGCACTTGGATCTCTAAGTCAATGAGGGAGGCCTATGTCCAGCAGTGGATATCTTACGGCTGTAATGATGATGATGATATTGTATGATGGCACAGAACCCTCGGTGCGCGAGTCCGACTCGCTCGCTCTTGCCCGGTTTTATTTTATCTTAATTTTTCTTTTTTCAGGTACCAAAGGCTGGAATTTTAAGTGATTTGAGTGGAGTAGAAATGACCCCAAAAAAACGCAAGCATACAATTGCTGTAGAAAGAACTTAAGTGAAATACTAAGACAGAGACAAAAGAACAAGAATAATCATCTTTCAGTCTTAAAACAACTGTAGTGTAAGCGCATTCCTTATCCATAGAATAATTAATAGTACCTTAAGACTCGTATGTATTCGGACAGAACCGATCGGACCTTCTTACAATAAACACCTATACTAATATGAAGTACTATCAATCACCACGTCCGACCGAAAGGAAATAAATTAATATATTACATGGCGACCTTGCCGAAAACTAAGAAAAGAAAAATAGTGCGCATTAAACGTTTTCCCCAAAAATATACATGGGATGTAGAAGACAAGTGAAGAAAGAAAAATATTTTTTTTTGAAGCAAGAAAAATGACTGAAGAAAGAAATCATATTATGAAGTAAGATGAATTTAAATAAAGAAGAAATAATTTCATGAAAACGATGTAAGAAGAGAAGAATAAAACACAAAAATGAAGTAAGAAAATATTTTATAATGAAAAATAAATAATGAAAAATGAAGAAATATTTTAATGAAAATAATGAAGTTTATGAAGAAAGAAGAAAATTAATTATATTTTATGAAGACAGAAAAATATGAAGAATAAATAATTTAACGAAGATATTCTATTGTGAGAAGATTAAGAAGAAAGAAGTGTTTTTGTATTGTTGGAGGAGTCCAGGGTTATTCCCGGCTCAGTTAGCAGTGGTGTCCAGGGTATAGCCTGGCCCAAGCAGCCGTCCAGACGAGGGAAGTGCCAAGCAGCCGTCCAGACGAGGGAAGTGCCAAGCAGCCTTTCCAGAGGAGCAGGAATAGGACGAGCACCAGTCTTCGCATCTAGCACTGAACGTGACGTCGAATGAAGAGAAGAAAAGTACTTATGAGGTTTTTATATAATTTGCGATAAGGTCAGTAAAAAAATATATATGTAAGTAATATAAATTAATATAATTTACGGTAATTTAGAAGTTTGAGAATATTTTACATATTAAACTAATAAATAATAATAAAATAGTAATTGAAAGAATATTATTAAATAACATAGAAAACAGTAAATTGACCAGTATCGGTAATTTTTATGAGTATTTTGTGAGATTTGTGTTAATTTAAAATGGGATCGGAAAATTTTGATTTTATTACGGCACTAGAGTTATTACCAGTTATGAACGGAGAAGAAAGCGTGACCAGAACTTTAATGAATGGAATAGATTTTTACAGTGATATGTTATGTGAAAGTGGGAAGAAAATGCTAATCAATTTTGTTTTGAAAACCAGGCTTAGTAAAAATTGTAAATTTTATTTAAAATTGGAATATAAGGATGTACATGAAATGATGAATGATATTATGAAAAAATACTTATTGCCAAGAAAATCATTAACTTATTTGCAAACTAAATTATTAAATTGTAAACAGGGATATACAAGTGTTAAAGAATTTGGAGAGGAAATTGATCAGTTATTGGTAGAATTGACTTATTCACAGCTAGAGTTTTTGGGTGATTCATAAGGAAATAATCAAAAAATATTATTAAATGTAAACGAGAAAACAGCAATTAAGTTTTTGTGACGGAATTTAAGACTATCGTTTAAGGCTAATTATGGCATGTAGGCAGTTCAATTCACTTAACCAAGCCATCCGAGTTGCGATTGAGGAAGAAAGCTTGATAGAAAATGAAAGGATACAGCATGACAGACGTAATTTTAACAAAAATATGAATTTTTATATTTATAATGAACGAATGAATGGTTACTGTGCTAGGAATAAAAGTTTTAATATGAAAAGTAATTACCATATTGAAAAGAAATACGGTACAAAAATTATCCAGGAAACTAACTAATCATAAAAATAATAACGAGTTAAAGAAGCAACGCGTGTGTAATAATAACATAGCGACGACGTTGCAAATTCAGCAGGCTCAGCGAAATCAGACGCCTGAGATAACGAGAAAGAATTGTGTCACACGTTATTTAGTGCCTATTTACAGGAATGGTAATTGAACAAACATAGGTATGAATTTTGAGACGAGCATATGTAATGGGAACCAATTAGTTGATGAAATGAAAAACGAGTCGACAAGTGTTTTTGATAAGAGAGAAAATGGAAGCAAATATGATGATGAGCATGAGAATAATGAATGGAATTTAGAAAACTTATTTAGTGAGAATGAAACTAACTCGTCGAATATGGATGAAAAAGATGAGATAAATATAAAAATAAATGAAAATGTTACTGTTAAACATGATAAATGACAAACAGAATTGTTGGAAGAAAAAATTATAATACGGACTGTGTACAAGAAAAGTGTAAGGAAGAGAAAGAGAAGAGTAATGAGAGTTTATGCAAATTAAGGAACGATAATTTAAAAATTGACAGTGTAGATGAAAAGTATATGAAAGAGAACGAGAAAATGGATTGGAATATATGTATGACAAATGTGGAAGACAAGAGTATTATGACGTGGAAGTATAGAAATAAATTTCGTGAGAAAGGATAGTTGATTTGAACGATTTTTATCAATTTATGACAGGTTATTTTGAATGAAGAGGTAATAAATAGGTAAATAAGTTAAGTTTATAGGAAACATAGAACAACTCTAATTTTAAAAGATTTAAACGATATTTTTTTAGTAGTATTATAATTTTAAATACGGAACCCTAATGAATACTTTTATAATAAACGGAAATTTAGTATTGAAATAAATATGTAAAGATAATAATTTTAATCAAATATTTGTTTTGACACTTCTGTAGCCAACTATACATTTAAGAATTGTAATTGATAGGTACCTAACAGTCATTGAAAGAATGTTTATTTTGTGACGAGTGTTTCTATTTATAATATTGTATGTCAAATAACTTAATCAAACTTTTTATAAGATTATGCAACAGGGATATTTTTTAAGTAAATACCTATAGTCTTGTATTGATAATTATTTGATTTAAGTAAATATAAAATTGTACCTATGATTTAAAAAAAACCTAAAATTTATATAATGATCGATATTGGTGACATTTTTTATTTTGAATTGTTTTATTAAAGATTTTTGAATTTATGACATGACTTTATAAATTGTAATGTATAAACAATATAGATGTAGTGTTAGAACCTATTTAGGTATTCCGTATTGTAAGCAAATAATTTGAACATTGTCATATTCAAATTATTTGTCCCCAAAAATATAGATGTAGTGTAAGCACATTCCTTATCCATAGAATAATTAATAGTACCTTAAGACTCGTATGTATTCACTCGTCTCGTCCACCAGAAATAAAGTAATATAATAAAAAACTATGTTCAAATGAAAATGTGAAAGAACTGCTGACCAAAACATATCGGGATCATTTGCCTTGCTGCTACAAAGTCAGTTAAAAATACTAAGAGAAAGCTGGCTGACTTGCTTTTTACTTTTCCGGTGATTGTGTTACTGCTAATATCCGCACTTATAAAAGAGGTTTGTTTCTTACCTTGAACGTATACTTTTATCAGATATTATTGTTCTCATGTAAGTGTTATGTTTGTCTGAATTTCAGAATAAATTTCTTAAACCTAAAAACTTTGGATTTTCACTTCGTAGATACCGAATTAGGTGCCTTACTACAATCTTTTCCTATGTTGAATTATAAATTGTGTATCCAATTAACATCGCTCATTTTGTGCAATATCGACGAATTTACACTTTGTGTCAAAATTGAGTTAAGTGTGTTGAAAGTACGACTTTTTGACACACTTAACGCAATTTTGCCAAAAAGTGTAAATTCGTCGTTATTGCACTTAATGAGTGATATTTTTATTTGGATGCACAATTTAAAATTGAGCGCTCAATTTAATTTTACTCATTTGAAACACCCGCCATACGCCGCCATCTTGAATGAAAGTTGCCTTAGTCATACATTGGCGCGCTAGTGTGCTCTACTGTTGGCATTTTTGTTGTATGGAGTCTTACTTCTTTCCGTAGGATAATAGTGTTCTGTGCTACTCGCGATCTAATAAAAGCATCTTGTAATATTCAATCCGTTTAGAATTTATTATCAAAATGTCCGTGGACTACGAACAAAGACTAGTAAATTTTATAGAAATATTTCATTGAGTTCCTATGATTTAATATGTATAAACATATTAATACTATAAAGTTTACCAAGTTTCAACTTGGTTAAATGAGAGCCACGAATTATTTGAAGACCGCTATATAGTCTGGAGGAGAGATCTTCATTATGCCAGGACTGGTCAGGAGAAGGGGGGAGGGGTCTTGATAGCAGTTCGCCGTGAGTTTAGCTGTCGAGGTCCTTCAGTCTCAACTCCCCCGTCTTCACGGGGCGAGTTATTCTGACTTTAAGGTCGTCGAGGGCAGCGCGCAAACGTTCGGCCAGTGCATCAGCCTTTGGAGAGCAGTCGGGCCCAGATACAAGCGAACCTAACCCTAACCTAACCCTAACCTAACCTAACCCTAACCTAACCTAACCCTAACCTAACCTAACTTACCTTTTCTATGCCAATAAATTGCTTGCCTACGATTGGCGCATTGGTACTCTGGCTATGTAATTAATTTGTTCTTTCGGTATAGTGCATTGAATATGAGCTCCAATTTTTGCTACTATGTCAAACGAATTTTCAGAGTTGGAAAGCGGGACCCCCTTAATTTCTACGTTGTTTAGACGTGACCTCTGTTCGTTCTCGGTAAGATGCGACTCGATCTTTTCCATCCGCAGATTAAGGGCTTTAACTTCTTTCTTCGTCTTTTGAAGGCCTTGGATGTCTTTCTCTACAGCGACAATCTTATCCGACAAAGCTCCAAATTTTTGATCCATAAAATCTAATGAAGATTTTATATCTGCAAGTTCCGGCTTGATACTTTTCAACTCCAACAGTTCCGCTTTTATGGTATGAAGGCTCGCATTAAGACTTGGCAGTACGGCAACTTGAATAGATAACCTTTTCAGATATTCCATCACTGCATCCATATCGGCTTGGACTGGAGATTTTAACGATGAGGTATGCGGACTTGCTGATCTGGTATTTTTACAGGAGGGACATTTCCAGTTAGACTTTCTGTCCCCCAATCTGCGATACCCCGCACAGTGACCCCAGCACAGGGAAAGTCAAATTTCCCTTGACAGACGCAGCAGGTTGCCCCATCGTGGAACTCAGCGTTGCAACTTTTGCACATAAACATGGTAGCGCGAACAGTAAGTTACGACCCTTAAGTAAAAGTGGTTGAGTACACTTGAAACAAGTAACAGCACGAGGCCGGTCTGTGTGCGTGCGCGCGGTTCGTCCTCTACCGCCTGACTGGGAATGAAGATGTAAGAGACAATTTGAAGTTTCGGCTGAATGTTTGTGTGTATGCATATCCGCAATTTTTGTTCGAGGATCTTGAAATTTACAATTTCATTCGTTGTTAGGGTTAGGTTAGGGTTAGGTTAGGGTTAGGTTAGGGTTAGGTTAGGGTTAGGTTAGGGTTAGGTTAGGGTTAGGTTGGGGTTAGGTTAGGGTTAGGTTAGGGTTAGGTTAGGGTTAGGTTAGGGTTAGGTTAGGGTTAGGTTAGGGTTAGGTTAGGGTTAGGTTAGGGTTAGGTTAGGGTTAGGTTAGGGTTAGGTTAGGGTTAGGTTAGGGTTAGGTTAGGGTTAGGTTAGGGTTAGGTTAGGGTTAGGTTAGGGTTAGGTTAGGGTTAGGTTAGGGTTAGGTTAGGGTTAGGTTAGGGTTAGGTTAGGGTTAGGTTAGGGTTAGGTTAGGGTTAGGTTAGGGTTAGGTTAGGGTTAGGTTAGGGTTAGGTTAGGGTTAGGTTAGGGTTAGGTTAGGGTTAGGTTAGGGTTAGGTTAGGGTTAGGTTAGGGTTAGGTTAGGGTTAGGTTAGGGTTAGGTTAGGGTTAGGTTAGGGTTAGGTTAGGGTTAGGTTAGGGTTAGGTTAGGGTTAGGTTAGGGTTAGGTTAGGGTTAGGTTAGGGTTAGGTTAGGGTTAGGTTAGGGTTAGGTTAGGGTTAGGTTAGGGTTAGGTTAGGGTTAGGTTAGGGTTAGGTTAGGGTTAGGTTAGGGTTAGGTTAGGGTTAGGTTAGGGTTAGGTTAGGTTTAGGTTAGGGTTAGGTTAGGGTTAGGTTAGGGTTAGGTTAGGGTTAGGTTAGGGTTAGGTTAGGGTTAGGTTAGGGTTAGGTTAGGGTTAGGTTAGGGTTAGGTTAGGGTTAGGTTAGGGTTAGGTTAGGGTTAGGTTAGGGTTAGGTTAGGGTTAGGTTAGGGTTAGGTTAGGGTTAGGTTAGGGTTAGGTTAGGGTTAGGTTAGGGTTAGGTTAGGGTTAGGTTAGGGTTAGGTTAGGGTTAGGTTAGGGTTAGGTTAGGGTTAGGTTAGGGTTAGGTTAGGTAAGGTTAGGTTTTTTTTTTTTTTTTCCCAACCCTCAGATGGCAATTGCCGTCAACTGCCTGTGCATTCTATTTTTTTTATTGTTCTAGAGCTAATTAAATCTAGGATTCTTTATTTTTATGGTCTAAGCGGGGATGGGTTTACAAATAAGTGTTCCTCTGGCAAAACCAGAGACATCACTATTTTTATTTTTAACCTATTACATCGTTTGCTTAAAAATAATAAAAATTACAGGGTAGAGCTTTAATAACATATTTCTTATTTTATACAAGTTTTATATTTTACATGAGATGTTTGAAAGATTTCTTATGCTAATAATATATAATCTAAGTATCAAGGGTTACAATTTTATCTAACTATTTTAAATTTGTAATGTTTTGGTATATATTCTATAATATATACCAAACATTTCCTTATTTATCTATTTTTGTTTATTACATTTTTAATTATATCTATACAGTAATCCAAGAACAGTTGTCTTTTAAATTTATCATAGATACATAAGTAGGCAGAAGTTTTCACATATAATTTTACAGTCTAGTATATTTTCGATATCGTGTCTTTTACAGGAGTAAACTAGGCACTCAGTAAGTATATGCACCACTGATTCCACCGAATCCGGATCGCAGACGCACGATGGGCTCTCCTTACACTTGAACCTATGCAAGTATTCGGAGAGTCCACCGTGTCCCGTCATGATCTGTGTTGTGTAGTGTGTCGGCGTGAATTTTGAGACGACTTTGTGGGCTTCTATAGCGTCGGGGAAGAAAAGCTTTGTGATACTAGCTGTTTCACCTGACCTGTATCTCCGGTTCCATTCATTTCTTTCATTTCATTCATTTCATTTCGTTCATTTCATTTCATTCATTTCATTCATTTCATTTCATTAATTTCATTTCATTCATTTCATTTCATTCATTTCATTTCATTCATTTCATTTCATTCATTTCATTTCATTCATTTCATTTCATTCATTTCATTTCATTCATTTCATTTCATTCATTTCATTTCATTCATTTCATTCATTTCATTCATTTCATTCATTTCATTCATTTCATTCATTTCATTCATTTCATTCATTTCATTCATTTCATTCATTTCATTCATTTCATTCATTTCATTCATTTCATTCATTTCATTCATTTCATTCATTTCATTCATTTCATTCATTTCATTCATTTCATTCATTTCATTCATTTCATTCATTTCATTCATTTCATTCATTTCATTCATTTCATTCATTTCATTCATTTCATTCATTTCATTCATTTCATTCATTTCATTCATTTCATTTCATTCATTTCATTTCATTCATTTCATTTCATTCATTTCATTTCATTCATTTCATTCATTTCATTTCATTCATTTCATTTCATTCATTTCATTTCATTTCATTTCATTTCATTCATTTCATTTCATTCATTTCATTTCATTCATTTCATTTCATTTCATTCATTTCATTTCATTCATTTCATTTCATTCATTTCATTTCATTTCATTCATTTTATTTCATTCATTTCATTTCATTCATTTCATTCATTTCATTCATTTCATTCATTTCATTCATTTCATTCATTTCATTCATTTCATTCATTTCATTCATTTCATTCATTTCATTCATTTCATTCATTTCATTCATTTCATTCATTTCATTCATTTCATTCATTTCATTCATTTCATTCATTTCATTCATTTCATTCATTTCATTCATTTCATTCATTTCATTCATTTCATTCATTTCATTCATTTCATTCATTTCATTCATTTCATTCATTTCATTCATTTCATTCATTTCATTCATTTCATTCATTTCATTCATTTCATTCATTTCATTCATTTCATTTCATTCATTTCATTCATTTCATTTCATTCATTTCATTCATTTCATTCATTTCATTCATTTCATTCATTTCATTCATTTCATTCATTTCATTCATTTCATTCATTTCATTCATTTCATTCATTTCATTCATTTCATTCATTTCATTCATTTCATTTCATTTCATTCATTTCATTCATTTCATTCATTTCATTCATTTCATTTCATTCATTTCATTCATTTCATTTCATTTCATTCATTTCATTCATTTCCTTCATTTCCTTCATTTCATTCATTTCATTCATTTCATTCATTTCATTCATTTCATTCATTTCATTCATTTCATTTCATTCATTTCATTCATTTCATTCATTTCATTCATTTCATTCATTTCATTCATTTCATTCATTTCATTCATTTCATTCATTTCATTCATTTCATTCATTTCATTCATTTCATTCATTTCATTCATTTCATTCATTTCATTCATTTCATTCATTTCATTCATTTCATTCATTTCATTCATTTCATTCATTTCATTCATTTCATTCATTTCATTCATTTCATTCATTTCATTCATTTCATTCATTTCATTCATTTCATTCATTTCATTCATTTCATTCATTTCATTCATTTCATTCATTTCATTCATTTCATTCATTTCATTCATTTCATTCATTTCATTCATTTCATTCATTTCATTCATTTCATTCATTTCATTCATTTCATTCATTTCATTCATTTCATTCATTTCATTCATTTCATTCATTTCATTCATTTCATTCATTTCATTCATTTCATTCATTTCATTCATTTCATTTCATTTCATTTCATTTCATTTCATTTCATTTCATTCATTTCATTCATTTCATTCATTTCATTCATTTCATTCATTTCATTCATTTCTTTCATTCATTTCATTCATTTCATTCATTTCATTCATTTCATTCATTTCATTCATTTCATTCATTTCATTCATTTCATTCATTTCATTCATTTCATTCATTTCATTCATTTCAATCATTTCATTCATTTCATTCATTTCATTCATTTCATTCATTTCATTTCATTCATTTCATTCATTTCATTTCATTCATTTCATTTCATTCATTTCATTTCATTAATTTCATTTCATTTCATTCATTTCATTTCATTCATTTCATTTCATTAATTTCATTTCATTCATTTCATTTCATTCATTTCATTCATTTCATTCATTTCATTTCATTCATTTCATTTCATTTCATTTCATTTCATTCATTTCATTTCATTCATTTCATTCATTTCATTCATTTCATTCATTTCATTCATTTCATTCATTTCATTCATTTCATTCATTTCATTCATTTCATTCATTTCATTCATTTCATTCATTTCATTCATTTCATTCATTTCATTCATTTCATTCATTTCATTCATTTCATTCATTTCATTCATTTCATTCATTTCATTCATTTCATTCATTTCATTCATTTCATTCATTTCATTCATTTCATTTCATTCATTTCATTTCATTCATTTCATTTCATTCATTTCATTTCATTCATTTCATTTCATTCATTTCATTTCATTCATTTCATTTCATTCATAATTGGATGGCTTGCCGCGTTTAGCCGGCTGTGCACGTTGCGTTGTAGTTTTATATAAAAGTGAATAGAATAACATAGTGATTAGCAAAGTGTAGGGCTACCTATACGAGTAACCTAATTACACCTTCTACTTAACAAAAGTGTTAAAAACACTGGGGACTGATTATGGAGCCTAACAAGCGGTACGCCCAAGTACTGGAGAAGCCGTTCCACATCTCCCAAGCAGCTATGGACACATCAAGGGGTGACCAGAACTCCTGCCAAGTCATGGTGGTTGTTGATAATAAGAACTTCCTGTGTGCACACTGCAAAAAAATAGACAGATCCAGGTGCCGCTCGATCTATACTTCAAGACTATCTCTTTAACTGCTATCTCTTTCCTCACCAATGGAAAATCCAATGTCCACCTGTCTGGGTACTTCGACCCAGAGTATGAAGATGAACCTTCAGATGATGACGAGGAAGGTGAGGAAGAAGTTCCAGAACTAATGCCAGCCAAAAATAAGATTAAATTCAATGACAGTAGCGGACCTACCTGTAACAAAAAGGCTAAGCAAGACAAAAAAGCCAAGAAGCCTGCTGCTGTAGAAGATAGCTCAGACTCAGACGATGATGGAGATCAACTGCAGAAGTTCCTTGATGGAGAGAATATTGACACCGATGTGTTGATACTAGCTACATAAGGCTGTTCTATCTATGGAAAAAGTACGCTTCTTACATTTGCCTTAGATATATACAAATATGTCTGTTTATAATTGGATGGCTTGCCGCGTTTAGCCGGCTGTGCACGTTGCGTTGTAGTTTTATCTAAAAGTGAATAGAATAACATAGTGATTAGCAAAGTGTAGGGCTACCTATACGTGTAACCTAATTACACCTTCTACTTAACAAAAGTGTTAAAAACACCTGCTTAAAAATGTTCTGGGGACTGATTATGGAGCCTAACAAGCGGTACACCCAAGTAGCGGAGAAGCCGTTCCACATCTCCCAAGCAGCTATGGACACATCAAGGGGTGACCAGAACTCCTGCCAAGTCATGGTGGTTGTTGATAATAAGAACTTCCTGGTGTGCACACTGCAAAAAAATAGACAGATCCAGGTGCCGCTCGATCTATACTTCAAGACTATCTCTTTAACTGCTATCTCTTTCCTCACCAATGGAAAATCCAATGTCCACCTGCCTGGGTACTTCGACCCAGAGTATGAAGATGAATCTTCAGATGATGACGAGGAAGGTGAGGAACAAGAGGAAGAAGTTCCAGAACTAATGCCAGCCAAAAAAAAGATTAAATTCAATGACAGTAGCGGACCTACCTGTAGCAAAAAGGCTAAGCAAGACAAAAAAGCCAAGAAGCCTGCTGCTGAAGAAGATAGCTCAGACTCAGACGATGATGGAGATCAACTGCAGAAGTTCCCTGATGGAGAGGATATTGACACCGATGATAATGATGAGTCCTTCCCGCCGGCGGGCTGGCTAATAGGGAATGATGATATTCATTGTTACATTTTTTAACTTAATTAATTTACCAAGATGAGATGATAAACAATAGTATGATTTTTTAAATACAACATACCTGCTTCAATAACAATGGAACCCGGGACCAAGTCTAGCTGCAGAAGTATCATGCTTATGTCTGGTGAGTAGATAATTTGAGTGCGATGGGGTAGCGTCAAAGACCATAGCTCAGGGGTGGGCTGAAGAACATGCCCCCAACCTTTGGATAGCTCCACCTTAAAAATTGGTAAACAAAATGGAAACATAAATTCATGACAGAAAAGTCAGAGTAAGTACGTTATTTACGGTCTTTGGAAAAGCTGCAGTTTCAGGATACTTACCCGGCTTCCATATTCTGTGCCAATAAGGGTTTTAACCTTCAAAGCACCATATGTTGTCTGAAAAACATTCTCAACCATTTCACCCTTCTTGTTTTTGATTTCATTGGAGACGTCTAGAGCGTACAGGTTGTTGCTTATGTATAAAATCACCGTATCTCCCTCTTCTATTTTATCTTTATAAGTTTTAAAACTCATTTTTGTTTCAGTTCAAAAGTTTTGCACAAGTACAAAGTTTGTAAACAAATCATTAAACAAATATTGAGGTTATGTTTTTTGACAGCATTGTAAAATATTGACGTTTAGTGCTACGCATAAAAATTAAGCAATAAATATTGTTAACTAAATTAAATATACAATTGTAGTGCCATTTTTAGATAAACAATTTAAATTGAGTTATTTTATAGGTATTCAAACAACAAATTATGCAATTATTGCAGTATAAGCAATTTGTCTCGAAACAAAGCTACTAGAATTACAAAACGGAGCGTTAATGCTGACTGTTTTCTGTTACCCATAAAAATAATTCAAGACTGACAAATTAGAGAGCTGTACTTTTGACACTGGGAAATACCAACTTGCTTTTCGGAAATGGTAACTTACTTACGTTTTCTGTTTACTGACGTGACGCAAAACGTACGTACGTAAAATTGTGTGAAAAGTGGGCCAAATACTAAATAATCGCTGCAAACTAAATAGAAAGATGGTGTCGTAATGTGCCTGGAGTGCTTCGAGAACTTAAAAATGTCTGTATACTGATCACCCTGCTTGAAATCTAACTTCAAGTCACGGCTACTGACTATGGACGCATCAAAGATCACCAGTAAATCCAGCTCCTTGAAGGCGTTGATCCTCAAAGCTTGGAGGGAGCGATGGACAGATATCCAATGGAGAATCAACATCAAGACTATCCTACCAAGAGGAGTGAGCGGCGATTTGTACAACCTCGCAGATTGCATCCTCCAGCAAGCTACGGTAGGATGTGGCGCTAACCAGTTAGTAATCTCTTACTTGAAGCATTCCCTAGCGTCTCATCTGGTCCCTTACGCGAACGTCCTTCAGAGGATCGCAAAATTCGACGCGTCCCACACACCGCATTGCGTGAGTAGCCTCCTAGAATTCCTTGAGAGCTTTTTAGACAGCATCACTTGCCGTGGAAAACTCGAAGAAAAAACCCTCACTTATGCAGTATCTTCAATCATCTTATGGCTGTTACAAGTTTACCACTATTGTATCAGCAAGCAGTCCGCATGAGATTTTGGAAAAGTCAACTATTCTACTCAACCAGATAGTTAGCTCAGATTTCCTCCTTGCAATGTTTTATTTAGCCAAGCAGAATGATCCTGAGGAGTTTCAAGAAGTTACCAAGAAATTTAAGGAGATCCAAGCATTTATGATGATGAACACCCAGTTCAAAGCTCCTGTGACTATCCATGAAACTATACAAAAGATCTGCCTTATGGACATTGATAAAGTGGCTCCTTTGAATAACATAGCAGAGCCTGTAACACACTGCTTACAGGCACTAATCACTGTCAATGTTCTATCAAACCCTAGTGCAGATATGCAGCAACTTTCAAGCCAGCTACTTATGGTCCATCGGATTAAAAATTACTCCTTATCACGGTTGTACTGTGAACTTATCAGATCATGTTTCATTTCCCTCAATGATTCAAGCAAAGATGCTTCTAAGCAAGCTTTATGGGCTGCATTCACCTTCCTCAAAATACCTCAAGTGTTGCACTACATTCACAATACTTGCGGTTCAACTAATAAAGAATCAGAATACTCGTTTGAGATTGTTGAAGCTTTTGAGAAACTATTACAAGCAGCTCCGCTACTTGATGTGGTAGATACAAAGAATGCATGCAATAGCATTGTATCACTTCTTGAACCATTAGTGAAGTTAAATGTAGTATTGGAAACCCATCTGAAGTACTTCCAACAGAAGAGAGAAGCAAAAACCCAAATAAAACTGCATAAATTAGAACCTACTGGTCTACAAGGTTCAGTGCCCTCATTCATAACTAGAGCTGAACCAACCCTTGCTGGAATCTTAAAAACTATGGGAAGGGACTTCCATAAAACTCAGGATTCTTTATATGCAATGCTCTGTCAAATAGTGGGGGGAACAACTTTGGATACAATCCTGGCTGTTGCAACTGTAGAAGGCAAACTAAAATTATTTGTCTCAAGACTGATCAAGTTCAATGACTTTGCACTGATTGCCGCTGGTGAAAAAGCAGCTTCCCCAAACAAGGCTTATATTTTTGACATCTCATTTTTAATCCTTTGCTCAATTGTATAAGACTATGGACCTGATGCAGTACTGGAAGAAAATGGTGATTCATTTTTTGACAAGTGGGTCCGAGAGTGCATGCCCCACAAAGGTGTTTATAAATCTCCAGAACAAATCCTTCAGAAGTGCGAACCTCAAGTAGTAGACTACCTAATCTATACATTATACATATACAGTATAAGCAATTTGTCTCGAAACAAAGCTACTAGAATTACAAAACGGAGCGTTAATGCAGACTGTTTTCTGTTACCCATAAAAATCATTCAAGACTGACAAATCAGAGAGCTGTACTTTTGACACTGGGAAATACCAACTTGCTTTTCGGAAATGATAACTTACTTACGTTTTCTGTTTACTGACGTGACGCAAAACGTACGTACGTAAAATTGTGTGTAAAGTGGGCCAAATACTAAATAATCGCTGCAAACTAAATAGAAAGATGGTGTCGTAATGTGCCTGGAGTGCTTCGAGAACTTAAAAATGTCTGTATACTGATCACCCTGCTTGAAATCTAACTTCAAGTCACGGCTACTGACTATGGACGCATCAAAGATCACCAGTAAATCCAGCTCTTTGAAGGCGTTGATCCTCAAAGCTTGGAGGGAGCGATGGACAGATATCCAATGGGGAATCAACATCAAGACTATCCTACCAAGAGGAGTGAGCGGCGATTTGTACAACCTCGCAGATTGCATCCTCCAGCAAGCTACGGTAGGATGTGGCGCTAACCAGTTAGTAATCTCTTACTTGAAGCATTCCCTAGCGTCTCATCTGGTCCCTTACGCGAACGTCCTTCAGAGGATCGCAAAATTCGACGCGTTCCACAAACCGCATTGCGTGAGTAGCCTCCTAGAATTCCTTGAGAGCTTTTTAGACAGCATCACTTGCCGTGGAAAACTCGAAGAAAAAACCCTCACTTATGCAGTATCTTCAATCATCTTATGGCTGTTACAAGTTTACCACTATTGTATCAGCAAGCAGTCCGCATGAGATTTTGGAAAAGTCAACTATTCTACTCAACCAGATAGTTAGCTCAGATTTCCTCCTTGCAATGTTTTATTTAGCCAAGCAGAATGATCCTGAGGAGTTTCAAGAAGTTACCAAGAAATTTAAGGAGATCCAAGCATTTATGATGATGAACACCCAGTTCAAAGCTCCTGTGACTATCCATGAAACTATACAAAAGATCTGCCTTATGGACATTGATAAAGTGGCTCCTTTGAATAACATAGCAGAGCCTGTAACACACTGCTTACAGGCACTAATCACTGTCAATGTTCTATCAAACCCTAGTGCAGATATGCAGCAACTTTCAAGCCAGCTACTTATGGTCCATCGGATTAAAAATTACTCCTTATCACGGTTGTACTGTGAACTTATCAGATCATGTTTCATTTCCCTCAATGATTCAAGCAAAGATGCTTCTAAGCAAGCTTTATGGGCTGCATTCACCTTCCTCAAAATACCTCAAGTGTTGCACTACATTCACAATACTTGCGGTTCAACTAATAAAGAATCAGAATACTCGTTTGAGATTGTTGAAGCTTTTGAGAAACTATTACAAGCAGCTCCGCTACTTGATGTGGTAGATACAAAGAATGCATGCAATAGCATTGTATCACTTCTTGAACCATTAGTGAAGTTAAATGTAGTATTGGAAACCCATCTGAAGTACTTCCAACAGAAGAGAGAAGCAAAAACCCAAATAAAACTGCATAAATTAGAACCTACTGGTCTACAAGGTTCAGTGCCCTCATTCATAACTAGAGCTGAACCAACCCTTGCTGGAATCTTAAAAACTATGGGAAGGGACTTCCATAAAACTCAGGATTCTTTATATGCAATGCTCTGTCAAATAGTGGGGGGAACAACTTTGGATACAATCCTGGCTGTTGCAACTGTAGAAGGCAAACTAAAATTATTTGTCTCAAGACTGATCAAGTTCAATGACTTTGCACTGATTGCCGCTGGTGAAAAAGCAGCTTCCCCAAACAAGGCTTATATTTTTGACATCTCATTTTTAATCCTTTGCTCAATTGTACAAGACTATGGACCTGATGCAGTACTGGGAGAAAATGGTGATTCATTTTTTGACAAGTGGGTCCGAGAGTGCATGCCCCACAAAGGTGTTTATAAATCTCCAGAACAAATCCTTCAGAAGTGCGAACCTCAAGTAGTAGACTACCTAATCCATACATTGAGCTCTCCAGAATTCGACTTCAAAAGTATAAGCATGAAGCCTCAGGATCTCTGCATGAATATCAGTGGGGCTATTAAAGAGATCTTATATGCATGGGAACAAGGTTCACTTTCAGTCGCTGATACAAAGCGCATGATGGATTCCTTGCGGCAGAAAATAGCGTCATTGAGCGTGTGCGCATCTGTGTGGTTATGCTCCTACGTCAATGTGATTCATCAAGATGCTGTCTTAAAACCCATGAACATGATTCAGCAGTTTTTGTCCCCACTCACCGAAGTTGAGATTCAGATCGATAACTTCAAAGAGCGTGCAATTCTTATGTACCAAATCATAAGGAAAATGCAAAGAGATATTCATCCACCATCTGTGCCTAAGTCTAAACCTATAATTCTCTCTCATAGTATTATTTCTCGCCAACCAATCTTAGAGCAATTGCAAACTGTATGGGAAGACATCAAACACAGAGGGTATCTGCACATTGATTCTACTCACATCATTGAGAGCCTTCTTAATACAACTGGCCCAGTTTGGTTCGTTACGAATTTGGTGAAAGAAACGCTCAAGTACCGTTATCAAGAAGATCTCGACAGAACTGTTGATATAGTTCTAGCGATGTTTCATTTGGACATAGAGAAATGTACAGAAGCCTTGGTGTTGCATGTGCTACCTCAGTATCTGTACAATGCCAAGTTATGCGAAGAACTGGTTGAACCACAATGTGCGACCTTAGCGAAGCTTTCCGTGTACTGTATTTACGCCGCGCTTGAAGCCAGCAACTGTAATCGAGCTACTTTCAGCCGGAAGAGACGACATGATGACTCTGATGATTTGGACAACATTTCCAGTAACAAGCTTCGACGTTTGAAAGATAACTCTTCCGATGGAAGTGTTTACTACTCACAAGGTTTAAATGCCAATGGACTGTCCTTGAAAGAAGCTCTCCTATCTTCTTTGGAAACGCTATTCGTTTCATTTTCTCAATTGGCTGGAAAAAACGGTGACGTCACGCCACAGACTCAATTTATTTTAGAATTCCTTGTGTACATTGTCCGTTGTGGGCACGAAAGATCGCAAGTGATTTTGCAGAAAATGTCTAGTGAACTGGTTCCGACTTTCATAAAAGCTCTCCCAGATAGTTTTAACATAAGTTTGATACTCAGATTATATGATTTATCGAATCCTTACGGCAGAAAAGATACTGCTAGAGATTTGTGTCTCTTAAGAAATATGAGGCTGCGACCGGACTAATAACTATTGTCTACCCAGAAATAGATGAAAAGTAGATAAGGTAAGCAATAAAATCGTTTATGATTTACTTACTGTTTTTCTAAACCTTTACTTATATAAATGGGCATAGGGAAAAAAACACAGAATCATCAAGGCCATTAATTTTTACTTCAAAGACAATCAACAAAATCATAAATAATGCTATGATAGATACCTAATTTTTCACAAAATATGTTACACAGTGACATCTAATTACAACTATCTAAAATAGGCAAAAACGCAGAGATTTGAAACTTGGCAAATGTTTAGGAAACTCCTAGGTTAGGTTAGGTTAGGTTAGGTTAGGTTAGGTTAGGTTAGGTTAGGTTAGGTTAGGTTCCCCACCGATGTGTTCCCACGTTGTCGTCGTGGTGGGGCTTGCGTGTCTTTATGATCTTGTGGGCTAAGCCGGTAGAGCTACTCATGCCGGAAGGCCACAAGGGAGAGACCTGACCAAGAGGAACACATGTATGTATGTTTATGTATTTATTATATTACATAGTTTATATTATCGTGTATTTATGTATCTATTTGTATTTATGTATTTTATCTGTGGGCGTATCGGGGTGTTTAGGCGGGGGGTGGGAGGTTCTGGGATAGGGGTGCGTAGGCGCCGTGGTTCTTTTTGGGACTTCGGCGGTAATCTTAGGCTGTTGTAAATATTTCTTTCTTTTCTTAAATAATTTTACCAAATCCTACGGTTTTGGCGCCCGCTTATGGGATGTATGGCCGAGGGGAGCTCGGTCGTAAGGGCGCCCAGGGGGGTTGGTCCTCTCTCTGTGACCCAGAAAGGACCAAACAAAAATGAAAATAATGGCGAATTGTAAAAACATATTACCCCAGGAGGGTACCGGCCTCATCGAGGTCGGGGAATCCCTTGCTGCTTCGGCAGTCAGTCCCTCGTATTCTGGGGGGGACAACAACCGCCTAGGCCTTTTTCAAGGCCAAACCGGCCTTTCTCAAGGCCAAACCGGCCTTTTTCAAGGCCAAATCGGCCTTTCTCAAGGCCAAACCGGCCTTTCTCAAGGCCACATCGGCCTTTCTCAAGGCCACATCGGCCTTTGTCAAGGCCTACCAGATGTGGGGAAAGTAGGTGTTGAAACGCGTGCTTCTAAAGCTTGCGCTAAAGTTGGCATGCTTAAGGAGCCACGTGTGGTGCTCACTCGCTTGTCTGGCTCAGATACAGACAAGAGTCTGGATCGAGTTGGAAGTGAGAAAGCTGAGCGGAGACGTACTGTTGACTCTGCACCTGGTCCGGTCCTGTCATCGGACGGAGAATCAGACGTCAGTTTAAGAACGGTCACGTCCCAAGCGTCATCAACTGGAGCGAAACAAAGCCGCCTTTGGCGTAAGAGGGGTGTTTCCTCAAGTGAGGAGAGTGCAGAAGGGGCACCGAGACTCACAGAAAGGACGGCGAAGAGAGGTCGCGGTCGTCCGGCTACGACCGGCAACCATGTCGGTCTACATAGAGCCAGAAATGAGCTGAAACGCCTCGAGGAGGAAGAGGCAAGGCTGCAGGCGGAGAGAACCTTTGAGGCCGAGGAGGAGCGGAAGAGGAAAGCAGCCGCTGCAACCTTCCGAAAGATTAAAAAAGCGGGTCCGGCTACACCTGACATTACAACGGCAGATTTGTCTGGACTTGTGGGAGATGCGCTCGCGTCTATCAATGACGTCACCTGCAAGTCCGGACACCTGAAGGGGACATTCCAGAGGGCCTTAAACGAGGCCTCTGACACTATACGCAGGGCGTTTTATGAGATGAGAACACGCACCGTCACGGAGGAAGTTGCGCGCCTCGAAGCCGCTAACGCGAAGCTCATGGCGGAGGTCGAAATTATGCGAAAAGAAATGGCGGAGCTTCGCAATCTATCGCGCCCCCCTGCTTCCACTCCAATAAACATGGAGGAAATCGCGCGTTCAGTCATGGTCCAGTGTGGGACCATGCTGAATGCGCGAATAGGGGCTAGAGGATCGCCTGCTGCCGGCTAAGCGTCTCAGACCCCCATTGGCCGCAGACAAACGGAGGGAACCAGACGTCGCTGCCCTAACACCTGCAGTGGCAACAACTTCCATGCCTTCCCCTTCTCCTGCGCAGGCAGGCACCAGCGGGGCAAGAACGAAAAAGGCCAAGAACAAGGCGGCCACGAAGGCACCTCGTCCATTGCCTCCTGCGCCGGACACAATGGATGAGGGGTGGAATGTGGTGGCCCGCAAGGGCTCAAAGGCAGCAAAAGTCCCAGCGGCGAGTCCAGCACAGGTCATCCGGCCAACGCCCACGACGAAAAAGGCTCCTAAGAAACGGGAGCCGAAACTAAAGGTTCCCCGGACTGCAGCGATTGTGCTTACGCTACAGCCGGAGGCCGAAAACAAGGGGACAACATATGCCCAGGTGCTTTCTGAAGCAAGAGAAAAAATCGACGTTCGGGCCCTGGGCATAGAGGGACTGCGGTTCCGTACAGCCGCAACAGGTGCCAGAATGCTGGAAGTGTCTGGTGCCGCTGGAGCCGACAGGGCAGACTCCCTCGCCAAAAAACTGAAGGAGTGTCTAAGCCCTGAGGTGGTAAAGGTGTCCCGCCCGGAGAAGTGCGTGGAATTGCGGCTCTCTGGGCTGGATGATTCCGCCACTAAGGAGGACGTGGCGGCTGCCGTCGCCGAGTCTGGAGGTTGCTCCGTGGAGGCTGTCAAGGTCGGGAATGTTGTCAGGCCTCCCGGCCGGCAGGGCACAGTGTGGATTAAGTGCCCTATAGCTGCAGCCAAAAAGGTTGCAGCCAGCCGGATCTTAGTAGGCTGGGTTTCACTGGAGCCCAGGCCTCTGCATTGTTACCGCTGCCTAGAGGCGGGACATATGGGGGCGAAGTGCACGACTGGCGTCGACCGCAGCGCGGTTTGCTTTAAGTGCGGCAAGCCTGGGCATATGGCTGCCCAGTGCGAAGCTGAGCCGCACTGCCCAGCGTGTGAAGCGGCAGGCAGGAAAGCCGACCACCCGGTCCGGGGCTGCAAAGGCTCGGCCCCGGGAAAGAAAGGCGGGAGCAAGAAGGTCAGCGTAGGGTTGAAGCCCCCCCCCTCCTCGCAACAATCTTCGCGCCCAGCGCGAGCGGAGGGTCAGATGGACACTAATTAAATGGCCATCCGATGCCTTCAGGCGAATATCAACCACTCTGCCAGGGCACAGGATCTCTTGCTCCAGAGCCTCGCAGAGTGGTTGATACAAATAGCCGTGGTTACCGAGCCCTACATGATTCCCGCCCGTACAAACTGGGTGGGAGATCGGGAGGACTCGGTAGCCATATACGCTCCAGCGGCCGGTGGCTCCCTGCCCTTCGAAAAAGTAGCGAAGGGTCATGGATGCGTGCTGGCCGTTGTGGGTGGTGGCTGTGGCGTGGCGGTAATTGGGGTGTACTGTTCTCCGAACCGTAACCTGGCCAGCTTCGAGCAGACGCTCGCAGAGGTCGGGTTTCTGGTGGGAACAGCACACCCCAGTCCGGTGTTGGTTGCCGGGGACTTCAACGCCAAATCAACGGCTTGGGGCTCTCCGGCCACCGACGTAAGAGGGGAGGTGTTGGAGGAGTGGGCGTCGTCCTTGGGCCTCGACATCTTAAACAGAGGAATCGAGAACACGTGCGTGCGGCAACAGGGTGGGTCAATCGTTGACCTCACGTTTGCAACGCCTACCCTGGCGCGCCGTGTTCTCGACTGGAAGGTAGAGATAGACGTAGAGACGCTATCAGACCACAGATACATTCGGTATAGCGTCTCTGCGTCCGTAGGGCAGGCTCTGGCCCCGCCGGCAAGAGAGGGACCCCGGTGGTCGCTGAGGGGGATCGACCGGGAGCTGGCGAAGGAGGCGGCCATCGTTGAGGCATGGATGGCTGTCTCGGACCTGGGGGATGTTGACGTCGCGGCGGATGCTCTGGGCGAAGCCCTTGCACGCATCTGTGACGCCTCCATGCCCCGGGTCAAGACGTCGGTGCCACCTCGGCGCATATACTGGTGGAGTCCGGGGCTCAGGGAGCTCAGGCGGGCTTGCGTCGTCGCGCGGCGTAATTACGCCCATTACCGCCGGAGGAGGGTGCGCGACGAGGAGGTTGAAAGGGACCGCTACGCCGACTATAGGGCCGCCTGTTCCAATCTTAAGGCGGCCATTAAGGATGCCAAGGAGTCGGCGTGGCAAGAGTGGTTAGAGTCCCTCAACCGCGACCCTTGGGGTCGTCCCTACAAGGCGGTGACGGGCAAGCTCCGCCCCTGGACTCCCCCTCTCACGGCGATCTTAGAGCCAGAGCTCTTGGAGAGGGTGGTCTCAGTGCTCTTTCCCCACAGAGAGGCGTGGCACCCGCCACCGATGGCTTCTCTAGGAGTGGGGGAATCCGACGACGAGGTGCCCGAGGTGTCTGAGGCAGAGTTTGGGCTGGCCGTGTTGAGGCTTCGGGCGAAGAACACGGCCCCCGGACCCGATGGCGTGCCGGGACGAGCTCTGGTGTTGGCAGCCGGGCAGCTGGAAGAGCACATTAGAGCGGTGTTCTCGGCTTGCCTGGCGCGGGGCCACTTTCCGCAAAGCTGGAAGAGCGGAAAGTTGGTCCTGCTGAGGAAGAGCGGGCGCCCTGCTGACTCCTCGTCGGCCTACCGTCCGATCGTGCTGCTGAGTGAGACGAGCAAACTTTTCGAGCGTGTGCTCGCTGCTCGTCTCACTCAGCACATGAGGGAGGTAGGACCGAATCTGAGCGATGGGCAGTTTGGTTTCCGGCAAGGGCGCTCGACGGTGGACGCCATAGCGAAGGTGCGAGAGTTAGCGGAAGAGGCGGTCTCCGAAGGCAGGGTGTTATTGGCAGTGTCGTTGGACATTAAGAATGCCTTTAACACCCTCCCTTGGGAGACCGTGATGGAGTCCCTCAGATACCATGGTGTGCCCCGGTATTTGAGGGACTCCGTGGCGAGTTATTTCACCGACCGGGCCGTTATGTACCCGGCCCGGGACGGTGATTGGAAAGTGAGACAGATGTCGTGCGGTGTTCCACAGGGCTCGGTCCTGGGACCGCTCCTGTGGAACATCGGGTACGACTTCGTGCTCCGCGGGCGAAACCTACACGGTGTCAGCGTGGTCTGCTACGCTGATGACACCTTGGTAACTGCCCGTGGGCGCACACACAGGGAGGCGGCCATCTTGGCCACTGCTGGAGTAGCCCATGTGGTCCGAAGGATCAGGACCCTTGGGCTGGAGGTGGCACTGGAGAAGTCCGAGGCCCTCTTCTTTCACGGGCCTCGGAGATCTCCACCGCGGGGGATGGCGGGGGATGGAAATTGTGGTGGGCGGAACCTCCATTGCCGTCGAGTCGAAGATGAGGTATCTAGGCCTCATCCTCGACGGCAGATGGAGGTTCGCGGAGCACTTCCGGCAATTGGCGCCCAAGATCGTAGCCTTTGCCGGAGTGCTCGGGAGACTCCTCCCGAATTTGGGAGGGCCGAGTGTGGGGTGCCGCCGCCTTTATGCCGGTGTGGTTCGCTCCAAGGCACTCTACGGAGCGCCAATATGGGCGGACGCCCTAGACGCTGAAAACCTGACCCTGCTGCGACGTCCGCAGCGGGTCATGGCCGTCAGGGCGGCCCGAGCGTACCACACCGTCTCGTTTGAGGCGGCGTGCGTGCTGGCCGGTACACCGCCGTGGAACCTCGAGGCGGAGGTGTTGGCGACGGTGTATCGGCGCAGCGCAGAGGCCAAGATGGCAGGAGGGTGGCCACTCCCGGAGGAGATCAGGCGGTGGAGAGAGGGTGCCCGCGAGGATCTCCTCCTGGACTGGGCACAGAGACTGGAGTCCCCGGCTGCTAGCCGGGAAATGGTGGCCGCCTTTCGCCCCAGCCTCCAGCAGTGGGTCGATCGGCGGCATGGCGCACCGACGTTCCGACTGACGCAGATCCTCTCCGGGCATGGTTGCTTCGGGAGGTATCTGTGTCGGGTGGCACGTCGGGAACCCACAATGGAATGCCACCATTGTGGGGCGCCGGAGGACACGGCGCAGCACACCCGCGCCGTGTGTCCGGAATGGGCGGAGTCGCGCGCAGCGATGACAGCAGTGATAGGAGGCGACCTCTCGCTGTCAGCCATAGTCAGCGCTATGGCTGACAGTGAGACGAATTGGGAGGCCGTAGCCACTTTTGCGGAAGAGGTGATGCGGACGAAGGAGACGGCGGAGAGGGACCGAGAGGCAGATCCTCTCTCGGCCCCTATCCGCCAACGGAGAACGGGCCGTAGGCGGCTGGCGTATGCCGGCCGCATACTACCCTGAACGGGGACCTGTTGGGTTGCGGATCGGGGGATCCGCTTCCTGACCTGAGGGGTCCCGGGCTGTAAGGCGCCTCGTCACGTGTTCCGAGGTGCCTTAAGCGGAGATATGGGGAGGGCATTTTACACCCTCCCGAGGAGGGCCCTAACGGGCACCCGCTGAGGGAGTTGCGGGACGCATTGCGACACCGTGGCTTCCTCCTTGTAAAGCGGCGAGGGCGGAACACCCCAGGTTTTTAGTGGGTACACTGCCTTTATCAAGGCGGGAATCCCACATAACCATCGGTCCCCCCGGACTGGTGGTATCTATAAAAGATTTTCCTGGGCAACAAAAAAAAAAAAAAGGTTAGGTTAGGTTAGGTTAGGTTAGGTTAGGTTAGGTTAGGTTAGGTTAGGTTAGGTTAGGTTAGGTTAGGTTAGGTTAGGTTAGGTTAGGTTAGGTTAGGTTAGGTTAGGTTAGGTTAGGTTAGGTTAGGTTAGGTTAGGTTAGGTTAGGTTAGGTTAGGTTAGGTTAGGTTAGGTTAGGTTAGGTTAGGTTAGGTTAGGTTAGGTTAGGTTTTTTTTTTTTTTTTTTTTTTTTTTTTTTTTTTTTTTTTTTTTTTTTTTTTGTCCCTACCGCCACTCAGATGATCTAAATGGGGCAGGGTAACAATGGGGACCTCTAGCGTGGCTAGAGAATTTGCTTAATCATTTAACTTATTTGCTAATCTTATTCTCTACTTCTTAAATGAAAATTTAAACATAACTTATTGTATCATGATACAAAGTTGAGGCTTATAAATACTGTTATGCCTAAGGTGTTCTTTTACATAGAATCACTATTTTATTGTTCAAAAGATTTTTGTTACAATAGTATGTTGTGGTTTATCCACAGTAAGCTTATATCTAGTTTATTTATCTTTTTTACTGTATTGTGTACAAGATTATATTAACTTAATCTTATTTTCTATCTCATATTTTATATGTATGAGTATAACGGTTTTATTATTGAGTATACAAAATACATGTATTCAGTGACATTTATGTATCATAAATTGTCTATGGCTTTATTTTTACTTATTATCTTATTTGTTATAATTGAACAAAAGTCTATAAATTCGTATCTTGTTTCCTTATTACTAATTATACAATGTGCATTGTTGGTGCTTATAATGCAGTCCATTTTTTGTTCCGCCTCGTACCTTTCGCGACCGAAGATGGGGCATTCAAAAATAATGTGTTCCGCCGATTCGTTTTTTCCCGGTTCGCAAGCGCATGATGGATCCTCTCTAAGTTTGAACCTAGCTAGATAGTCAGAAAACCCACCATGCCCTGTCATGAATTGTGTAAGAGTGTGAGTAAGTGTTATTTTCCTTACGAGATTGTATGCTTTGATGGCGTCCGGGAAGAAGATTTTTGTAGTGGATGCTTGTGTACCTGCTTTATAGCGTTTGTTCCAGGTTTCGATTGATTCCTTTCGGATCTGTTTTTTGATGTATGACATCGGGCACGCGTCGTAGTCGGGTTTTCTTTTGTTGTTTAGGGCAGCTTCCTTAGCAAGAACATCCGCCCTTTCATTCCCCAGCATCCCAGCATGTGCTTTAATCCAAAACAAGGAAGTGTCCTTATTTTGGAGTGAGATCGTCTCAAGGTTTTGTCTTGTTTCTTGTGCCAAAGGATGGGTGGAATTGCAGTTCTTGACTGTATCCAGTGCTGCCCGGGAGTCGCTGTATATTCCAAAACTGGTTTCGCGTCGTTTGAGGATTTCACGTGTTGCTATGCAGATCGCATAGAGCTCGGCCTGGTAAACGGTGCAGTATGGTGGCAGCTTTATCTTGAGGGTTTTTGTCTCGGCTGCACTATTCCATACGGATAGCGCGGCTCCGACTTTACCCTCAATTTTGCTGCCATCAGTAAATATGCGGACTGCTTGAGAGTTGTTCTGCTCTACATCTTGGTCGTCTATCAAGTGTTTGTATCCTAAGATGGTCCGTTTTGCCGGGTGTGGGAACGTGCTGAAGGCTACCATACGTTCAATCTCTCTATCCTCCGGTATATGTATGGTAAGTCCTCGCTTGGCTTTATAGAGGGCCGCTGCCTCCTGGATTCTAAGATCCAGTGGGAGCAAACCGGCGAGGATCAGTGCCGAGTTTAGAGACACAGTTTTGTATGACTTCGTCAACTTCTGCGCAAAAAGCCTTTGTACGGAGTTGAGTTGCTTTTGTACCCCCAATTTAGCCGTCGCAGGAGCCCAGGCGCTAGCGGCGTACATCATCACAGGTTCCACTGCAGCTGTGTATATGGTCCTGATGACTTCTGGGTGAAGACCCCAGCTGCACTTTGCCGCCCGCGACAGCTGTTTGAAGATGTTCAGGGCTTTTCTGCAGGTGTTTGCTGTGTGTGCATTGAATGTTAATTTCTCATCGATTGTTAGTCCCAAGAGTTTGATTTCTTTTGACATGCCGATGTCGATCCCGCACATCCTCAGGAGTGGGGTATCGTACTTTAGTTTCCTGGTAATTGTCATGGCATTTGTTTTATGTGGAGCAAACTTTAACTTATTCCGGATACCCCAATCCCGAACATAAGCGAGAGCGGCATTGGCCTGTCGTTGGACTTCCAAGGCAGTGTTCCCATCAAAGACAAGAACCACGTCGTCAGCAAACGCCTGGACGTAGTCTCCTCTATTTTGAAGCTCATTTAAAAGGGGGTCCAGGATTAGGTTCCAAAGTATTGGGCCTCCTATGGACCCTTGGACACACCCTTTATTTGTGTCCCTAGCGTGTTCGTGTCCCGCATAGCGCACCTTCACCTTTCTGTCCTGAAGGTAGCTGTCAACTAGCCTTCTCAGGTTTACAGGGCAGCCCGATTTTGCCAATCTTACCCTGATTGCAGGCCACCATGCACTGTCGAAGGCTCCCTCTATGTCTAGTGAGATTATTACTAAGATCTTTTTCTCGTCTAGTTTAGTTTTCACGCGCTGCATCAGGTCATAGAGGGAGTCTTCGGTGCTTTTTTGCGGCATGAATCCATACTGGCTGTTGTTCATTTTCGGAACCAGGTGCCACTTGAGTCGGCCAATCAACATTTTCTCCAGGATTTTGCCAAAGACTGGTAGGAGGCCTATGGGTCGGTAAGATTTCGGGCTCGTGTAGTCGTCCTTCCCTGGTTTTCTGAGGACTACAACGGTTGCCTCCTTCCATACGATGGGAAAGTGTTTGAGGCTTAAACATTTGTTGCAAAGGGCGAGAAACAGTTCTGGGTTATTTTGGATGGCTTGGGTACATATGTCTGCGGTCAATCCGTCCGACCCGGGAGCTTTTTTGGGGTTAAAACTCGTTGTCGAAAGATTTAATTCCTGGATTGTGAACGGTGGGTCAATGTGTTCATCATTTTTCCACACGTTCACTTTTTCAGCTTCTTCTCTTATAAGGCTATGGTCTGCGTTGTCGTCCATTTCTAGATCCTTCGGGTAAAAGGTCTCGGCGATTAGTCTCACTGAATTCTCACTGTCCAGAGCGTTCCCATCCTTCACCATAGGAAGGTCCTCCTGTCTTTTCGATGTTCTAGCTATTATCCTGTATATCCCCTCCCAGAGCCCCTCCTTGTCCTGCTTTCCGCAGAAACTCTTCCAGCTTTCAGTTTGTGCTTTTTTTGCCTCTATCTCATATTTTTCTTTTTCTTCCAGATATTCTGCGACGACCTTTGACCTGCGGACAGGTGCTGCGCAACGGATTCGACGCCTCAACGTGTTGACCAGTTTTTTCTGCTTTTCCATTGACTCCGACCACCAAGGTAAGTTTAGTGTGTTATTTTCTTTCTTCTTCGGTATGGTATTTTCGCAGGTCTCTATTATTGTTTTAATGTATGATTCTGTTGTTTTTTCCAGATCCGTTTTGTCTTGAAGTTTCTCTATTTCTGTTTGATTTAAGTTTTTCGTATCGAGCAATTGGGTTAGTTTTGTGTGAAATTGAGTCCAGTTTGCTTTTTTAGTATTAAATATTCTTGTGTTTCGCTTTATGCTAATTCCCTTTGATTTTACTAATTTGATTTTGAAAGTTAATACATTGTGATCGGAGCTCGTCAAGCCAGTTTCCACTCTCCAGTCCTCCACGTATTGCATCAGGTCTGATGTACAGGCCGTTACGTCGATGTGGCTACAGTATGTTTTTTGGCCTCTTATAGTGTCGTAGGTTGGTGTTGTTCCCTCGTTTAGCACATGCATTTTCATTTCCTCCATAGTTCCGGCCATTTCCTCTCCCCTTTCATCGAGTTTTAGGCTGCCCCACAGAGGGTTTTTGGCGTTACAATCTCCTCCTATTAACACGTGTCGTGTACCTAACTTCTCTATGATTGACTTCAGATGTTCTAAGTAGGGCTGGATTGGTTCTGTGGGTTCAAAATAATATGAGATCGCCACGACCTCCCAGGCGCTTGTCCTAAGTTTCACTACTGCAATGTTGTTCGTAGTGAATTGTGAAAGAGGAGTGGCGTCTAATTCAGTGTCAAAAACGGCTACTGCCGCTTTTATAACGCCATCCCCTCTGTTGGTGTTCTGAAAGATCCTGGCACTCCCATATTTACTCAAGCTGCCCGAGTTTCCGGTGTATGGTTCCTGAAGGAGTGCGAATGCCAATTTCCGTTTGCTGGCTTCAAGCATAATCTCGTGCGTTGCCAGAGCTTTTCTCTGCAGATTTGCCTGTGCTGAAAGATACATCTTAGATTTAGGTTGACCAGCGTTTAATACAGGGACGCCCTTAACAATACGCCACTGTTGCCCGGGCCAAGGCTTCCCACTTCCTTCTGATAGGGCATTCACTGCTGAAGGCGTTGTGATCCAGTCTATCTAGTTTTGAGTGTGCACAGTTGGGACAGGAGGCAGGGACATCGGCAATCCAGTCCTCACATTCCGTCCTCATGTGGGCGCCCCCACAGTGGCTGCATTTGGGTTTTGTTTCTTTACAGAAACGTCTACCGTGGCCGTAACCCAAGCAGAGCGAACATTGTACGAGTGGCGATTGGTCTGCCACTCTGATTCGCTGGATGTCAATCTGCACGGTTCCAATGTCTACCATTTGCTGCCAAATTTTTGGGGCCACCCTCATGACGATGTGGTGCGTGTGCGGGTTTCTTGTTCGTTTTTTATAAGCAATTTCCATCTTTTGTTCTGTTGAATCATTGAAGATTCCCTTGTTCTGTTTCCTCAAAGCTTCGAGGACGTCTTCGTCTGAGTTGTAATTTAGAACGTTTTTGAGAATGACAAGGGGATCTTTGTTTTTCATTTCTTCGACCTTTAGTTCTCTTACTCCCATTAGCCTTTCTTTCACTCTTTGCCTCTCTTGTTCCGTTTTACACCCCACTATAACTTTTCT